>OX336370.1:56933340-58133340 GCA_946902895.1 Fragum fragum | reverse complement strand
AAGCTTGTACTGTATCTTGAAAAATGTAGAAGAAATGGAAAACATTGAGGGCTTTTGTTTATGTTTTGACAGGAATTTAAGGTTTTAACCCTTGTTATGCTGTATACATTACCTTACGGAATCGCTGTAAAATAAAAGGACTGAAAGCACTGATAGATCTTGTCAATTAAAAATAAATATTTCTTTGAGAAATCAATTCTGTACACAACCTGACAGGAAAGGTACAAGCAGGAGGTGTAGATCAAGATCAGACTGCACTTATGTGCAGGCTGATCTTGGTGTACACCTCCTGCCACAGCCAGAATATTCCGGGTTCAGCATGACAAGGGTTAAGGTTATGACTTCAACTTTGGATCAGATGCACATTAATTACAGTCATCTACATACGAAATATAGTCATTACATTTTGAGTAGTTCTAAGTAGTCATAATGTATAGAAGAAAAGGAAAGTCTTTCCTTATTTTCTTAACCCTTGCCATGCAGAGCCCGGAATATTTCTGTTTTGGCAGGTAGTTTAGACAAAGATAAGCCTGCACATAACTTAAGTGCAATCTAATCTTGCTACACACCTCCTGCTTGTCCCATTTCAGTCAGAGTTGTTTACATAATCAATTTTCAAAAGGAATATTAACCCTCATTAAGACCTTCACATGCTGTCAGTCCTTTTATCTTAAAGTGATTTTGTACAGTATTTTAGTTCAGCATGACTGAATATCAAACTACTATGCAGCCCCTGAGCCTAAATTTTGTTGTAGGATTGACACTGGCTCCAATATTACCAGGCCTTTTAGCCTGTAGTCTTTCTTGAATCGTGAGTGAACCTCCAATCCATGAAAATCACTTATGAACCCCCCAGGGACTCAGCCCCTGAAGACCCTAGAGTAATGATTTTAGCCATTTTGAAAGAGGTCATTGTAATGCTTCTTCATGCAAAATATCAAGACTCTACCCCTTCTGGGTCAGGGGGAAATATTTTTAAATATTTTTTTTTAAAATTTCACTTTTGTTGCTATGGCAATCAGAGTTTTCATCAGATTTCAATTCTATTAGCTGCTTATAAAGGGGACCACCTAAGGAACATTTCTGCCAAATTTGGTTGAAATTGGCCCTGGGGTTCAGGAAGAAATGTTGTTTAAAAGAAATTGTTGATGGACACCGGACGACAGACACCAGACACCGGATGAAGGGTGATCATAATAGCTCATATGTGCTCAGCTTAGCTAATAAATTACTGTATAAATGTAAAACATGGTCAGACTGGCACTGTATCACAAATCTTATGATTCAAGTAGGAAGTGTAATTGGAGATCTTCAAAATGAATCGGGCAATCATAATATCTCTTGTCTTCTAAAATCAAAATGCACTGTAATTCCCACACAATCTCACTTTTTTAAGCCCATTAAGGAAAGTGTTAAGGAAAGCATTGTGGAGAATGAGGAAATGGCTTGTCAAAAGCAATTTCATCATTTTCCACATTGTTTTTCACCCACAATGGCTGAGATATTTGAAATTCTATTGATTTGAAGTTGTCATGTTGAAATTATTTGAAATTAGACTAGTCAAAAATCCTGCCATGTGGTAATTACGATAAACCCATTCAAATACAAAGTTGAATTTTTTCAGCACCCAACAGATGGAGATTTGTTGCCTGCAACTGTTGAACATCCATGTATTTGGACAAGTCTAATTTTTGTGGTATCATTTGGTAATCGTTTATACTAGCAACAGTTGTTGCTCTCAGCAGAATTCATAACAAGACCATGTATCTTTAATTGAACAAAAACTGTAAACCCAGAGGGACAGCCTTGTGTGCTAACCTATATGTTATTCGCAAAAGTTATAAAGGTCATTTATTATTTACAAGCATGACCGAGACTGATAATTTCGTGTATAGATGATCAATGGGTCAAGTTTACTGGTCAATTTTTTGTTAAACCCTTTAGTAGAAATCAATTGAATGACTTCAATGACAAAAAGCTCATGAAGTTAACCGTTAACCCATTCCGACACTGTGACGCCCCTTCAATATAAAACTTTCGAAAACATTGTGGAAAAAGAAAATTAACATAAATCTGTCATTCTGCAACGTCTTTGAATTTAAACTGGTCTAAAATTTTGATGTGTGGTAATGGATTAAATCATATATTTTAACCCATTCCCATACAATACCCCTTTATAATACCCCTTCTAGAAAAATGTTTGGAAAAATATTGTTGAAAATGAAGAATTTCTTGAAACAAGCATTTTTTTCATTATCCACAATGTTATATATCCAGAAAGATATAGTTTTTAAAATTCCTTCAACTTGAAATTGTTGACTGCCATTTTTATGAAGTATGGACTTATTTTTTGTCAATTGGGAAAGCATTAAACAGCAAAATTGTAGCCCATCTTCCCTTTAATTCTCATGGGTGAAAACAAAGACAACCCTTGTCTAACCAGGACAATGCAAACATTTGCCCACCTCAGAGGTAGAACTATCATCAAAGAAAGTATGTGTAACAGAACAAGAAATCATCAAAGCAATCTTGTCCTTTTTCTGAAATGTGTTCAGTATGACTGACCAATATTAGATAGGAGTTGGCCAGCCTATATTCACCTAAATGCACAGGCCCACTGTGGATTTGCTAACGATATAGGAGTTTTTGACTAATCAAAAAGCTGAACAACAGTAAATGACTAAATGAGATGTAAGAATAAATGTACTTGATTTACTTATGAACCTAATTGGGTCTTTGAAAAAAAGAAGTTAGTCTTATTACTGAACCCATTCAAACACAATGACACTTTTTGTCGCCCCTCAAGAAAAACAATTCAGAAAACCTTCTATAAAATGAAAAATGCTTGCAACAAGCAATTTCTTCATTTTACACAATGTTTTCTACCCAGAAAGTTGAAGATCCAATATTTCATCACCTTTACAAGGTCATCTGCAACTCCTACTAATTTTGGACCTGTCTAAAAATTTATCGTCTGGTTATGAGTAAGATATCGTATGTCTCTAAAATTGTAACTTTATACTGAATGTTTTAAAACCCAGCAACAAAATAAAAAAAAAATTAGGTGCTAAGGAAATTTCCAAATTTAAGGAATTTGCAAACAACAATTTTCTATTGATGGAATGTAAAAAAAACTTCGTCTTTTAGGGTTGAAAACATTTTTGAAATTAAAGAAATAGCTTATTACAAGCAATTTCATTTCCCACAAATTGATAGAGGTTGCAGACGACAATGAAAATTGAATACAATTTGAAAAGAAGCTATCCTATTTGGCAGATAATATTGTGGGAAAAGGAGTAATTGCTTGTTGCTGTTACAAGCAATTTCTCCTTTTTCAACAATGTTTTCTCAAGTATAAAATCACAGCAATGTAAAATTCAGGGTTTATACTGTAACCTCTTTGTATTCAGGCTCAGCCTGTTATCAAAATATTTAATAATATATACATGTATATTTCACTCTTTCCTGTTTTAACCCGGGATTTTATGTTACTGTGATTTTATACTTTATAATCTCTTCTTTTCCCACAATATTTTCTACAACATAGGATTGTTTAATTTCAAATTGCATCCAATTTTCATTGTGGTCCATTTGGACCGGTCTAAATTTTCAAAAAACAGGAATGGGTTAAGAGGACAGAAAGTAGAATGTACACCCATGTCACAATATCCCAGCAGCTCACTATGCAATTATTGATGGCCAAGAATGAAATATATATGTGTTGCCTATTTTGTACGGTAAATGTACCAAAATGATTAGGAAGTGACTCACTCAGTCACTCTGTCAATTTTGCAAATACCCCCTAGTTTTACTTTATGATATCTTTTGACATTTAATCCATCAAATGAAGCTTAAGCAATCATTCATATCAAACTCTTGTTGCTTGTCTAGCTTTGATTGGTTGACTGTATTGGTTTAAAGTCACTTTAAGCAGTATTTCAGTTATCCTGCAGTGTTTATTCTACAATTTCCAAAACGTGGGGGATTTCAGCAAAAAATCTTTACAATTGAGAGATGTTTGGTACTTCATGCCCTTTGTCTATAGAAACAAAAATCCTCCATCAGTGTCAAAAATATGTGTTTGTGTGTGTGTGATGGGGGGGTGGGGGAATACTGCAATCCCCCTGCCTAGAATAAACATTGTACTGAGGCAGCTATCACAACTATTCATGGCTTCCCACTGTTTTTCACAGCAGTATAAACAGAAAAATCAATCCAAACTACCAGCTGCTCATCTCACTTAAGCACTATCTATCATATCCTTTGCCTTTGTCAAATGCAAGAAAAAATATTGGCCTTGCTTGTCTAGCTATAAACATTCTTGGTTAAGATGCCCAGAAAAAGGCCTTCATTCTACGGATAAACTTTGTAGCTTAGTGGCCAATAACCAGTCTACATCAAAGCTCAATCATTTGAATTCCTTACCTATTCATACTAATTACTGTATGATTGACATCTCATGTGTTGACCCTTAGTAATTTCTCTCAAGGGTGTCTTGAGAGAAATTACTATGGGTTAGTACAGGGTTTTTGACCCCTAAAAACTTTCAGGAATGCATCTTATGTGTTTTCATTTATTTGTATACAAACCTTTACAAATTGTAAACAATTCTTCAAACTTTGTCCAATATGTTACAAACTAAAACTGACCCAACTTATTATTTACACAGTTAGGCTTAGGCTATCATGTCACTTTGAAGCTTACAGGTTCTTGCGACTCAAAAAGAAAAGAAAAAAGCTTGCTGTTAGCTTTGTGATGAGTAAAGCGTAAAGGTTACAGCGCAAGTTTACAATTAACAGGCAATGTTAGCATGACAGTGATCTGCCAAGGCTGCATTTTTGCATCATTATCAAAAAAAAAAAAAAAAAAATCACAAATGCAGTGTTCTGGCAAGGCTGCAATTCCCCGACAATCTTGCATAAAAAAGTGAATGTTGTGTAAAATATAGCCAAGATGCAACTATTGTCCCATGTTAATTTTGAGATCGAATTTCAGTTGAAACAGCCGTAAACAACAGGGTTTTCATCAGTATCCAAAAGTCAAGAGTCATTGACCCTTAAGCCAAAATTTTCAAGAGTCAAAATTGAAATCCAACACGTCAAAATGTGGAATGTCGCCCCCCCCCCCCTTCCCCCTTTGTAAGTAATTAAGAAAAAAATAATAGATAAAAGATATTTTTTTGAATTTTTATATTTTTCTAGCAATGGTTCCTCTGAATAAACTTTGTCTCATTCCCAATCTGACACTATTCTAATTTCAATACAAAAAAAAATTCAGGGAAAGTTTAGTATTCATGCATACCGTATTTATTCTAATAATCGCCCATATTCTAATAAACACCTATCCCCTAAAATACTGCATAAAATGCGGCCATTTTGCCGATTTTCAATAACAAGGTGATTCTGATAAACGCCCAACCCTTTCAATGATTGAAAACCAAGTCATGATTAATTGATGTATTTGAATGAAATGAAATAATATTTTATTTGAATCTATAACGTAAGTAATGTATTTCTACAAAAACGTAAATAGATCGCCGCCGCGACTCCATAATTATCCTTTATTCAACTTGAACTGCCTTTACTTTACTTTCGATATATTGTTTAACTCAGTTATTTCAACTTGCAAAGGTCAGTTAAAGACTGGCTGTGAACGGAAAGAAAAAATGGAGTTTGTCACTTGATAGTAAAAAAACTAAAACAATCTATTTCCGTATCATCTGGACATAGGAGTGATTTTAAAACTTTGTTTTGAGGCTTCCATTGTCTCGGTGTCTGCGAGCTTGTAATGCTTAGATGGAATGTTATTTTAAATAGAATTAAAACTATTAATATTATATAAAAGTTTAATGTTTATTATCCAATTAAATGGCCAAATCCAAAGAGTCTACGTTTATAGGTAAAAACTACCAGTAACAATGAAATTTGCAAGTATTAACTTATTTCTCTTCTTGACAATTCTTACCTCAGTAATGAGAAAAAACCAAGAAATCCTTTATACTAAATTTGATCAGTTAGAATATAAAGAGATACGGGTAAAAAAGACACGAAAGTTTAAAATAGCAAAGAAAGACCTTTACCGTGGAGGCTACCTGTCTAGGGCCGTGGACAGGAAGATATAACAAATGTGTATCGAATTTTTCAACGCTAATACCAGGGTTTTCGTTTGACCCGAGACCTCGGATTTTGACACACAGATATTCCAAAAGAAGCAATTTTGACTCTTGATAATATGCCACTGTGTATCATATTGACGCTCAAAATTTGCAGCCATGCGTCAAGGGTCATCATAAGTGTGCCAAATTATTGAAAAATGGCTAATTGATAGTAAAGATATACGCCCTCATCATGTGTTACACCTAGTTTGATTGGTAATTAACACTCTCGAGTGGTGGACATGCATCGGCGATCATAATTTACTGTAACTTGACACCTGTGAAATTAACGTTGAAACTCTTTTTTAGAGTTCTAATCCTACTTGAAAGTTCTTATTTGCAATTACTTTTATCAAAAACTCACAAAATATACAGGGTTTCCATTAGTACCCAAAAGTCAAGACTAATTGACCCTTGGGCCAAAATTTCCAAGAGTCAAAATTGAAATCCCAAGAGTTAAAATGCGATACCCCCCCCCCCCGAGCAATTTAGAAAAAAAAGCTTAAAACCTTGTTAGCAATGGTGCCTTAAAAGTGGTTGTATGTTTTTTTTCAGCAATGGTGCCTTAGAAAAAACTCTGTCTCAGATTGAAACATTTCTCCAATCTGACACAGGGCTCTCACTAGGATTTTGAAAGTAGGATTCCAGGAATCCAATTTAGGAAAAAGTTGGATTCTAAGCAGAAAAGTTGGATTCCAGTCTGATTGGGCAGGATTTTCATACTAAATGACATTTCCACAAAATCCTTATTTTACAGCACTTTCTTTGCTGAAAATAGTGTGGAAAAGGGAGATACTAGGGCTGTAACGATACACAAAGTGACGAATACGAATACAGATCACGATACAGGGTCATGAATATGAATATTTATTCATGAATACAACTTTTTCCAGGAACAGACATATTTATCTATATATTTCTTTGAGTAAAGAATGAAACAAACTTATGCCTATCTGTGATAAAGACAGCTGTTTTATGTTAATTATTCTATTATTCTGCAACAACAAGCAAAGGTGTATGGCAAAATCAAGCCTAACAAAGGTTAAAGTCAAGATCCGTCATTGATTGATGCTGGATCATTTCTGATTACTTGCCTCTAAATCATAGATTTCACGTATTTGTACCTTAAATTTGTATATTTTGAATTATGTTGTAAACTTCTATCTGTTACAAACTTACCAATTAATATGAAAATTTTTGTCACCATAATAGATCACTTATAATGAAAAGACGAAATAATTAAATTCTAGCCAACATTCAATGTATATTGGACATGCAGCCATAGCTAACCTTTTAATTTTTAAAGGGAGGTAATTTATATGTTGCATAATTGAAGACAATGGTCTATGCTCCGAAAGATTATGTCATTCAATTTCTTCAGAATCTGAACTTAATGGTCAATAAGATAGAAAAATTAGGCCATAAATACTAGAATTTGAATTGAAAATCTTGATTTAAAAGGTTTAGTTGATCAAGACTTTGACTTAAAAAAGATGATTTTTGATTGTTAGTATTAACAGAGGTCTGACCGTTGACGGTCAAAGTCATGCGTCGATTGTCCAGTTAATCTATCATTTACTACCCAAAATGCCACTTGTAGACAATAAATAAATAGCTGTCACCAGGTGAAATAGAAATTCTTTGATTTAGTATCTAGAATATGTATTCAGTTGCATCAGAGGCGCCCTCTGTCAATCGACTACGGGAGCCGCCTAGGCTTTAAGGATTTACGTCTTTCTTCATAAATTTGATTAAACCGCCGTTATAGCTTGTGCATGTTGGATATCTATGACCTCTTGGATATTTTTTTGCATTTTGCATCCCGGAAAAATATTTCACATTTTGTATTCGCCAATATTCGGTTCTCAGACAGACGAATACAATACGTACTCGCCGGTAAAAAAAATTCGATTCACCGAATATTCGAGTGTATCATTACAGCTCTAGGAGATACATTTGGGTTTTAAGAATTATAATAAATATTTTCTAGCCCATATACTTTGTTTACATGTCTGATCATGGTCATTTGATCTTTTGACTTAGGCAAATTCTCTTAATTAGGATTATTTGTAAATCTATTTAACCTGTTCCCACACAATGATGCTTTCTGATGCCCCCTAGACACAAAGCTTTGGAAAACATTGTGGATAATGAAGAAATTGCTTATTACAAGCAATTTCTTCATTATCCACAATGTTTTCTACCATAAAAGACAGAGATTATTGAAATTTCACCCATTTGAAATTGTCGTCTGCAACTCATTTGAGTTTGGACCATTCTAAAACTTTGTTGTGTCGGAATGGGTTAAGAAGTAAATAATTAATGTCAAAATAGAGCAAATGATAGAATTATCCAACACTTGTATTTTTCCTTTTTTTTTTTTTCTAAGCACACATGGTAATTAAGTTAACCCTTGTCACACTAGAAATGGAATATTCCTCCTTTAGCAAGAAGTAAAGACAAAGATGTGCAGTCTGATCTTAAGTACCGTAATTTGTCCATATATTCGGACACAATTAAATAATTAATTTTTTTCGTGTCCGAATACATAGATAATTACTCAAGCCAGTGTCCGAATTTATAGATAAATCGTCGTGCAGCCGGGAACAACCATTGCCGATTTTCATGAGTCGCTAACTGTTTTGCTCAGACACTGAATTCATTTCAACAGTAAATAAGTTTGATATGTGCTACGCATTACGTTCGTAAATTTATTTATTATTATTTCTTTTTTTTCAGATTGTTTCAAGATACCGGCGAAGACGACGTGAAATTAATGATCATTCACTGATTAAAAACCTTAATAAAAGATATTCTTTACTAAAATGTTGTTTTTCTTCGTTTTTACGATTGATAGAATCCCACATATCACCGTAAAAATACGACAAGATCGTAACTGTAGCATGTTCAGGCAAAATTGCTACGATGTTTCGGTAGTCAAAGTCCGATTTTGAGAGGATGGTAAATTCTTTTTCTGTTATTTATGTACAATCATCGTGGGTTGAATTGACAACAAAGGATATTAATATGGAGAGCTAAACAAAATCTTCGCATTTTAATTGTTCATGTATTAAAGTCACCAAGAGATAAGAAGTGATTTGTCAGAATAAAATCACGGCATCGGTCAATTACGACAGTTTTTCTCTGATCTGCTTCACATAAATCATCGCGTAATATTGCCCGCAAATTTAAAGTAAATGCGGTGGCCTACCTGTGAGAAAAAAATCCTTTTTTAAAATTATATCCGTAATATTTGAAGAGTATTCAGACAGTCGATTAAACCATGTAAACTTTCGGCATAATGACAAGGGTAAAAAGTCGGTCACCAAGAATTCTCACGGGGTACGCGTCTGGCACGTGCCAACTCCGGAAACTCTCCCAAATATAGCTGAACATCTGGCGGCGGCGCCTTTGATCACCTTTCCTCCCTCGTAGTAAAATAAACTGTACCCGAAAAACCTTAACTTTATATTTGTCGGACGGGACTTGTTCAGTGTGTTTTATTGAACAGTATGAGATTTAATTTTCGGATTATTAAAAGAAGCGGGGATAAAAAAAAAAGGTAATTTATTTTAATATACCAATGTCATATATCGTATGAGAGGGACCCTGTATGAGGAGTTAATAATTTTGTGACAAATTAATAATTAAAATGCTCGCATTTTCCGTATTTAGTGAAAACGTCGTAGCTACGACTTGTTCTTTTCAAAGCATATCATTGCTTTTTTTCCCCTGGTTTGATACGGCCGATCACAATACCCTCGATGAGCTCCGGATACGAGGAAAGTGTAGTAAAATCAAAAGTAGGTTCAGGTCAATTTGACTAATTTCATAGGGTCGCACATGTTAATCGTAGCCATCCTTTCAGAGCAGGTCCTGTCAAAGGAAAATTAAGAAATCAGAGAGAGAAAATCAGCGTGATATTTTAATTGCATCACCTTCACGGTTCGTAGCTTAAGCATATCGAGGTGCGTGCCTATTCTCGGTCACTGTTATAAACAATATACACCTGTTGACACTTAACCCAGACAGTTTGGAGATACTGATCGCCAAGATTCCAAATTGCCGATAAATGATGTGGTATTTGTTAACCTGATATTTTATGTTCGTAAATTCGGTGTCCGAATTTATCGATAAATTCCAGACATCATTTGTCCGAAATTAGAGGCACAAAATTAATTATTTAATGAAATAATTAATGGTGTCCGAATTCTTGGAGTGTCCGAATATATGGACAAATTACGGTAGTCTATACCACCTAATTTTCCCTTTTAATTGTTCTATTTTAAAAATTGTATTTTCAAAATAAATACCGACTCACAATCAGTCAATCCATTCTTTTACCACTTGATAAGGGTTAACTTTTTTGTTGAAATTCGGACAAATTAATGGCATATATTGACAGTCAAATTGTCAATTTTTAAAACTAACAAATGACAGTAAATTTATGATTCATGCCCAGCTTTAGAAGTCTAAGAGCCAAAAAAGTTTATCAAATAGGCTAATTTTCATTTTCAATTGAATTGCCTGTTTTATCCACGAAAACCTGTGACAATTTAATTTTGTAATATAAGTTGCCTTCTTTATTATGTTTTGGTTACTTTTTCACTAAACTGTTCCATAATAATTTGATTTCAGTGAGATAA
This sequence comes from Fragum fragum, assembly GCA_946902895.1. Classification (NCBI taxonomy): domain Eukaryota; kingdom Metazoa; phylum Mollusca; class Bivalvia; order Cardiida; family Cardiidae; genus Fragum; species Fragum fragum. The sequence continues at coordinate 58,122,540 of OX336370.1, read as the reverse complement.
GAGTCCTAGTTAAATAATTTTACCCAAGTTTCACAGGTTTCTAACACCTGTCACTTACAATCGTCGATGCATGACCCGTCACCGTGGAGTGGTAATTGTCAATCAAGCTGGGTGTTATCAATGATTGTTATGCATGTTAGGTTAATCAATTAACTTTTTCCAATAATATACTTACTATTGTAATGACCCTTGAACCATGACAGATGATTTTACAGAGTTACTTAGACATAAAGACTGCTACCGTCAGACGCATGTCATTGAAAAATTGTCGTCCGTTGGAATCTTTTGATAGGATTTTTTGTCGTCCCCTGGGGAAAGTTGTCGTCTCAGACGATAGTACTGTCGTTTCCGAGAGCCCTGCTGACAGTATTCTATTTTCAATATAAGTTAAATTTTAGGGAAAGTTTAGTATATATACATATTATTAGTTTGAATCAGTTTTAGAAAATCTTAAGAGCACTAAGAGGATCAAATTATTTTAATTTCTTATAAAAAGAAGTGCAGATTTTATGCACGAAAACCAATGACATTTCTTTGGCAATATTTTCTTTGGTTTCACCAAAGCCCTGAATATGTTTTAATATCCAGTTATATTCAGTGAAACGCTAGAAAATAAGTTTATGATTAAAATATCTATTACAAAACATTTATTATCTTAATTTTCTTTACATTAAATGAGATTGCTATTTTCAATAATGAAGGAAATGAAAAGAGTTGGGAAAGTTCCCGCAGGCCATATCTCCTTGGTGACCGACACATCTGTACATTGTCGAGTTGAACACCTGGCACGCTTACTAATGTGTTAAATTTATAACACGACCCTACTATAACTTATTCGTTGTCATGGACTCAGCCTTGATTTCTGTTTCCGTTATGATTAGATGCCTTAAACAAAACCGGAGTACATCAATCGATCAAGACGACAGGGGTACAATTCTAATGTTATCGAAACTGGCTTTACATTGAATGTCATTATGATTTTAGTACTATTTTGTATTCTCCGGTCATCTTTCATACCACACACCTCTCTATTCACCTACCCTGTACCAAAAACTCTAATAATCGCCCACCCAAACTTTCCCAATGGTCACTATTCTAATAATCGCCCAGGCGATTGTTCTAATAAATACTAGGTCTATAACAATACAGAAAGAGACGAATACCAATACAGGGTCATGAATATGAATATTTATTCATGAATACAACTTCTTTTTTCTAGAAACAAACATTTTTATTTCTAATTTTCTTTTGAGAAAAAAAGGAAACATAAACTTACGCCAATCTGTGAACCTATTTATATTGATTCATAAAACAAAAATAAAAGAAATTGTCAATTCTGGCACAACAAGTGTGAGCTAAAGAAGGGAAAAGTGAAGTTATCTTTAATAAATGCTGGTCATTATATCATACTACCAAGTACCAATAACAGACTTACTGATTGGATAAGTAAATGATTAAGGCCTACGTTTGAAATATATATACTTTGGCAGTAATCAGATATCTTTTTTTTTGGGGGGGGGGATAGTGGGAAGAACTAGGTAAAAAGAAAAGAAAAGCTTAAGATTTTATTTCCCTTTGGAACACCTACAGAAATACATGTATGCTTTTTGTTTGGTGTCAAATTATATTGACTGCACTGGTGGTCCTACTTTCAACCATCCTTAAGTAAGAGTGCTGGTACACGGTTGTTTGGGGAGTTTAAGTTATCTATTTTATTATTTCATCATTTATGAACAAAGGTGTCAGGCATAATCAAGCCTGACTAAGGGTTAAGTCAAGATCCGTCATTGTTTGATGTTGGATCATTTCAAGAAACTAATCTGAAACTTGGCTTTCATATATTTGCACTTTTAAATTGTATATTTTAAATTATGTTGAAAACTTCTATCTGTTACAAACTTATCAATTAATATGAAATTATAGTCACCATGAATTCATCAATTATAATGAAAAGAGGAAATATTCAGAGCTCTGCAGAGTGGGCGACTCAGGCGAAAAAGTCGCCTGGTTTCATAAAACTTCGCCTGATTTGCTGATCAAAGCGAAGTTGAAGTCGCCTGGAATTTTCGGGAAGTCGCCTGGATACGATAGGTGATAACCTAATCTGGCCAAGCGGCTATAAAAGTAGGGGATAGTGTGCAATATTATACAACTGTCGGTCGGAAGCCCTTTGATCGTAATTCAAGCGTGTATCGATAGTCGCGAGGCCAGCAGATTATCAGAAAGAGGGGTATGTTCTGGCAGCTAATAGTCAACATGCTTGCTTCATTCACACCTACGCTGATTGGTTTCGGCAATGCTGTGTATACTATCGGCACCAGAAATCTTTATTTAACCCTTTCCCTTCTTAAGTTTTAATTATTTCTGTAAATTAAGTTATCATCAGTCTATGAGATTTGTTGCTTACTTTCACATAATGAGAATAATGGCCGACATTTACGGACGCCGTGTCATTTACCAGAAGTCAAAATTTTGTTAAAAATTTGAAATCTTGATGAAAAATAATTCTGCCGAAAATCTACGTACAGCAAATTAATTTTTCATTAGAATCCTTCAATTTGAGATCTGCTTTAATTGTAACAAGTGAAGAAAATTATGGCAAACAATTTAAAGGCTGCTACGATCTTTTCCTGAGATTCTTGTTATGATACATTCTAAATTTCACTTACTTGTGTTGGTAATAATACCTTTAAATAACATATAATCCTATAAAATGCAGCAAATTATCCTGTGTTAACTTTAAACCACTGCATGTACAGAGTCTGGTTTTGTGTACTGAGCAGTAACCCTTACCCTTTACACACTATAACTGACTTAATCACAGAGGACCTTTTTTAACCAATAAATGACAATTTTTATCCACTTATATGTTATCAGGTAAAGTGCACAGACTTAAACTCATTACCACACAATCCCCCATTTTGACATCTTGAAATGTTTTTATGGGAAACTGTGGAAAAGGAGGAGATGATTGCAGCAAGCAATTTATCCTTTCCCCACATGTTTCTGCCCTCTTTGGCACCTTCTTTCTTATTTAAGCTCACTGTGAGATGTCTTATTTAGCTTCTTTCAATTTGTACCAGTCTGAACTTTTTCTTCTGGTAATGGTTTGATTAAATACATGTTGTTACAATAAAATCTTGTCTCATTTTCTGCATCAAATAGGAACACTACTCATTTCATTCAGTCTGCCTATACACTATTTTCATTTTTTTATTAGTTGACTTTTTTTTTATATATATGAATCTATGATGAAATATTAAGAAAAAATAAATTCAGAATCAAACTCTTGAATTCTCAAACCTTAAGAAAGAAAAATACAAAAGTATTTGTTCACAGGAATAAGATCTTTATTGAGGACTGAAAGGATAAGCAGTATTTTCTATGTTTATTGCATAATACATAATATAAAATGCAACTACTTGGTTGTAAAGCTATTTCATTTTCTGATAGAAATGAGGAATACGCGCAAAAACTTAATTTTTAACGCGATCCACTTCTCCTGAAAGTCTCACCACTTCTCCCCATTTTGAAAAACTTCTCCCAATTCTCAGACTAGTGAGAAGTGACTTCTCCCCAAATTCTTGAAGTCTGCAGAGCCCTGATATTTAATTTTTAGCCAACATTCAAGGTATATTGGACATGCAGCCATTGTTTACCTTTCAATTCTTTAAAGGGAGGTAATTTATATCTTGCATAATTGAAGTCCAAGGTCTTTGCTCGGAGAGATTATGTCATTGCAGTGCTCTCAATAAGCGGACGTCAACGTATATTACGTCCAGAAAATCAGAAAAAACGTCCGTAAAATCAGACCCGGGCGTAAAATAACGTCCAAGATTCTAGGAAAACGTCCTGAATTCATCAAAGTTAACCTATTGACCTCGCTAGAGTTCGGTCCCTTTTCAATGACGTAACACGTGTTGTCTGTAAACAACTAGAAGAAACGAAACAGGGAATTTCTTGAAAGACGCAACTCTGCTATTAGTTTCATTTCTTTTTGTAATGTTACTTTTATTTACGTAAGTGTTATTCATGGCCTATGTACTTGGATATCTATGATATGACCGTATGCGGCCTCGGAATAATTCAGTTTCGATTTTTTCGTACCCCAAAACGTTTCATACAGTCTGTTTTCCGACATTTTACAAATCAGAGTTTTTCAAATCCTGAGAAATTTGTAAATAACAATGACCAAATGTAACCACCAATATTTGGAAAATAATAATGTTTAAGTGGCGGGAATTTTGTGGGGAAAGGGGAAATTTATGCAAGAAACACTTCTTTTACCACATTGTTTTCTCTATAGTTCCACTGAATGGGACATGAAATTTAGGTACTACATGTTTAAATAAAGGAAGGAAAAGAATACAGGCTTTATGTATCTTTTTTCATTTTCTTTTTGGGGGGGGGGGGGGGGGGGTATGGTCGCGCATGAAAAAAATTCCTTGATTTTGTGAAAATTTCCTGAAATTGAAACTTGGAATTTTAAAAATTTCTGAAATTGGTCCTTATTGAGAGTACTGTCATTGAATTTCTTGAGAATTTGCATTTAATCGTCAATGAGATAGAAAAATTAGGCCATAAATACTAGAATTCGAATTGAAAATCTTGATTTAAAAGATTAAGTAGATCTGAGACTTTGACTTAAAAAAGATACTTTATGATTGTTAGTATAAACAGAGGTCTGACTGAAAATCAAAGTCATGCTTCCATTGTCCTTTTTATTAGAAATTAATCTATCATTCACTACCCAAAATGCCACTTGTAGACAACAAATAAATAGCTGTCACCAGTGAAATAGAAATTCATTGATTTAGTATCTAGAATATGTATTCAGTTGCATCAGAGGTGCCCTCTGATAGTCAGCCACCGGAGCCGCTATGGCTTTAAAGATTTGCGTCTTTCTTCATGAAATTTGATGAAACTGTCATTATAGCTTGTGTATGTTGGATAAATATGAACTCTTGGATATTTTTTGCACTTGGTATCCCGGAAAAAAATTTCACATTTTGTATTCGCCAATATTCGTTTCTCAGACAGACGAATACGATACGTACTCGTTGGTATAAAAATATTCGATTCACCGAATATTTGAGTGTATCGTTACAGCTCTAATAAATACGGTATATTATAAGTTTGAATCATTTTAGAAAATCTCAAGAGAATCAGATTATTCTTATTTTTAATAAAAAGAAGTGCTGAGTTAATCCACGAAAACTCATGAAATTTCTTGAGCAACATTTTCTGTGATTTAATATTACTCCTTGATTATGACTTGTCAGGTTTTTGATAAAAGTATTAGCAAATAAGTAAGTTTCAATCAGGGTTTTCGTTTGACCCGAGACCTCGGGTTTTGACGCACAGAAATTCAAAAAGATGCAATTTTGACGCTCGAAAACTTGTCACTGTGCGTCATTTTGACTCGAAAATTAGCAGCCATGCGTCAAGGGTCATCATAAGTGTGCCAAAATTATTGAAAATGGTTAATTGATTATGAATTTATACACCACTATCAAGGATAACATCAAGGTTGATGGTAATTAACACTCTCGAGTGATGGTCATGCATCAGCGATCGTAATTGACAGGTACTTGACACCTGTGAAATTAATGACGAAACCCATTTTCAGAGTTCTAATCCTACTGAAATTTACTTATTTGCTATTTCTTTTATAAAAAGCTCACAAAATATAATCAAGAAGTAAAATGAAACCAAAGAAATTGTTGCCCAAGAAATGTCATCGGTTTTCGTGCATGAAATCGGCACTTCTTTTATGAAAAATAAAAATAATTTGACCCTCTTAGTACTCTTGAGATTTTCTAAAACTGATTCAAACTAATAATATATGTATAAATACTGAACTTTCCCAAAATTTATCTTATATTGAAAATAGAATACTGTCACATTGGAGAAATGTTTAAATCTGAGACAGAGGTTATTGTAAGGCACCATTGCCCTCAACCACCCTCCAAAAAACTTTTAATGCACCATTGCTAAAATAATTTTTTTCCTAAATTGCTTGGGGGGGGGGGGAACATATAGCATTTTGACTCTTGGGATTTCAATTTTGACTCTTGGAAATTTTGGCCCAAGGGTCAATGAGTGTTAATTATCGATCAATCTTGGTGTTATCCATGATGGGGGTGTATATTTCAATAATCAAAAATCCATTTTCCAGTAATTTGGCACAGTGACACTTATGATGAGCCTTGACGTATGACTGCTAATTCTCGAGCGTCAATATGACGCACAGTGAATAATTTTCGAGCATCAAAATTGCTTCTTTTTGAAAGGACTTCCATTTGGCAGATTTACTATACTATGATTTGACGATTGTTTCTGAACCAGTTTTGCTTGTGGCACAAACAAGGTCATTTTCTATAATAAACCATGTGACTTGCAATAGTATCAGGGCAACTTCAATTTTGCATTGATCGGCAAATCAAACAAGTTTTTCAGTTACAGGGCAACTTATGACCCAAATTGCCCTTGCAGAAGAGCTTCTTTAGTAATTAAAAAAATTAGCTAAATGTACATGATGTGAATATCAAAGCCTTGTGTCATGTTGTTGCAGCTCAAGCTGCAGTCTTGATTAGTTTTAAAAAAAACTACAATTATTTTGCTTTAAAATTCTACCTTTACAGACTTAGATTTGCTATTATCAAACAGTCAGTATTCATACATTTATCACAATTTACCTTGCAAAGGCATCAAAGAACCAAGTTCTTTTAGTTTCTGGGAAAGCCACTCGAAGCCCTGACATCAGAGGTGAATGTAAGACAACAGCTGCCACTTCATATCTAGCTGCTAAATCAACAGTTGGAACAGTCCCTATACTCTGTCCATATAATATAATATTCTGTGGACTGATACCATAACGAGTCCGCAATGACTGCCATGCAGCATCAATATCTGCATAGAGATTTTTCTCAGATGGCTTCCCTGTGCTAGTTCCATATCCTGAATAGTCATAACTGAATATATTGCAGTTAATCCTAGAACCAAGTCCAATATAAAAACTGCTCATTTGTCCTAGATCAACAGCATTTCCATGACTGAACAACATTGTAAATCTTGCATTTGGAGAACACCTCACGAACATGCATGATATTCTATTGCCTTTTGAAGTTCGAGTTTGAAACACCTCAATATAATCAAGTTCTCTCTGTGTGTATTGCCATTCGGCCCGATCTGTCAGATGTAAGCTGTATCTTGCCCCTGTGTCATCCTGAACAAGGGAGTACGTAGGTTCTGGAGGCAGAAAAGCCAATTTCGCAGCGATCCTTGATGGACATGGTGGACAACAGAACAGACAGCACAACTCACTTATGGACAAGCCGTTCATCGTTTTTGCTGGCTTGATCGTTGTTTGAGTATACTAAATATTTAAACCAAATTTAGACATTAACAATGTAACGCTGATATGTAAATAATTCTTCTCTAATTGTCATCATTCAAGTTTCTGTCCCGATTCTTTATCATACTCGACAAACCCTTTCTTTTTCGTTGAATGACGTCAGTTATTGACAACCGGAAGTAGTTAATTCTTAAAAAATGTATTTTGAAATATTATCTAAAAACAAAAATAACGCAAAAACAGAACCAAAAAGCTTGAGGAAAACCCTCACTTTAAAATTAAATATCGTATTCTTAAAACAAAAGAACCTAACCGGATGAGGGCGATCCCAGCCGATGTTAATCGGTACATTCATTCGAAGCTGTACGGACTTTAACGATCACCACTCCTGTATGGAGGGTTCAAAAGTTTCACATTTTTGTGTCAGCTGATCCATAGATTCGCGATTTTTCATACTCTTTCATTCATGATCGCACTAAGATTACTCTTCCTTTTATTGACTACTTTCTTTAGAGTGTATGTTTGTTTTATTTTTCTGTTTCTATAATATTTTGCTGTTGCTATAATAGAAAATGTTCTATTTTCATCATTTCAAACGATAATATCATTTCGTATTATTTTCTGACTAATACATTTTCCTAAATAGATTGGAAATATTGTAATACAGAAAATGAAAATTGCTTCTAGAATTTTCTTTACTAAGATTACCTGCTACCCCTGTCACTACGTTCATAGGATTGAGCCTCTTTCGTCTATTTCTTCATATTTTTTTTAACCTACCTCATGCCCACGACATGAGTCGATACTGGAAATTTAACTGGATTAGTGTTTTTCAAATAACTGTGTAATGCGCTTTAAAACTGTTACTATACATTTGTATAGCTAGTATATGTAATAGGGTCATTTTGGTACGATTTGACCACTTATTCAGACAGACTAGATATCCACCCAGGTTCATGGTTCATTGATTATTTTTCTCCAACTGGTCAATTCGGTTTTTTTTTTCTTTTTGCTAGACGTCGCATGACAAGTTAGACCAGCGCTTGGAGTGCTAGCTGTCATAGAATCTTTCACTGTTGTTGCTCAAGCTAAGGAGTATTTTCAGCTACTCTCCCGGGTAGGACGTTTCTTTGTTGGGAATGCGTTAGACTCCATCTCGAGGTTTGTAGTCGAGCACTCTACCAACTGAGCTCATGCGACTGACTAGACTTTCTATACTTTGTTACATAGGCCGAATTTGTCCAATCTCCCGATTCAGCCTGAGCATGTTTTCATAGAAAAGCACGACAGTCATATGCATCTAACTTCGAGAAAATCTCGCTTTATTTTGAAATTGGATCTTTTGACGGTTTTTTAATTGTAGTATCTAGTCAGAATGAACTGTTTTCTGATAATCCACTTTTTTATTCACAAATGGATAAGTTTAATCTATTTCATCAAGACATTTCCGTTATTGAAGTTACTGTGACATCGACTGCAGGCGCTGCAGGCGTCAAGTACCGTAAACAAAAACAACAAAAGCCAGGTTACAATAGCTTTGAAATTCTTACAAAACTTTGGCAGATCACTGAAGATTTATGCACTGTTTTGATGCAAGTCAACACGGCCCTCTGTCAACATTCTTTAGGATATTAAAAACAACAACAACAACAAAATCGCAAACCGGGCCAGTGTTCTCTCACAATGAGTGATTGATAAGTAGTGCGCCTAAGTGGCATGAGAAAACGGTGGCTATAGAGTCGAGTGATGTGGTTGCACTGGTGTGAGGAATAATAGGAAACCATTGCTAGGTGCACCCTAAGTATATCTGAATGTTGAATTTGGGCGGCATTAAACCCATACCATCAAGTAATAAAAGGGACGACATAAAATCAGAACGAACCGTTATTTCGTTAAATTAGACTATGATTTGGTCAAAACGGCTAAAAAATATTTGATAAAAAACATAAGATTATTCATATTTTGTACTATCTGTAATATTGCTCCTTTTGAGATAAATTAAGACAGCTTTATATTGAGTTAAAGGATTGAGGTCCGCCTGGAATATTTGAGCTAACCACGAAGCTTGTAAAGTGGAAACAAGGTATTTCCATTTGGTTGACCCATTTGAAAGAGGGATGCTATTATTGATAAACTTGATGATCTGTAACTTTTTATAAAAAGACTCATGAAAATTTCTAAGTATGATCATTTCAGAATTCCGAGTTTTTCTTTGACATATATTATCGTGACTCCCTTTTAAAACTGGCTTTGTACACGAACCTTGACAAAGCCTAAAAGATTTTTGGGGAAGCAACAATTTGGTTAATAGGCTTAATTGATTTTAAAATGTTAGAGTAATAGTGACCAATCGCGGCTGCCAGTCAAAGAATCAATCAACAATCAAAACATTCATTTAGCCCAGAATGGGTTAAAAAAAAAACTTGACTCCGACTTGGCTGCTAATTTCGTGAAACATTTTTGTTGGTTTGGCGACTTAAACATCATAAGTACAGCTTATTCAAGCTGTAATTACGACGATGAGGTCGCCAACCAACCATTCTACTTCTTTGTAACATGCTACTGGTCTTAATTTTGAAAAATAACGCCGTTAAAATTCGAAGCAGTCAATGGGTGTGGCCAAAGGAGTAAGTGGGCGGGGCAAGCGATTGGTCTATGGGCCCCTACCGATATAAGGAGTTCTTCCGAAATTTGCCCTTTAATTAACTCCCTTAACTTGACTAGGTAGTTCCGGTATAAATTTGCTATGTAGAGTGTATAAGGGCTGAGACTAATTTTGAGTAGAATGAGATATTTTTTTTCAGAATTTCAAACAGAGAAATGTTGAATATTCTTATTCTCTTAGAATATGGAATTGGTGTGGAAGTTTATATTCACGTTGACACGTTTTAATCGTTTTCCTCTCCCGGCCTAGGAACCAATTTCATTCTCGTCCAGTTCTCATTTTTTACTTCTCTTTTTCGAAGCAAATTTAGCAAAGGTGTCCTTTGTAAGCAATCATTGCGTTTACTTCTTTGGCTTGAAAATACTTATTTAAAAAAGGAAATCAAACAACAACAACCAAGAACAAGAATATTGCGATAAAGAGTACCTTTTTCATTGATTTTCTCCACATCTGAAAGATCCATTATTTTAGGGTCACGTGGCTGTTAAAATTTCGTTTGTAAGCTCTTTCATTCTGAGATTCTTTTCTGTAAAGGGTTCAATGGTAAATTGAATTTAAAAATTAACGATGTCCTTCCATAAACTGTTTTTTAATCCAAGTAACTTGCACCTTCTGATCGGTATCTCTGATTGCGTAATAGACTGCTGGTGGTATTTTGGATATACACTGGATATATCACATAATGATTGGTTACTTGCTTTGATTTTCACCCGATGTCCCCTTATTACAAGTAACAAAGGAAGTCGTTTGCTAATCCATCTAGTTTTAAGGAATATACGAATTTGTATATTTTAAAAAGGATTATACATGTAAATGCCAGAGGTAAGGGAAATCGATTTTAAAACTTTTCTCTTTAAGAAAAATCTGTAAAAAATGTTTAAGATCGTTTATAATAATCTCCGTTTTTAACAACAAATAAACTTTGATTTTTAGTATATTAACCTTGTATGACATATATCATTGCATAATATAAATCCCAATATAATATTAAGTATATGGTATCAACTTATCGTATGAGTACAATCAAAAAGATTGTCTTGGTTTGATCTTCGTAAACTTCTCATGTTCATCTTTTATATTTCAACTTTTTTTTATATATTTCTCACCTTTTCTCAAATACTTAAATATGTACCGATATAAAAAATGATTCGAAGCTTGAAGAAGCATTTCGTCGGCGGGCGACATAAACTTCTAAGGTATAGCTTGTTAAATTCTTCTTTATTTGACCCCCCCCCCCTCAAAATGAGTTATGCAATTAACCACCCGCTGAGAATTTAACGACCTTATCTGATAAGGAAGCTGTCTATAGTACACAAGGGATTGCATCTGCTATATCATCATGGATAAGTGTGGCATATATTTGTAGCTAATTTGTCTCTTGAAATAAATTTTGAGTTTTATTTGGTTATAATTGTTAATAAATAAGTTCTATTTTAAAAACCGTTCCAATGTATAAAAGACAGAAAAATGCAAACATGAAGCCTTTGTTAACATAACAGATCACGAATAGCAACTGAAATAACTTGGATGGACAAAATGGTAAAAGAGGAGAAAACACTGATTATTCTGATTTCCCTTTTGTCTTAATATTTTAACAATTTCTCTCTTTTTAGTCAATTTAATTTTTTAGATTGAAAAACTACTAGAATATTCAGGAAATACTTCCATATTCTAGGCCAGGAGATAAATCAATATGGAAAAAAGAATTTTCACTATAACTTCTTACTTTACCACAATGTTTGAAGAAACTGTGTAATCCCTTAACTTACAAAAAAGTAATGCGTGTAAATTTCTTTAAATCCAGCATTCTGCAACTTAGTCGCTTTTCATTCAATAATTTGGAATTGGTTTAAAATATCAAAAGCATAAAAAATGATAAGATAAAATTTAAGAAATAACTTTACGTTGGATTTATCAAATTATCATCAGCATAAAGCTAAGGTACAGCTTTTGTAAAATATTGACAAATTTTGACCATGTTTATCAATGGAATATACAAGATGATTGACCTCCTAGTGTGATTTACAGTTACGGCAATTAGCTTAACAGTAGGGGTCCAACATAAACAACATTCCTTAAACCAGGTCTTTAAAATAAGCTGAATTTACGGGTTTGGGTCGCAATCGGCGATTTTATAGTAAAGCAAACTGCGGTGCAATAAGCCACATTCTGCGTGGTGGCACATTTTCAAATTATTACGTTCTGAGTAATATGGTTTACACAAATATGTAAATCTAAAGGAAATACCCTATTACCATTCAAAATTAGATCGAAATGTACTTACCCGGTCCATGTCAGTGCCCATGTCGCACACTGAACGGTTTATACGTATACGATGTTAGCATGTATACAACTTGAACAGAAACATAATTTACTCTATGGACTTTCCCAATGTTTGGGAAAAAACGTATCTGCAAGTTCAACCCTGAGAAAAGGTGTATATATACGCTTATTTCACTAAACAGGTGACAATAGCCTATCATGGCAACTTATTGTTTAGGAGTAAGCCGGGAATTTTGTTATAGACAGGAAACATCCCCATCATCTTGAACAAAAGAAAACAATTTTTTTAAGAGTCTAATTGCTTAAACAATCTAAAAAACACTTAACTATTAAAAATCTAAATAATAATCTTGAGAATATCGACAAAAAGAACTCAACTTCGAATTATATTTAACCAAACAGAGATTAGGGCATAGCATAATATAATTTGATTAATTTTCAAGTTGTGTTTTAAAATAATGTGACATAATGAATAAGGGGATCCGAAATTTAACGCTTTGGCAATCATATTGGTGATAATTAGAACAGAACAGAAATTTTATTCAAGATAACGACTTGAACACGTATGGTTCATCGTCGATATACAAAAACCCATGTATGCTTTGTATAATGTTTTGTATATCGACGATGAACCATACGTCTTCAAGTCGTTATCTTGAATAAAATTTCTGTTCTGTTCGGTGATAATTAGACTAATGCACTATTATACTATAATGTTACTGTCAATTGAGACATACTTTGAATTCATATATATACAGAAAACAATGTGACAAAATTAAACAGGAGCTTTGCAGACGTCCCCAGCCGAAACTGCCTTACACCATGCAGTGAAGAGAACTGCAGTGCATAAGAATCGAAATTCTGTCTGCAATTTCATTTTCCAGTCTAAAAAAAGTCGCGTGCTATTTGGTTAAATGAAATAATGACATAATCCCATTGATCTTCGTGTAAAGTTATGCTATCGTCTTACTATATACCAAACAAAACATTTTGCACTCAAAGCGACGCTTTTACTTGTACATACATGCGAAATGATACAAAAGGTTACCTCCCTTGACTAGATTAGTAATCGGGCAACTTCGGATTAGCAACGGGGAAATAAATTAAAGATAACAAAACGGTAGGGTTTAAAGACTTCTGCTATGAAATAGAAGATAAAATATAGATGATGAATTTATTTTTGGTTAAAACATTACGTTTAACAGGCGAAAAACAATGCAAAATATATTTTAATTGAGGAAAATCCATGGAATGACGTCATCTTCGGAAAATGTTTATATGGCGGCGCGAATTCTATGAGAGTCACGTGACCATTTTGCTTATTGAAAGCTCGACATTCAGGTAACGATTGTCTGATTAAAAATGAAATTTTTGACCCTGTTCCATTCAGACTAATTCAAGCTTCTTGCAGAACAACTCCGCAAACATTTTTTTCCCGATTTATGATCTTAAAAGATCGTCTATTTGTCAAGATTTCCCTATATCTCGATTTATCTATGACGGAAAAACAAGCATGGCGTCACATGGTGAATTTCATTGGGAATGTTTATTCCAAACAATGCAAAATCCAATTATTCTGATTTCTAATATTTTACATAAACACCTGCATGTTTTGAGCAACAAATAGTTCGAATTTTCCACGCCTTTGCACTTGGTCCAAATGCATGTGTTTAACTTGTCTTAAAGGATAATTGTTATCTGTCAAAATTCTGCTAGATGTCATTGTTAAATGTTATTGATAGATCACAGACATTCTGTTAATTATTCATTGAAAAGTGCTTTGGTTTGACATAAACTGCATCATTTTATGAGCTGGCCTAGCTGCAACATTTTGTTCTTGTCAAAGCCTTGACCTTACCCTTCAGTCCACCAAAGAGAGGGATACACTATCTGATATAGAGCTGGTCGTGTCTGTATCATTGTTGGTACTGGTAGCATGTTAGACTTCCACTCATTGGATCTACGGTTTTAGATTGTAGCATATCCAATATGCTTTAAACATTTAAGTAACTCAAAACACCTTGGAAGTGAACTGCCAAAGAATTAGCGGTAGTACAAGGGCTCATGTTTGACTTGTGAAGCAGGGTTTTGACCCTCAAGAATCTTAAATAACCTGTTTTGAACTATAGAAATTTGTCTCAACGGGGGTCATTTTGGTCCTTTTGAGCAAAACTTCTAAGGATCAAAACAGGTTTTTTTGACCTGTCAAATACACCTTTTTACGCTGTATGCGTCAAACCAAATCTTGTGTCACATGTTGATTGCGGGTAGTCGATAAATTATCACTCTGTATAAATAGGCTACTTTGAACGAGCAGAAATAAAGATAAAAAATTAAAAGTTTGATGAAAAAAGAGCTTCAATCTGTGAGCAGACATATGCAGGCCAATCATAGAGAGTAATTTTGATGATATTATCGTGAATTTGCAATTGAGTTTGAAACGGCCCCGGCTGCTTTCATAGCGCAGTTGGTAGTGCGTCGGACTGTAAATCTAGAGGTCACGAGTTCGATCCGGACGGCAGCACTCATCCTGTCTGACTATTTGTCTCTCACCAATGGGTGGATCATCGTTGGTAGCGCGTTGGACGGTCAATCTAGAGGTCCGGGGTTCGATCCCCCACGGTGGCACTTATCCTTTTCGACTATTTGTCTCCCATCAATGGGTTGATAATCATAGACCTATGTGGGATAGCAGCTGGAGGCTAGGAAAGGATGTGATGGTGGTACTGGTGTGAGAAATACCAGGAATCCATTGTTAGGTGCTCCAGCCGCCGCGATATAACTGAAAGATTGTTGTAAGTGGCGTAAAACCTCATTCAAACAAACAAATCAATTATTTGTTTAATCTTTAGTGCATTTAAATACTATTTACCACATTTTGGAAGATACTCAGCATGCCCATTAGGTTTTCATTTTGGGGGTACCCCTTAGGTTTAGAAATAGGGGTACAAAGAAAAATTAGAGGGTACAGTGTACCCTTTATTTTCAGAGTTAAGGGTGCACCATACTAAATTTAACCCTTTACCAAATGACAATGTTATAGTTACATCTACTTTGTTAATAATCAGTAAATATAGAGTGAAGGATAGCAAACCTGATTTTTGACAATTACTGGATTTTGGAAGGGCTGAATATGATATGAGAGCAATGGCTAAACAACTCTAACAGGTTAATTGCCAGGGTGGGGGACACCATTTTGGAGCAGCCATACCAGGCATGTTAGCTCATTGTTAGCTCAAGCCGCCGTCATAGCGCAGTTGGTAGCACGTCGGACTGTCAATCTAGAGGTCCCTGGTTCGATCCCCGGCTGCGGCACTCATCCTTTCCGACTATTTGTCTCTCACCAATGGGTCGATAATGGTAGACCTATGTGGGAAAGCAGCTGGAGGCTAGGAAAGGATGTAATGGTAGTACTGGTGTGAGAAATACCAGGATTCCATTGTTAGGTGCTCCAGCCGTCGCGATATAACTGAAAGATTATTGAAAGCGGCGTAAAACCCCATTCAAACAAACAAACGTAATTATATGTGAATTATGTACTGCAGTACGTGAATCGGCACCCTGAAGGGCCAATGTGCATATTATAATCAGAATATCATCGATGGGCTAACTAAAGGTTGTAAATACAATTTGATTCAAAAGTTTGGTCGCTTACCAAACGATATTGTGTCTTAACCATATTGAGCTTTAATTTCACTTTTTCTCACACAAACTATCACAACTATTTCCGGTGGCAAAGAACATGAATTTTGGTGATTCCAATGTTTGTCGGAAACAAAATGGGTTAATGACGTTCCCATGGTGCATTCCCCTTTATTCATTACAGACGTTTGTTTCAATATAAACTATATACCTGATCATGATACATTTTTTTGAATGTGGTGAAACATAGATCATGAAACAAAACACCCGTCATTTATTCCTTAAGGCTGATAATATAGAGTTCTTTTAATGCTTCTGAAGAAACATTACTTGAACAACGGAGAAAGAAATATTGTAACAAACAAATGTTACATCTCCAACAATATTATCTACATTATTTAGCCAATGCTTTCATTGTAAACATTGAAAAACGAAGTTAAAATGACTAGATGCAATTATAGGGCGGTCAAAAACAAAACCGGAAGTAAATTCTCCCTGCAGTGGAAATTTGTTGTTTTTTTTCTTTGAAAGCGTGTAGTGGATACAGACTTTTTAGTCATCTGGCGCTTTGCGTGAAAGGTCTGTTTGTAGTGATGCATCTGATGTATTACTAAGTGTTAAATATTTTTCAAAGAGAATATCAGGGATCATTTCTGACTGCGCCATAAGCACAATAAATCAGTGGAAGGCCCATTTTAAAAAAATACTTGCCTATATATTTTCTGTGTGACTCAGTAATTTCTCGTGGGTGTGCCATAAAAAATGATCAGTAAAAAGCCTGTCTAACAAGATAGATATCAAACATATTGTTTGGTATTGTTAAGCAGCTCCAGAATAGCTGAGTGTGCAACAGTCTTGTTGATATCTCTGATTTTCATGTCTGCCAAATCGAAACTAAAACCGGCTTCTGATCAATGAAGGTCAACCAACTTTCAGCATCCCTTCGTACCAGACAGATATTGTTGAGATCGATGGTAGTTTATCAATTGCAGAGAAACGTGATTTTTGGCAAAAATGGCACCAACAACATCATTGGCTCACATATGATAAATCTTATAATGAAATGTTTTGCAAATTGTTCAGAGAGATCGGAACAGACAATTTTAAGACATCTAACCCAAATTTCCTTTGACCCCTAGAATTTCATGGTAAAGAAGTCAAAGCCACCCAGGTATCTGAAGCTAATAAAAGCCCTTTACTGTGGTTAAGTGCTCCTATCCTATGCTGTTATGTGTTGTATCAAATCTCTTTTGAACAGTGCTCCAGATAATTTCAAGAGGCGTCAGTACTGTACTGATCCAAATAATTTTAAATCAGTACTTGATATGAGGATCAGTACCAGCATACTTTTAGTATCAAATAAATTGAAGGAATATCAAATTTCATTTCTTTCGTTTATTAAGTAACCTTTTAAACAAAACAGAGCTCTTTAACCAATACAGAGATGGTTAATGGTAGCTATCAATGTTTTTTTCATGTCACAGATTTTAATTATTTTTATTTCCTCTCATAAACTATTTGAACACAATATGCCGAAAAGTAGCATTACAAAAATATGAGGTCCTTTATCAGAAAAAAGCAGGGTATTTCCCTAATAGCCTACGTAGGCTATTAATCTATTTTTAGATTAATCCGAGACAGTTACGAAGATTATAGGGCATTCACGTGGCGCGAATAACCAATAGAACCTTCCATCTAGTTCAAATTACATCAAACCAACATCATCGTTACGTCATCAGGAGTAATGTTTGCTAGCCGATCTGTAAAGATCAGTCCTTTCATGTGACTTGATTTAGGACGTTGGCTGTTTCGCTAGTAAATTTGTTACCTTCATTTGACTAGGTCATGTGCAAATGAGGTCATCCGATGACGACAGCCGAATTCCGTGATATCTAAAAATAACCTGGAGTTCGAAAAAGCTACTTTAGGTCTATTAGATAACCACCAAGACAATACCTGACTTAACTTAAAGTATTAAATTTTCGTTTGAGTATATTTTTTGGCACTTGATAATTTTTCTTATCTAGGTTTCAGAAACATTGATACCTCCCTTTAACATTTACACCATAATGTTAGAATATTGCAAGAACACTGGAACTTTTCTATGTAGCAGACTGATCGTAATCAAAGCAATTGTCGTGATTACATATCATACTAAAAGTATTTTATATAAACAGGTCAATTTCTCATCAAACATTGAATTACAGTCAGTAACTGCAAATCAAAATCTGAGCTATAGCTCTGTTTGAATAAAATACCAGACAGTACTTTCTATGATTTTACATTCTACTCAGCAACAAAACTTTGAATTTATTTTCATTTCGATTTTGTATCACAAATTCCATTTAATTAAGCAAGAAACCATTTCTATCCAGAATCATCACTGATTTCTCGTTTCAAACAGATGTCCAAACCGGTGAGAACGAAACTGCTGTGAGTGAATCAATATATACGTTTCATACCCTAAACATACCATGCCTTCGACAATGTTTCTCCACGATGGAGCAAACAATTTCCTCTATAACTGGTCTTATGATTTCTTCTGGCTTTGGGAGGGATTTGTCCGTAGACGACTGAAAAAAACTCGTCAAAGTTATCTGTCTCGACATTTTGCGATGTAGTCAGTCAAAACGCCTGCTTTCACATCGCTCACAACATTAAATTAGAAAAAGATTCAATGCCGGGTACTGTCCTTGTTTACAAAAAAATTCCAACGGTCTGCATTCCAATGTCACGGAAAGAGACGGTAAGTCAATCGGTTATTAGGGTTAGACCGGTACGGCCGTCAGCTTTAAAGCTGGCTTTATTAAAGTCGACAGTGGTACCAGTCTATAATTAGGGTTCGTTTACGTGTTCGTACCTAGTAATGTCCGTACACATGATTAACAGTCCGTAACTTGTACGACAATTCACTGAAAAATATGCGTAACCAGCAAATTTACGTCCGTAAATTACGGAAAACAGATCTTATCTGGAGCACTGTTTGAATGTTTGGTCTTTGTATTTTCCAAGTTCAATCATGTTTGCTTTCTCAGTGTTTCCACTCACCTTTTGATTTGAGGTAATGTCATTCATGCCACATGTCCCGGCTTATGTGGGATAATTCCGGATTTTCAATGGAAATAGATATCCATTTATTTGTTCATTGATCAGAAAGCCTTGGATTAATTTTTTAGCTCACCTGAGCACAAAGTGCTCTTGGTGAGCTATTGTGATCGGTCATCGCCCGGTGTCCATCTGTCTGTCTGTCCGTTCACAATTACAAAAAAATCTTCTCCTCCTAAACTAACCATGGAATTTCAACTAAACTTTACAGAAATGATCCTTAGGTCATGCTCTTTCAAAATTCTTCAAAGAATTGAAATCCATAAAAATAATTGGTTGCCATGGAAAATCTCCTCCTCCCTAGCACTAAGGCCTAGAGCTTTGATATTTGGTATAAATATCATCTATTGACCCTCTACCAAAATACTTCAAAGAATTATTGTATTCTGAAAATTAGCCCTTTTCTTTCCGATCCCTGATTTTACATAGAAATAAAGAAGGAAAACTTTAAACATCTTCTCCCAAACCATAAGGCCTAGAGCTTTGATATTTGGTATAAATCATCATCTATTGGCTCTCTACCAAAATACTTCAAAGAATTACTGTATCTTAAAATTTAGCCCTTTTCTGTGCGATCCCTGATTTTACATAGTATTAAAGAAGGAAAACTTTTAAAATCTTCTTCTCCCAAACGATAAGGCCTTGAGCTTTTATATTTGGTATGTATCATCAGCCATTGACCCTCTACCAAAATACTTCAAAGAATTACCATAACTTGAATATTAGCCCTTTTCTGTGCAATCCCTGAATTTAAAAATCTCCTCAGAAAGTACTAAGCAGAATTCAACAAAATTTCTCTGAAGTGACTCTTTCAGATTTCTTAAGAGAATTTTGATGGGATGAAAAACATTTAAGGGGGGGGGGGCTATTTCCATATATGGTGAAAGCTTTCAAATCTCAGAAACCAGTGGATAGATTTCAACCAAATTTTACAGGAATGGTCCTGGGGTGAACTTTTATCAGATTTTTAAAATGAAAATCATGGCTTAAAAAGGCTGTGCTTATTTCCATATATGCTTTGTGGTGAAACTTTAAAAAAATCTTTTTTTCAGAAACCAGAAAGATTGATTGTAACCAAATTTATAGGAAATATCCATTTTCTAGACCCTTTATCTGATTTAGTCAGTTAATTTGATTTAAAAAAAAAAGGCATTTTGATGGGGCTACTGATGTCGATATATGGATATATGGATCCATATATGAAAATTTTGTAAATGCATTTTCATGGTATACAGTGAAAATTTTGTAAGTGCCTTTTCATCTTACTTAATTTATGAATTTTACATAACTCAAGTTGACTTTGGAAAGCAGTGAAAAGTTTGAAATGCTTCACTAGAACTATTTCAAAGATATCAGTGACTAGATTTATTTGCCAGAGATGGCTTTAAGATGATTATATTGAATACTGAAAACACCATTTGCTTAATCAGTATATTCAGGCCTGTGGAGCGATACAGGTGCTCAAGTGCCTCTAGTAAATATTTCGTTCCTGATCCTTTTTTACGGTTCCGGAACGCAAATCTCCGGATTATAAGGTACAATTTATGTACAAAAAATTTGTTCCTATCAAATTCTTTCCAGATTGCAAATAGTCTGGTTTCACAACGTCTGTATTAGATGGAGATAAAAACATCCAAGGCATTATCATGTGATCAAAACAGCAGACAAGACTGGTATTTATTAAGAAAACAACAACAACAATAAGAAAATAAGTGTTTGAGAAGAAGGAGAAAATAATGCAAGAAACAAATTTCTCAAGAGACAATCCCTTCATTTACCACAATGTTTTCTCTAGTTCCACTCAATGGGACATGAAATTGAGGGACTATAAATAAAGGATGGAAAAGGGAGTATGGTCAAGTGTTTGAAAAGAATTCCTTGATTTTGTGAAAACTTCCTTAAATTGAAACTTGGAATTTTAAAAAAATTCCTGAAATTGGTCCTTATTGAGAGCACTGATAAGTACAGAGACTGAGGGTTTCAGTTTGGAATAATTTTTATGCCCCCGCATCGAAAGATCAGGGGCATATTGTTTTACCATTGTCAATCTGTTGGTCTGCCTGTCTGTCAAAACTTAACCAAAAAACTTAACCCTTGTCATGCTGAATAGAATATTTACTTATAATTACATTGAAATGAAAGGACTGAAAGCATTGTAATGCTCTCATTTGTTCGTCAATGCTTTTTGACAACTGTTTTAACCCTTGTCATGCTAAACCAGGAATATTCTGGGTTTGGCAGGAGGTGTAGACCAAGATCAGCCTGCATATAAGTGCAGCCTGATCTTAGTCTACACCTCCTGCTTGTACTTTTCCTGTCAGAGTTGTTTATGAAATTGATCTCTAAAAAAAATATTCATTTTTGAACAACAAGTTCTGTCAGCACTTTCAGCCCTTTGATTTTACAGCAATTCAGTAAGGTAATTTATACAGCATGACAAGGGTTAATATACAAATCTAACTTAAAAGGGACAAACAGGTGGTATAACCAAAACCAGACTGCACATATGTGCAGTCTTATTTTTGTATATATCTCCTGCCTAAACAGGAATATTCCGGGTTCAGTATGACAAGGGTTAACATTGCCAATTACTACCAGCCTATTCAAGACACAATGCTCATATTTTGCATTATGATACCTCTATGATACGTCTCTCCTCATGTCAAGGTCATGTGATAAGGTCAAGGTCACATACCAAAATCAAGTGTTTAGTCCTGTTGTGGGGGGCATTGTGTTTCACAGCATCTTGTTTGATCTGAAGTGAATGATTACACACTTTGATGCTATACTTCAAAGCAATTTATGTATCAACAAAATTGTTTTTCGTTTTGTGCCCTGAGCTTTCCCCATATGAAAAAAAACTTTGGTCAGAATTTTATTTTTATCTCACCTGGGTCCTAAGCACAACTTCTCTACGGTGAGCTTTTGTTCCAATTTCTTGATGTGACAATTTTTTCCCAAATTTTTTTTCTGGAATGGACAACAAAAAGCTTCATTGCGTTGGAATGGGTTAAGCTATGAAGTAAGTAAATAGCTAGAGTTTGCAGACACTATGTTCTCATTTCAGATTGTTTTTGTATATAGAGTATTGTAAATACTGTATAGAATGAGGAACACAGGCGGCTCCGCAAGGAGCAAGTCCAACAAGGACAAAGGAAGTAACAAATCAATACAGAACACACACACAGTGAAGTCAGAAGGCCCACCACTGAAAACAATTCAAGTAAGTTGTCTAAAAGTGATCTGACAAGGTTTAGGAAGCAAGGGGACATTGTCTCCATGGTCTAAAACGAGTGTGGTAGATCAGGGGTCTCATTTGCCTTATTCTGGGGCTGAATACCCGTCCATTCCCAAGGTAGAATCTCTTTTTTCCCCCCATTTCAGAGCAGAAAATTCCCAATAGTAGGCTGCAATTCCAGAAAATTTTAACTTTCCTTTATTTTGAAAATTCAACCTGGCTAAATAAATGGAGTAGAGTGAAATCTTTTATGAAGCCCTACTACAGTAAAACCTCGTTAATTCGAACGTCACTGGTTCGTAGGTATGTGTTCGTCCGTATGCTTTGCGCGGTCCCGATCTTTTTCCTTCTTTAGCTTTGTTAGAAAACTCTGTCTAATTCGAACGTCAGTGGTTCGTAGTTCGTAGGCTATTTCAAGTCCCGAAAGTATGATTATAGCACGAACTCCTATGTTTAATTCGTAGGTGTGATCAACTAATAGTCACTAATCACCACTTACCTTAATTTTCACACCTGCTGATCTTTATGACAAATTATGTGTTATCATGTACCTTTAGTTTAAAGGGGCTGTTTGGTTTGTAATGTGGGTAATTAATCTAATAAAGATTCTCGTAATAATCGACGAAAATATACTTTAGATTGACGTACCCCCATAAGTATCAGTGTTATTGGTCATTTAGAAATTCTAACCACTTTAATCTAATCTGCAGTTGCTTTCTTCACAATCGTCGGTCCTTAATTATATGATGTTATGATAGAATATTTACAGTGATTTCATCCAATGTATTGTAAAGGGAAATCAATCTGATGGAGGTAGAAATTTGATACAAACACTGTGTTTAAACAATGTCAAAAATCAACACAGAGATAATAGTATAAAACAGAATATGAGTAATTCTTAATTTATGTTTTCCTTAATAAATATCTGCGGGTCTTGTTTAGAAAAAACAACTAATATAAAATCAATTCTTGAATGGGGGACAGAACAAGACCGTGTCAGATTCCGTGTATCTCAAACAGCCTACCACTTGCCCTCCGTTTTGTTCGTACTACGCTTAATTCGTACGAATTTCTTCGGTCCCTTGCGCTACGAACTACCGAGGTTTTACTGTATTTATTGTATTTCATCTAGTTGAAATCTCAATAGTTTTCCAAACAATAGAATAATTATGTGAATTTTCCCAATTCTCCTGGCCCGAGGCCCCTGTTGAAAATGTTTAGCAATACATTTTAAGAAATTAATGGATCATACAAGCAATCTAGCTACCAGAGCTTTGGAACCAAGCGACAATGCGCACATTATCTTATAAAACTGGGAAAGGGAAAGCGTTTGATAAAAAAAAAAATCCTTTTATGTCTACAGTATACAAGGGCTTGCAACCATCCAATCAGTAGAGGTGTGAATAAAGCTAGTATGTTGCCTATTGATTCACGCTATATTTACGATCACAGGGCTTCCGATCAGCAGTTGCATTATTGATTTATTGTCCCCTAATTTAATAGCTCCTAGGCAAAATGAGATTATGGCCTATCATAACGAGGTGACTTCCTGTATTTTCCAGGCGATTTTGCCTTAGCTTTGATCAGCAACTCAGACAAATTTTTGTGAAACCACAGAGCCCTGCTTATTGTATTAAATAGCCTTGCATCTTCTTTATGCCAAAAAGTACTTTATAAAATGATTCAGATGAGCGATTTAGGACCGTCATAGTCCTCTTGATTTTAGGAAAACATGAAAAAAATGGAGAAATTGCTTGATAAACATAAATTTAGGCTGGTCCAAATTTGAAAGAATTTGCGGACAACTATTTCAATTTGATAAAATTTAAGATTTTTTTCAACTTTCTGGTAAGAAATTGCTTATGACAAGCTATTTCTTCATGTTCCACAATTTTTCCAAAGATTTTTTCTTGAAGTGGGTCCAAAAGCGCCTGTGTAGGTATGGGTTTAGCAGTTTCAT
This sequence comes from Fragum fragum, assembly GCA_946902895.1. Lineage (NCBI taxonomy): Eukaryota > Metazoa > Mollusca > Bivalvia > Cardiida > Cardiidae > Fragum > Fragum fragum. The sequence goes on along the minus strand of OX336370.1, from coordinate 58,098,290 downwards.
TTGATAAAAACAAATTTCTTCCTGTTTATGTCTTTTATCTACTTCAATTTACAACTTAATAGATTTTTTTCCTTCTGGTCACAATGATTCACATGCCAGATTTGTCCAACATGAGCTATTCTACTTTTGGACAAGTACATTTTCCAAGGTCACTTGTCTGGGGACAAGTAAATACCAAGGCTAATCTTGGGAGAGTACAAATTGATCTCATAGATTTATTATCCTAATCTTTATATTGATGGGTAGAAAATGTTGTTAATTAAGAAAATGCTCGGTTCCAGCATTTTTAGGTCACCTGACCTAATGGTCATGGTGACCTATTGCAATCATCGTTTGTCCGTCGTCGTCCGTCGTCCGTTAACTTTTAAACATTTTCATCTTCTTCTCAAGAACTACTGGGCGGATTTCAACCAAACTTGGTAGAAAGCATCACTGGGGGATGCCAATTCAAGTTTGTGAAAATAGGGGTTCTGGGGGTCATAGGGGCCCAAATAGGGGCCAAAAAGGGGTAATTTTTGGTACTTCTTTAAAAATCTTCTTCTAATAAACCGTTAATGCCAGAGCTTAAATATTTTGTGTGCATGACAACTAGGACAGGTATATATTATAAATTGTGAAATTCATGCCCCTGGGGTCATGTATGGGGCCACACCCAGAGGTCAAAGTTCATCATGTTAAAAAATTCACATTTTCATCTTCTGATGTTGAAGTACAAAGCCAATTTCAAACAAACTTGGTGAAAAGCATCATTTAGTAATGGTTATTCCAATTTGTGAAAATAAAAAGGCTTGGGGGTCAGGGGGCCCTAAAATGGGGACCAAAAGGGGGTAATTTTTTGTAACTTTTAAATATTTCATCTTCTTCTCAAGAACTACTGGGCGGATTTCAACCAAACCTGGTACACTGTAGCTCCACTATAACGCTGTTGGTGGGGTCCAAGAAATGAAACAGCGGAAGAAGTGGAGTTATTATGCTATAACGCTGACCCCTCCCCCCCCGCCCGTCTGATCCAAAAACCCGGTAAAATCGTGATAACACTACTACATTGACTAAAATATATCAAGTTTATAATATATTTCATAGATGTTACTAGTCGGGAAATGAAAAACAACAACTGTAGTTACGAGATTTTAGCAGAAACCGACGGAATTCGACAAATCCAAAATTACTAGAATCTACTCTTACCTTCCCGGTCTACCGGAACTAAATAATCCGTAAATTTCTACAGTTCTACAAATTATTTTTTATCTTTCGGTCCCCGAATAATAAAAAGCTAGAATTTCACCTGAGACATGTTTAATTATCATTGATACTCCTTGGCGTTTTTATCTAAACTTAGTTGTACATCAATGAAAATGTTTCCATCTTCAAGAGAAAGGGATAAAATCTAAGTGTCCCGCATAGCGACGTCTCCTTGGAGACCGACGAGTTGTTGAACACCTGTGGTTACTGACGCGTTGAGAAAATGCACGTGGATCGACCTTCAAACCTCTTTGGCTGTAATGGACTTGATCTAATTTCATTACCGTCGTTAAAAATACGGTAACAATAAATAAACAAAGAACTCTATCTGAACCATGTCAATTAAGAATCGGGATTTTACACCGACCAGCTGCACGTGTACAAAAATGGATTTAACTTTGTAGCGGGTAGCTTTAAATTGTGACAATGGAGGTCATGATAAACAAAAAAAAAAAAAAAAATCCGAGACGGTGGAATGTCTAGTTTCACTTTCGGTCACCAAGAAGTCTCACGAGGTATGCGTCTGGCATGTGTCAACTCCGGAAACTCTCCCATAAATAGCTGAACATCTGGCGGCGGTGCCTTTGATCACCTTTCCTCCCTCATAATAAAATAAACTGCACCCGAAAAACCTTTACTTCATATTTGTCAACGAGCTTTTAGTCGTGTTTTTGATCAAACAGAATGGGATTAAATTTCCGAATTTTTGAAAGCAATGCGGAAAAATGAGGGTATTTTATTTTAATCTACCAATATGATTTTATGACATATACAATTAAAATTCACGCATTTTCTGTATTCAGCCTAAACTATGACTGATTGGTTTCAAATCATATTGCCGCGATTTTATCTTAATTTGTTACGACCAAAGCCACTACCCTCTATGAGCTCCGGATAAGTGAAATCAAAAGTAGGTTCAAGTCAATTTGTCTAATTTCACGATCACACAATATCTCCAGAACAGGCCCTACCGGGGACTGAAGAGAATTAAAATCGCCGAAAGAGAAACAAAGTGTGGTATTTTAATCGCATCATCTTCAAGGTTAGTAACTGAAGGATACCGAGGTGCGTGCCTATTCTCTATTGATTTAGAATTATCATTAATCACCTCAATGTCAAACAATTTGACCAAACTATGGTACCGATTTATAAAATGAAACACCACCTGTGTCATTAATCAAACAAAGCAATTGTCTCTAACCTAATGCTGTAATCGCCATGACCGTCCACTGTTAGGTGTGAAAAACTTACCTGGCTACAGCTAATTATCGATTTTTATGTGCAACCCTTCTTCTTCGAGTTGACCGAAGATGGGATGAAAATTTGCGGTTAAATCAGCGTCAACGCCGTATCTCAGCATCAGCAACCCAAAATGACCCCCCCTCCCCCAAATTTCGGGAGCCAAGCGGACCCCACGTTATAATGGAGTCAGCGCTGTGCCGGAAGTGTTATAGAGGAGTTGCAGTGTAGAAAGCATCATTGGGGGATGCCAATTCAAGTTTGTGAAAATAGGGGTTCTGGGGGTCAAAGGGGCCAAATAGGGGGCAAAAAGGGGTAATTTTTGGTACTTCTTTAAAAATCTTCTTCTAATAAACCGTTAATGCCAGAGCTTAAATATTCTGTCTGCATGACAACTAGGACAGGTATATTATAAATTGTGAAATTCATGTTCCTGGGGTCATGTATGGGGCCACACCAAGAGGTCAAAGTTCATCATGTTAAAAAATTCACATTTTCACCCTCTTCTGATGAAGTACAAAGCCAATTTCAAACTAACTTGGTGAAAAGCATCATTGGGTACTGATTATACAGATTTGTGAAAATTAAAAGGCTGGAGGTCAGGGGTGCCTAAAATGGGGACCAAAAGGGGGTCATTTTTGGTAACTTTAAAACATTTTCATCTTCTTCTCAAGAACTACTGAGGGGATTTCAACCAAACCTTTTTCTAATTCTTTCAAATTAAATCACTTGTCTTGGTGCTCTTTTACTCAGGTGACCGTTAAGGCCCACTGGGCCTCTTGTCTTCATTAACAACGATGTTTTCTCAAAATTGATCTGTTCACTTTTTTGCAGACTAGTTCATTTGATTTCTGGACAAGAAGAAAATCATCTCTTACTAGTGGGTGGACAAGTGGACAAATCTGCATTTCCTAACCCGTAGTCTATCCAAAATCTAACTTTCTCAATTAACTGCCAAACCAACAATTTTTGTGAATCATTTTGTTTGTTTGGTGACTTTAATGTCTTAACTACAGTTTATTCAAGCCAGTATCCTGCTTTTACCTCCCCCCCCCCCCCTAAAAACCCAAATTGTTATCTGGTAATGGGTTAAAAGCTACAATTTTGATGTCTATCTCAAATCCTTGGGTTAACCCATTACCGTACAAGAAGACGAAGGCATATCAAATTTTATTTTTTTATACGCCGCCGGAGGCCGTCATATATTGGCATCATCTTCTCCGTCTGTCCGTACGTAGGCACATATGTATGTCCACTTTTCTTGTGAGCACAAATCCTCCTAAGTTTCTGGTTGGATCTTTTTGAAACTTGGTCAATGTTATCACCTAAATTGGTAGATGTGCATGAAGTAAGGATTTTATGGTTCATTGATTTTTGCCTCAGTTATGCCCCCTTAAAACTTAGTCTCTGGGGCTTATTGAAAATGCAGCTTTGTGAATGCAACTCCTCCTAACTTTTTGTCTTGATTTAAATGAAACTTGGTCAATGTCATCACCATAATTTGTAGATGTACATAGATCAAGGATTTTATTGTTCATTGATTTTTATGCCCCTGCATCGATAAGATCAGGGGCATATTGTTTTACCGTGTCCATCTGTCTGTCTATCTGTCTGTCTGCAAAACTTAACCTGCCAACTAAACCTTTTCCTATAACTTCAACCCTGATTAAGTTACAATGCTAATATTTGGTATGTAGAAAGGTCTCAACAAGGCGCAACTGGGGAAGGTCATTTCATCAAGATCAAGGTCAAAATTTTAACCCTTTACCCGTTTCTAAGGAATTCCCGTTTCGGGGGCATAGTGTTTCACAAACACATCTTGTTGCAAGAGTTATGCCCCTTGACACTTAGTCTCTGGCTTTTTGAGTGGATATTTATGAATTCTTGTCAATGTCATTTTTGTGTCTCAAGTTTTATAAATGAATCTGTATGAAATTTGCTCAATGTCATGACTGTAATTGGTAGACATTTTCCTGAAACGGCAGCAAAGTGGTGGCGTATATTGTGACTATGGCACTCTTGTTATACCTTTGGGGTAGAAAACATTCCCAAAGCTTTTTTTCTTGTTGGTGCCTAAAAGCCTCATTGAGTTGGAATGGGTTAACTTTGACATGCTTTTTGTGTTTCAGGCCACAGCTGAACAACTAGCTCTTAATAATCTCATCCATGGAAAAGACAAGGACTCAGAGGACTCTGAGCTAAAGAGAAAGATTTCCCAGGTATGCTTACATCTAGGATCAATCAGGATTTTCTGAGACTAGCTATTCTTAATCCTTTTAACCCTTTCCTTTTCAACTCATGGATTTTTACATCCCCATGAACTTATAATTGAGAAAACATTGTAGTAAAAGAAGAAATTGCTTGTCACAAGCAATTTCTTCTTTTTCCACAATATTTTCTACCCTTAGAAAGTTGTTTTGTTTTTTTTCTCGAATTAAATCCAGTTTCAATTTGTCTGCAAAACCTATGATTTTGGACAGGTCTAAAATTTGCCAAACAGGAAAAGGTTAATGCTGAAGGGTTATTTGTTCTTTAGTTTATTAATTCTATAAACATCTCTGGCACATATTAGTTACACAATTTGTGTAGACTGAGATCAGACTGTACATAATGTGTAGACTGACCTTAGTTTATATCTCATGCCACACGCAAACGCATCCCTTTATCTTGATACACAGGGATGGGGAATTCCCATGCCCAACTTGTCTGACATGGACTTTTCTACTTGTGGACAAGTACATTTTTCAAGGCCACATATCCAGGGACAAGCAAATTCAAAGGCAACTGTACAAAAAAAAAAGCCCACAGATATCTCATTATATATTGGAAAAAAATATTATAATCCACAAATTACCAGATTGCAAAATTCTAGACTGGTCTGAATTTAAAGGAGTTGCAGATGACAATCTACAGCTTATGAAATTTTGAATTTCTTTCACTTTTGGAGTAGAAAACATTGTGGATAATGATGAAATTGCTTGTAAGAAGCAATTTCTTGATTTTTTTCCACAATGTTTTCAAAAGCTTTTTCTCTTAGGGGCGTCTAAAAGAGTCACAGAGTGGCAATGGGTTAAGGGGTAGAAAACAGGGTGGTTAATGAAGAAAATGCTTGTTTCAAGTATTTTCTTCATTAACGACCACATTTTTCAAAAAAAAATTCTATCCGCTTTTTTGCGCACAAGTTCATTTTAATTCTTGACAGGTAGAAATTTGTGTTTTACTTGTGAGAAAATCTGTTTTTATCACTGTTGATACTTTTTACAGATTATAGAGTTGACAGGTTGTTCACAAGATAAAGCAGAGATTGCCCTCCATGACAACCAGAATGACATGGATAAAGCTGTCAACATGGTCTTAGAGGGAAAGGCCGATGAGGTGGGTAGAAACTTAACTCTATTCCCTACTGCACACAGCCAATCTTACTCAAATCACCACCTTTATTTCTCAACCACTTGCAGGGCTCCCCCTGGGTAATTTTATTCTTTAATTTTATTTATGAAATCGCCGATGGCAAAAATTTGGGGCCACTTGGTGCCAGTTGGAGACAAAAGCGAAGCCAGTATGAGTAAGTGAATGAAAGAACTCTACTATATTCAAAACAAATAACTTGTTGTCTATATATATTATGTTGAATGAATTGGGTTAAAAGTGCAAAACGAGAGAATTGTCATTTGAAAATAAAATGCCAAGAACACATAGAGCTATGCCGGATGACAAGTCAAATATTTGGTAACCCACAGTACTTTGATTACTAATGTCCGCATTACTTTGATTACTAATGTCCGATATTTCTAATTTCTCAGAAATTCACTTGACTTTGTTACTTAAATCACCAATAGATAAGCAAAATGTTGTCTGCTTTTTATTTGGCACTCTAATAAATCACAAAAAGTGATCAAGGAATAAAGCTCGTCAATTTTTTAGCCCAAGCGATGTGATTATCCACCATCTTGGTTTACATGATGGTTCCCGGCAGGGTGCTGGGAAAACCCCAATAACTCGAGTGATGTTAGAATCAATTAGGTCAGTGATGTGTTCCTAATCTGTCTTGATTGACACGGATATGCAATGGATATTGATCGTCGCGTGACTCACAAACATATAAGCAGATGTGTGAATGATAAAGTTGCTCGTCGGTAATTATTTCAATGGACTCAACATCCCTTAGCCTTATTTGAAAGTTGTTGCCAGTAAAATCGCTGATTCGTCCATTTTGGGACAAGAATTTTTATTTTGTCGCATTTGGCCCCACTGGCGATCGGTAGCTAGAGCCCTGACTTGCGGTAAGCAACTATGATTCCAAGATTCCGGTACAATAATGCTGTTTGATGCCCAATGAAGAAAATAGCACTGGAAAAAATTTGGATAAATCAAGAACTTGTTTTTGAAAAGTTATTTCTTCATTTCTCACATTGTTTTCTACCCTCAAAGACAAATATTTTTATATCCCTCAAAACATAGTTTTGGGGGGTAAAAGGAATAGGCTTGTTGGTCAGGTCTTCGGTTGGTCGGTCTGTCCGTCTGTCTGTAGCTTTTTTGTGTTTGCTCAATTTCTGGGCAAACATTGGACGGATTTGATTCAAATCTCCCTGATATAATCAATAGCAAGCAGAGATGTGCACATTATATTTTGGTTACTGTCCATTGATTTTTGATGGAGTTACAGTCTGTTGGTGAAAAATCATGTCAGCTCATTTTCTCAGCAACCATTTGACGGATTTGATTCAAATTTCAATGAAACACTTGGTATAAGTCAGACATGTGCATATTTTATTTTGGTTATGGTCCATTGATTTTTGACGGAATTACAGCCCTTTAATTAAAAAGTCCATTTTTAGTTATGGCCCTTTGGCAGATAGTACTTGTATATGGACAAGCGCTGTTTGGGGGTATTAGTCCACTTTGGGACAATGTCTAGTTAAAATTTTGTCACCTAAAAATTTGTCGCCTGCAACTTCTTTCAATTTAGATAGTTGTAAATTTTTGTGATTGGAAACTGTCTTAACTAAAGTATTCAGGCCAATGGGGGGACTTTTCTATGGGTGGCTTCTGGTCTTGGGACAGATGATGAACCTTTGTTCTTTATTGAGTTATTTCAGTTCTCTACAAATATTCATGTCAATCATTTCATGCTTCATTTGCCATTGATCAAATTATTCAACCATGTACAAACATATATAAACAGTCTTTGTCACTTTCCTTTTGTCTTTGATATTTCTAACCAATATATTTTTTGTCACTCTAAAATTTGCAGAAACTAGAAATTCTTTATTCATTTTTAGTCGCTAAATGACCTCAGATGTACCATTTGAAAGAAATTTTTGGATAACTTAAAGTTCAAGGTCAAAACTCAAGGTCAAACACTAAAATTGATGGTCAAGGTCAAGTTGATTGTCAAAACTTTGCGTGATCGACAGCAGTTGTCCTGGGACAACCATCTAGTTTGTAAAAGCCTCTTATTGGAATAGGAGTGAAAAAATCTGCCCTTTTCTTCATATTCAAACTATTTACAGAGTGAATGGCAAGAATCTGGCAAGAAGAAAAAGAAACCTAAACAGGAGCAGCCCCCTCCCATGGAAAACAATGTTGACAGTAAACCTGACAGACGAGACAATAAAGAGAAGGTAGAGAACGATGGTTCTGAACAGACAAGGGATGACTTTGATAGTTACCGAGGTAACAGAGATCAGTCAGATAACTACAAGAGGCGCAGAAATGACAACAAGCCACCACGATTGTCTCGAGGCAGGGGTCGACCAGACAGAGCAGGGGACAGACCTGACAGGGATGATGATCGGGACAGAGATAGAGGGTTTTCAGAAAGGGGACGTGGAAGGGGTCGAGGAGGGTCACGTAGGGGAAGAGGGGCAAGCACAGGAGGGTAAGATCTTCATCAATTACTAGTCAATGATTTAAATGTGGTTAAACGAAGTTGCACTGAAAAGGTATTAATCCAAAATGAGAAATGAGCAAGTATTGTAAGCATAGATTATTGTCTTTCTTGCTATTATGATAGACATAAGGACCTCTATTAATCTTGTATTGCTTAAGAAATTCAATTTCAAAACAGCATAAAAATCAAAGGGCTGAAAGCTGTGAAGGACTGTTTGTTAGGTTGAATACTGGTGGAGACTTGTTATATGTTAGACTTAATTAAGAGATGAAGAGAATATTTTTTGTTTTCATGGAGGTATGAAGCGGATTCATACATTGTGTGATTAGGTTTTTCGGTTCATACCTCCATGAAAACAAAAATTATTCTCTTCATTTCTTATAATTTAATAGCATCGAGCAAAAAATGCAACAACTTAACAAATTTCCATACCTTTTTGTAGTGAACTATTTTGTGCGGAAGCATTCAAAATAGCTGCGTACTCAAAATTTTGTTCATGGAGGTATGAATTAAATTTTCCGACCAATCAGATCGCTCGTTTTTGATAGACGAAACTAACAATTAAATTATTTAATAAACAATTTAAGCTAAAAAGCACTTACAAGTGGTGTAGACTAGGATCATACTGCATGTTTATTCAGGCTGATCTTTGTCCATACCTCTTGCCAAAATAAGAAAATTGTAGCATAACTAGCATAAATATAAATAATTTTTCAATGTTGTACACTTACTTTACAGGAATTTCCGATCAAACCCTCGATTTGAAAAGAACACATCATTTGATAATGGGCCACAAATAGATACATGGACAAATGAAACTGCTGTGATAGGTGAAAAAGAACCAAAGAGTAAGTATTTTGAAAAATTAAACCTTTGCCATTCTTGATTTAAAATGGATGTTTGAAATCATATTTCCGATTTATCCGACATGGGCTTTTCTACTTGGGGACAATTACATTTTCAATACATTAGTTAGGGGAACTTTAGGACAAATCTTGGAAAGGTACTAAATAGATTTCAAGATATCTCCTTAAATATTTGAGAATAAACATTAAAGGGTAGAAAATATTGTGGTAAATGAAGAAAGTCCTAGGTTCCAGCATTTTCTCCATAAAAAACAATATTTTCTCAAAATTTATCTCTTCACATTTTGGGGGGACAATTTCATTTTAATTCAGGACATGTAGAAAATCATGTCTTTCTTGTCCAAGGACAAGTTCAGAAAATTTGTATTTCCAATCCACAGATTTAATGGTAATAAAGTGACTTAAAATGAAAGTAAATGAAATTATCAATAGATAGGAAATGACTACGTTATTCCTGAAAAAGTCTTATTATTGCTCATATGTTTATTAAAATAGTGACCTTTTATAATGTTCAGGGAAAAGTCATTATTAGGGGTGTACGGTATTGGTTAGGTGTTTGATATGAAGATGACAATTGAAAATAAGAAATCATATCTATATCTTACCTAAGCTGTAATTATGTAGCTAGTGATCAATTTTGTTTTGCATTTGAATTGGAAATTTAACAGCAAAAAGAATTCAAAGATTTAGAGTAAGCACATTGCAAAATAGACACATTAATAACTAACCAGATTTTCTGAGAAATAATCTGGTTAATAGATAAGTGTATGTCAGAGGCGGGTTGGCAGTCTGGCGGTAGGGCTGGCCTAACTTTACACGTTATGACCGCTTGTCTGCAAATAAGTGAAATTTCTTTATTTTCACCCTTTGTTCAGCTTATAATTTAGCTTTATCTGTGAACAAGTTTAAGGGTATCAGCAATCCGTAGGCCTATCAGCAACCTGTAAAATTTACTAATGCCGTATCATGGCCACAAGGGCCAGATCCCCGACATTTATCAGTCAAGTTTGTTTCTAATCCCTGCAGGGCCACTGGTCACTTGGCTGTTTCCTAGGCCAAGAGATTTCAGGGCCCCTGTCTAGTGCTCAGGGTTTTCAATAAGTATTGGGACAACAGATATAATTTGGTAACCAACAGATTGGCCAGGGGTCAAGGGGGCCGCCATAGGCCCCCTTGTAGGTCTAGGGCAAGGCCCTGGTAGGGGGCCCAGGGGGACAAGGCTCCCCGTTGCCGAAAAAGAATTCAGGTATTTCTAAATCCATTTTGAGAGCTCTCCTTAGTGTTTTACATTGCAGATTTTCTTACATTTTGAACTCATTTAATTGATAGTACTTACCAACACTGCCTAGATCTAGTAAAGAAAATTCTCAAATTACAGGACATTCATGATTAAATAATTATTTCAATATACCAGTTACAAGTTATGGTCTTTTTTATTGCGTTGAAATGAGATAGCAATTAAGTAAGAGACTTTAAAGTTTCGAGGATGAAAATACCAAGTCTATAAGGTTACTAGTCATCTCGGCCCATCGAATAACTTGGTCCGGTCAACTCAGCTCCAATATATAATCTATAGTAAATATATCATAATTCTTAGAGTATGTTTAATTTACCTTACCATGTTTACCATGTTTATCTTTATTTTTTTCAAAATTCATTATTTTGTGTTTTTATTATTATTATATCAAATTATTGCTTGAATATGTGCAATTTGAATGACTGTTAAATTTCAATTTATTTTTAAATCTGCAGCTGATGCATACTTAAATTTCCTCACAAATTAATAATGATTGAATAATTTTGTATTTGTAATAATCATACTTAATAAATAATCAATATTAAATTGATTTTACACGAAATAAAATTTGGGCCAAGTATACGTGGGGCCAACTTTCCGATGAGTCGAGTTTACTGGTCACCGTCTATAAGACGCATTAATTGACCCAATTACACTATAATGCAAAACTATACGCTTAAAAGCTCATGAGTTATTATATGTCAAATTATTCTTATCGAAATCATCGTCTTTTTTAATGCAATGTCGAAGAAACCACGATTGTCTTCAGTCGAGACTTTTTTCTTTTTAGTTGGGCGTCCATGATTACCAACATGCGAAATCAAATTTGTATCATTGTATATGATTGGATGACTGGTTTAAAGTATCCAATGATAGGCCTCATAACATCGGTACGCAAATTAGACGGGTTTTGTGGTAAATAAAGCGATGGTGGGGTAATATCTCACCGGTGTCGCGGTAAAACTTCTATGGCATTAAAGCTTTGTTTTGTAAACAAAACGTTACTGACATTTTTAAATTCTGGCGAAAACAACCGATCAAAAGTTGATTTCAACTGATGTTTTAGTTCGGCAATCGGTTATAAATGAAAACCCTGAGTACTGACGAGACCCAGGAAGCACTTGAAAAAGTGAACTTTGCCATTATTTAACTCTTTCCTGTTGAATCCCTGGTTTTTACGCCCCTGTGAATTTGTAATTGAGAAAATATTGAAGGAAAAGAAGAAATTGCTTGTCTCAAGCAATTTCTTATTTTTATGCCCCCACATCTATAGATCGGGGGGGGGGGGGATATTGTTTTACCGGTGTCCGTCTGTCTGTCTGTAAAACTTAACCTGCCAACTAAACATTTTCCTATAACTTCATCCCTCATTAAGTTACAATGCTAATATTTGGTATGTAGATAGGTCTCAACAAGCTGCAACTGGGGAGGGTCATTTCATCAAGGTCAAGGTCAAAATTTTAACCCTTTTCCCTAAAACCTTACTCAAAAACTTAATCTGCCAATTAAACATATGTAGATAGGTCTCAACAAGACACAACTGGGGAGTGTCATTTCATCAAGGTCAAGGTCAAAATTTTAACCCTTTTCCGTAAAACGTTACTCAAAAACTTAAACTGCAAACTAAACATTTTCCTATAACTTCATCCCTAATTAAGTTACAATGCTAATATTTGGTATGTAGATAGGTCTCAATAAGGCACAACTGGGGAAGGTCATTTCATCAAGGTCAAGGTCAAAATTTCAACCCTTTTCCCTGAAACAAAGAAAAAAATTCAATAAAAATCACCCGTTTCTAAAGAATTCCTGTTTTGGGGGCATGGTGTTTCACAAACACATCTTGTTCTACAATATATTCTTTGTTACTGAATGATTTCTTTGCGAATCAAATCCAAATTAAATTTTCGTCTGCAAAACCTTTGAATTCGGACAGGTCTAAAATTTTGCAAAACAGGAAAAGAATAAATGAAAGGGTGTTCAAAGTGATGTTAAACTCCACAAAACTAAACAACTTATACTGTAAATCGTGTAATTTTCGAGTTGTCTTATTTTCGCACGACAAGGACCCGAGGAGTTATAAGCAAGTTCATGAATTAGCGAGTAGCTGTGTGGTACTTTGGCTATTTTCGTAATTATCTCCCAGAATACACCAATCTATATACATTAACATCCCGATTCGATACCGACCAAGAATAGAATGATTACTAGTAATTCATTCAAAGAACATTTACCTATTCTCTATTCTCATACCATAACAATTTCTCTTCTAAAATCGTTAGATCGCAAATTATGTATTCAAAGTTTAATTTTATTTTTGGAAAGGGATGAAAAAGATGTTTTAATGTATAATGTTTATACCTTGAAGCACAGACCAATCAATAAATACAATAATAGTCTTACTTTCAAAGGCGAAATAATTATATCAAGTGTTAAAACAGTTCTTAATTGATTTATTTTGCATCGTCTGTTTTCAATTTGTTGAAAGGTTCTAAGACTGTATGCAATAAAGAGTCAGTTACAACTTTTTATTTCTTCGTTGTCTTATTACCATCACCTAAAATTTTAACACCTCATCTCGTTTCCATTGTTATGATTGTATAGCTGTGTTCAATACACTAAGTGGACTAATTTGGCAGGTTATAAAATTTTATGGATTGCTAAATATTCGTCCTGTTCTCAAACCGAATTATTTTTTACGCCGAGAATGTGATAATCCCCATTTGAATGAAATAAAGTGGGATGATGCTGAAAATGATAAATGTTTTGTTATTTGATCTTCAGTTCTCGCCTTACTTCGGTCTTCTCCGTATTTTCCTTGATAAAATGGTCCAATTTAATCGAGATTCTTGAATTCACAAGCTCGTTGTCTCGCGAATATTAGCGAAAATAAAACCCTCGCTAATAAAACCCAATTTACAGTACTTGTGTAACTCATGGGATTTATGACAAGTAAATATTGAAAGCCCAGACAAACATCTTTTGTTCTTGTAGAACTTCAAATATTACATGGTATTGGAACATTTTTCCACCCTTTGTACTTTCAGTTTCAAACTGGGGAGACTCTAAAGATGATTGGAATGAGGATATAGATAGCTGGTCAGGAAGTGTAAGTATTCAGGATACGTGGTCATTTACAATACAAGGAGGGACATTATTGGGTTATCTTTTTTGAATACTCTCCTGAAATACATTGGTCCCTATCAGTATTTTACTTGGACTTTATCCTTGGTTTCTTTGCTAGGGGGTAATGGGTTTATTTACCCACAGATGTTTCATATGAATTGAAGTTGTTAAAGTATTGACTTTATTAGACAATTTTAAGCTCTACTATTTTTATGCTCCGGCATTGAAAGATCGGGGGCATATTGTTTTATTATGCCCCGGCATAGAAAGATGGGGGGCATATTGTTTTAGCATTGTCCGTCTGTCTGTCTATCTGCAAAACTTAAGCAAAAAACTTATCATTGCCAATTACTTCAAGCCTATTCAAGATACAATGTTCATATCTGGCATGATGTTAGATTTCAATGATGCGCATCTGCTGGTATACAGTTCATGGTCATATGACAATGTCAAGGTCATTTGTCATTCGTCAAACTTACAAAAAATTTGCTGTTTTGAGGCATTTGTGTTTCACAAACACATCTTGTTCTTCTATGTGATAAAAAAAGAAATGGTTATGAATCTTTTTGTCTGTGGAAAAATAATACAAGCAAGAAAAAAAATGTAATTAATAAAGGATGTTTTTTACAAAAAGAGTATTTATCAAAGTTGAGTATATCTTTTGATGGTAAACTCACTCTTAAACCATTCCCACACGATAAAATTCTAGACCAGTCCAAGTTCAAAGAAGTTGCAGACGACAATTTAAAGTTGATGAAATCTTTAAAATCTTTGTCTTTTGTGGTAGAAAATATGACGGATAATGAAGAAATTGCTTGTTACAAGCAATTTTTTCATTTTCCATTACGTTTACCTAAGCTTTCGTGTGGGAATTGGGCTGATTTTATAGAGCAGACTCGTAACCCATTCCCACACAATCACACTTTTTATGCCCTGAAAGAAAAAAAGGCTTTGTTACAAGCAATTTCTTTATTATCCACTCTGATTTCAACGAAAAAAGCCAGGAGATAATAAAAATTCTATCTGATTGAAATCATCATCTGCAGCTTTGAATTTGAACCAGTCTATAAAATTTTCATACGGTAAGGGGTTAAAAGAAGTAAGCAACATGAGAATTAAGATTTTGTTTTCCTTTCTAGTTGGCAGAAACAAAAGTATTTACAGCGAGTGCAGCTAATGTCCCTGAACCTCAAAACTCTGTACAGCTACCACCTGTGGATAACACGTTATCGAACACGTAAGCAGATGAAATCGGGATTTATTTAACCCATTCCAACACAACAAATTTTTAGACTGGTCCAAATTGAAAGGAGTTGCAGACAACAATTTCAAGTTGATGGAATTTTAAATTTTTTCACCTTTTTAGGTAGAAAAAAATGTGGATAATGAAGAAATTGCTTGATACAAGCAATTTCTTCATTTTCCACAATGTTTTTCCAAAGCTCTATAATTGAGGTGCGTAAAAAGGAGGGCTTGAGTTGGAATTGGTTAAATCGGAAAACAATCTCTGCATCTTTCAACAAATCTGTCCAGAATGTTTGATTCTAAAAGAAATAACAAAGGGCTTTTAAATAGATTCTTATCAAATATCAAGGTAATTGGTCATTATCATTGGTAAGTGAAAAGATAAAAAAAAAAAGGAAAACTCATCTTCTAAAGTCTATGCAGATGGCAAATTCAAAATTTCTTTGTTGACGATATTCAGAAGAGTTTCAGGTTTGTAACTAGCCAATCGCTGGTCCTGCCCATTTACTCCATAGACCACACCCATTACACTGACAGGAAGTCCTGCTCCGATTATGAACAGCGTTATTTTGCAGAATTTATGGCCAGTAGCATGTAACAAAAACTGGCAACCTAAACATTGTAACTAAAGTTTGAAAAAGCAGTAGTTAAGACGTTTATGTTGCCAAACCAACAAAACTAGTAAACAGAAATGTCGGTGTTAAAAACTCATCTCTGGTCTCAATGAATGATTTCATTGGTCGACTGGTTATTTGATTGACAGTCATGATTGGTCAATTATTTCAATAATTCACATCTGATTCAACATAGTGTGTAAAAGTTCTTTAACAAGCTTTGTAAATGTGGAGTAATGTTAACCAACCAGTCAAAACCAATATTTTTTTTTTAAGGTTACCAATGGTGCTGGATTGTCCAGACATAAATCGTCCAATCAGAGCTAACCACATAACATTGAATAAGTATGAATTTTAAGGAAATACCTCATTCTTTTCAGGTTTGATCTCGGTGTCCTGTACCAGAAACATCCAACAAATGATATCAGTGCAGAAGCAAGCTACATTAGTCAGTTTAACCAACAAGCTACTGAGTCAATTAAGAATTCCATTGGGGTATGTTGGTGGTCTTCATTCTGGTCTTTTTGGTTATTCACCAATCTGTCTCATTCTCACGAATACCTGTTGTAAATTCTTTGATAATTGATCATGTTTAGATTTAATGCCCTTTTAGAGGGATGTGGACTTACAGATTTTCTCTTCCCAGATAAGTAAGAGATAATTTTCTACCTGGCCAGAATCAAAATGAACTCGACCTCAAAAAAGCAAATGAATGAATTTTGAGAAGACATTTTTGTTAATAGAGAAAATGCCGGGACCCAGCATTTTCTTCATTAACAACAATTTTTCTACCCTTCAACATTAAATTTAAGATAATGTGGCTTTAACCCATTAGCAGACTGCAAAATTTCAGACTAGTTCAAATTGAAATCAGTTGCAGATGACAATTTAAAGTATATGAAAATATTGATTCTTCAACTTTCTGGGTAGAAAGCGTGTAAAGTGAAGAAATTACTTATTATAAGCAATTTCTTCATTTTACACAATGTTTTCCCAATTGTTTTTCTCGAGGGGCGTCCAAAAGGGTCATTGTGTGGGAATGGGTTTAGATTCCAAGTTTCACTTGGTATTTACTTGTCTTCGGACAAGTGTCCCTGAAAGAACTTGTCCTCAAGTAGAAAATCCCATATCAGAAAAGTCAGGTTTGGAAGTTCAATACCCATGCCTTCTAAAGCTAAATTCGCCTACCATGAAAACACTTGTAGAAGCAGATTTCTGCATATCATGAATGACGTAAGCTACATATCTAATTGAGTCTAAACATTTGTTGTTAAATACTCATGTCTTATGTATACAGGTCAATGCTGAATACAGCTGTTTCTTTATAATGCAAGTTTCAGTGAAGTTTTAGTTAATTCATTCTGTGAGACTTAAGCCTTGAGCTGAACTAGGAATATTTCTGCTTTGGAGAAAGGTATAATCTAAGAACAGTCTGCATATATGTGTTGTCTGATCTTAATCTAAATCACCATCTTGAAATTTTAAGCCACAGTTGCTCTTGAAATATATTAACAAAAGAAATATTTTCAAATAATTAGGGCCTTTACTGCAATTCTGAGCAAGGATTTTTTATAGAATGGCAATGCTGATATTGCATTTATTATAAACTGAACAATTTGTGGAAACATCTTTACTTGTTCATTTCAGATTGGCTCCGGGTCCAATTCATTATCCTCTCAGACTGTGTCCAATGTGAGTGCCCTAGTTTCTCTACAGCAGAACGCAGTTCTACAAGAAAACATGGGGAGCAGTCTAACTGCTAATGATCTCTCGGCCAATAGTCTTGTAGGAAATGGTTTGGGTGGAACAAGTCTAGGAGCCAGTACCCTGGGAGGGGCAGGATTAGGTGGTAGTGGTTTGGGTGGGCCAAGCAGTGGTTTGGGTGGGGCTAGTACTGGGCTGGGAGGCCCCACTGGAGGTTTAGGAGGCCCAAGCAGTGGACTTGGTGGGAGTAGTGGACTCGGTGGGCCAAGTCTGGGAAGTAGTAGTTTGGGGGGATCCAGTTTAGGAACCAATGGTTTAGTGGGTACCAGTTTAGGAAGTAGTCTGACTCAAACCAGTCTACCGGTGAACACGTTGACGGGCAGTGCATTAAATTCTACGAGTCTCAGTGTGAATAATTTGACTGGAAATTCCTTGACTGGTACTGGGTTAAACGGGACTGGGTTGACTGGTTCTCTAACTGGTAATAGTTTATCATCGGTGTCGCAGTCCATCAATGCAGGAAGTACTGGTATTCCATCAGTGACTGCGTCTCAGAACGCCATGCTGCAACAGCGACCAAAGCCACAAAGATCAAAACTGCCTCCACCTTCAAAGGTACATGGCTTTTAAAATTTTCCATACATTAAAGGAAAACCATTAAATGCCATGTTTATCTAAATTTGCCTTGAAAAATTCTTCCAAGTCTTTTTATGCACAATCTAATTTAGGGAGATCAGCTGCAACATGTGACCCTGTAATAACCCCATTCCCACACAACAAAATTTTAGACTGGCCCACATTGAAAGGAGTTGCAGACAACAATTTCAAGTTGATTGAATTCTAAGTTTTTTCCTCATTTTGGATAGAAAACATAGTGAGTAATAAAGAAATTGCTTGATACAAGCAATTACATCATTATCCACAATGTTTTCCAAAGCTTTTGTATTGAGGGACATAAAAAGGAGGAATTGTGTGATAATGGGTTAAGCTAATAGGGACCTCATTCAAACTGCTATAACACTTATTGTAGAAGAGATAGGATCGTGCAGAGGTCAGAGGCAATATATTGAAGATGAACATAATAATGAAGTATGTCTCTTCTAGATAAAGAAAATGATCAAAGGGTAAAGAGTCTGACTAGGGTTGACACTTAACCCTTGATATGCTGAATATCATCAATATATGTATTAACCCATTACCAGACAACAAAATTTTAGACTGGTCCAATCTGAAAGAAGTTACAGACAACAAATTCAGGCTTCTGAAATTTTAAATTTTTCAACTTTCTGGGTAGAAAACATTGTGTAACATGAAGAAATTGCTTGATACAAGCAATTTCTTCATGTTACACAATGTTTCTCAAATGTTTTTCTAGAGTGGCGCCCAAAGGCATCACTGTGTGGGAACGGGTTAAAGTCAATGGACTGAAAGCACTGGAAGTACTAGCACAGGTTAAAAAATTATTTTGAAAATTGAATTTATTAACAAATCTCGTTTGAAGGAGTCAAATATGAGGTTTAGACTAAGATCAGATCGCACTTATGTGCAGGCTGATCTTTGTCTATACCACCTGCCAAAACTGGAACATTATGGATTTAGCATGATAAGGCTTAAGACACTTTCCATGGGCCTGAGGTCAGTTTTCACTTGAGAGATCATATTTTATTGAAAAAACAGCAAATCCACACACAGAGCTGAAAAAATATTGCCAGGCTGGCAAGATTAGATAAGAATTAATTTTGAAAAAAAAAATCTGTTATTTTATTTGTCCTTGAGTGTCTTATCTTACAGAAAGTCAATTCTAGGGCAGCATGTTTGGGATTTGCTCTGGTCCATTCATTCATGACAAAATGCAGATGTTTAACATAGAAAATTAGTCCTTTTGTTAAAGAGAAAAATTGATCTTTGGTTCTATTCATATATGCTGAGAGTAGCTATTGGTGTAAGAAAGACAGAAATAATTTCACAGCTGATATGGGACTTTGTAATGTTATGCTGTTTATCTGGGTAATTCATACACAATCCTTCATCAGACATATGGAAGAATACTCTTCATAACACTTATCTGGCAATTTAATCAGTTTTAACTGGTGTGAACCTCTCAATTTGAACCTATCTATAATTTTTCCATTTAGTAATGTCAATTTTTTTTTTTTCCATTCAAATATATAGAGCTCACATTTAGATAAATATTGTATGTTATTTATGAATTGATTATTTTCAGATTCCAGCATCTGCTGTAGAAATGCCTGGTCATATGATGGCCTCGCTTGATGTTGAATTTGGAAGCCTGGAGTTTGGGACCGACAGTGCTCCATTTTCATTTGGAGGGAACGAATCTGTATCAAGTGCTTTTTCAAGTACTGCTTCAAGCAGGTTAGTGTAGCCAGATTTCAATTTCCTGCAGTTTTTCACACCTAACAGTGGACGATTGTGGCAATTAAAGCATTAGATAAGAGATAATTGCTTTGTTTGATAGATGACACACATAGTATTTCAATTCATAAATCCGTTAGATTGTTTGGCCAAACTGTTTTACATTGAGGTAATTAATGCCTTAGGTCATCGATAATTTTAAATCAATTGCAAATTGGCATGCACCTGGGTAGCCTTCAGTTACTGACCTTGAAGATGATGTGATTTATATATCCCACTTTGTTTCTCTCTTTGCGTCAATGCACCGGTTACGCCGCCATCTTGGACGGTTGCAAATCTGAGAGAAAAAAAAAAATAATAATAAAAAAAACGCTAGACCACTTATTTCCTAGCGTCGATCAGCTTTTGGGGTATTATCATTTAGTGTACATTGTAGATAGAATTCACCGTTTGTATATATTAACTAAAACTGTTATTTAATTGTATTTTTTCAGTGTCGATAATAGTGGGTCTTCCCCCACCCACCTGGTTACCCACCTGAGTACCCAACTTGTTACCCTTGTTTTTTATTATTATATGCTGTACTATTTATTGCTTTAATTATAGTGTTTACCCTAGAATTTAATCTATTCACCCCTTTGCTGGCCCAGCCGAAAATACATAAAGGTAGGTCAGCAATTACAGGGTGGATAGACTTAAATTGTGTTAATTAATTACCCGAAGAGCAATTTATATAATTTTTTTTTCAAATGTCATCGAAGGACAAGCAACTTGCGGCGTCCCGGTGATTAAAATTTTGCAAATTTAAGTTTATCAAGTGAAAAATCTGTGATAAGTGATCCCTATATATTCCCTTTCAATTTATATACGATTTATAAGAATATAGACAAAGATGGCCGATTACAGTTATTATGGCAAACCTATCTCGAGATCTATGAATCATGTGCTATCCAAGAACACTTGGCCTCATAAGGTATTTATTCGACCAACGGGCAGGGATAGCCGCATCGGCTTTAAGAAATATGGTCCTCTCGCCCTGTCCCGAGGGCTTAGCTCATCACTAGGTAATATAGTAAAACGTGTAGTTCCTCTGCAGGACGGTGGCTTATTCCTGGAGGTGTGCTCGGCTGAGCAACTCGCAAAGCTTATTCAGTCGGCCCCCGTAAATATTTGTGGTTTCAACTGTTTTGTTTTTCCACCGGATCGTTTAAAGACATCGGAGGGGGTAATAAAAAATATTCCGCAAGATGAAAACTTAGAGGACTTCACCGCTAGCCTGGTTGCCGAGCATGGCGGAAAAACAGTTCCAATAATAAAGGCAGCCAGGATTTTTCACAGAGAGGATCAGGCGACTGGGGCGGTGAGGCTTACCTTCCTTGGTACTGATGTACCGGAGGAGGTTAGAGTCGCAGACTCGGTCGTCTGCCTCCCAGTAACAACTTACTATAACCCCCCCCTTCGATGTTACTGTTGTCAAGGGTTTGGGCACATCTCCAGGAGATGCAAAAATAAAGAGAAGTGTGCGCGCTGTGCCGGCCCTCATAATACTAGGGATTGTGAATCCGCTCACAGGGAATGTGCAAACTGTGGGGGATCACACTCCCCCAGGTCCATCTATTGCCAGGAGTACCAGCTGGCGTCCAGGATCCAAAAGATCAGGGACGACAGAGGGTGCTCCTGGGCTAAAGCAAAAATACTCTTAGCCCGGGAGCAGGATGCTGTTGCAGTGTGGCCAAAAAAGACGGAAAAAATGACAAACTCCCTGACTAACTCTCAGACTAGACAAGACAAACCCTTGACAACTGAGAACTCTTCCCTATACCCTCACTCTCCACCAAGAACTGAAGCGCATAAGACCTTGACCAAATTGACTCCCCCTCCCGTCTCTCAGGTTGAGCAAGACAGCTCAATTGAAGTCCTAAAGCGCCCCAGAGGGTACAGTTGGGTTTTGAACAAAGACTCAACAGTCAGAACCCTAACTTATACCAATATAAACAGTGTATCAAAACCTTTAATAAATACACTTCTGCCTAAGGTCAAGGTCTCACCCCCCAAGGAGGAGAAGATGGTAGCAGCTCCTACCCCATCAAATAAAATAAACAATAGCTCCATCTTTACTATTTCCGGCACCACACATGAAGGAACCGGAAATACCTTTTTGGGAGGCATTTCGGCCGATAACAGCCCAATCCAACAAACTGAACTCAAGACAGTAAAGGGAGCCTTCAGCAGTACTCCTTATGGCAGGGGGGATGGCTCCTCCTCCCTCACTGACGTTTCAAAGTTGGATGGAGGGAGTGGAGAGATCCTCCTTGCTGTCCCAGCCCAGAGTGTCCCAACTACTAATCAATTGGGGTCCTTTACCGAGTGCACATCCCCAATGAAAATTGATAAATCTCTGCAAACTTCTAAATTACTGATCGATGCTGAATCGCAATTTTCCCCTCAAAAGAAAAACAATATAGAAATACAGACTAGTCCTGGCCTAAATGTCCCCACACAAAAGATAAAAAACCTTGTAACTACAGCCACCCAAATGGACCAGTCTATTTCATCCCCAGTCTCTAAAAACAGCCAAACGGCAATTTCTTACCAGGGATGTGCCTCAGTAGGGACCCAATCTAATTTATATAAAACAGAAAAAAACATCAAAACTACAGCCAATTTAACGACTAATAGTACACAGACTATTAGAAAATTTGAAAAAGACACAATACCAATCAATGTTGATATTTTGATAAAAAACTTACTGAATCATATTTCTAAGACTCAATCCAGCCAAATTACTGAACATACATTAAGACTGACCATTCAGTCAGCTTTCACTGATACCATATACAAAAAGGACACTCTGGAGCCCACCCCTGTTCATCCGGCACAGCGCGAAAATTTGCCATCTAAAGGTGGAAGTAGAAAGCAAAAGAGTATGAGTCTTTCTAGACCGAATACCAAATTAGTAACTCCGGGGCTGAGGCGTTTGCCCTCTCCGTGCAAACTGAACAGAGGCAGACGTCACAGTCTTGGGTCGCAAACCCTACGGGATTCCATCTGGCAGCCATTCAAATAAATTAAATTCAATATTAAAAATCTAAAAATAATAAATCTCAACTCTGGTGGGCTTACAGCCCACACATTAACGGAAATTAAACGTTTTATAGATCTAAATGACGTTGATATCATCTGTATCCAAGAAACAAAATTTACTGAAAATTGCATCAAAAACCTTCCTGGATACGCACATGAACATGTGATGTTCAAGACCAACAACAATCCACGCGGCGGACTTTCTACTTTCATTAAAAATAGTCTGAATTATAAAAAACTTGATATAGACCATGCCAGGGATCTAAACGGGGATATAAAAATTGAGACCCAACTTTTTGAAATCTATTTTGAGTCATCTCCTTTCACTTTAGCTAATATATACTCAAGGGGGTGTGACCTTGAGTATCTAAATTACATCTCGACATCAATTTTAAATAAAAGTAAATTAAAAGACTATGTGGTTACTGGTGATTTCAACGCACACCACCCCGCTTGGGGAGATTCAAGGTCAGACTGCTATGGAGAGGCAGTGCTAGATTGGGTCGAACAAAATAATCTAGTGCTGTTAAACGATGGCAGTCCTACCAGGGTAGATCCTGCGAGAGGCACTTTAACGTGCATAGATCTAACCGCCACTAGTCCGAAATTGGCAAATAAATTTTTCTGGCAAGCTCTAGATGATAGCTGGGGTTCTGACCATTTCCCAATCTTAATTACTTATTTAAACAACCAAAATTCAAATTCAAATGAAGAGTTTAATGCTAAATTTATTTATGATAGGGCAGATTGGGAAAAATTCAAAAATCTATGTGAGGAGATAACCCTGACAGAGGTCTATAATCAAGATATCAATCAATTCAACAGAAATATAACTGACAAATTTCTAATGGCTGCCAAGGGATCAATTCCAGTCTCTAAAAAACCTCCAAAAAACAAGAAATTTGTCCCGTGGTGGAGTTCTCAATGTGATGACGCAATCAAGGAGAGAAAATTGGCTTTAAAACAATTTAAGAAAAATCCGTGTGAAGTCAACTTAGTCAATTATAAGGATAAATGTACATTTGCCAAAAAAGTTATTTTGGACCATAAAACTCAAAATTGGATAGAATTCTGTGATTCATGTATAGTTAACCCCAAAAATAGTAAGGCATTTTGGCAGAAAATTCACAGAATACAAGGAAATTCTTATGCACCGGTTCCAATCTTAACCCAGAACGGTCGATCTGGATATACCCCCCAGGAGAAGGCAAATATCCTGGTGAAACATTACGCCAAGGTTTCAAGTGAGCAAAATCTTGACCACTCTGTTTTGGCCCATCAAAAAAAATTTGAAAACGACCATTCTGAGGAAATTAACTCTCCATCTTTCGAAGATCAGGAAACACCCCTAAACTATGACTTTACACTTCAAGAATTAAAAGATTGCATTCATTCCAGGAAGGACTCTGCTGCAGGATTAGACAAACTTTCATACATCATGTTTAAAAATATGTCCGACAAAACTTTAAAAATTTGGTTATCCTTTTTCAATAGTATTTGGAAAACAGGCAACTACCCTGAGGACTGGAAAATAGCTTGTGTGGTCCCCTTACATAAGAAAGGCAAAGACAAAAATGACCCAAAATCATATAGACCTATTAGCCTCACATCCCACCCAGGGAAATTACTGGAGGGGATGGTGAAGGCACGTTTGGAATGCTTTCTGGAATCAAAAAATATATTAAATCCCTTCCAATCTGGTTTTCGGAAGGGCAGGAGCACTATTGACCAGCTTGTTAGGCTACAACATGACGTTTTCGAGGC
The DNA here is from genome assembly GCA_946902895.1 of Fragum fragum. Classification (NCBI taxonomy): domain Eukaryota; kingdom Metazoa; phylum Mollusca; class Bivalvia; order Cardiida; family Cardiidae; genus Fragum; species Fragum fragum. The sequence continues at coordinate 58,073,843 of OX336370.1, read as the reverse complement.
AAAAAATCGAAAGCGCCATGTTCTAGCAATTTTCCTTGACCTTGAGGCCGCTTTTGACCTTGCATGGCACTCGGGTATCCTTTATAAACTGAAAAATCATGGGATCACAGGGCGATGTTTCCGTTATATACGTGCCTTTTTGAAGGATCGAAAAATTCAAGTTAAGGTGGGGGATACTCTCTCGGAAGCTGAACAGCTTTCTAGAGGTACCCCCCAAGGCGCCATATTATCCCCTCTATTATTTTCTCTATTGGTAAACGACCTTCCTGAGGCATTGGAGGGGTCAGGAATGGTTGTTAGTCAGTTTGCCGATGATTCTGGTGGCTGGCTAATAGGGTCCAGTGGTCAAACCCTACAAAAAAAGGCACAAGTAGGGCTGGACTCAATATGGCGCTGGTCTCAAGAGTGGGGATTTAAAATTTCTAAAACAAAAACAGTAGGGATTATTTTCTCGAATGGAAATTTATGCGAATTGGACGTATCTTTGGGTGGCACTAAAGTTATCTTTCAAAAGACAGTAACCTTTTTAGGCATGCTTTTGGATAGAAAATTCTCGTTACTGTCTCATATTAAGCAAATTATGCAAAGATGCCAAAAGGACCTTAATTTAATGAGATTGCTTAGAGGCACTGATTTTGGCGGTAATAAGGAATCCCTCTTACTTCTCTATAAGGCCCTTATACGTCCAAAGTTAGACTATGGTGCAATAGTCTACTCTGACGCAGCAAAAACTCACCTACATTATTTGGACATGATCCAGAGAAAGGCCTTAGTAATAGCCCTCAGGGCGTTGCCCTCTACACCCTTACACTTACTTGAACTAGAGGCTGGAGTTCCACCTTTGGAATTGCGTAGAGAAGAACAAACCGTGAAATACTGGGCTCGCGTCGCAAGTAGACCGTGTAATCCTGTGAACGAAATCATCGGGAAGGGATATTTTGCTAAGTCAAAATATAAAAACCCAAAATTGCCCATAGGGGCAAAAATGCAAAATTTAAAGGAAGAATACTTCCCCGATGATTGCAGTGTAGCGGACTGCAGATCTCGCTTTGACGCGCCATGGGTCCTTTCTAACCCGGTTGTCGACATTTCCCTCAGTTCTAGTCTGGTTAAAAGTGATCCTGAACCCCAAATTTTGGCCAAAGCCCAGGATCACATCCAACAGAACTATGCTGAGCACCTTCAAATTTATACAGATGGAAGCAAAGATGAAAATGAGTCAGTTTCTGCAGCTATGGTTATACCCGCCCTAAAAGTTAAAACCTCTAAAAGACTCAGCAATAAGTTATCAATCTATACTGCAGAACTGACAGCAATTCAATACGCATTAAACTGGACATTTATCAACAAACCACACAAAGTTGCTATATTGTCTGACTCTCTTTCGGCTTTACAATCCCTAAATTCTAAATATAGCAAATCCAGGCCTGACCTCATTGAAAACATCCTTTCCCTAAATGATCAGTGCCAACAACATAGGGTTGAAGTTACGTATGTGTGGTGTCCAGCTCATGTCGGCATCTTGGGGAACGAATTGGCGGATGGCGTTGCAAAGCGGGCTCTGTCAGGCCCCGTCCGAGATAAGGTTTCCATGGCAGCTACAGAAATTTACTCAGCCGTAAAAAGCCGCATTAAACAAAAATGGGAAAATAAAATAGTAGACATGAAACTTGACAGAACAAAGTATGATTATAATGCAAGTCTGAAAGCGCCACAGAGTTATTCAGCTAATATAAGGCTGGATAGTTGTGTGACGCGCCTCAGACTAGGTATCAGTTTGCTGCCTGGGAGCATTGGTAAATACATCAAGAAAATATCGCCAGATTGTGTTGTCTGCAAAGTCCCGTTCTCGGCGGAGCATCTTCTGCTTCACTGTAGCGTTCACAGGGTTGCACGAGACAAGTTGAAATCCGAGTTTTTAAGGAATAATATTCCTTTTTCAGTCAAAAATATCCTTTTCCCTCTGAAATCTTATCAGAAATCGGTATTTACTGCTTTGACTATTTATCTGTTAGATTGTCAAATGACGGATAAAATTTAATCCTTTTTAATCGAAATTAAATCCTCTGGAATTTTTCTTTTCCATCGTTGTATTGCTGATTTTTGTACCATACACTACGAGGGGAAACGATCAAGATGGACTTCCTATAGCGTCACAACTGACCGCAACCCCAGGCTGTGCAGGACTATATCTCCGGTGTTTTCATCCATTCCATACTCTGTGCAGCCTGGAAAAAAAAAAAAAAAAAAAAAAAAAAAATCCGCCCTATTCTTTTCCGTTCATCATTGATCTTTCCTCTATATCCAAATCCTTACAATAATAGGCTATCTGGTCTCCATCCATCCTTTTTATAAAAACTTGGTATCCATGTTTACATCCTTTTTCAACAAAAATTCCTTTTTAAATGCTTTTACCTGAAAGAGATCATAATATACAGGAAACACAGACAGACATTTAGCACAGGGTCCCTTGCTTCTTTGACATCCCATTCTGTGCAGGGTTTCTAAGGTCTTGGGTGTAGATCATCTTGAGTGTAGATAATCCATTCTTTGCTCTGTGCGGACTGGGATGGGTAAACCTAAAAATCTGATCTATTCCGCTTCCGGAAGACTATTTCCTCCTTTACTCTTGAAAGTCATGCATTTCATATATCGCATGTCCTATATCATTTGTATGAAGATGGGTTGGGAACCCTGTAAATATGAGCCTTTTCTATTTTAATTTATATTGAAAGTAAACATCTCGGCTCTTTTTGGCTTATTTTGTTTTATTTTCTACCAATCTGAACATATTTTCTTCCCAATCCAATTTAATAGATGCATTTAATTTATGATCTAATCATTTTTATTCATAAGGATGGACCAGATTTCATTTTATGCACCTTTTACTTTAGTGCAAATAGCCTATATAGTGGGTAACCCACATTGGTTTCCCTGTTACTTTAAATAGATTAATATTTATTTACATTCGGTGCGATCCAAGGTCAGCAATATGCGATCTTCTAAATAACGCAGCCCAGTGTTTCACAATCGGTCTAACGCGTTGAGGGGTGGTCAAGTGTGTCTATAGCGTACCCACAACATAAACGCTTTCTTGTAAATATTTTAATGGAAGCGTTTTTTCTAAACCGAAAGTAGGGAGCGATCGGCAAACTTCGGTAACCGGAAATTACCGATCATATTTGTTCGACTCTTTTATTTAGGTCACGTAAACTGATCTATGTACAGATATTCTTACCACTTACTTATCGTTTTATGCTTTTTATTCATGGTACATTTGTAAAGCAATACTTACTTAACATAAATTCATCCTTTTAAATCCATTATTGTTTAATTGAACACTTTTAAACACTTATTTAATCCAACGATATTAAACACATGTATGTCGCGTGTCAGTCACGTGTTCTATGTCGCGCACAGACGGCTGAGTTAAATTACGAAGTTCCGGGTTGGAAATCGTTCTCAACAAATGTACAGTATATTTTCGTTTCGGGAGTCGGGAGGCGTTCAGTTCATTCATTAGGCTAACCTAATGAGTGATAATGGATTTTTTAAGATATTTTCTAATTAGCCCATTCGGCATATTTACAATTTTCAATGTTTAACCTTTTCGTTTTTTACAAAAAATTTAATAACGATCATTTGTATAGTGGCAGGTCCGGGCCTCCAGGGGAAGAACAGGCATCCAACGGATACGTGTGTGTGTGAGTGTGGTAGGATGAATGGGTACAGACCGTTCGCGATGTCGTCCTGCGGGCCGATACATATGATCCCGGGAGAAGTCGGGCCCCGCTCGGAGCGCTCTAGGCCCTTTGTTGTCCGTTTTAGCGTACCCCCGCCCTGGGTCGGGCTTCGGCGGCTCGGGCCTCCAAGCGGCAAGACGGCTATATGCCTGGTCTGTTTGGTAGGTCAAGGGTCTCGTCGGGGGGCGGCGGTGGGTGTCGGGGGTGGGGCGCTCCGAAGGCGTGGCTCGGCGGCTTTCAATTTTATTAGTATTTTACCCTTTTGGGACCTGGTGCATTGGGCGTCTCGGAGTAATCTTGGATCGAGGGCGTCGAGTATCTCCGCCCTATTGATCCGGGCCTTTACGCCCTGTGCACCAGGCAGGACCGCCTTTCGGCTTCCGAATACGAAATTTTTAAGACGGCGTATATGATCACCCCTGCGCTTCTAAATTCGCTTTCTACCCAGACGCCTTAGGAAATGTGCATTGTTAATTTCAGTATTATATAATCGAAAAGCCGTGAAAACCGCCTGCAGAGAACTACAAAACCGGCATTTATATTCTATACCGTCTTTGTCTTGTGTCCATTTTAAATGAACCCTTGCTTGTAGTTGCGGGGGGGGGGGGGCCGATAGGGTCGGATGGGGGCAGATCCTATAGCGGATCTGATATCTGTCCCGTTTTGGAGGTTCCGACCTCCTCGAAATGTTATTCACATCAATGGTTGGGGGTCGCCGGCCTGGCATGGTGGGGGAGAGGCGATGCATGTAATGTGCATCGTTTTTTGTCTGGTCGTGTGGGGTCGGGACCTATCCAACATAACCCCTACTATAGTATTGTAAATTAGTCCCCCATTGTCCCTCTCATACGCATTTTGTGAATGCCCCCCCCCACGCCCCATCACCCCATTTGAGTTGCCGGTCCTGGGTATGGGATGGGACTGATATCCTGATTCGTCAGGGTCGATCTCTCATTCCGTATCTAGAGTCGGCAAGGATATTTACTTACCACAGAAAAACTTATTTTAATGAATTGATATTAACTTAGGAACTTAACATTTTTTTAAATCCTCACTTTCAAGTGTAGATTGTAAAGAGGTCATTTTAACGGGGTAAAGTTTTTTTCTTATACAAAACGGTGAATTCTATCATCCTCTCGCGCACCCTATGGACTTTTGTAAATAAGTACGTTCATTTTTAATGGCCCTGGGGAGTATTTGTAATAGCTGCTGGCGGCTGGTGCCATATCTTTCCTCCTCGAACTTTGCTTTTATTCTGACTTTTTATTCTACCTTTATCTTTTATACCACAGGGTGCAAATATTTTAGACTTTTTTTATATCATAGACTCGTACTGGAGCTCTAGATCGATTCAAAAAGTTAGCATATAAATACACCTCAAGCTGCTCGGCAAATGGATTGTGATCCGATGCCGAGGGTAAAAAACCCCTTCTCCCCTCCGAGCAACCTGCTGAAGGACCCGGCCAATCCGGGGGGATAGGCAGGTCGGCAACCCGGGAGGAGGGGCAAAACATGACATGTCTCTTTGCGTTCTTAATTTTCTTCAGTCCCCAATAGGACCAGTTCTGAAAGTATTGCACGACCTTGAAATTAGACAAATTGACTTGAGCCTACTTTTGGTTTCACTTTATAGCCTGTGGGTATCCGGAGCTCATAGAGGGTAGTGGCTTCAGTCTTAACAAATAAAGATAAAATCATGAAAATATGTTTTGAAAACAATCAGTCGTAATTGCAGCATTTTGCTAAATACAGAAAATGCGTGAATTTTCATTGAAAAAAGTTGTAAGCTTGTCATCTGTAACGGGAGAGATGATAACGGTAGATTAAAATGAAATACCATTATTTTCCTGCTTGTCGCATGTTCGCTGGTTCTGCGTCTAGGGCGTAAATATTTGCTGAAATTATACAGGGATGGCTCATAGAAATGACAATTTTAACATGCGTCTGCCCAGGGGGTGATTTAAACATAGACTAATGGGCATACTTCACGGACAATGCCCATTTGGTGGGGGATTTTGGTTCAACAAAATTAATTGTTAGCTTGGCTATAACCCTGATGTTGTGTTTTACATTATCCTATATCTCTACCATCACTACACTTATTGACCTCGTTTTTTACATATTTCTATGACAAAACCTTTTAGCTTTTAAAAAGTTCAAGGTCATTGATCAAGGCCTTATTTCAAGAGCTTCATCAGCCATGCATTGACATCCGTATGCCATGCTCTTATTTTCAATTTCAAATATTGATTTAGCCCATTCCCACACATTAATGCTTTTTGACGCCCCTCAAGAAAAAAATGGGAAAATATTGTGTAAGATTAAGAAATTGCTTGTTACAAGCAATTTCTTAAAATTCTACAATCTGTAGAAACTTGAAAAAGTCAACAATTTCATTAATTTCAAAATGTCATGTGCAGCCCATTCAATTCAGACCAATCTAAAAAATTTCTGTTTGGTAATGGGTTAAGCTGCTTGAATAGACAATAGTTGTAAATACATAAAGACCTTCTTTCTATTCCTTCAGCTCATCTACCATAAATCATGCCAATGCTCAAATCGGTCAGGTGCCATTAAGTAAAGGGAACGATGCCATGATGTCCTCAACGATCATGTCGCAGGCCAATCTTGAACAAAATTCTCCGAGAAACGGATCACTGTACCAAACTGCATACACCACACCCACAAAACAATCAACGGTGGAGAATAATACTGGGGTAAGATATTTAAACCATCAAGCCTAAAGAATATATTTTAAAGATTATATACATCATGTTTACTGAAAGAAAAAAAAGGGTTTAAAAAAAAAGGACAAATGCAATTCAAACCTGATCCCACAAATACCATATGCCCCTCAAGAAAAAAATCTTTGGAAATACTGTTAAAGAGGAAGAAATTGCTCCATTATCCACAATCTTTTCTACCTTAAAAGACAGATTTTTGAAATCCAATAAACTGAAATTGTCTTCTGCAACTTCTTAGATTTTGAATGGGTCCAAAAAATTTTCCTCTGAAAATTGGTTTACTAAACTTATTGATTGTCTAATCACTGGCTCTGTTCACTTACCTCCTGCAAAGTAGTTGAAATGAAATACCAAACAACCGAATTTTTCAAGTATATGGCTAGGAACATGAAACAATCAAAGTACTGAAAGTACTGTAAGCTAGCAAAGCATTGTTTTGTTATGTAATCTTCTTTGCCATTTGTAGGGTAGAAAACATTATGGACACAGAAGAAATTGCTTGTTACAAGGAGTTTCTTCATTGTCCAGAATGTTTTCCAAAGCCTTTTTGGGGGGATTCTTAAAAAGTGGGATTTAATGGGAACAGGTTGTATAGCATTCTTTCGAAGGTGTTCTCTGCAATTTGAATAAAATTTATTTATGTGGCCAGTCATTTTGACACAATATATTTGCGTATACACAAGAACTACTTTTTTGAAGAGGACATTCAGTGGATTTAGTGATTAAGCCTCCAGAGGCAGTTTGCACTCATTTGAACTCTGAGAAGACCTCAAAATTTTGTGGCAGCTGGCATAGCGCAGTTAGTAGCGCGTAGGACTGTCAATCTAGAGGTCCCGGGTTCGATCACAGCTGATCGGGTTCGATTGCAGCTGGAGGCTAGGAAGGGATGTAATGGTAGTACTGGTGTGAGAAATACCAGGAATCCATTGTTGGGTGCTCCAGCCGCCGCAATGTAACTGAAAGATTGTTGAAAGCGGCGTAAAACCCCATTCAAACAAACAAAATTTTGTCTGTTAACTTAAGCTATCAAAGCTGACACTGACACTTGAAATAATTGACTACTCATGGCTGTCAATCAAATATTCAGTCAACCAATGAAGTAATTCATTTAGACCAAAGATCAGGGGTAATCTGTTTTATCCTGGACCGTCTGTCTGTCCGTCATTGAGGCTGCAAAACTTAACCAAAAAACTTAACATTGCCAATTACTAACTACCAGCCTATTCAAGATAAATGCTCATATTTGGCATGATAATACATCTCCATAATACACATCTCATGTCAAGGTCATGTGATAAGGTCAAGGTCACAAACCAAGGTCAAAAACAAAAAAACCCAACTCATGTACAGAGAGGGCATCGTGTTTAACAATTACGTCTTGTTTGATTTGGGGACTCAAATATTGTATCTACAGCTTAACATTTAGGTCGCCAACCACCCATTCTACTATTATATTACATTCTACTGGTAGTAAATTCTGCGTAATAGCACTGTTAAATATCAAAGCGTACTTCCTGTCTGAGTTAATGGGCGCGGCCAATAGAGTAAGTGGGTGGGGCCAGCAAATGGACAATTGTCTGAACTGTATATGATGAAAGTGCAGGGGTCCAGAAGTTAGCCATTTATGTGGGCTATTGTCTGTGTGGTGTTGTAACATTGATATGCATGTGGCATGTCTGTTATACACATATAGATAGATATACTGCATATCTGATACAAGACCTAATTTATCTTGTAATTTGGTATTACTATGGAATTTGGAAGGCTTAGCTGGTTCGTCTGTCTGTCTGAAGCCTTTTCATGTCCGCTTAATTTCTCGTCAACTATTGGACGGATTTTATTCAAACTTCACTGATATAATCAGTATCAAGCAGAGATGTGCATATTCTATTTTGGTTTGATTTTTGACAGAGTTATGGCCCTTTGGTAAAAAATCATGTCTGCTCAATTTCTCAGCAACCTTTCGACGGTTTTTATTCAAAGTTTGCATAAAGACTTGGTAGAAGTCAGTATGTGCATATCCTATTTTGGTTATGGTCCATTTATTTTTGACTGATTTATGGCCCTTTAACTAAAAAGTCCATTTTTATGCCCCCGCATCGATAGATGGGGGCATATTGTTTTACCGGTGTCTGTCTGTCTGCAAAACTTAACCTGCCAACTAAACATTTTCCTATAACTTCAACCCTGATTAAGTTACAATGCTAATATTTGGTATGAAGATAGGTCTCAACAAGGCGCAACTGTGGAAGGTCATTTCATCAAGGTCGAGATCAAAATTTTGACCCTTTTCCCTAAAACAGAGAAAAAAACAATAAAAATCACCCGTTTCTAAAGAATTCCTTTTAGGGGGCATAGTGTTTCACAAACACATCTTGTTTTTTAGGGCCCTTTGGCGGATGGCACATGTATATGGACAAGCGCTGTTGGGGGATATTAGTCCGCTTTGCAACATTTTCTAGTTCCATACATTTTATCGTAAATGATGAAAGTGCAGGGGTCCAGAAGTTAGCCATTTTATGTGGGCTATTGTCTGTGTGGTGTTGTAACATTGATATGCATGTGGCATGTCTGTTATACACATATAGATAGATATACTGCACATCTGATACAAAATTCTGGGACTTTGTTATCCTATTTCTTACAATCCCACTTTTTTACAGTCCTCAAGATAAAAGCTTTCAAAAGCATTATGGAAAATGAAGAAAGTACTTTTAATGGGTAGTCTTAATGATGTTAAATGTTTTCATTCAAATTACTTAGGAATTGCTAATTTCTATTGTTATTTGTATTGTCATTGGCTGTTTGGGGATTGATCTGGTAAAACCTTTGGAGTGGAGACCCTTGCTTATACACCTTAAAAAAGAATTTAAACCCATTCCAACATGGGGATGCTTTTGGACGCCCCTCAAGCAAAATAATAAAGAAAACATTAAGTAAAGTGAAGAAATTGCTTGTCACAAGCAATTTCTTCATTTTACACAATGTTTTCTACCCAGAATGTGGGGAAAAAATCTAAAATTTCATATACTTTTAAATGACGTCTGCAATTTTGAAAAGTCTAAAATTTTCTGGTGTGGTAATTGGTTACCTGGTAATAGACAGGGTTAAAACGTATTTTTCAGATGACACCGCCAGAATCTTTACAGCAGATACACAGTGCCACTACAGATCTGAAATCCAGTCAACTTATGTCCGGACACAGTGGTCAGTCACCTCAAGGTAAGGGATCTCTGATAACCTCTGTATTATTATCTCAACTGTTTGGCAGTGTTGGCATGCAAACACATCGACACTTTGAAGTATTCTATTACTGAAGAAATTCTTTTGAAACTTGGAATATATGTTGCCTAAAAATTTTCACTATCTGTATTTTGAAAATTTAATGAGGTAGCTCTCCATCTTGCAAATTTCTGGGTATCACACTGGAAGATGGATTTTTACACACACACACACACACACACACACACACAAAAGGAATAATAATCTAAATATAGAGGTTTCAGTGTTTTGAATCAATGCAATTCTGTAGAGGATTTCATTCAGCATAATAAAGGTTATGTTCAATCAGCATTTAGCATATGTTAAATGAAAAATACACAATCCACTGGTGCTGTAATACACATTTTCTCCACTTAGCCTCGGGCAAGTAAGACATGATTTACTACTTGTCTGGATTTAAAATTAATGTGTCAGCAAAAAGTGAAGCGATAGATTTTGAGAAAACATTACTGCTAATGAAGAAAGTGCTGGATTCCAGCATTTAACCCACACAATGACACTTTCTGACGCCCCTCGAGAAAAAAGCTTTGGAAAACATTGTGGAAAATAAAGAAATTGCTTGGACAAAGCAATTTCTTCATTATCCACAATGTTTTCTATCCAATAACTTGAAAATATTTTAAATTCCATCAACTTTAAATTGTCCTCTGCAGCTTCTTTCAGTTTTGACCAGTCTAAACTTTTGTTGTGTGGGAATGGGTTAAGAAAGTGTGGGGTTTCATGCATTTTCCTCAATAACAACATTATTTTCTATCCTCCAATATAGATTTATGATAATTTTCCAATATGTAATGAGTTATCTTTTGTGAGCTATTTTGTACTATTCCAAGATTTGCTCTGGTATTTACTTGTCCCTGGACAATTATTCTTAAGTGTTTACATTAAGTTCCTTAACCAATTCCCACACAGTGACGCTTTTGGGCTCCCCTCAAAAATAACAATTAGGAAAACATTGTTTAAAATGAAGAAATTGCTTGTGACAAGTAATTTCTTCATTTTAAACAATGTTTTCTACCCAGAAAGTTGAACCAATCTAAAATTTCATACACTTTACATTGTCGTCTGCAACTCCTTTCAATTTGGACTAGACTAAACATTTGCCTTATGGTAATGGGTTAACCTTTCAAACAAACATTATATTGTAACAAATGTGGTTAATTCTTAACCTTATCAATCTACTATAATGGAGTCAATTTGATACTGCTGAGGCCACATCACAGTGGTAGTGCATGGGATTCTCAGTCATCTCTAGGGTTCGATCTCCATCTGTCAAGAATATTCTTTCCGACATTTGTGTCTCATCAATGGATGGATAATCGTAAACCTATGTGGGATAAGCAGCTTGAGGTTCAAAGGGTGTGTGGTAGTGCTGGTGTGAGAAACACCAGGAATCCATGTCCAGGTGGTCCAGCCGCCACTATATGACTGAAATACTGTTAAAAGTGGTATTTCATATACTCTAAATTGTTGGTTGCAACTCCTTTCAATTTAGACCAGTTTTAATTTTGCTGTCTGATTATTGGTCATGAATCATTGCTGAAGTTTTTAAGGCTACAAAGCAAGTAGCTTGACAATGTCAAATGTTTTCATTCAAAATAACAAAAATCATTCTTTAGAATATCCCTAAAATCTTACTTTGCAAGGTTTTTCATCGCACCTAAGAATTCAATGAGGTCGTTGATAGTTTGAAGGAAAGCAAAGTGGCTTCAATCATGTAATTGTTGTCATGCTTAATAAAATCCTTAATGAAATGCATTCAAATGAAAGATGTGAAAGTACTAAGCACGCCAGTTGTGGGTTAATATATCCTTTGAGAATTGTTTTCATGAACAATTCTGGCTTGAATTAGACAAACAGGTGGTGTAGACACCAAATTGCACATATGTGTAGACTTGAAATTGTTTAAACGGCTTGTAAACAGGCATTCTGTCTGCATTTTGACAATGGTTATTTAATATTAAAGACATTATAAGTTACCTTTTTGAAATACCTTAATTTGTAGATTTGAACACAGACTTTCTTTAATTTCAGGCTCCCTGTCTACAACAAAAATTGATTCCAGTCTTAACAACTATTCCTCCAACACCTCTTATCAGCCAGCTGGTTACCAGTCCCACAAACCCTCAACTGGTTACTCATCATCCACAAAGTCCGGAACCTATCCAGGCAGCCAGTTTCAGACCAATTCCAATCCCAATCAAGCTGGTTCTGGGCAGTATTCTAGTCAGTATAGACAGTCCAACCAGAGTCAGTTTACAGCTGCAGGGAACCAGTATCAATCTGGGTCCCAGAATCAGTACCAGTCTGGTTCCCAGTATCAATCACCTCCAAGTGGGTACCAATCCCAGTCTGGTTATCAATCTTCACAGACTGTGTATCAATCAAGTCAGTCACAGTACCCATCAAACTCAACACAGTACTCTTCTAACTCCAGTCAGTCTCAATACCCATCAAACTCAAGTCAGTTCCAGAACTTTCAGTCTGGTTCTACATTCCAAAACCAGTCAAGTTTCCCTCCGAATCAGTCGGGGCAGAATATTCTTTATCAAGGTTCCAATTCGTCAACTCCATATACCAGTCAGTCTCAGACTAATTCCTTGTACTCTCAAAGTTCCTCTCATACGGGTTCATATGGCAATCAGTCTTACTTGAATAGGGATCATTCTGGTGGAGCTGGGAACTCTTACCAAACTTCAGTTACTCAAGCAGCTAGTTCAGCCTTCAAGGACAGCCAATCTGGTGCAAGTTCTTATAGAGATAATGTCTCGTCAAGTAAGACCAATGACAGCCAGTCAGAATCTTCAGCGTATAGTCGGGATAGCCAATCAGCATCAAGTTTTAGTGATAGTCAGTCAATGGCATATAATAGAGATAGTCAGTCGGTGGGTGATTCATTTGGAACTCGTGATTCGGGAACTAGCTCTTATAAAAGAGACACAAAATCTGCAAGCGGATCATATCCACGTGATTCTCAAACAAGTGTGATAGATAATAGTTCTTACAAACGAGACTCTCAGTCGACCGGTGGCTCGTACAGTTCGGGGCGTGATAGCCAGGCGTACAAAGATACAAGTTCTAGCTACAAGGATGTGAATTCGACTTCAGGATACAGAGACGGCCAGTCTGCTTCGTCATCGTCGTTTAGTAATCAGTCAAATTCGTATACGAGAGACTCATCTCAAACTGGTTTAGCGTCTGGTGCATCACAAAACCAGTCAAGTTATAGTGCTAAAAACTTTAGAAACAGTCAGGACTTGACGTCCACTTCTCTCCAATCTTCGTCCTTGTCTGGGAGTAAATTGGCAGATAACTTCTCAAAGATGACTGTCAAAGAAACGAGTATTGAAAATAGACAGTCGACAACTTCACAGGTAGGGAATCTTCTACACTTCTATGGACATGAATGAATATCAAATGTTAATATGTAGGTAAAGTAGGTAAAAAATGATATCAACAAAGTTAGGTCCCGTGGAATTGTCAGACATGTTCATAAGGGTTCTTGCTCATAATATTTGATATGTAGATAGGTCTCAACAAGGCGCAACTGGGGAAGGTCATTTCATCAAGGTCAAGGTCAAAATTTTAACCCTTTTCCCTAAAACGTTACTCAAAAACTTAACCTGCCAACTAAACATTTTCCTATAACTTCATCCCTAATTAAGATACAATGCTAATATTTGATATGTAGATAGGTCTCAACAAGGCGCAACTGGGGAAGGTCATTTCATCAAGGTCAAGGTCAAAATTTTAACCCTTTTCCCTAAAACGTTACTCAAAAACTTAACCTGCCAACTAAACATTTTCCTATAACTTCATCCCTAATTAAGTTACAATGCTTATATTAGGTATGTAGTTAGGTCTTAACAAGGTGCAACTTGGGAAGGTCATTTCATCAAGGTCAAGGTCAAATTTTAACCCTTTTCCCTAAAACAAAGAAAAAAAAAAACGAATAAAAATTACCCTGTTTTGGGGGCATGGTGTTTCACAAACACATCTTGTTTGATAAATTGTTACCCATTTTCGACTAAAAATTTTACCCACTATCAAGCATTTGAACATCCGAGCGTTCAGATTCACATGGGGTGCTCTAGTTTTATGCAAAAATTGAATTTACGGCAAAAACAAAGTTTTTAAAGACTATGACTCTTTAGGGCTCAACTACAGAAAAGAATTGAAGACTGTTGGACCAGTCTTCAATTCTTACTGAAGTTGTGTCTAAGTGAGTTCACTGCCATCTTACAATTTTGAGAATTCTGGTTACTCGGACTTGCTAAACCTGCAAATGCATGGTATGCTTTATCTCATTCACATTTTAAGTTTAAATCTATCAAATTAGAAAAACAACAAGAATAAAAAAAAAACACTAGTCAATACTTTTGAATGGTTAAGCCATTCCCACACAGTGACACTTCTCAGAATTCAACCAAATTTCACAGAAAAATCTTTGAGTGGGTTTTAATAAAATTTTATCAGATAGAAAACATAGCTTTTTTGGGGTAGCGCAAATTCGGTATAATATAGTGAAAATTTTGAAATTCTCTAAATATGATAAAGTAGAAGATGGATTTCAACCGAATTTCACTGGAATGAGCCCTAGATGAATCTTTATCAGATTCCTTTGAAGTATTACAATCAGATAAAGAATAGCTTTTATAGGCAGGGCTAAATTTCGAATATGATATCATATACAGTGATAACTTTGAAAACCTCTGAAACCAAATTTCATAGGAATGATCTTTTGGTGACCTTTTATCAGATTTCTTGTAGAAATTTAATAGGTTTAGTCATATTACCTTGGAGATTCAGCTTTATTTTATGTAGAGATCACAAAGTGATGCAAGAGAAATAATTGATGCTGCTGATCGAGAATATTAATTGCTTAACCCATTCCCACATGATGACACCTTTCGATGCCTCCAAGAAATGAAATGGGGAAAACATTGTGTAAAATGAAGAATTCACTTATAACAAGCAATTTCTTCATATTCCAGAATATTTTCATCCAAGACAGTTGAAGATATCAGAAATTTAGTAGACTTTATATTGTCGTCTGTAAGCAGTCAGTCTAAAATTTTGTAGTCTGCTAATGGGTTAAAAGAAAGTTACCTCCTTTAAAGCATGTTGTACAAAATAAATTCTTTCTAAAACATGTCTTAACCCATTCCCACACAGCAAAAGTCTAGACTGGTCCAAATCCAAATGAGTTGCAGATGACAATTTAAAATTTATGAAATTTTAGATTTTTTCAACTTTCTGTGAAAAAAACATTGTGTAGAATGTAAAAATTGCTTGTAACAAGCAATTTCTTCATTTTACACAGTATTTCCCAAATTGTTTTTCCTGCAGGATGTTCGAAAACGTCACTGTGTGGGAATGGGTTAAGTGTTAGAGAAAACTGACACGTCTGTATGATAAGGTAAATTAGGTGCTCAAGCATCTCTAGTTGTTAAACCTTATAACTTTAGAATGCTTTGGAATACTGTGAAAAGTGGTGTTTAACCCATTCCCACACAATCCCTCCTTTTTACGCCCCTCAAGAAAACGGCTTAGGAAAACATTGTGGAAAATGAAGAAATTGCTTGTTACGAGCAATTTCTTCATTTTCCACAATATTTTCTATCCAAAAAGACCAAGAATTTTGAAATTCAATCAACTTGAAATTGCCGTTTGCAGCTTACTTCAATTTGGACCGGTCTAACATTTTGTCGTGTGGGAATGGGTTAAACCCCATTCAATCAATCGACTGGTAAACCAGGATTTCGATCGTCAAAAATTTTAACATACCCTTTCTTTGACTGTTAGAAATCACTTCCAAGGAGGTCTATTTGAAAGGAATTCCTAAGGGTCAAAACAGGTTTTTGATACATCAACTTTTCAATTGTGTGTCTTATGCAACAAACATCTATTGAAAATTATACTTATCATTTACTTACTGCAAGTCTTTTCAAGAAAGGTTAGGACTTAAATCTTCGGGTTATACTAATGATTTGCTCTTTTTGTTGTTTTGACCCCTAAAATTTCATGGTGAAGGAGTGATCCTGATATTCAAATGCTAGCCATGGGTCTTGTATCAGATTGGTCAAAGTTTAACATCACAACTGAACTTTGTTTGAAAACTTTTCTCATGCATCAAGATCATTTGACTTTTGCAAGGTATCTTTACACATGTGTTGCCCTTGACTCAAGAAGGTGCTCTATAGGTTTTAGGTCATGTGGGTCAAAGATCAAGGCCACAATTGGCCAATATTGTTTCTGTACTCTAACCGGAAATGAAATTGAATTGAATATAAAAATGTTGCTTATGATCCAAGGAGCTGCTGTTTGGTCACACTGTTTAAAGATCAAGATCTCAACTGAACTGTAAAAATTTCTCAAAAAAACTGTTGAAAACATTTGGAATCTCTGACAGCTTTTCTACTGTGATAATGTGTTTGTAGGGGTATTTTTTTGTAACAGCTTTTCTACTGTGACAGCAACTTAGTGAGGATATTGGCTTTTCGACAGTAGTTGCTATTGTAAAATTGTGACAAATATCTGCCTCTCTCCCTACATTCTAACCAGGAAAAAGGGCTTTGAAAAACATTGTAAAAAATAAAGACATTTTATGTATCAAGTAAATTCTACTTTAATCTGAATATTCAATACCATAAATGACACTTACTTTTCAATTTGATAATGCTTTGAATTGTCATTTGCAGCTTCTTTCAAATTAGACCAGTGTAAAATTCTGTTTTTTCCATTTATGGAATAAACTACTGTACCTATCTTGTATCTTTTCTCATTCTTTTCAATAACAGTTTGATGTCACTACTACAAGTTCCGCAAAGAGTACAGCCAGTACAACCTCTATGTCATCATTAACGTCAATTGCCACAACGGTGACGTCAACTGCATCCTCAGTGACAACAGTAACAAGTAGTAACACAACTAAAGTCTCAACGTTCCCCACTATATCATCAGCATGTAAGAAAAAGAGGAGGCTTTTTTATCTACCCCACACACACCTCTTCACCCATTCACTCTTTGCCTCAAAGCAAATAGCTTTGGAAAACATTTTTTGAAAATAAAGAAAATGCTTGTTGAAAGCTATTTCTTCAAAAGACACAATATTCAAAAGATTTTTAGATTTTCATCAATTTAAAAATTGTCGTCTGCAACTCTTAATTTGGAACTGTCTCTAATTTTGTTATCTGGTAATGGGTTAAAGGAGGGAGGATGGATTTCCCATTTTAAAACTGAACCCGAGATTTTTCTGTCACTTTCAAACTGACAGATTGTTGGCTCCACCGACTGACTGCACTTGCCACGCTAACCGACTAACAGGAAGTTCCACTTAAGAATTTAAGGGGCTAAAATAAGCTGTAGTTACTATATTTAAGTTGCCAAACCAGCCAAAAGTGCTTCACATAAATGTTGGCCAATCTAAGTGTTCAAAGTTCAATTCCTGTCTGAATAAATGATTTCAATGCAGAACTCTAGATATGAAGGGGTTACAGCTTTCTAAAATCTTTACTTCTCAATAAAACCCTATGTTGTGGGTACTCATTTGAATTGTCTAGATGAGACCATTCAAATGGTACTTACAAAATAGGGTTAACCCTTTCCTGGTTTTTGAAATTTTAGACTGGTCCAAGTTGAAAAAGGATGCAGACGACAATGAAAATTGGATGCAATTCCAAACAAAACCATCCTATGTGGTAGAAAACACTGTGGGAAAAGGAGAAACTGCTTATTATAAGCAATTTCTCCTTTTTCCACAATGTTTTCTCAAGTATAAAATCACAGTGACGTAAAAACCCGGGTTTATCCAGGAAAGGGTTAATTGCATAATTGTTTAAATATTTAAATCTAAGTTACACCCTCTATCTGCAGATTTTGAATGGTGGGTTTATTCTTTGAGTGACATCAATGTATCTACTTTGGTGATAGATCATGCACCTTTTGTGGAAAGCAGTCATTAGGCCATTTCATTTAAGAATTCTGCTCAGGTCATGTTACTCTTTTATGATATTTGAAAGTTCTACAATCTATTTGTTAAAGATAATGAAAAAAATGTGACAAGTTCGCAAAGTACCAATTTAGTAGGAATGAACCCATTACCAGACAACAAAATTTTAGACTGATCCAATTTGAAAATAGTTTTAGACGAAAATATAAAGTTTGAAGTTTTAGATTTTTTTTCAACTTTCTGGGTAGAAAACATTGTGGAAAATTAAGAAATTGCATCTTGCAAGCAATTCCTTCAATTTCCACAATGTTTTCCTAATTGTTTCTCTTGAAAGGCATCCAAAAGCATCATTGTGTGGGAATGGGTAAAATGATTGAAGATATTTCAACTCTTTCCTTCTATGAAATGTTAGCCAGACTAGTAGACCTTGACTTGTATACAGAATGTTAAATATTTGCCTATATTTATATTTCAGCATCCAAAGCCCCACCCAATTTACCCCCTGGAGTACCATTAATGACTCAACAGTATATAATATTTGCCTATATTTATATTACAGCATCCAAAGCCCCACCAAATTTACCCCCTGGGGTACCATTAATGACTCAACAGTATATAATATTTGCCTATATTTATATTTCAGCATCCAAAGCCCCGCCCAATTTACCCCCTGGAGTACCATTAATGACTCAACAGTATATAATACAGTAAAACCTTGGTAGTTCGTAGCGCAAGGGACCGGGAAAATTTATTCGAATTAAGCGTAGTACGAACAAAACGGAGGACAAGAGGTCGGCTTTTTGAGTTACACAGAATCCGACATGGTCCGATCTGTCCCCTATTTAGGAATTGATTCTAAATTGGTTATTTTTTTCTAAACAAGGCCCGCAGATATTAATTGAGGAAAACATAAATTAAGAATTTCCCCTCTTGTATTTTTATGCTTTTACCTCTGTATTAATTCATGGCTTTTTTTAAACACAGTGTTTGTATAAAATGGTGGCCTCCATCAGAGTGATTTCCCTTTACAATACATTGGATCAAATCACTCGGAGTATTCTATTATCGAATCATAACATTAAGGATCTATGATTGTGAAGAAAGCAACCGCAGAATGAAATAAAATGGTTAGAATTTCTAAATGACCAATACACTGATAGTAATGGGGCTGCGTCAATTTTAATTAAATTTTCGGCGATGATTACGGAATCTTTATTCGATTAATTACCCACCTTACAAACCAATAAGCCCCTTTTAACTAAAGGTACACGATGACACATTACTTGTCATATAGATCAGCAGGTGTGAAAATCAAGGTAAGTGATGATTGGTGTCAATTAGTTTTTCACACCTACGAATTAAACATAGGAGTTTGTGCTATAATTATACTTTCGGGACTTGAAATGGCTTACGAACTACGAACCACTGACGTTCGAATTAGACAGAGTTTTCTAACAAAGCTAAAGAAGGAAAAAGATCGGGACCGAGTAAAGTATACGAACTAACACATACCTACGAACCAGTGACGTTCGAATTAACGAGGTTTTACTGTATTTGCCTATATTTATATTTCAGCATCCAAAGCCCCACCCAATTTACCCCCTGGGGTACCATTAATGACTCAACAGTATATAATGGGACAAGCTGGTACCCTGCCATTCTATGTAAGTATACCTCACATCTGTCCTTTCCATACATATGAAAACCCATCAAATCACAACATTGATTGCGAGCCGCCGTCATAGTGCAGTTGGTAGCGCGTCGGACTATCAATCTAGAGGTCCCGGGTTCGATTCCCGACGGCGGCACACATCCTTTCCGACTATTTGTCTCTCATCAATGGGTCGATGATTGTAGACCTATGTGAGATAGCAGCTGGAGGCTAGGAAAGGATGTAATGGTAGTACTGGTGTGGGAAATACCAGGAACCCATTGTTAGGTGCTCCAGCCGCCGCGATATAACTGAAAGATTGTTGAAAGCGGCGTAAAACCCCATTCAAACAAACAAAACAAACAACATTGATTGCTATGATAATCTAACCAATTAGTGTGTCCTGACTGTATATGCTTCAAACTTCAGGGTTTTTTAAGTGTATAACATGAGTGCAGATGGAAACATGTCTTTATTAGCTCATCTGAGCACAAAATGCTCATGATTAGCTTTTGCAGTGATCAAAGGGTCCTAGATTTGATCCCTTGCTGTGGCAAATATTCTTTGACATATGTCTCCCACCAGTAATGATGGATAATCATAAACCTAAGTGGGATTAGTAGCTGGAGGCTCAGAAAGGGATGTTGAAGATCTGGTGTCAGAAATACCAGGAATCCATGGTTAGGTTCTCCTGACGCCGCAATATGACTTGAAATATTGTTCAAGAATGTCTTAAATCCAATTCAATCAATCAATCATACTGAAATACTTACAATAGATAAAATTTGTAATAGATGATTAAATAATATTTTCCAGGTCAGTTAGGGCTCCACTTAGGATCATTCAGGTGTATTGGTTTTTATACGCCCGTCGAAGACGGGACGTATTATGGGATCACCCGTGGCGTCCGGGCGTCCGGGCGTCCGTCCGTCCGGGCGTCCGGCCGTCCGGGCGTCCGGTTGTCCGGCGGTGTCCACTTCTTTGTCCGGAGCATAACTCTGTCACCGTAAGTCCGATTGACTTTAAACTTGGCAGTTATATTCTTCTCATCAATACCGAGTGCAGTGTTCAATAACCATAACTCTACCTAGCCTATTTTTTGAGTTATTGCCCTTTGTTGTTTTTCATACTTGAATCTTGTCCGGAGTATATTTCTAAAAGTATTATAGCTAGGATCATGAAACTTCATGGGTGTATAGATCTCACCAAGGGGGAGTGCAGTGCACAAGAACCATAACTCTACCTATCCTATTTTTTGAGTTATTGCCCTTTGTTGTTTTTCATACTTGAATATTGTCCGGAGTATATCTCTAAAAGTATTATATCTAGGATCATGAAACTTCATGGGTGTATAGATCTCACCAAGGGGGAGTGCAGTGCACAAGAACCATAACTTTACCTAGCCTATTTTTTGAGTTATTGCCCTTTGTTTTTTTTCATACTTGAATCTCGTCCGGAGTATATCTCTAAAAGTATTATAGCTAGGATCATGAAACTTCATGGGTGTATAGATCTCACCAAGGGGGAGTGCAGTGCACAAGAACCATAACTCTACCTGGCCTATTTTTTGAGTTATTGCCCTTTGTTGTTTTTCATACTTGAATCTTGTCCGGAGTATATCTCTAAAAGTATTATAGCTAGGATCATGAAACTTCATGGGTGTATAGATCTCACCAAGGGGGAGTGCAGTGCACAAGAACCATAACTCTACCTGGCCTATTTTTTGAGTTATTGCCCTTTGTTGTTTTTCATACTTGAATCTTGTCCGGAGTATATCTCTAAAAGAATAAAAGCTAGAATCATGAAACTTCATGGATGGATAGAGCTCACCAAGTGGGAGTGCAGTGTACAAGAACCATAACTCTACCTAGCCTATTTTTTGAGTTATTGCCCTTTGTTGTTTTTCATACTTGAATCTCGTCCGGAGTATATTTCTAAAAGTATAATAGCTAGGATCATGAAACTTCATGGGTGTATAGATCTCACCAAGGGGGAGTGCAGTGCACAAGAACCATAACTCTACCTAGCCTATTTTTTGAGTTATTGCCCTTTGTTGTTTTTCATACTTGAATCATGTCCAGAGTATATCTCTAAAAGTATCATAGCTAGGATCATGAAACTTCATGGGTGTATAGATCTCACCAAGGGGGAGTGCAGTGCACAATAACCATAACTCAACCTAGCCTATTTTTTGAGTTATTGCCCTTTGTTGTTTTTCATACTTGAATCTGGTTCGGAGTATATCTCTAAAAGTATTATAGCTAGGATCATGAAACTTCATGAGTGTATAGATCTCACCAAGGGGGAGTGCAGTGCACAAGAACCATAACTCTACCTGGCCTATTTTTTGAGTTATTGCCCTTTGTTGTTTTCCATACTTGAATCTTGTCTGGAGTATATCTCTAAAATTATAATAGCTAGAATCATGAAATTTCATGGATGGATAGAGCTCACCAAGTGGGAGTGCAGTGTACAATAACCATAACTCTACCTAGCCTATTTTTTGAGTTATTGCCCTTTGTTGTTTTCCATACTTGAATCTTGTCTGGAGTATATCTCTAAAATTATAAAAGCTAGAATCATGAAACTTCATGGGTGTATAGATCTCAACTAGGGGGAGTGCAGTGCACAATAACCATAACTCTACCTGGCCTATTTATTGAGTTATTGCCCTTTGTTGTTTTTCATACTTGAATCTTGTCCAGAGTATATCTCTAAAAGTATTATAGCTAGGATCATGAAACTTCATGGGTGTATAGATCTCACCAAGGGGGAGTGCAGTGCACAAGAACCATAACTTTACCTAGCCTATTTTTTGAGTTATTGCTCTTTGTTTTTTTTCATACTTGAATCTCGTCCGGAGTATATCTCTAAAAGTATAATAGCTAGAATCATGAAATTTCATGGATGGATAGAGCTCACCAAGTGGGAGTGCAGTGTACAAGAACCATAACTCTACCTGGCCTATTTTTTGAGTTATTGCCCTTTGTTGTTTTTCATACTTGAATCTTGTCCGGAGTATATCTCAAAAAGTATAATAGCTAGAATCATGAAACTTCATGGATGGATAGAGCTCACCAAGTGGGAGTGCAGTGTACAAGAACCATAACTCTACCTAGCGTATATTTTGAGTTATTGCCCTTTGTTGTTTTTCATACTTTGTTTGACAAAAAAATTCATTCAAAATAACCTCAGTTCTATTCAAACCCCCAGTTAATATTAAGCAGTTTGACGGGCGTATCTTGTGACAGTTTGGCACCTTGTTGATATTGTTGCTCAGGTAAGCAATCTAAGACCATCATGGTCCTCTTGTTGGAACTTGAAATATCAAATATATATGTTGGACTTAGAGCATGAAAATAAGTGGAATATGGACTTTTATCTAATGCAATGGATGTTTAAGCTCATTTGAAAAAGGCAAAATTCAGACTGAATAAGCTTTTAAACACACTATGTTTAACTTTTCATATATTATAGGGAATGCAGCAACCAATGTATGCTAATTTGGAAGACTTACAGTATTTTCAGCGTGGAATGCCACCTCTGGTGAGTCAAACATACCCTCTAATTTTTAGCACTCTTTACACTGAAAACTGTATATACTACTGTTGATTTGGTGGCTTCAGTACTGCAATTACAGCTTTTAACCCATTCCCACACAAAGACGCCCCTATAGAAAAGGCTTTAGAAAACATTGTGGAAATGAAGAAATTGCTTGTTACAAGCAATTTCTTCATTATCCACAATGTTTTCTTCCCCTAAAGATAAAGATTTCTAAAATTTCATGAAATTTTAATTGTTGTCTGCAACTCCTTTCAATTTGGACCAGTGTAAAGTTTGGTTTTGTGGGAATGTGTTAAAGCTTTAGTTAAGATAACTAGGTGGCCAATCAGCAACTTGCTTTTTATGACCGTGCCATGTAATGGCAATGGACATGAAGAGTGACCTTTGTCTGTGTGTAGGTTTGTTTTGTTTTGTGTGTTAGTGTGTGTTTCAAATTCTTGTCGGGAGCATTTCTTCTACATTAATTGATGGATATCAAAAGAACTTGGCTTTGTTGTTCCCCTTGTAGAGTACTAGTGTCATATATAAAGTTTGTTAGAATTAAAGGTCATAAGTGAAGGTCATATGACAAGCAATTATGTGGGGGAATTCATGCCTGTGACACATTTCTAAATTGTTAGCTCCACTGACGGAAAGCCAACGAGCTATTGTCTTGGGGGTTACGCCTGTCGTCTGTACTTAAAAAGTATTGAACAGAATAATTCAACCAAATTTTCCAGGGATGATCCTTTGATGACCCTTTATCAGGTTCCTTCAAAGAAATTGATCGTATGAAAAACATGGCTTTTATTGGCAGAGAATATTTCCATGTATGATGAAAACTTTGAAAGTCTTCCCCAAAACTAGTGGATGAATTTGGACCAAATTTCATATGAATGATTCTGGGGTGACCCTTTATCATATTCCTTCATAAAATGATGTGTGAAAAACATGGCTTTGATTGAAAGGGCCATTTTTCGTATATGCTATATATAGACTTTGAACATTGTTTTCCCAGAAACCAGTTGATCGATTTCAACCAAATTTCTAAGAAATGATCCTTTGGTGACTCTTTATCTTATATTTCCAAATAATTTTGATCAGATAAAAACCGTGGCTGAAATGGACTGGGTTAATTCCTATACATGGTATATACTGGGAACTATAAAAATCTTCTCAAAAAACAGTAATTGGATTTAAAAAAAAAATTCTCAGAAATGGTCCTTGGTTGACTCTTTTATCAGATTCTCTAATATAATTATTCTTTGTTAACTTTTTCCTGTTCATTCCTTGGTTTTTATAGCCCTGTAAATATATGATTGAGAAACATAGTAGAAAAAGAAAGAACTTGCTTGTAACAAGCAATTTCTTTTTTTTCCACAATATTTTCTACTGTACTGCCTAATCACTTTTCAAATTAAATCCACTTTCAATTTTTGTCTGCAAAACCTTTGAATTTGGAAAGGTCTAAATTTTTTCAAAACAGGAATGGGTTAGAAAGAAACTTGGCTTTTTTTTGGCGGGGTTATGTCCATACATGGTATGTAGTGAATTTTTTGAAAATCTTTTCAGAAACTGAAGGATGGTCCTCAACCAAATTTCACAGGAATAATGTTTTTAATGATCCTTTAGTAGACATTTTGAAGAAATTTCAACAGGTTTGATAATTAAGATTAGGATAGGCCAAAATTCAGGTTGAGATCACATAGAGATACAAGGGAAATAACTGATACTTCTTGTTAATACCTTGTCATCTGACTTGGTAAATGAATTTGACTTGACTTTACTTTCGTAATATAATGTAAAGTGTGGGATTCTTCTATTGACTTATTTCAAAGATTTCAATGACAAAATTTATTTGCTGGATATAGCAAGATGATTAAGGGACATGTAGGAGAGGTGTGGCCAGTGATCTATCAAAGAAAAATATATTTTAATCTATCATATTCATTTGAGAGCACCATAAAATCCATTATCAGTCTAAACTATTAGATGGCATGTAGTAAGTGTATAGTATGTCATAATACATGTCTCTGCAATAAATTTCTCTCATCCAAAATAGCATAATACCAATATTTTTGTGCTCCTGTTGTCCATCTGTCTGTTTGCAAAACTTAACCGAAAAACTTAACATTGCCAAATACTACCAGCCCATTCCAGATACAATGCTCATATTTAGCATGATGATACATCTCCACAAAACGCATCTCCTCATGTCAAGTTCATGGTCATGTTATAAGGTCAAGGTCACATACCAAGGTCAAACACACAAAAAACACCCTCATGTATGGCAGGGGCATTGTGTTTCACAAACACATCTTGTTGTTCCTGGAGAATTAGCCCCTGTCTTGCTGATTCCAGAATAATTGTATTCTGTCATGAGGCATAGACTAAGTTCAGCCTGCCTGATCTAGGTATACACCACCTGCTTTTCCATTTCTAAGAGTTGCTGTTACTTTTCAAAAGTATTTCAGCCCTAAGATTGTTTTTTTTTAGCTCTCCTAAGCAGGAATTGCTCAAGGTGAGCTATTGTGATCGCCCAATGTCTGGTGTCTGGTGTCGTGGCATGCTTCAGTCAACAAACTCTCCTCCTGAACCAGAAAGCCAATCTTGATGAATCTCAGAAGTGATGTTCCTTGGGTGATGCTCTTCCAAAATTGTTCAAATTATTGAAATCCACAATTAACCCTGGCTGTCATGACAACAAAAAGGGGGAAAATAGAGAAATCATCAGAAATCTTGTTTTCTGAAACCAGAAGACCGAGAGCTTTGATATTGTGCAGCACCTTCTAGGGACATCTATCAAGTTTGTTCAAATATTTTGGCTCAGTTCAGGTGCACCAAAATTTACATTTAAACAAAGAAGGAAAAACTTTTAAAATCTTCCTTCTCTGGAACTAGAAGGCCAAGAGCGTTGATATTTGGTTTGTGACACCTCCTAGGGGTCATCTTTAGAGTTTGTTCAAAAGATACCCCTTGGGTCATATTAGGCACAACCCAGTGTTCATTTGATATTTCGTATGCAGCACCTCTTTTGCTTTCAAGTTTGCTCAAATGATGCCCCTTGGATCATATTTGGCCTCCACCTGTGCACACCCCATTTTACATTGAAACAAAAAAGGAAATCTTTGAAAATCTTCTTCTCTGAAATGAGAAAGCCTAGAGTATTGATATTTTCTATGTAGAGCCTCCTAGAGAACCTTTAAAAGGTTCTTCATGTGTTGAGCCTTTCGACGTATTTGCCACAGCCTAACCTCACACCATATTTTATTTTAATTCACTATCTAGCTCATGTACATGCTATTTTTCAGGCACAAAAACCCTGAATCTTTATAAGAATATCTTTATGTTTCTGATTTTGTATACAAGATTTTGCTAACAGTTGACTTTTAGCCAAAATTAGGTCACTTTGATTACTTCTGCAGTAATAGACTGAGGTGAGCTCTTTAGGACCAGTGGCTCTCTTGTCTGTATTTAGCATGACAAGGGTTAATATTCTGTTTACAAAACCTCTTAGTGAAGAAGAATGTACTAATGAAATACAGTAACACTCATTCAGATAATTTCACCTATGATTATGTGACATCAAGAAAAATAAGAAAAAGAAAAATCAGCCAATAAATTGCTTAACCATTTCCCACACAAAGACGTTTTTTGACGCCCCTAAGAAAAATGATTTATATAGCATTTTTTTAAATGAAGAAAATGCTTGTAACAAGCAATTTCTTCTTTTTCCACAATGTTCTCTACCCCAAAGATTGAAAAATTTAAAATTGTCGTCTGCAGCCCCTTTCAATTTGGAACAGTCTAAAATTTTGCCGACTTGTAAATGGTTAAAAGCATTTTGAGTGTTAATTGAGATACTGTTCTAAGTGTGTATCTTGCAAATAACACTCAATCACTCAATTAACACTATTTTCATTACAGCCTGCCAACAACATGTATGATTTCTCGAGCGCAGCAGCTGCAGCAGGTTTGGGTATCCCACCCACAACATTGACTTCTAACAGTAGTCAGCCAACTATACCTAGTGTACCATACTCAGGTAGGTTGTAGGATTAGTAAACCCATTCCCACTCAATCCCCTCCTTTTTAACCCCCCCCCCCCCCAAGAAAATTGCTTAGCCCATTAACAAGTGATCTGCAAAGGCTGTGTTTTTGCACAATGGATTCCTTAATTGATGGATTTCAAAATAAATTGGCAGAGTTGTACCCCTCCATGAAGAAAGACTAGTTACAGATGGAGGACGTAATTTGGATTTTAGATTTAAATATTTCAACAATTCTACCATTAACCCTATGTTGTAGGTACTCATTTAAATAGTCTCATCGAGACAATTCATATGAGTACTCACAACATAGGGTTTTATTGAGAAGTGAGTATTTTAGAATGCTGTTCCTCCTCCTTATCTAGAGCTCTGATACAAGCGTTTATTTCAGAATTGTTCAGTTTGTTGTTAATAGTAACAGAAAATGATTAGTAAACAACAATGATTTTCAGTTAATAGTAATTAATAGGAGTGAATGCAATTTGAAGGAAATGTTAAAAATACATAAGTTCAAATTTTGATTTTGATTCTAAGAAAATATATACGAGTATATTCAGATATAAAATACGAATATTCAAAAATTGTTTGATGCATTCATTTCTGTCTTCATATTCATATGTAAATGAAAGCTCTTCTTCGTCTTTTGTATGTGAATAAAAATAACAATATATCCCTTCAAATTCCATGCTGGCTTATCAAATGGTTGAAACTATATAGTTATCAGTAGGAAAAACCTATCTTAACTTCATTCATCTTTTGCTCGAGTGAGATACAGGCTGATTCTGTTTTTCATCCTTTTTAGGTACAGGTGATAGTACAAAGTTAACGAGAGTGGAAGCCCAGTCCCCTACTGGTACCCTGCCTACGTCCCAACAGTCGGCCACAGGCCAGACACATCAGCAACCTTACTTCTATAGTTATATATATCCCCCATCTATTATACCTGGAGCTGGTTTCCAGATACCTATGATAGTTAGTACTTTAGCCCGTTCCTAGACAATAAAATTTAATTTAACTGGCCCAAATTCAATGAAATTGCAGACAAAAAGTGATGAAATTTTTTACTTTCTCATTTTTCCAGGAAGAAATCACTGTGGAAAATAAAGAAATTGCTCGAACCAAGCAATTTCTTCATTATTGTTCAAGCAATTTCTTTATTATTAGCTCTGATATTTTTAGGAGAAAACCCGAGGTATTGTCATCACCTAAGCGTTGTTCGCGTTGGTGTTGGCATGACATACTTTAACTTGGTCATATCTCTTTTGTTATTGAAGATATCCTCATGAAACTTCGCATGTGAATTAACCATCACAAGAGCTATATAGACTATCAAGGGGGATAACTCTAAAAGTGTTTTTGTAAGAGTTATGCCCCTTTTTTGACTAAGTACTTTTGCATTATCCAGCACCTGCAGCCGAGCGTTGGCACCTGTGGGCGGTGCTCTTGTTTCCTATTTTTTCCCCAATTGTTTTTCTTTAAAGCGTCATTGTTCGGGAATGGATTAATATATCTTTGACCACAAACTCGGGTTGTTTTTCGCTTGCTAAAAAACTTAAGTCATAAAAAACACTGCGAAAAGGAGAGATCACCTTTCAAGGTTGTGTATATGAAAAATGAAAACAAAACTGAATTTTTAACTATTAGCCACAACTTTTTTAATGAGGAGATTGGGATGAAAGTGTTTGACTCTTGTGACTTGTCATGCTGAACCCGTAATATTCCCATTTTGACAAAAGGTATAGACTTACACCCTTTGATCCAAAGTTGTTAGCAAGATTGATTTCAAAATATAAACAAAAGTACATATTGTGCAATTCCAGTGCTTTCAGCCCTTCAATTTTGAAGCAGCTTTTATAGAATTTTGTTCAGCACGACAAGGGTTCAATATTTCGCTAGTGTTTTCCTTTTGACAAGTCTTATGTATTACAGGCCTCCTAGTGAAACCTATAAGACCTTTGAAAACCTGTAATTTCAGAGCAAACCTTTTTGGCTGTTAGGAGGCCTGGTGTATACTAGCGTATAGGCTGTTTATCAAGGTCCATGGGGAAATATTACCCGTCTTGCCATCTGCTGGTAGATCTGTCTGTCTGCAGAATCCTTTCTGCTCAAATCCTCCTGCAGTTTCTGTCAAATTTGCTTCATAAGTGGCAGAAGTGTTCTTTAGGATCTGTAGATATGCAAGATGCAACTTTTGTGAAAATTCCGTTAAGAATGATTGAGTTATTGCACCTGATTTGACTTAAAAACTCTTGCCTGGACAACTCCTCCAATAGTTTCTGTCTGATTTGCTTTTAACTTGGTAGAATTGTTCACAGGCAATGTAGATGTGCAAGACCCAATTTTTGTAAAGCTTCCAATAAGAATTACTGATTTGACTTGGAAATGCTTGTCTGGACACCTAGAGTTTTATTTGCATCATGCTTGACAGAAGTGAACATTAGGAGCTGTTGATATGCAAGACGCAATTTTTGTGAATATCACATAAAAGATTACCGAGATGTAGTCCCTGATTTGACTTTAAAATGTTTATCTTCACAACTCCTACATTTTCTGTCTTGTTATCTTCAAACTTGGCAGAAGTGTTCATTTGGAGTTGTAGATGTGCAAGACACAACTTTTGTGCAAATTCTATAAAGAATAAATGAGTTGCTTCCCCTGATTTTAATTTGAAAATAAGTAGAGTATGTCATATTATTTAAGTTCCTGCAGCATCACATTACTTGTATTTATATCCCTATAACAAAGCACCATGCAGAGGTATTTTTGCTACAAATGGCAGCCAAGTTATGTTTGAGCTATTCCAATATTTGCCCTGGTATTTACTTGTCAACGGACAAGTCATCTTGAAAAATGTACTTGAGGGCAAGTAGAAAAGCCAATGTAGAGCAAGTTAAGCTTGAAAATTCCACACCCACAATGTAGTGCTGTTTTTATGACATATTCTTTTATTTTCCCTTCAGATGCCTCAAGTGACCAATGCTGCCCACACTGGGACACCTGCTAACACACAGTATCAACAAAAAAGTTACAGTTCACATCATGTACCCTATGGAACAAATAAAGGTATTGCATTCTGACTTAGGATGTTTAGATGTGTTGCCTGACAATGATATATTTAATCAAAGTTAACCAATTCCCTCACAAATCCGCTTTTAACCTCCTTCCTAAGAAAATAACTTTGTTGAAATGCAACAAGCAATTCCTTTCTACATTTTCCACAATGTGTTCTATACCCCAAAAAACACTTTTAAAAAAAGAAAAAAAAGTCATCTGCAACCTCTTCGAATTTGGATCAATGTAAAATTTTGTCATCTGGTAATGTGTTAAAAATGGTTGGAATAATATACATTTACAATATACGATCCACCATGCAGTAACTTATGTTGACTCTTTCAAAGCATCAAAATTAAAATTGAAAACGCAGTAGGAATTTGAGAAATTGGTGAAATTTGTTTAAATTTCAAAGGAAATTGATACTTGGCATTTAACTTATTTTTACAAAATTTCAAACTGCAAAAGAAACATTACATTTTTTTGAAAATAAAACTTGTTTGCATCTGATTTTTTTATTATTATTTTTTTTCTTGCACTATTCATGCTTAATTCCATTGTCCGTTTCATAAAAGATGGATTAGACATAGGAATCTTACAGAAACTAATGAGGACAAGCCATGTTGTAAATTTTCTGGAAAATGTGTGTGCATCTATATAACAAGATTTTTTTGCAACCTGTCCTATGCAAGTGGTATAATATCTTTCAAGCTTGATGAAAATAACCACAGACTATGGAAAAGTAAAGGAAAATATTGGCAAGAAATGCAAATATCTAGCAGGAATAAGTGTAATCATGTGCACCTACTCACAAAAAAGTTTAAAAGCAACTGAATTCATGGAACTCGTGATCTTTAACCTCTTCCCAAACAGCAAAATTTTAGACTGGTTCAAACTGAAACAAGTCGCAGAAAGCCATTTAAGGTATGAAATTTTAGATTTTTTCAACTTTGTTATTCTAGAGGAGCGTCCAAAAGGGTCATTGTGAAGGAATGGGTTACCTTTTTTCATGTCATTGCTTAGGTAATATCCAGCCATTGATATTGTACATGACTGGCTAGATGTAAAAGAACTATGTGCATTTTAGGTTACAATTTATAATTTTGGTGACTCAACAACTAAAGCAATAAAAAACTAGGCATTGCATAACACAGATGGTCATTTAGATAGATTATGACAAGCAATTTCTCATGCTTTCTACCATTAATGGTACTTATTTTCAATTTAAAGGCATTTCCTTTTGGTGTATGCACCTTCTTTGTCTTTGGATCTATCTATAAATTTGGCTTCTGTAAATGAATTAGCCGATTGCTGGCCCCTCCCATTGACTCACCTGGTCATACCTCAAGACTCTGACAGGAAGTTTAACTTCAAAATTAAACAATGTTATTTTGAAAGTTTATGGCAAATAACATGTAAAAGAAAATAGAATTGTTGGTAAGCTAAATGTTATAACTGCAGCTTGAATAATCTAAGAGTTTAAAGCTCATGTCCCATCTAATTGAATGATTAGATTGGTCGAATGATTCTTTGATTGACAGCCAATATTAGGTAATTACACTGGTAAACTAACATAATAGATGACTCAATTCATTGTGGTGTTTGGGTAATGTGTAGCTTGTTTGTTAGTAGGGCAGACTTGTCATCCAAGAGTAATTTACAGATTGTTGACTCTGCAAAAGCTTTATTTTGCAAAATTTATAGCAAGTTACATGTAGCAAAAAAACAACATGGTTGGTTGGTGACATAAATGTCATAACTACAGCTTGAGCAAGCTGTGAGGGATTAAGTTGTAAGACCTTGTTTCCTGATCAAGCTAATCTGAAAAAGTTCAACACTTTACCACATAATCAGGGTGGGGGTGGGGGTTAAGGGAATATGATAGTGAAAGACTTTGTGGGGAAAAGGAAGA
This sequence comes from Fragum fragum, assembly GCA_946902895.1. Lineage (NCBI taxonomy): Eukaryota > Metazoa > Mollusca > Bivalvia > Cardiida > Cardiidae > Fragum > Fragum fragum. Next base: position 58,041,920 of record OX336370.1, on the reverse strand, counting down.
TTGATGGAACTAGCAAAACTTTTTTATTACACTATTTTTTACGTTAAAAGGCTTTTAAATGAAATTGAATTGTTATCTGGTAATTGGGTGAAACTCTTTATAAATTCAGTAATGTATAATCTTTATTGCAGTCAGGATACTGAGGGTGATGCTCCTTAAACTATTCTTCGTATATTTTGTCCGAATTCGACAATTACGCTGTTGATCAAGTTATGGGCGAGAAAACATGGTTGGGATTCTGTCGGGGGTGGGGGAAAGATAGAAGTCTTCAAATGTGATTTCATAATAAGGAAAACTTAACAGACAAATCAGAGAATGACTTTAACTATCATACAAACTGTTAATAAACAGTCCTGACTGTATTTGAGGCCGTTCAGGCTTTTGATTTAATTGGCCTAATGTCAAAATAAGACATAACCGATTAGTTTTACTAAGAATTGATACACCACCTTATTTATCACTCATTGAAGATCCTCTTTTACAGTGTATGATGATTTGACCCAACAGACCCCCGACTTCACAAAATCTCCATATGGAAGTGCTCAGACACAGCCAAAAGCTAACAGTAAGTTCTCAGTGTAAAGCCCAGTTGGTCAATGTATGGTTATTAACCCAGAAGTTGTGGATCCAAGTTCAAGCAAGGCAGAACCATAGTAAAATGTTGACCTTCAACATATATGAATCTGTGCGTGACATTTCCAACCATTAAACAAGTGCGCCAGGTAAAGACTCGGATCAGCCTGTGCAAATCAGCCTGTGCATTTGCACAGGCTGATCAGAGTCTTCACTTTGTGCTCTGTAGAAAGATACTGTCTCAAAGATTCTTTGTGTAATCAGCGGATATTCTTAATGCCCTAATTGGCTGTCCAGGCTGCTCTGTATCTGAACTTAATGCTCATGTAAAATGGTTGGAAATGTCGCGCAATGGCTCAATTATATGTTACTCTGTTGTTGCTGGGATATTTAATGTTGTAATTATAGACTATTTGAGCTGTAGTTACAACTTTTAGGTGGCCCACAAAAATTTGCTCTCCTGTGTCTGACCATACATTTTTGCAAACTGTTGTTTGATGTCAAGTTAAATGCCTTGTTGGTCAGTGGATGTGGCTAGCAATTCGTCAAACTTCTGTGTTCTGTTGGGTTAAAAGGATGAAGGGCCAACATTTTTAGGTCAACATCCATTTTTAAAGTCCAAATGTAAATCAGGCTAGAGTTATGATGCATGCACATGACTCTTCTCAAAACAAGCTGCTTGATAAGTCCCGGAAACTAATCTGAATTGTAATTGTTAAAAGATTTATACAGTGAGAATCTGTTAAACCAATTACCAGATGACAAAATTTTAAAGCTTTGACTTTGTTCATATTGACAGTGTTTCGCCATTTTAGGCTGTGGCACAGAAATACGGGGCTGATTGTAAAATTTCTGCTCTTGGCTAGTTTAAATGCTTAGATTCAAGCAAGTATTACAAAGAATATGATATATCTACATGTTTACTTACATTTGGCCTTAGAAATTGATTATCAAGACACCAGAAGGAAAATTAGCTCTTTAATTGGCCATGATGAAACCTGTTTACTTATCTGAATTCAAATTGTTGATAAGTACCGGATACTGAGCCTTCTCTTAACACTTGTCATGATGAATTAAAGTCCTATACAGAATGGCTTTAAAATCAAAGGACTGACAGTACTGGAAGGTCTTAAAAGGGTTAATATTTCTTTTGAAAATTAATATTTTAAACATCTCTGGATTAAAGGTTACAACCAGGGGATATGCAGGCTGAACTTTGTCTACACCTCCTGCCCAAACAGGAATATGCCGAGTACAGCATGGCAAGGATTAATATCCTACTTATTCCTACTGATTCGAAAAACTTTTATTTACTGTACAAATCTATTTATATTTGAGGACTTCATTTTTGCTTCTTCTTTTTTTTGCGTGACTGGACTACTCTACCTATTTATCAGCCTAACTGAAATTTTACAGAGATTACATATTATGCCATTTGAAAAGTATAAAAGTTATTGAATTGTTACAATTGAATCATTTCACTGTATCTCTGATATGGTAGACAACAATATCACAGAAAAGAGGAAATTTACTTACAAAAGATGTTGGAAATTTTCTTACAAAAAAATCTATTGAATATGATTGTGCGACATTACTAATGTAAGGCACAATATACATTTATATACAAATATATACAATTAATGTGCCTTTAATTTTTCATAGGCGTGAAAAATCAATTATTCAAACTTTGCATGACGGCCCTTCCAACGAGATGACCCTTTTTGACAATTAGCCTATAAAGAAAGCTGATTCACAAAACAAAATTTTCTGTAAATTGATGAAGATATACAATAAACATGCTAAAATTACAAACATTTTAAATTCGAAAATAGATACGGTTCATATGTCAAATTGAATGCTGTCAAGGTTACATTTGTTCTTGGAAAGTATATTAGATACTTATTCTCCTTTCTTGACTAAAATTTTGGGAGGATAATACTGCTCTGCATTGGCAATGGGGCCAGGGTTAACACACTAACATCAATAAAAGACTGCAACAAATTTAAAGAAGTTGCAGACAACAAGTAGATAATGAAACTTCTGAAATCTTTACTTTTGGGCTAGAAATTGTTTGGGATAAAGAAGAAATTGCTTGTAATTGTCATCTACACCGCCTTTGAATTTGGACCATTCTAAAATTCACCTATTTGTAATGGGTTGAAGTGTGAAGTAGTGCATACATACCTTTGCTGCAAATTATATGCCGTGATGAATCTGTAAGCTTATCTGAAAATAGATGTTTGATAAGTACCGGATACTGAGCTTATGTCAATGAACCTGATGATTATTTATAAAATCAAATGGGCTGGGGCCTTAGCCCAGTTGGTAGCCCATAGAACTCTTATACCATTTAGTGTCTAGTTCAATTTTTGCTGTGGTGATTATCATTTCCGACATATCTCTCCCACCAATGGGTGTATAAACCTAAGTGGGATGAGCAGCTAGAAGCTCGGACAGGATGTTGTAGTGCCGGTGTGAGAAATACTAGGAACCTATGGTAATGTGCTCCAGCTGCCACAATATGACTGAAATACTGTTAAAAGTAGTGTACTGCCCATTCAATCTAATCAAATTAAAGGGGATATATGGATGTGATAGTCATCTTAAGTGTAAAGTGGTGTGTGCACTTCTTTGCTGTAAATAATCACACCCCTGCTTCTAAGAAAGAGTGGGGGGGTACTGGTTTACCTCTATGCTTCAGTCTGTCTGTAACCACTTTTTTTCTCTTTCATCGCCCAGAGTTACCAGAGTGGAATACTTTTGTTACCATTTTCTGAATAACTTTTAATAGCATCATTTTAAAACTAAGTATGGAATAAATTGGGTGCCTTCACAGTGCTTATTGAATTTAGGTTTGCGTGTTTTCTGCTACCTGTTTTTACAATAAGTTTATTTTGGGAAACTGCCTGGCAGCAATATACACAGTTGGTTTGACTTGTATTTCTTGTTGGCTGTGATGAATCTGTAAGCTTATCTGAAAAATTTATGTTAGATAAGTACCGGATACTGAGCTTGCCTTAACCCATTCCAACACAATTCCACTTTTAGATGCCCATCAAGAAAAAAGCTCATAAAAATATTGTGGAAAATGAAGAAATTAATGGCTTGATACAGTCCAAAATTTTTTCTACCTCAAAACACAAAGTTTTTGAATTTCATCTACTAAAAATTGCTGTCTGCAACATCTTTGCCTAAACCAGTCTAAAACTCTGTAGTGTTATAATGGGTTAATTAGTCTTTAGTGATAGATTTATCTAACTAAAGGAGATTGGCACCCCTGTAGGCTAACAAACCTAAACTTTCATTATCTTTCGATTGTCGTCTGCAATTTCTTTCAATTTAGACCAGTCTAAAATTTTGCTGTCTTGTAATGGGTTTATTGAACGGATTATATCTAGCACAGATCATTGATCGGCCTTATTTTGAAAAAGAGTATGCTGCAGTGTTTTTTCTTGGTTTGGAGGAGATGAGGGTCAGTGCCCTTTACAGCTGAAGAAAAAAAGAAAATTTCCTTTTACATTTAATGTAATTTTCTTCTATTTGAATGTGAAAAATAGAACAAAAATATAAAATATTTCTTTACAAGCTGAACCATTTCTTTTTAATTTGACCAGTGTTACAAAGAATACTTTGATACTTCAGGAAATGTTCTACCAAAAAGAGGGGGAAAGTTTAATTTCCAAGAATGTGAATCGGGCAGATATTCTCTGTATATTTTGGTCAGAAAAAATACTATGCAGTGAAATAGGAAAGACATTCTACATTCACAATCAATCCCACTTTATTACAATCATCAAGAAAAAAGCTGGGGCCAGTATTGTTGAAAATGAGTTTAAAGAAATTTCACCAACTTAACCCATTTCCACACGATAAAATTTTAGACTGGTCCAAATTGGAAGAAGTTGCTGATGAATATTTTTAGATGATGATATCTTTGAAATCTTTTGGTGTAGAAAATATTTTGGATACTGAAGGAAGTGCTTGTAACAAGCAATTTCTTTATTTTCCACAATGTGTTCCAAAGCTATCATATTGAGGGGCGTTTAAAAGTGTCATTGTGTGGGAATGGGTTAAGATTGTTGTCTGCAACTTCATTGAATTTTGACCAGTCTTTTGCCATCTGGTATCAGGTTCAAGCTTGTTATGTAACAGATTCAAAATGGATTTTCATTACAGGTTCAGTCACAACAGGATCAGCTGCTACAGATATTCCAATGCCTGGATATGGAAAAACTCATGCACAGGTGAGCTTTTAACCCATTCCCACTTGACAAAATTTTAGACTGGTCCAAATTGAAAGAAGCTGCAGACGACAATTTCAAGTTGATGGAATTTTAAAGTTTTTCACCTTTTTGGATAGAAAACATTGTGGATAATGAAGAAATTGCTTGATACAAGCAATTTCTTCCTTGTCCACAATGTTTTCCAAAGCTTTTTTTCTTTTGGGGCGTAAAAAGGAGGGCTTGAGTTGGAATGGGTTAAAGAATTGATAATTGCAAGCCAGGCCCTATGCACTTCGACAAGGCAATTTGTGTGAGATAACTTTAGTGTACAAAATACACTGGACATGGTCAGAAATCATTTGCAGGTAACCGAGTTGTCACTTAACCCTTTCCTGTACAGACCCGGGATTTTATGTCTATGATTTTATTCTTGAGAAAACATTGTGGAAAGGAATAGTCTAAAATTCTGTTGTGTGGGATTGAGTTAAGCTGGCAGAGTTATGATATGTAAGTTACCCCTCATAAATGTCAAGATTGCATACAGTCTTAAGGAATCATTCAATGGGTCAATTGAATTTGGCTCACCCATGATTAAAATGCCCATGAGAGCTATTATGAATCTTAAAGCTATGGTTGCTAAAACAATGAAGAGTGAAATATGGAGAAAGGCTTTTATAATCTCATGATAACCAAGATGGCCTTGGGCCTTAATATTAGGTATGAAACCCGTTTGCCTTGACCCTTATGAACTTTGCTATTACTTTGATTTTTGGGTTCAAAGGCACAGGAAAGGGGAGTCTGGCTTATATGTTTAGGCTGACTTTGTAACATAATCCTTTTCTAAACATTTTATTGAACTATGGAAATGGAGAGTTCCTTTGTATGTCAAGGTCACACCTGAAGGTCAAATGTTTGTAGGCTTAACCCATTCCCATGCAATCCCATTTTCTTAAGTCGCTCCAGGAAAAGGAATTAGAAAACATTTTGGAAGATGAAGAAATTGCTAGTGACAAGCAATTTCTTCATTATCCACAATGTTTTCTAACCGAAAAGACCAGGATTTTTAAAATTTTCATCAACTCTAAATTGTAGTCTGCAACATCTTCTAATTTGGACCAGTCTAAAATTTTCTCATGTGGTAATGGCTTAACACACATTATCTAATTTTAAGTACTTTCTTTTGAGAAGTTGAGATTTAAGAAATGAGTATAAAACCTCTCAATCGATATTTGATGAATGGCACCTTTAATAGCTGTTCTCTTTTCCAGGCATTTGACAAGCAAGGATTCCATGCTAGCACTCCACCACCCTTTAACTTACAGATGGCTGCTGGACAACTTGCCACTGGCACACAAGCTGGCCCCTTGGGAGCCCCTGCTGGTCCCTATGGAGCCCCCTTTGTACCAATGATGACTCATCAGCCCCATTCACAGATGCTGCACCATGCTTTACAGGTAAATTATTATCTTTAATCTCAGATTTGGACTGATCCAAATTGGAGAGGTGGCAGATAACAGATGGTTTAGTGGAGTTTAACACCACATTAACTGGTATTTCAGTTCTATTGCACCTTACTATAGTTTCTTGTCATTTTTCACAACTGCGCAACCACAAAATTAAATCTGAAAACTAACCAATTGTCATTTCAATTCGTTCAGAGACAAAAAAAGCATGTCACAATACAGGGTTAGCTCTGGCTTGAAAAAAGTTGTCGCCATCACTTTCGCCAAATTAAAAAAAGTGGGGCCAAATGGAAAAAGTTGGGGCCAAATTGAGGAGTTGGGACCAAGCTTGAGGATTTCTTAACTGCACTGTTATTTTCTTAACTTATATGCTGTTAAATAGATAATGTGCATATTAAACAGGTTTTTAATATGGCCATTCGATTGTTGTTTGTCTTTAATGAATGTAGCCGAGTCCTACACCTACATTGATTTTTACTCATCTTTAATCAGTGCTTTCAGTACTTTGATTAGAAAATCGAGACTTTGATGAGGAAAAAAGAGTGAAGGAAATAGTAATAAACCTAGTGAAATATGCTTGATTTAATAATAAAATAATGTAGACTTATGTAATTAAAAAAAAATCAGTTTAAGGTTGAACATTCTTGGGTACGAATGAACAAAAAAGAAATTGTTCGTCTGCTTTTGGGACAGTATAACTTTTGAAATTTCTGTCAAATTTTGACAAACTACCACTGTTTCTATCAACAATTCATCAGAATATCCTTCTTATGACCCATAAATGATGATTCAGTGTTTGAGCAGGGAATCGCGGTAGCAGTGCCAAGATTAGAAACTGACTGAAACTGTCAGCAGAAATATACGAAAATATGCCCAAATTCGGCAATTGTATTCATCAGGAAAAGGCAAATGGCGGCCAGTTTAATTACACTTTTCTTATAGAAAGCCTATTTATGTGTGATAATTGAGGTCTTCTGATGGATTATGTGATAGCCGTCAACTAAGAAGTTTCATAGGCTCATCCATAATACTAAGTCACGCCCACAACACAAAATCAATACGACTCGCCGACCAATGAGCGCATTTTATTCATCTGATTGGCTGTCAATCAGACATTTGGCCCTCGGACTTAATTTCCGGAGATTAGTCAAAGTAAAAGTATGCATAAAAAACTTTTCTATTTTTTTGGCGCCACGAACTTTCGCCAAATGAAAAAAACTTGCGCCAGAATTTTATTTTTGTCGCATTTGGCGACAATGGCGATCGACAGCGCAAACCCTGCAATAACTTTTTTCGGTAGATTATATTGGATAAGTTAAGCTCAAACACAGGACCAAAGGATTGAGAGCACAGCGTGCTAACCCATTACCAGTCAACAAAATTTAAGACTTGTCCAAATTCAAAGGAGTTGCAGACAACAACTTAAAGTTGATGAATTTTTAGATTTTTTCAACTCTCTGGGTAGAAAACGTGAAAATGAAGCAATTGCTTGTAACAAGCAATTTCTTCATTTTACACAAAGTTTTCCTAAATGTTTTTCTTGAAGGGCATCCCAAAGCGTCTGTGTGGGAATGGGTTAATGACTGAGTTACCCGAGCTCAACTGAATAACGTGTCTTAGGAATTGTCAATCCTTGTCGTGCTAAACCCGGAATATTCCAGTTTTAGCAGGAGGTATAGAAAAAGATCAGCCTGCACATAAGTGCAGTCTGATCTTAATCTACACTGCCTGTTTGTCTTTTTCACGCTAGAGTTGTTGGCTCACCTTGGTGTCGTTCATGTCTGCATTGGCACCCGTAGGTGGTGCTCTTGTTTATGAAATTAAATTTCATAAGAAATATTGATGATTGAACAACAAGTAATACTAGTGCTTTCAGACCTTTGATTTTAATGCCATTCAAAAATGGATTCATTCAGCATGAAAAGGGTTAAGTTTGAAATAAGTATCTTATAGAATAAGGGGGGAAATTAATTTTGAAGGCTAACCCCTGAAGTCAAACCTTTCTTTCAACTGAGAAAATTCAGTTTTCGTGAAGATGACATTTTATGGTCAAAAAGAGCTTCTTAGAGCTTCTTTTTTGGGAAAAATAATTTCCTATTCAATTTGTGCAATTTCTTTCTCAAGTTTTTCAATTGGTACTAAGCTTTAGGTTAAATGTCAATATCTGATTTTCAGGTATGGCTGTCTTACTAATTTACGGATCTTTGGCTAGCCCAGTGAGCTCCAATAGGAATTATCAATTTCATATTAAACAGCCTTTCTTTGCAAAACTTATTGTTAGTAACATGAACCAAAATTGAAAAAAGGTTGCTGGGCAAACTAAACATCATAACTACCGCTTGCCAAGCCAGAAAAATGCTTCATATAAATGTTGGTCAATGCTAGAGTTCAAAGTTCACTTGTGGTCTAAATGGATGATGTGATTGGTCAATGCTAGAGTTCAAAGTTCACATGTGTTCTAAATGGATGATGTGATTGGACTATTGATTCTTTGTCAATTGTTAGCCCTTGCTGAAAGAAACGTAGCTTGTCTCTATCTGCATCAATATCTGTATTGCATGATATCTTCTATTTTCCATTTCTACATTCAGTTAAATTTAACCCGGTACATAAGATTGAAGATAAACTATAAAACTACTGTTGTCTATACAATATCGCCATTTCTTTTGACAGGATACATCATCCTCAAGTCGTGGAAGCCAACAGACAGGATCTCACTCCTTATCTAAAACGACGACTAAATCATACAGTAACTCCAGTTGGGGCGCCTACTAGACAGATTGATTGATTCATACTCCACAGACTTGAATAGTTCCATATAGAGGGAGAGATTTTACTTTCATAATAATTTAATTGTTAGTTTCGTCAATCAAAAACGAGCGATCTGATTGGTCGAAAGATTTAATTCTTACCTCCATGAACAAAATTTTGAGTACGCAGCCATTTTGAATGCTTCGGCACAAAATAGTTCACTACAAAAAGGTATCAAAATTTGTTAAGTTGCATTTTTCGCTCGATGCTATTAAATTATAAGAAATGAAGAGAATATTTTTTGTTTTCATGGAGGTATGAACCGAAAAACCTAATCACACTATGTGTGAATCCACTATGTACCAAACTGTATGTTTTGGATACTCAATTGAACAAGATATTCAAAAGAGGACCAACAACATTGGGTTTGGAAGAGGAGTCTTTGATGAATTCTGAATTATAATCCCTCCCTTCTATCTGGATCTGTGTTACTATTTATCACAGAACAATTGATGGATTGCGACAGTCATCTGAAGAATCAACCAATTCAATTGAATGGAAGTGAAGGGTGACCTCCGACAATGTCAAACATTTTTGTTGATTTGGACACTTAAGCCATTCCAACTCAACAAAATTTTAGACCGGTCCAAATTGAAAGGAGCTGCAGACGATATTTTCAAGCTAGTGGAATTTAAATTTTCTTTGACTTTTTGGATAGAAAACATTGTGGATAATGAAGAAATTGCTTGATCCAAGCAATTTCTTCATTTTCCACAATGTTTTCCGAAGCTTTTTCGTTGAGGGGCGTAAAAAGGAGGGATTGAGTTGGAATGGGTTAAGCCTTGTAACTACACCTTATTTCAGCTGTAGTTATAACGGTTAGGATGCCATCCAATCATTTTAAAATTTTGTTAAAAGTAAATGACCGCAATTTTACAAAAATTACACTGTTTGCTATCTTAATTGAACATCATGTCAGTTGTCTGGCAATCTGTCAATTGATTTGGCTCGAAACAAAAAAATTGTTAGTGAATTTTAGCCAAACTCTTTGGAAAAGGGGTCTTCTTGAAAATTGATATATGTGATCTTCGGTTTCAATAGTGGTAAATTTTATGACAAAAAACTGCTGTTGGTGGAATATACCCATACTAAGACAATCACTCCTTTTGATGCCTCTGAGAAAAATAACTTTTGAAAATATTGTGGAAAATGAAGAGATTGCTTGTTCCAAGTTATTTCTTCATTATCCACAATGTTTTCTACCCCAAAAGACAAAAAAAAAATAAAAAATCAGCACCTTAGAAATATTGGCTTCTTTGAATTTGGACCAATCTAAAATTTTGTCTGGTAATGGATTAATAGCTACTTTCGAAATCTGCACAAAAGTTTTAATTGACTTTAATGAGAATTTTTACCCCCTTTTCCAAAGACTAAGGCTTTTAAGTAAGTGAATTATCACTAGCAAATGTTTTGGTAATTTATTTCATAGGTTATATCTTTTTTTTCTTTGACTATTTGGCAGATTAGAATTACAAAATGTTTGAATGAAACAAAGCCAATAGAGTACAATGGGTTTGGGAAAATATTCTTTTTTACTGATGATTTATTTGAATCAAACATCATTTTTGATGTTTTAAATATTTTTCTTGAGTTTTATAGCTGAAATGCTACAATTAAGAGACAAGGATATATTATGTATAAACAGGGGGAAATTCATGTACAGAATTCTGTCCTCAAAAACAGGCGCCTTACAAAATTAATATGATTTCTGATCTTGGTAAAGTAAACAAATTGTCAGCCTTACAATTCGGGCAGAGAAAGTATTTTGTCTATGAGAATGAGCTAGACATAAACCAAAAAGTGTCAAGAAGACGCTGTTAATGGGCTAGCAAAATACATTATTATAGCTCTCAAAGGTCTGGATAAGAGAGGTTGAAAAATGTTACTTCTGTTCCAAAGTCTATGTTGTGGATAATGATTGGAATCTTGAAGACAATTCCATTGAGTTCCTACAACATTCGGTCTTCTCGACTTAACCCATTCCCACAAAATAAAATTTTAGACTGGTCCAAATTAAAAGAAGCTGCAGACAACAATTACAAGTTGATGGAATTTCAATTTTTTTCATCTGTTTGGTTAGTTAACAGTGTGGATAATGAAGAAATTGCTTGGAACAAGCAATTTCTTCATTTTCCACAATGTTTTCCAAAGCTTTTTTCTTGAAAAAAGAAGGGATTGTGTGGGAATGGGTTAAAATGAAAATTAATGCCTTGAAATAAAAATCACCCTCTCAACATGGATTTCTGTAGGTGAATTTAAGCTATAGCTATGTATTTTGGTAAACCACTGACAATACACAGATAGATAGGTGCAGAACTAGCTTAAGTATGATACCTGTACACAAGATTTGAACTTTTGATAGTTGTGCGTCTACCTGTCTCTTTCATTATTATGTAATAATGAAAAAATATATAATTTTTTTTCGAAAAATGGGGTAAATATCCCATTATGAGAAAAATGAAAGTTGAGAAAGAGAGAGGAGGGAAACAAATTCAGGTACCCAGTTATAACAAGTGTATACCTACATGTTAAAGAATTTGCTTGTCAGTGTTTCATACTTGCAAATAATCTTTTAAATCTGTATGCCAATAGCATGAAATTGAAGAAAGCTATTGAATGGTTGGATTGTTAGGACACACAATGAAACAAAGTTCATATAAGTAACTTTAAAAGTGAAAAAAGCATGCCATGTTCTTTCCAACATTTGTGTCTCACCAATGGGTGGATAATCGTAAACCTAAGTGGGATAGCAGCTGGAGGCTAGGAAATGATGTAGTGGTAGTGAGTGTGAGAAATACCAGGAATCCATTGTTAGATGCTCCAGCCAACGCGATATGACTGATATACTGTTAAAAGCGGCGTTAAACCCCATTCAATTAAATAGAAAGGAGTTACATACGACTATATACAGTTGGTGGAATTTAAACAACCTTGATCTTTTGTGTTGAAAACATTGTGGATAATGAAGAAATTGCTTGTATCAAGCAATTTCTTCATATTCCACAATGTTTTTCAAAGCTTTATTCTTGTGGGGCTTTAATAAAACAGGATTGTGTGGGAATGAGTTAACAAAGAAGTATTGTAAAGATTAAGTAGTAATCTGATCAGTGGATTTAAGTACAGTTTCCAAATGTCAAGTTTTGTAGGTTCTTACATGTTTATAGCGGGAGGATTCAAAGGGTTACTTTTATATCTGGGTTTCTGAATTAAAAGCATTAAACATTTAAAAAAAAAACAGATGTAAATAGTATTTTTCTTTTTGTCACAGTGTTTTATTGCAGTTGTTTTCATACACTCTTTCACACATGAAATTTAAAAGAAAAAATCTAGCATGTCACAATATATATGTAGTTTTTCGAATACGCTTTTTTTGTGTTCTGGTGAATATATTTGCTTTTCAAAACATAATTTTAAAATGTGAAGTTTGATTAAAATCTTCAGATTTTTTACCTCACAAAATTCAAAGCAGAAAAAACTCATGATGATATAACAAAATTTGCTTGGTTTAAAACTTGTGAAAGGCTCAACTTACTTTTCCAAGATTATCATGCACCAGTGTGGCCTGCTTATTAAAGTACTAAAAAGAAATTCTGGTGTGTCTGAAGAAAGGCCTTGAAGGCATTAATTCAAATACTTGGACACTAATTGTGTGAAAGAGTTATGTTTAGTATTTTATGGTATATTTTTTCTTCACATAATCTGGTGCGTAGTGTGATAAACAGTGTATTTTTGACCAAAATTAAGGCTTTTTTTCTGGTATCGTGATGCTTCATGTTTGATTTCTTCACTTTCTTGTTTTTGTTCTATTTTGTAGATATATTGTGTTGACATCGATGAAGTATGATTTGAAATCAATTAAACAAAATGAGCCTCAAATAGAGGGAAATGCTTTTCAAATTAACAAAGTGGGTTTTAGACACCCTCAAGAAATATGGTCATAGAAAACTTTGTGGGAAAAGGACAAATTGCTTTTAACAAGCAATTTATCCTTTTCTCATAATGTTTCTACCTTAAATTGCACTTATTTTACCGGTAAAATGTAGTCCGCAATGTCTTTCAATTCGGACTTGTCTAAAATTTTGAAGACTGGAATGAGTTAAAACCTTTATTTGGGGTACTTATTAGAACGTCATATATAAGTTGGTAGCGCATCAGACTGTCAATCTAGAGATCCCGGGTTTGATCCCCTATGGCGGCACTCATCCTTTGTGACTATTTGTCTCCCACCAATGGTCGATAATCGTAGACCTATGTGGGATAGCAGCTGAAGGCTTGGAAAGGATGTGATGGTGGTACTGGTGTGAGAAATACGAGGATTCCATTGTTAGGTGCTCCAGCCGCGAGATATAAGTGAAAGATTGTTGAAAGTGGCGTAAAACCCATTTTAAACAAACAAAACTTATTAGAAATGATGGATCCCCACCCTCAGTAAAAAATCAATTGACCAATCAATCATTCGTTTTAGACAGGAAGTGATATATTGACCTCTGTCATTGATAAATACATCCTTTCTTTTTTGGGGACTTAATATTATAAGGACCATTTATTCAGTCTGTAGTTAAAATGTTTTGGCTCACCAAGGATTTGTTGTTGTTTTTATGTCCTCAACGTATTTTAAAAACATGAGTAGACTAAAATCCCACGCAAACGATGTCATAGGTCAATGGGCCTGGCTATGGAAATATCAATTGCCTAGTCACGATGGTTCAAATGAGTACCCTCAATTTAGGATTTTGAAGAGAAATAATTACTTCAGAATGTGACATGACTGAAATATTGTTAAAAGTGATGATAGGCCCAGGTCACTCAATCAATCAGAATGTGAAAGTTGTCTTGTTCAACATACAAATTGATGGTTCAGCGTGAAAAAGTTGTAACTGCCTATAAACATGTATGCAGTTACAACTGTTTGGCGCTGAACCATCAAAATTTAATGATCTGTTACCCAGAAACACCTACCGAAATGGCAAAAACATTTTTTTTTTTTAAATTTTTCCTACATTAGAATAAACTTTGACTGATGCACAAAAACAAAAAAGTCAATATGGTAAAAACTGGCTATTTTTTTGTACAGGAACCCATGACCAGAAAACATTTTAGACTGGTCTAACTTCAAAAAGCTTGCAGGGGAAACTGTTAAAATTAAAAATCTATTGGAATTTTCCAACACCGTAAAGTTATAACATTTAGGCAGGTTTCCCCGGATAATGGATCAAATGTATTTATGGTGCTGGTAAAATTCATTTGTGACTTTGCTCTATGAAGAGATTTTCATATACGTGTATTAATGTACGTTTTCAAACAGCTAGTGTTAATGTGAGTTTATCTTGTCTGAGATTTACAACTTGTCATGTGATGGTGTTTGAAGCTTGCAATTGAATTTAGGGAAAAAAAAAAACTTTTTTTTCTGAAATTTGATTCACCCACCCACACAACAACAAAAATGCTCTTTACACTGATAGAATGTTTTGCATTAATTTCTGTAGAATTCATATATTTGATGTCAAAGGTCGAAAAGGCAAATGCAGTTGCAATGATTTTGTTCTTTGCATCATACTTTAAGATATATATTGATAAATAATAACAATAAATAGGGCCTTTTTGTTGTAAAGTAGAAATAGTAAAAAATATTTTGAACCCTGAATATGTAAAATAATTGTGTTACTCTATTGTGTTAAAGATCAAAGATTTCAACTATAGCCACTTTCAAATTTACATTTTTATTTATTTCTCACAGATTTGAAATAGAAATAGTAAATCAACCTGCGCATGCAATGAACATTCATTAAATAAAGATGAAGAAATAAACTTCGATAATAATCATTATACTGATTTTCGAACTTTCTAAAAGATTTAATCGTCATTTTGTGAATATTAGGAACAGAAGCATTAGTTTTGTAATGTTTTCATTATATTGTAAAGCCATTGTCATCATTTTGAGGGGGGTATTTGAGCAAAAATATTTCATTAGCCTATACGTCGTATAGTCATTAACTGTAGTTTTGCTGAAATGCCTCGAATTGCTGTAAGTTTCTTGTATTGAACTGTATAGTCACCTTAGTGGTATAATAGAATTTTCAAATTGTATTAAAAGTCATCTTTTCTTTGAGAGTCTCTCTATGAAAACTTAAGTTAATGTATTGATTTACTGTTCGTAAACATTGGATACTCTTGAAAACTATGAACAAATGTCAAACTGCAGAACCAGGCAGATTAGTCAGTGTCAGCAAATTTGGCTGCACAATACCCGTTATTGTCGGTACGCAACCAAACATAAATACAGCTTTTGATCACCAACTAATGTAATATTTTTTTAATTGACTCCTACAGCTTGCTTGACAATGAAGCAAGAAAGAATGATTAAGACTCTATTGATTTGTATAAATACCTTTCAGAGCTTCAGATAGAGGGAGTTGTTTCGATTTCAAATCGTAAAAGGTTTTTTTTTTTTTTTTTTTTACCAAAAAATCTATGTTGTGGCAACTCGTTAGAACCGTCTCATTAAGACGATTCCAATGAATACCCACAACATAGGGTTTGGAGGAGAATTAACTGTTCCAGATTTCCATCTGACCAAGAGGTCTGACCTTCATTCTTTCTCACACAATATCCATGTCCCCTTCACTAATGACTTATTAGGCATTTCAATCACCATCGAATATTTTAGTTTGTGAAGACAATTACCATGGCTTTAGTTTCCCTAGACTGGCTCTCAATTTGTTGGATTTTCTCACTTATGTTTTTGTGTGTAGCGTTGTAAACTTGTAAAACATTTAAAATTGGCACCTTTACTTGATAGATTTATAGGGTTCAATGTATTAGCATTAATGGATGCTACCAAAAGTCTAAATTGTAGTTAAGGATGTGTGGAGAGAGGCATTTGTATATTTGTGGTCTGGTGCTTTGTTGTAATTGTATAAAAGACTTTACAGCCCTTGGGTTTTGATAGCTCCTGGCTTTTTATAATGATTTAGCGTATAAAGGACTTTTTTAAATTACTAAAAATTTCAAACCTGGAAAGCCTATCGAAAAGTCAGGGATTAAAGTAAAGACCCATACTGGATATTTTATCATACAAATGACAATCTAAACCCAATTTTTTGACGAGACTGAAAAATATGTTTAAAGGAAAACATGCGAACAAGCAATTTCTTCTTTTTGGACTCTGCTTTCTGTCCTAAAATTACACATATGCTGTAATTTTAACTTTTTGAGGTTACTTAAAATCCAGACTAATTTGTAATTGAAAATCTTGGTTACTTTACAACATGCTCAACCCATTCCCATAAAACCAACTTTTTTGACACATCAAGAAAAAAGCTTTGGAAAACATGGTGGAAAACGAAGAAATTGCTTGTTACAAGCATTTTCCTGATTATCCCCTACATTTTCTATCCCCTAACCAAAGATTTGTTGACTGCACTGCTTTAATTGAACCAGTCTAAAATTTTATCTCCTGGTAATGGGTTAAGCCAATTCATCATGTGCATGTCAACTGTTTTCATTATTTTTATTTTGTGTTTTTGAGCCCTTCTACTGTTAAGGTACATTTTATTTTGTCTCTCAAGTAAAGGTGCTACAAGAAAATATCATGGTAGAGTAAAAAACAGAGTGACAAAGGTATATATTTTGTCGATGTAAAATAGTGTTTGTTAAACATAAAATTCTTTGCTTTTTAAATGGATGCTGAAAATTAATATGACATCAAATCATTGTGAATGTAATTAAAAAAGTCTAATATGTAACAGATTTTCTTTGTCTTTTTTTTTTCATACCAAAACAAACCTTTATATAGGCACCATACATTTGACCATATTTGAATACCGAGTAAGTTGCTGATGACATTTTAAAGCAATTGTACGCTGAAATAGTCGTGGTCACATTTTAATTACTAGAAAGTGGTCCAGGAACAGCAAGACCAGCCCGCGTAATATTTGAACTGTGACATGAAAATTTGTTTCAAATGACACATGTACTCATGATTGAGAAAAAACGCACCAGATATTTTAAAATCCATGCATAAATGTAGGAGGACAAGGTCATTTTAAAAGTGTATCCATGAGCTTTGACCTTGACCTTGGAGCTATCTAAAATTTTGTTTCAAAAGGCATATCTACTCATAATGGAGAACAACTGTGCAAAG
Source organism: Fragum fragum (assembly GCA_946902895.1). NCBI lineage: Eukaryota > Metazoa > Mollusca > Bivalvia > Cardiida > Cardiidae > Fragum > Fragum fragum. The sequence continues at coordinate 58,024,707 of OX336370.1, read as the reverse complement.
CTATTTCGAAATCTATGAGGAATGCCTTTGACAAGCTCTCTTTGACCTTTGAGTTAACCAAAAAATTGTTATACCCCTAACAACAAGGTTATGGGGGTATACTGTAATCAGATCGTCCGTCCAGCTGTCCATCCGTCCTCGGACATAATTTTGTGTCCTCATCTCCTCCCACATTTCCAGACCAATTATGCTGAAACTAACCGAAATCTTCCTTGCAATGGGAACTTGTGCATCTGCAATTTTAGTTATGATTAACCGACTGGTTCAGGAGTTATGCCCCTTTGATTTGTTTCTTATATACAAAATATAGAGAATAAATCAATTTTGTGTCTTCGTTTCCTCCCACATTCCCAGACAAACCTTGCCGAAACTTTACCGAAATCTTCCTTGCAATAGGAACTTGTGCATCTGCAATTTTCATTATGATTAATCAACTGGTTCAGAAGTTATGCCCCCTTGATTTATTGTCTTAGAGAATAAATTATAACTCCTGAATAGGTTAACAGATTAAAAAAATAAAAGTGGTTCACATGTAAAAAGTTAATGGCTGGGTGGTATACTGGAATCAGGTTGTCAGTCCATCTGTCCGTTCGTCTGTGGACATAATTTTGTGTCCTCATCTCCTCCCACATTTCAAGACCAATTTTGCTGAAACCTAACCGAAATTTTCCTTGCAACTGAAACTTGTGCACCTGCAATTTTCATAATGATTAATCGACTATTTCAGGAGAAACGCCCCTTTGATTTATTTTCCTATATACAATATATAGAGAATAAATCATAACTCCTGAACAGGTTGACAGATTAAAAAAAATAAAAGTGGTTCACATGAACGAAGTTATCAGGGGTATACTGGAATTATGTTGTTTGGTCGTTCGTCTGTGGACATGATTTTGTGTCCTCATCTCCTCCCACACTTCCAGACCAATTTTTCTGAAACTTTACCGAAATCTTCCTTGCAATGGGAACTTGTGCACCTGCAATTTTCATAATGATTAATCAACTGTTTCAGGAGTAACGCCCCTTTGATTCATTTTCCTATATACAATATATAGAGAATAAATCATAACTCCTGAAAAGGTTGACAGATTAAAAAAGTAAAAGAGGTTCACATGAACGAAGTTATCATGGGTATACTGGAATTAGGTTGTCTGGTCGTCCGTCTGTCCGTCCGTCCATGGACATAATTTTTGTGTCCTCATCTCCACCCACATTTCCAGACCAATTTTGCTGTAACTTTACACAGTCATTGTCCCTCATTGACTCCATATTTATAAAAAAGATTTGGCCACTTGATAAATCGTGAATGGTCAACATTTCAATGGTTACAATTTGGCCTCATTAAAAAGAGGCGGCAGTGGGGGGTATTCGTCGACCCTTACAGGCGACAGTTCTAATTTGAAATGGGACATCCACTTATGATGGAGAACAATTGCACACATTATTGATGAATTCACTCTTAAAGGTAGGCTTTGTGATCTGGGAAACTCGGACAGATGATGCAACGACATTTTGCGACAATAATGTCCCTCTCACTGTAAGCAGGCTTGACAAAGAGGAGAAATTACTTGCGACATGATTTGTCCCGCTCACTGTAAGCAGGCTTGACAAAGAGGAGAAATGACTTGTTACATATTTTTTCCCGCTGACTGTAAACAGGCTTGACATAGAGGTGAATTGACTTGTGATATAACAACTTATCGATTTCCAACTTTGTACATCTTTGTGTCATAAGTCTGGGTCGGAATGAATAAATCACAAATTCGTGGCAGTTCTATATTTAATAGATTATTCAATTGAGAGTTTTCATTAATAGACCATTGATAATGAAATGCTCCAAGTCTTTGAAAGGGTTAACCTTTTTATCATCCATTCCCCTAAATTGAACATTAAATTCATAGACATAAGTTACTGACATCATTCAGTTTTAGCTTCACTGGCTGAAAGCCAACAGACTGTTGTCATGGTGTTGTGTCTGTCGTGCGTCCGTCCGTGTGTGTGAATTTTGTAAATTTACTTTAAAAAGCTTATCAAAAGATACTGCACATGTTTCAACCAGATGTCACAGGAATGATCCTTGTGTAGCCCATTTATAAGATTCCCTCAAAGAATTTTAGCTTGGTATCCCAAATCGTATAAAAAACATTCCTTGCAATGAGTATGCTACTTTTCTGGCACAAATTCCCGAAACTTTGTTAGACTTTCCTTGCGTTTCTGATTTCTTATACAAGACTTTGCTAACATGTCACTTTCGACCAATGAAATCATTCATTCAGACTGGAAGTTCAGTTTGAACTCTGTCATAAGCAGCCATTTAGGTGAATCATTTTTAGTTGTACTGGCCAAAGGCCAGAATAGCTATAACGATGGCTTTTCGCGTCCGGTGTCTGTCCGTTAAGTTTTACTTGCTTACACTCTAAGAGTGGACAGTTTTCATCGGATTCTCTTCAAACTTTCTCAGAATGATTATACAGTCTTAAGGATCGTTCCTTTCGAAATTGAGTTAGCTCCGTCAAGAAACACGGGAAAAAGGGGCTTATGAAAATTTTATTTAAAGATCTATTAAGAATCATCGTTAACACTCTAGAGTCCACAATTTTCATCGGATTCTCTTCAAACATTTTCAGGATGATTGTATCATCATGTATCATCATAAGGATCATTATTTTCGAAATTTGATTCGATCCGTAAATAAAGATGGGGAAAAGGGGCTTAATTAAAATTTTCTTAGAAATCCTCATTAACACTCTAGAGTCCACAGTTTTCATCGGATTCTCTTCAAACTTTCTCAGAATGATTGCACCTTCATTAAATTTGGTCCTTTCGAATTTGGTTTGTTCTGTAAAGCATCATGGGAAAAGGGGCCATATGAAAATTTCATTATAAACTCATATACACAATAAATTTTACGGTTGCACAGATTGATAGTTCCATTACAGTTGTTGATTTTGACAGCAGATCTGATACGGCAAGTATCACATGAAGAGGGGATTTATGAAAAACTTTCTTAAATATTCTAGTAAATTCAATGATGTCCCTAAATTTCACCAGATTCACAGAATGATTGTACAATCATAAGGATGGTGTAATTATCATGTAAAAAGGGTCATATGAGTTATTTTTTTCAAATATTCTAGTAGCTATATTCTTTAAACTTTCACAAAATGATTTAACCAACAGTAAATATCACGGGAAGGGGGCCTTACGAGACCTTGGTTGAAATATCTTTGTTAACACAATAAAGTCAATAGTTTTATCGGATTCTCTTCAAAGATGCATGGAATAATTGTGGCATTGGAAACACAGGAAAGGGGGTCTTACAGATTATCATTCAAAACATTCTTGTGTATGTGATGAAGTTCACAATTATCAGATTGTCTTTAAAATTTTACAGGACGATTGTAGGGTTGTAATGGAAATGAAGTGGACCCATCAGAAAACACAGGAAAAGGTGCCTTATGGATTTGCCTCAAAACAATTCTGTTTACGTGATAAAGTGCACAATTAATATCGAATTCTGATGAAAATTTCACAGGATGATTGTAGGTTCATAAGGAAACCTCCTTTTGGAAAAGGAGTGGATCCGTCATGAAACACTGGAAAAGGGGCCTTGTGGATTGTTGCTCAAGATAATAAAGGGGATAGAGTTTCACCTGTTATCTTTTTATGCATTCTTCTTTAAGCAATTAACTTCCTTAAATCTCAGATTTCTTTAACGGAAAACTTGATAACCAGTAGAGCATCTCATGCCCTCATGGGCCTCTTGTTGTTGGTTTGGCGACTTATGACAACTACAGCTTATTCCGACCAATCCTTCTACTTATTTGTAACATACCACTAGCCATATATTTTGCAAAAGAACGAAGTCAATTGACGGGGCAAAAGAAGACAGTGGCGGGACCAGCGATTAGTCAATTATCCGACATCTACATCTTACCTAGGTTACCTACACAACCTATTCGTATTATGAATGGGTGATGGTAAAGATAAATGAGAAAGAAACAAGATCTTAGAACGCATGAAAAACAAACATTTAAAAAGTCAGAAAAAAGGAAATTGCTTATAAAAGAAATTAAATTTCTTACCTTTTAGCTCACCTGAGCACAACATTCTCATGGTGAGCTTTTGTGATCATTGAATGTCTGTCGCCAATCGTGCGGCGTCAACAACTGAAGTGTTTACACTCTAGAGGCCACAGTTTTGACTCACTCTTCATGAAACTTGGTCATAATAATTGTTAGGTTATAAGGATGAACCCTATTGATTATGAGAAGGTTCTATTAGACAACACAGGAAAGGGGGCCTTAATAACACTGTAGAGACCACATTTTAGGCCAAATCTTCATGAAACGTGACCTGAATAATTGTAAGGTTATAAAGATGAACATTATTGATTATGGAAAGGTTCTATTGGAAAACACAGGAAAAGAGGACTTAATGACAATTTCTTTGTTTACAATCTAGAGACCACAAATTTTCCGCAATCTTTATGAAACTTGGTCAGAATAATTGTAGGTCATAAAGATGAAGTCTAGTGATTAAGGTAAGGTTCTATTAGAAAACACAGGAAAGGGGGCCTTGATAACAATTTCTTTGTTTACTCTCTAGAGGCCACAATTTTGGATCAATCTTCATGAAACCGATTATAATCATTTGGCTCCAGTTGCAGTTTTGTAACAGCAGATGATTCATGTGGCCGATTTAGGACCACCACGATCCTCCTTATTCACTTTTTTTCTACAACATAAAGCCTTCTGTTGTTTTCTCCGTTTTTGTTAAATCAAATGTCTACAGCACCTTTCAACTTGAAACCGTCTAAAATCTTATTGTTATCTAGATAGGCAAAACTGAGAATCTTTTCATATCTAAGGGAAGAAGCCAATAAGATAATAATTGTATTAATGATCTGTATTTAGCTCCCCTTGACTTTGTGAAAAGTATTTAGTTATTTCTTTTTCACTATCTTTTTTTTCAACACTATATTCATTGGGGTTTTCTTTTATTTGTTTGTTAGTTTGTAGGTTTGTTATCCAAAGTGAAACCTTCAAAAGAGCTATTACAGATCCAAATAAACATGATGCTCATTTCTAGCTGTGCTAGTTGAAGCGACCTCATTTATGACGTGTTTTCCGGCTGTGTGTGCATCAGCTAACATCTCTCGCTTACACAAAAAAGTCCCCAAGACTGTTTGGTTCCTTTGAAAATTTTACAGGGTGTTTTTCTTATTTTAGATGGGTGGGTTATGGGGGGGGGGACGTCAGTGTCTTTAGTCCTGCTGAGATGACGGTTAGAAGCATTCATAGACGAAAGCTGGGCTAAATCCACCCCAACAGTAAGTTTATCGTTTTCATAATTGACCTGCCGAGGCTACGTTTAGAAGCATTCATAGACGAAAGCTGGGCTAAATCCACCCCAACAGTAAGTTTATCGTTTTCATAATTGACCTGCCGAGGCTACGTTTAGAAGCATTCATAGACGAAAGCTGGGCTAAATCCACCCCAACAATAAGTTTATCGTTTTCATAATTGACCTGCCGAGGCTACGTTTAGAAGCATTCATAGACGAAAGCTGGGCTAAATCCACCCCAACAATAAGTTTATCGTTTTCATAATTGACCTTCCGAGATGACGTTTAGTAACAATCATAGACGAAAGCTGGGCTAAATCCACCCCAACAATAAGTTTATCGTTTTCATAATAAGTTGACCTGCCGAGGCTACGTTTAGAAGCATTCATAGACGAAAGCTGGGCTAAATCCACCCCAACAATTAGTTTATCGTTTTCATAATAAGTTGACTTGCCGAGGCTACGTTTAGAAGCATTCATAGACGAAAGCTGGGCTAAATCCATCCCAACTACGAGTTTATCGTTTTCATAATTAAGTTGACCTGCCGAGGCTACGTTTAGAAGCATTCATAGACGAAAGCTGGGCTAAATCCATCCCAACAACGAAATAATCGTTTTCATAATTGACCTGCCGAGATGACGTTTAGTAGCATTCATAGACTAACCCGTCCTCATATTCCATTTGCAATCCCAACAACGAGTTTATCGTTTTCATAATTAATTGACCTGCCGAGGCTACGTTTAGAAGCATTCATCGACGAAAGCAGGGCTAAATCCATCCAAACAACGAGTTTATCGTTTTCATAATTAATTGACCTGCCGAGGCTACGTTTAGAAGCATTCATAGACGAAAGCAAGGCTAAATCCATCCCAACAACGAGATTATCGTATTTGTTTAATTGACCTGCCGAGGCTATGATTAGAAGCATTCATAGACGAAAGCAGGGCTAAATCCATCCCAACAACGAAATAATCGTTTTCATAATTAGTTGACCTTCCGAGGCTACGTTTAGAAGCATTCATAGACGAAAGCAGGGCTAAATCCATCCCAACAACGAGTTTATCGTTTTCATAATAAGTTGACCTTCCGAGGCTACGTTTAGAAGCATTCATAGACGAAAGCAAGGCTAAATCCATCCCAACAACGAGTTTATCGTTTTCATAATTGACCTTCCGAGATGACGTTTAGTAACAATCATAGACGAAAGCTGGGCTAAATCCATCCCAACAACGAAATAATCGTTTTCATAATTTACCTTCCGAGGCTACGTTTAGAAGCATTCATAGACGAAAGCTGGGCTAAATCCATCCCAACAACGAGTTTATCGTTTTCATAATAAGTTGACCTTCCGAGGCTACGTTTAGAAGCATTCATAGACGAAAGCTGGGCTAAATTCATCCCAACAACGAAATAATCGTTTTCATAATTGACCTTCCGAGATGACGTTTAGTAGCATCCATAGACTAAACCCGTCCTCATACTCCATTTGCCATGCCTGTTGACTACGACAGAAAGTCCCCCTGAGATTTTTAAATGGCGTTGTTATGCGAAATTATGGCCAGTGGCATGAAACCAAAATGAAATTGGTTGGTTGCCAACTTAAACGTCGTAACTACAGCTTATTCAAGCTGTAGTTACGACGTTTAAGTCGCCAACCAACGACACATTTTAGCAAAAATGGCAGCCAATGTTGGAGTTCTAAACTCATTTCTGGTCTAAATGAATGATTTCATTGGTTGGGTGATTATTTGATTGTCAGCCGCGATTGGTCTATTTCGCCGTTTTTTTTTTAACGAAATTATAAAAAAAAAGGATTTATTAACTTAGAAATCTCTATAATCCGTCGAAAATTATCAAAGAAAAAGTGTTCCTGTAAGTTTAACAATTTTGACAGTGTAGAATCTTCGCGGTTCGATTCCCAATAATATTATGATGGGCTATTTGTCAGCGTCAACAGATGTTGCAACAGGGCTTTTCAAATCGATTTTATAGACGTTTACCGAGTCGCAACACCTTTGTTTACAAGAGTATCGGAGTGGCCCTATGTTGCTCACTCGTTCTCAACATAAGATAGATATCCGATACTTTAGTTATCTACGCTATCTGGTCTCTATTTCAATTTATTGATTGGATTGGGTTTAGTGCCACTTCTAACAGTGTTTCGGTCATATCGCAGGGGCTGGAGCACCTTACCGTGGAATCACACAAGTACTACCACTGCATCATGTCCAAGCATCAAGCTGCTCATTCCACTTAAGTTTACGATTATCCACCCATTGGTGGGAGACTCATGTCTCAAAGGACATTTTCCGCGGTTAGGGATCGAACCCGGGACCCCATGGTTAGGAGCCCTACGCGCTACCACTGTGCTATTGTCCCGTCCATAATGATTTTAATGATTCTAATTAAAGTTCTGCATCAGGGTTTGTGATAGCCTTTAGCCTTTCCTGGTTAATCCCTGGTTTTTACGTCCCTGTGATTTATTAATTGAGAAAACATTGTGGAAAAAGAAGAAATTGCCTGTCGCAAGCAATTTCTTCTTTTTCCACAATATTTTCTACCCTAGTAAATGATTATTTTTCAAATAAAATCAATTTTATTGTTTCGTCTGCGAAACCTTTGAATTTGGACAGGTCTAAAATCTTGCAAAACAGGAAAGGGTTAATCCTTTCCCTATGATTTTCATATTTGATTTGAAAAAAAAAATGTGGAAAAAGGAGAAATTGCTTGTGATAAGCAAATTCTCATTTTCCCACAATATTTTCTATCACATTCGATGGTTTTGTTGTAAATTGCATCCAATTTTCATCGTCGTCTGCAAGAGGGAGAGGGTTGATTTTTAAAGTCGTTGACTCCTTTCCACCGATGGTCTTGTTCTTTCCTCGTATGTGTTTATTTACATCTTTTATCCGAAGTAAGCGAGCCGCCGTCATAGCGCAGATATTAGTGAACCAGACTCCCATTTTTCAAATCATTGGGATGTGATGGGTTCGATCCTCGGCGGCGGCACATATTCTTTCCGACATTTGTCTCTCACCAATGGGTGGATAAACCTAAGTGGGATAGCAGCTGGAGGCTAGGAAAGGATGTTATGGTGGTACTGGTGCGAGAAATACCAGGCTGCCGCAATATGGCCGTGATAACCAGACTGCTGCAGTATTGCTATCTACTGCTAAATAGATTTAGCGGTTACGGGTTATTTCCTTGACAATGAAAAATCAAAGTAGTGAAAGTGCTGTAAGCTAGCGAAGTTTAGTTTTGTTAAGTATATCATGATAAACATAACACTGGAGTTGAATAGAATGCTTTTGAGGGAGTTCTCTACAATTTAAATGAAGTTTATTCATATGGCTATACAAAACAGTGCGCATAGTAAAGACTATGATCAACACGGTGTGCTCAAGTGATCTAAAATTACCTAGGAGGTGAACTTGTTGGCAGAGTTTGCTATACTCCTGAAATAAGAACTACTTTTTATGGCGTAGACATTCGATGGATTTAGTGGTTTAGCCTCCAGTGAAAGTTTGCACGCGTTAAACTCCGAGAAAACAAAAGTTTTTTCACTTAAATTAAGCTCTCAAAGCAGTTGTTTTGCGAGCTAAAAAGAAAAACTAAAAGGATGGACGTTAATGTATTTTTGCATGAATTTATGTATTTTAGTCGGAATTCAAGCAGATGATAAATTGTTACATTCAATTCCCCCTTTCCACCAATGTTTTCTACCGTATAGGAGTGTTACTTTGAAGTGTACTTAGTCTAATGTCGTCTGCTACCCCTTTGAACTCGAACAAGTCTAAAAATATTTAATACCGTACTTGGGTTAATCTGATATCAAATTCAATCAATATAGCAGTCTAACAGATTGTACCAACAAGCTGTGGTAGGCAAGCTTGAACAGCTGAGAACGTCATAATAAGATTATTTTCGCACCATATGTTTGTAAATATGACCCGTCGGGCGAAAAGGGACTTTCTGGTTTTCCGTACAACAAATAATTTAAAAATGATCGGATGTAGCACAGTTCAAGTAAAGATTGCTTTCCAAATATAATTATACAGTAAGGTTAATGGCCATCCTTGATCTAAAAAAATCGTGAAATATCGAAAAGTCTCTGCCCTTGTTGGAGCTTTTCGGAGTTCACCAAGCACGGCTTTAAATCAAATAATAAGTCGACCGATGAAATCACTCATTGAGAGCAGAGGTGAGTTTTGAACTCCAAAATTTGCCGTCATTTACGTTAAGCTTTTATGTTGGTTTGGCTACTTAAACGTCATAACTACAGCTAGGTTTAGGTCGCTAACCAACCATTCTGCTTTTTTATTACATGCTACTGGCCACTAATGTGAAAAATAAGGCCGTTTAACCCAATTCCCACATGACAAAATTTTAGACCAGTACAAATTCAAAGAAGTTGCAGACGATAATTCTAAGTTGAGGAAATCTTTAAAATCTTTGTCTATCGGAGAAGAAAACATTGTGGAAAATGAAGGAATTGCTTGTAACAAGCAATTCTTCATTTTTCACGATGTTTTCCAAAGCTTTCATGTTGATGGGCGTTTAATGCGTCGTTGTGTGGGAATGGGCTAAATTGAAGGTGAAACTTCCTGGTGGTGTCATTAGCTTGGTCAGCGATTGGTCAACTCCGAGGAGGCCTCTTTCCTCCAGACAGATGTCAATTAGGTCTACTTCAACACGTTGGACGCCTGTATCCTTTAACCCATAAACAGATAACATCATTCTTGCTTGCAAAGTCGAAATTCAAAGAGATTCCGATAAATTACAATACGTGTAACAAATTAGTAAAGGTTGTGCCAGAAAAGATAGAAAATACGGGTCAGAATCTATTTCTTTTTTCAAACATTTTTTTGTATATGGTCAACCAAATTTTGTGGTATTGCTTTGGTTAGATAAAAGGTTTCATGATTGGACGGTAGTCGGTGTGCCTTATTATTAGTTGTCTAAAAGAGATTATGGGTAATAGGAACGCACCCCGCCAGAACCGCTGGTCACGCGGGCTTTACTTAGGGTTAGTTATACAAATACAGAAAAGTAAAGAGTCAGAACCTTTAAAGCGGCTCTTGAACAGATTTTTTTGAAAATTTAGTAGGGAAAAGTATCTGCCTTCTCACTAGTTATTAATGATATCTTCACGATAAATATTCTTTCTTTGTGTTAAATTTACTAAATTCCCTTTAAATTTAATTTAATGTAGTTGATTCCTTGTGTCCTATTTTGGAACATCGGAATTGATCGGACGAGGACGTTAGTCTTCAGGTGATGACAATAATGGCTGAATTGCCAGCGGAAGCCGATGACGTAGTTGATAATTCAAATAAGGAAAGCTTGATGAAAATCGAACGATAACGCATTTACCCGATGAATTCCGGTGTGATTCGGCTGTACTTCGTCGACTAGAATAGAAAGAAGTAGACATATTTTTGTGTTACGTAACGCCAAATAGCGTTACGTAACACAAAAATATGTTTACTTCTTTCTATTCTTTTCAAAATTCATGAACAGTCATTTTTATTACAAAATCGGCTTAATCCCCTTCTTTCAAATGTCTAAAAGCATTAAACTTAGAATTTAGGAAGTTGAGCGTCAAAGTTTTTCAGCCATAATCTGTCCAAGAGCAGCTTTAAATCATAAATATCAGAAAACTCAAATCAGCAGACCATTGTAAGAGTTTAAAGGAATACAAACGATGACAAAAGATAGGATGACGAAAATGTTATCGATTATGCTATCATTGTCCTAGCATGAATTGAAGGGACATGAACGCTCTTTACGATGAATGAACCCAGGTTTGAATCCTAACGAAACTTGTGAAAAGAGCCATAGGCTGCCAAAACTGACCTATTTTTCAAATTGGGCCAAATTGGACGGAAAAGTAACGTGCAGTTGTTATCATTCAGGGTGTCAGTGCAAGATTAATCAAATAATTTTGTTAGGCAGAAATAATTCGAGGGCTAATTTCAACACTGTCGTATTTGCTTAAATATACGATGGTTTTGCACTAAGCAATGCTGTTTGACATTGATGAAACTGGTGATGGTGTTAAAATTGACTGTTCGCGGCTGTCAATCAAATAATCAATCTATTAATCAAATCAATGATTTAGGCCGGAAGTGAGCTTTGAACTCCAACATTAGCTGACATCTTAAATGAAGCATTTTTGTTGGTTTGGCGACTTAAACGTCGCAGCTACAGCTTATTCATGATGTAGCTACGACATTTAGGTCGCAAACCAACAATTTTACTATTTCATTACATAAATGTAGTATTGCCGTTTGATATCGAAGTTGATCTTCCTGTTGGAGTCAGTGGGCGTGGCCAGCGGAGTCAGTTGGGGGGGAGGGGGACTAACGATCCGTCAATTATATTTTAGCAAGTAAGTGGGCTGATGGATTGTTCAAATCATGGAGACCAAGGAGACAGTGCACGTGTCTTTCTGGGTTCTAGAGAATCTGGTTTGTTCGACAATAACTGTGATCAAATGAGCAATTGCTGGAACAGCCTACTCACTCCGTTGACCACGCCCTATGACTCCAACAGGAAGTTCCACTTCGATTTTAAACGGCGTTATTTTGCAAGATTTATGGCCAATAGCATATAGCAAAATTGTAGAATGATTTGTTGGGTACCTAAACGTCGTAACTACAGCTTGAATAAGCTGTAGTTACGACGTTTAAGTCGCTAAACCAACAAAAATGGTTCCCATAAATGGCGGTCAAATTGAGTCCAGTCTAAATGAACGATGTCGTTGGTCGACTGATTATTTGATTGACAGCCGCGATTGGTTAATTACAGTGCAATTTTCGAAGTGTAAGGAGCCTTGTCACCAACTAATTACTCAGGTCTCACCGAAAATTGCCAAATTATGTCCGTAGCTTTTAATACGATTCTCTATTTCACATTCATTCCCCCCGTCAAAAATTATGTCATGTTGCAATGAGATAAAGCTACACTTATAATCGCCGTGCTCAAAAGCCTCTCGACCAAGGGCAAACTTCATGTGTCCATAGAAAAGCTGAAGGAAATCAGAATCACGATTTGATAATTAGGCTTCAAGTTAGCTGACAAATAACTGGCAATCACTGAAACTGGTTAATATTGTTGAATAAAAATCGTTGTTGGTTAGTTTGTGTAAGGTGGAATTTGACCAATCGCGGCTGCAAATCAAGGAATAAACAGACCAATCAAATAATTCATTCAGCCCGGACCTGAGCTTATCAACTCAAACGCGGTCGCCATTTTTATTCACCTTTATTGTTGGTTTGGCTACTTTAACGTCATAACTGCTGCTTATTCAAACTGTAGCTACGACGGTTAGGTCACCAACCATCCATCTTACTTTTGTGTTACATGCTACTGGCCATAAATTTTGCGAAATAAAGCTGTTAAAAATCGACGCGTATCTTCCTGTTGGAGTCAATGGGAAGGGCAAAAGAAGTAAGTGGGCGGGGCCAGCGATTGTTCAATTGCAGTATTTCTTTATTTTTCCTAACCTTTCCATAAATGTTCCAACGTCATAAGTGAGGTTTATGTCATCTATCATATTTCACACAAGTCTTCCGAATAGAGCGCATTTATGCTTGTAATTTCCGCAGTCGTTGTGTGATAAAAGATACAAGCCTCAAAGAGACCGACCCATTTAACCCATTACCAGACAATACCATTTTCGACTGATCCGAATTCAAAGAAGTTGTAGAAGGAGCCATCGGAAAAACATTTTTGGTAATGATGAAATTGCTTGTTACAAGCAATTTCTTCATTACCCAAAATATTTTTCTACCCCAAAAGTATTCAATGAATAAATAACTAAATAAAATTCAAAATTTTATCAACTAAAATATGTTGTCTGCAACATGCTAGAATTTGAATCACTCTAACATTTTGTCGTCTGTAAATGGGTTAAGCAGGCACTGAAAGCTCTTTTATTCTTCTTACTCATTTTTTTTTTTTTTTTTGGAATATATTAAGGTCATTAGGACACGAGTCTTCTCGCGGATTAACACTTTTTCATCTTCAACCCTTTCCTTTTTTACAAAATTTTAGACTTGTCCAAATTCATAGGCATAGCAGACGAATATGAAGTAGGTACATTTCAAAAAGTAGCTATCCTATATGATAGAAAATATTGTGGAAAAAGAAGAAATTGCTTGTTACAAGCGATTTCTTTTTTTTCTCTCTCTCTCTCTCTCCAGCGCTTCTTTAGGCACGACGTTAAAATCAGGGATTGTATGAGAAAGGGTTATCCAAAGATTGAGAAGATAATGGAGTACTTCAATCCTTAACCCCAAAAAGGTTTTAACACCAAGAAACACCAGAAAAGTGGAAGAATGGAGGAGATCGGGGTTGTGTCTCAAAAACGGTGTGTGTGTGTGGGGGGGGGGGGGCGTGTGTATAGATGCACATGTATAATAACGATACAGGTCAAAAAGGTCTTAGATACTATTATGATATTGGCATTTAATAAGTAAATCTTGTATTAAGGGACCACTTGTAGGACGACCAAAAAGAGGTCGCTTCAGAAAATGGTCGCTTAAAACACATTTTTGTGAAAATATAACGGATTTATTCGATTGCATGCAAAAGTTATAACAGAACTCGCTGAATCCTGTGTTGTTAGGTGTTCATGGGGGTATTAACCGATAAACCTAATCACACAATGTATGAATCCGCTTCGCGTATTCATACAATGTGATTAAGTTTTTCGGTTTAAACCTCCATGAAAACAAAAAACTATTTTCGTCATCTCTTTAATGTACTGGCAAAATCACGACTATTTTTGATTTTCTTTAACGTGTCTTTTCATGTTTTATATAGAATCAAATACAGATAATCGTAGAGCACAATAAGCAGTTTTAAAATGTCACTAACAGAGCAATAAGCTCACCAAACATACCGTTTTAGGAATAAGCGGATCGCGTCTGTCATTCAAAGATTCAATCGTCCAATCAAATAATTCATTTAGGCCGGAAGTGAACTTTGAACTCCAAACATTATGTGAAAATTTTTTATAGATATGTGACTTAAACGTCGTAGCTACAGCTTATTCTAGCCGAAGCATGTTACGACGTTTAGGTCGTCAGTCAACCTTTTTACTTTTTGGGTACAAGTTGAAAGACATAAAGTTTGCAAATAACGTCGTTTAATATCTAGGTGGAACTTCCTGTTGGAGCCTAGTCGCCAATCATCGGAGTTCAGAGTTCCCTTCCGGTCTACATGAATGAATCTTGGGAATTACAAGGTCACGAGAAATTCAAGGAGAATCTAGCGTGCACGCTACATGCTTTAGTCATGCTGGAATATCTCGAAAATTGAACAAATGCAAGAAAAGTACTGGGTTAATTCGGGTCAAAACACGTTCACTATCGTATTGTGTCACGTGACTCTCTAGTACTGTTGACCCATTCCCACACAATGGCGCTTTTAGACATCCCTCGAGAAAAAAATGGGAAAACATTGTGTAAAATTAAGAATTTACTTGTTACAAGCAATTTCTTCATTTTGCACAATACTTTCTACCCAGACTGTTGAAAAACAATATTTAATTTCATAAACTTTAAATTTTCGTCTGTAACTCCTCTTAATTTGGTCCAGTCTTAAATTTTGCCGTCTTGTAAGGGATAAATGAATCATCAAAGATCATCAGCTAATTTAGTCGTGTACATACATCATTGAAAGAACTAGTACTTATTTCAAGCAGCGTCGTAAAAAAGAAACAAAAAACGAAATGGAGTTTTATATCTTGCTCCTGACTTTAATGTTGACTCTAGCTGTCATTGCAGGTAAGAATTTCTTAAAGCCAGCTGAATATGCGCTTCCTCGCAAGTCAAAAATACCAAAAGAGAAAGAAATCGAAAGCTAAATCCGATATCGTAGCTCTAATAAATTACCAGAAAGAGGGCTACGATATCGCAGCTAGATGTGACACGTGTCATATATTTAATTTTGATCAAACGATTGGTTCGACACTGACCCCATTACAAAGTCAAAGTACCGAAAGTACTGTAAGCCATAAAAGCATAGTTTTGCTATATAATCTTCTTTGTCAAAGGTGGTCATGGTAAATGAACATGGTTAAAGTAACTCAGGAGTTATCCCATTATAACATAACAGACTTTAGACTGGTTCAAATTGAAAGAAGTTGCAGACGACAATTTCAAGTTGGTAGAATTTAGAAAATCTTGGCCTTTTAGACTGGAGAACATTGTGGATATTAAAGGATTTGCTTGTTACAAGCAATTTCTTCATTGTCCACAATATTTTCTGAAGCTTTTTTCTTGCGCTGTTTAAAAGGAGGGGTTGTGTTGGAATGGGTTAAGCCTCTTTGGTGAAACGTGTCACACATCTGATTTTGATCTAACCATTGATCCGACTCTGACACCATTACAAAATCAGCGTTATCTCATGGGATACACCTCCTGTACTTAGCTTTAATCCATTGCCAGACGGCAACATTTAAAACTTGTCTAAATTGGAAGGAATTGCAGACTACAATTTAAAGTTTACTACATTTCTTTTTAATTTTCTGAGTAGAAAACATTATGGGAAATGAAGAAACTGCTTGTTTGCAAGCAATTTCTTCATTTTACACAATCTTTTCCCAGTTGTTTTTCTAGGGGGTAGTCAAATGGCGCCATCGTGTGGGAATGGGTAAATTGATAGACCGATCAAAAGTCGATCTACCAATATATTCAGTTATTGGGATCGGAAGAATTTTGAGCTCTGACGTTCAGATCGCCAACCAACCATTCTGTTTTTGTTAAACCCCATCCACCATATCTTTTTGTAAAATGACGCTGTTTGGTGACATTACTACCTCCTTTTCAAGCCACAGAGGCTTTATGTCTCAAAGAAAGCCTAGTTCTTGCAATAAATTGACCAATTGCGGCTATCAATCAAGGAATGACCCGACCAATCAAATCATTTATTCAGTCCGGTCCTGACTGAGCTTTCAATTCCGACATTGGCCGCGATTTTTGGTAACCTTTTTTGTTTTGGTTGGTTTGGCGACTTAAAATGTCGTAACTACAGCTTATTCAAGCTTTAGTTACGCCGTTTAGGCCACCAACCAACAAATTTTCTTTTTTGTTACATGCCACTGGCCATAAACTTTGTAATATAACGCCTTTAAAAATCGAAGCGGGACTTCCTGTCGGAGTTAATTGGTGTGGCCAATGGGGTAAGTAGGCGGGGCCAGCGAATTGTCAGTTGGAAGGACGAAGATAAATTAATTACAGGAAGATAACCCTCTACCCATCTGTACGTGCCTGTGATATTATATGTGAGAAAACATTGTGGAAAAGGAAGATATAGCTTTTAACATGCAACTTTTTCTTTTCCAATAATATTATCTGTCATGGAGGATGGTCACTCTTTTATTTTACTTACTTTAAAATGTCGTCTGCTACCTCTTTAAATTTGGATAGGCCTAAAATCTTGAAAAACAGTAGAGGATTGAACTCCATAGAAACAAGCATAAAGATGAAACTAACAATCACGTGTCTCGGAACTTAGATCTTATTATCCCGTGTGCTCTGTCCTATCCAACATAAAATTGCTTTTTATACGTGATGAAGAAAATTACTTAAAAAAAAAATTAAAAAATGAGAAAATGAGGAGTTGGTTATTACAAGCAGTTTCTCCTTTTCTCAGAAGAGATTCCGCCTTAAACGACACTAATTTCAAATTTAAACATTATCTTTTATGGTCGTATGAAACCTTTTTTCAATTTTAACTAGTATAAAATCTAGTCGTTTGGTAATGGCTTAACCCTTTCCTATTTTTCAAAATTTCAGACCAGTCCAAATTCAAAGGTTTTGCAGATGAACATTCAACGTGGATTTAATTTGAAAAAAAACCCAACAAACTATTAAGTAGAGTAGAAAATGTTGTGGAAAAAGAAGAAATTGCTTGTCACAAGCAATTTCTTCTTTTTATACAATTTTTTTTATCAATTATAAAATCACAGGGACGTAAAAAAAAGGTATGGAACGTGAAAGTGTTAAATGACTGAGATCCCTCAAAAGTCATATGATTTTGAAATCTCACAGATATTGTGCCGCGTCACGCGAAAATTTGCCTAGAAGTTCGTTTAAACAAGTAATTGAATATCTTTGGTTGCAAATTTAAGAAGTTGTAGACTGTACTATTCAAAAAGGTTACCTTTTTAGATGAAAAGGAAACCACATCCTAGTTATCTGGTTATATTTCGTACCTTTTTCTTTTGACAATCTGGTGTACAGTTAATTTAAAATGATCTATGCTTCTCCATGCTAACACATCTAATAGTAGAATTCGAGTTGTAGTTAAGACGTTTAGGTCTCCAACCGATCATTTCGATTTTTTGTTTCATGTTACAGACAATTTTTTTTTTGTTGAAAAAATAACGCTGTTTAATATCGAAATGGAATGTCCTATTAAGTGAGAGAGGCCGATTGAATGATGTATCACTGCTGTCTGTCAGTTCAAACAATAGATTGCCAAATCAAACTGTTTAGTTAGACCGGAGGGGCAATTTAAACTCCACAATAATTTCGACCCTTTTCTTTTGTGGGACAACGAAGGGGCGTCACAAGGCTTCATTGTTTGGGAATGGGTTAAAGCTTCTCTGCATTGTTGATATGTCGCAAAGTCCCCTAAATGTGTATAACCTATAAATATATTTCATACCGTAAGGAAAGCTAATTGAGCAATCGCGGCTGTCAATCAAGGAATAAATCGACCAATCAAATCATTAATTCAGCCAGGAATTGAGATTTGAACTCCGATAAAGGCCGCCATTTGTGTGGAACATTTCTGTTGGCTTGCCGACTTAAACGTTGTAACTACAGCTTATACAAGCTGTAGTTACGACATTTAGGTCGTAAACCAACCATTTTTTTTGTTGTTGTACCATGTTACTGGCCATAATTTTTGCAAAAGCAACGTCGTTTGATAGCGAAACGGGACTTCCTGTTGGAGTCAGTGGGTGTGGCCAAAGGAGTAAGTGGGTTGGGCCATCGATCAGTTAATTCAAGTTGTTACGACCTAGTAGTCTACCTCAAACGTCATGTTCTTTGTTGCGTGCCTTCGACCTCATATTTTACAAAACCGTCAAGATTTTTTGCATACGCAGTAGCAATCTCCTGTCGGAGGTGAGTGGGAATGGCTAGCGTTCCCTAACGTTAAAAAGCACGTGACCTATCGCTGGACATATCCACTTACTTCGTTGGTCCCTCCTATTGACTTCGGCAGGAAGTTCCGCTTCGATTTCAAACGGCGTTATTTCTTAAAATTTAGTTGGAGACCTAAACGGCGTAACTACAGCTTGAGTAAGCTGTAATTACGACAATTAAGTTGCAGAACGAACATAAATGGCGGCCAATGTCGGAGTCCGAAGTTTACTTCCTGTCTAGATAAATGGTTTCATTGGTCGAATAGTTATTTGATTGACAATCGCTATTGGTCTGTTCACAATTTTGACACATTGAAGAAATATACATTGGAGAAACGTTGTGGGGAAATTTAGATTGAGATTTAAAAAAAAAATAAAAGTGTTTTCTTCCTAAATCTTTCTCTTTTGTCTTTATGGACGGTAAATGGTTTTATTCTCGAGCGCATTTTTTAAAGTTTGGCGTGAAAAATTATTTTACGATATAGGCGAATTTAGAGTATAACACAGCAAATATCTTACTAATTTTTGTTAAAATTCTATGGGTCTACTTTATCCTCTATCTTACAAAATATTTGCTTGCTCTGAAAGGTTTTTTTCTTCGGAAAATCAGCCAAAACGCTTGAATCTTGACAGACTAAACGAAAATTAAATCATTTTCCTCTTTATCAGGTGAAGAAACCGAAAGTAATATTTTGACCCAATGGACTCTTGCTAAAGAACCAACAAACCCGGATCAAAATGGAAAGATGTTGTTTATGTACAATGACCGCTCGAGAGACTCGACTAGTTATGGCAGTCACCTGGAACGACAACAAGACTATATCAAGATGAAAAGAAACAGTATCAGCAATCAAGGTTTGTATACCTTGAATTTATTGAAATGACTTGATCTTCATACAATGAATTGTTTTGTCCAACAAATTGACCAATCGCGGCTGTCAATCAAATAACCAGCCGTCCAATGAAATCATTAATCGAGACTAGAAATGAGATTTGATCTCTGACATTGACCGCCATTTTTTTTTACCTTTTTCATTTATTTGGTGACTTAAACGTCGTAACTACAGCTTTTACAAGCTGTAGTTACGGCGTTTAGGTTGCCAAATAACTACTCTTACAACACACTACTTGCCACAAATCTTTCAAAATATCGCCGTTTAAAATCGAATGAGGAATTCCTGTCGGAGACGATGGTGTGGCAAATGAAGTAAGTGGGCGGGGCCAGTGATTGGTCAATTCAAAAGATTCGTGGTCGTGTGATCTAGTAGGCGGAAACCTGAACTAGACACTACGGGTTCAGTACTATAAAGATACCATAACAGATTTAAAAGGGTTTTTTTGTAAAAAAAAAGTTGTTATATTTAATCCAAAGTATAGAATTTTGAATAATGGCTTAGACATTATTGTCGAAACTTCTCATGCTAATCCGCCTTAGGAAGAGGTTATGGTTCTTATGATTACGTCTTATCAACAGATATCGATATTTTAGACAGTTCCAAAATTCAAAGAAGTTGCAGAATACAAATGTGTTGATGACATTTTCAAAAATTTGTCTTTTGGGGTAGAAAACATTGTAAATTGAAGCCGTGAAGTATTTTAAGCCCAGGAAAACTTAGTAGTAAAAAGAGAAATTGCTAAGTCACAGTTTCCCCTTTCTTCACAATGATTTCTACATTACTTGACACTCATTTTTTAAATGTTGCTTAATTAGAAATGTTGTCTGCATCTTATTTCAGTTTAGACAAGTCATAAATTCGGTCGCCTTATAATGGGTTCAGATTTGGGAGTCCTTGTAATATTGCCAGTACATCTTTCTAACTTGGACAAGTCTAAAATTTTCTCATTTGGCAATGTGTAAAAACTTAACACATAACCGCATCAGAAACTTTTAGACTGGTCCAAATCTCAAGCGGTTGCAGACGAAAATCCAAATCTTCTGAACTTTCAAAAATAAGTGCCTGATAAAGTAGAAAACACTATGAAAAAAGATAAAAAAAACATTGCTACAATTTTATCCTTTCGGAGCCTCCAGCTGCTCAACCCTCTTAGGTTTACCATTATCCACCTATTAGTGGTAGTTAATATCAGAGAAGATAATTGTTGTGGCCAGGAATCAAACCTGGGACCCCTTGATTAGGAGTTCTAAACCCTACCAAATGTGGTATGGAACAGTCTGAATCTTGAAACATTCAATTCAAAGCCCTGATGTTAAATGTTGAAAACTAATTGACCGCTTTGGCCGTAAAAGCCGTCGACGTCCTGAAGTTGACGGTGAGTCTATGAGGATCTATTAGTCTTGCATCAGAAAGGTTTGAGAGTCGTGACAACCAATGTGTGAGTCTCGCTGAACCTGTGTCCTTATGTTTATAATCCCTGTCATCAGTGTCCAAATCAGATTTTGTTCGGGATGTTATACCCCCTGCTTTGTTAAAATGGGGTTAAAACACAGAAAATTGGGATACAAGTTAAACCCCCCGTCACCATTTAAGCTTTAAAATGATTATTTCTTAATAATCCATCTCTTTTACGAGCAATGACACAATATGATGTATTCATTCACAGTAACTGATCTTCACAACAAAGAAAGGCTTGTAAACCATATAAACAAATTAAACTGTTACAGGTCTACAAAATGTTAGACTGTTCCAAATTTAACCGTTTCCTGTTGAACGAAGTTGCAGGTGACATTAAAAATAGGAAGCAATTTGAAATGAAACTGTCCTATGAGGTAGAAAATATTGTGCAAAAAATGGAAATTGCTTCTGAGAAAATGGTTGAAGAAGTTAGTCAATAAAATTTTAAATTCCTTGTCTTTTTGGAAGACAACATTGTTGATGATGAAGGACATTGCTTGTAATAAGCCTTTAATGACTTTCAAAGCTTTTTTTATTCAGAGGTATCCAAAAGCGGCATTGTGAGGGACTCATTATCACACAATGATGTTGTCTGACGCCGCGAAGAAGTACAATCATGGAGAACTTTCCTGAAAAAGAAGAAATGATAAAAAAACACTCTCTCTTTTTCTCACAAATTCTTCTGTCCTGACTTCTGGGAAACAGAACCACCAAAGTCTACCTTGTTTTAAAGTCAGGTCTTTAATTATAAGGACTTAGAAAGGGCTTACCGTCAACTCAATTTTAAGTCCAGTGGTGGTCACCCCACCCACTCATGTAGCCTATGTAAATTGCGAATATGGCACATGTACAGACTAACGCAGTATTTAGTCAATCTATTATGAATAAAAAAAATTGAATGAATTAAATGCACAAAATTTATTCAAAATGTCTTTACCTTTGAGTAAAGTAGCAGATTTAGATTTGACTAACCGAAACACGCGAAACGGACGATGATAGCTGGTTCCGCCGGAGTAAATAATCTTCAGTAAAAATACATTGAAATGTTGTTTTATTTTCAAGTCGGTACCTTTTCGACATGTTCTTATTTCAGAACTAGTTATTCTGTATCCAGAATTTTAATTCTTCTTTTTTACTTTTGACCCTGGCAATTTTGACCAATCAAATCTTTTGCTCCGGCGCCCGTACGACGAAAAGTTGCATAAACAATTTTCTCAAAGCGAAAATGCGTGTCCGGTCTAATGCACGTATATATTCACAATCATCTTAAAAAAAACATTAAAAGACGGTACCACCGTGAAACAGTATTCGATCGTGTCTTGCTGCGTTATAAATTTTTTGGATAAATCTACTTATCCAGTTAATCTATTTATATAGATTTCACGCGATAAATAACAGTGAAACGTGAGACAGGGCGTAGTGATCTTAACGGTTGACCTTTGCAATTCGCGCATTAAAACAAACATAACAATGACGTCACCTGAGCCTGTTTTTACCACTACTCAATTAATTTAGTCTGCTAAATATAAAGAATGAACTAAGTTGAATTTAATATGTAATTAGCAACCTGTTATCAATTTTTAGAATGGACTTAATTTGGAAGAAATTCTTCATTATTCCAAATCAAATACAGGTCTACCTTTCTAAAAACGCATTCTAGATTTAAAAATAGCCCCTGTTCGCTCCATTGTACTCGTACAATAGGCTACTGTTTTAAGGCAGAATAATGGCAATTAAGATGATATGGGAAATAATTTACCTTTGGAAAACTTTCAGATGTCGGTAGCATCTGACATGTATGACGTCACAGATATTCTGACGTAAAATAAGATTACATTGGTGAGAGAAAGTTTACACGTTTTATAAAAATGTTTAGCGATGGTTTCAAAATAGATCTAAATTCCAAGTCAAAAAGATGCCAAAGGAGGAAATTGTTCACCGTGTTTTCAGGAGATCTTCAGGTAACTCGGAAATAGCTGCGATATCGTAGCCATCTTTCTGATAATCTCCTGGTGATAATCGCCAGCAGATTATCAGGAAGGGGGCTACGTTATCGCAGCTACTCGGAACCGAAAATGACGGGATGATAGTTCGAGGAAAATGGTAGATTGTCATTTTATCTCAAACAGTGGAAAATTTGGTGCATTATAAAGCAGATTCTATTGCTTTGGCGCTGATACTTTCTACAACTCAACACGAACTTTAGTCCTTAACGTAACAATCCACATCCTAAAAATATCTTTTGTCTGGAATATTGGAAAGAGTTCGACAGATTGGGGGTAGGCTGAGATAATTTTCAGTTAAAGTTGTGTTCGTTTCATTGATTTCTAGAAGATAAAAAAATAGGAATTAATACTAGTACAACCTCTGTTTGTTTTACAGTCGCCGTCTTCACTTCGAACCGATAGCCCAGGCAATTTATGATTAACAAAAAAAATAATAAAAATAATAATAATAAAAAAATAATAATAAAATATATATATATAATAAGAAAGATCCATACCGTTAAATCTAGGAAGTCGTACACAAAATAAAAATAATCACTGGATCAAGAACGGTCCTAGTCGTTTCGGATTAATTTTTACTGTGATGAACAAAAATCGTGTTCTTTAAATTTTGGCTGTATTGTGGGTTTAAAGGGATAAAAGCTTTTTTGATATGCGCTCGTAAAAATCGGGAAACCTGTCCAGGTGTGCGGTCACTTATGGAATGTACAAACAGTTCTAAATGAAGACTGTTCTAAATTGCATCGATGGATACGAAATTTAGTCTATTCTCAGAATAGTTTAAACGATAATTATAATAATAATATTTTTATTTAACGAAGTTTACTCATTAAGATAACATCATTACTTTAGAAACACTATGCTACACTTATTTTCGATTAGACTTCAAACAAAACCACACACTAGAATACACACACACACACTCTCTCCGCTCGTCTCCCTCTCACCCCCTCTCTCTCTCTTAAGAAAAGATTGGTGAATACGAGGGGGGGGGGATGTTGAGTTATATTCGCAAGCCGATTTTTAAAACCTGTAAAACTCAGATCTAATATTAATATATTGTTGAAAATTCTATAATGTTTATCTCTCTAGGTAAAATTGCTTGAAACAAACAATGTCTTCATTTTTCCTCATTGTTTTCAAGGACCATTGACTTAAGGGGCGTAAAAAAAAGAAGGATTGTTTGGTAATGGGTTAATTCTTAGGTTGCTTTTAACCTTGTTTATTTTTCATGATAATCTTTGTCAGAGAAGATTACTGAACAAAAACATTGTTTGCCAGCTTATAATGCTTTCAGTACTTTGATTTAATCAGTACAATAGATATCGATGGTTCAGCGCGAAACAGTTATAACTGCCGATATGTTTATAGGCAGTTACAACTGTTTCGCGCTGAACAAGCGATATGTTTGTTTTATTATCCAGATCCTGCTGCTATCCTGTGTGTGATCTCTACACCTGTATTACCGAGGATGGTTGCATGCCCCGGGTCATGTTTCATCATGTACTATAAATTCTTGCCAGGTAAGGAGGGGTCGCTGTTGTTTATAAAATACCGATTGACCAATCAAACCATACATCTAGATAGGAAGTTAAACCTTCAAACATGTTTGTTGGTTTCGAGACATTAAAGTCGTTACTAAAACTCATTCAAGCCGTGGTTACGGCTTGTAGGACCATCAAAGATATATAATTTTACACCCTGACAATATATTTTATAGAATTATATCGTTTGATACCTTGGCCGGAGGTCAGTGGGCGTGACCAACGAACCGTACATATTCATTCAATTTTTACCAGATGTGAAAAGTATCACACGCCGAATAGGGTCGAATTTAGTCGGGGTTTTTTTGGCATGAGACTACGTAAGCAATCTTTGGCCAAAGTTAACGCGGTGAATTCAAACCCAGGCAGAGTTTAATGTAAGAACATACAATGCAATTAATACTATCTTCTGTCGCATAAAAAGTAGATCGGATCGGATTACACACCTTCGAGTATTTATTAATACGCCCTATTGGAATGCGGCGCTTGACGCCGATTTTCAGTATAAACGCTTTTAAACCTATAACCAGACGACAAAATTCTAGACTGGTCTAAATTAAAAGAAGTTGCAGACAACAGATTTAAGCTGATTAATTTGTACTTGTTTTTCATTCTTATTACTTTTGTGTCGGCAAACATTTTGGAAAAGGGGGATATATATATATTCCAGGTCTTCAGTGCTTTGATTAAACGATTTTATGAATAAAGAATGTCCGGTACTATTTTGGTTGAATATCGTTCATTTGGTTATGGCCCTTTAATTATAAATCTTGTCCCCCTTTTCTCTACGACTTCCCCAAGGATTTGGTTCAAATTTCCAAAAGGCAGTCAATAACAAGCAAAGGTATGCATTTCGTTTTTAGCCTGAGATTGCGTAGCAATCTGAGGCTAAAGTTAGCACGGTAAAGTTCAACCCATGCAGAGTTTAATGTAAAAATGTAAAAGCATCTAACCCAATAGATATAATATTCTACCAGATGGAAAGTAGGTCGGATCCGGGCGAAATACATGTCTGCAAGTATAAATCAATACGCCCGATTGAGGCGAGAAGGACGAAGACGAGATATGACTCATTGAAAACTGTCGGCTTGATGTACAGTTTTTTCTTGTGAGTGTTCTGAATTTGGCAAAATTATCAAAACTTGATGAGTGAATGGAAAGAAAGAAAGGAGATATATAACATATTTGAAATTATTAAACATATATAATCATACCTTATTATTAAGAAAAAATAAGGTGTTTGTTTCATACCAAAATAATATTACTTATTCTAGAGTAACAATGTTAAAACGGTCCGGTTAGACGAAGTTGCTGTATAAAGCTCTCGGTTTTACGCATGATTGGAATGTTTTGTTTAACAAATTAATTGGTCATTCATAGGATCCTATTCGATCAGTTTGGTCGTGCTCGGACTTTGTGTCTATATATTTTTACCTCCGAATTCTGCCCAAAGGATGCAACGTCTGAGAGGCGTACATAATCATGTTAACCTGGTAAACGACCGCCCGCCCCCTCTCGCTCTCTGGAGATTATAAAGCGCATATTTGCATAACGAAATTGGTCTGTGTGGTAGAATACTCGTATCGCACGCGAGAGTCTCCTAGTTCGAACCTGACTACACGCTCCATCCCCCCTCTCTCACTCCCTCTCTCTTTCTAGCTTCGCTAGTTGAAAGCCAACGGGCTTTTGTCATGATGTGGTGTCCATCGTCCGTCCGTGCGTCAACTTTTACTTTAAAAATCTTCTTCTCAGAAAGTAATAAACATAATTCAACCAAAATTCACAGGAAGAATCCTTGGATGGCCTTTATCAGATATATACTTGTAAATATATCGGTACAATGCCTCAAAAGCGGGATGAAAATTGTTGTGGGCAGGTTGTGTCCCCTAGCGCACAAAATGGCAGATCTGCGCATAATCAACAGTAGATTTGGGTAGAAAGTGACACCTATGATAATCCAACCGTCAAACTTTTTCTACCCAGGTTACATATCTCCTGTATACATATCTCAGGCTTTCGGCGCTTTCAGCGCCTTGATTTGTTCACGCTTTATTAACTTTTCTCTGAGCTATGGCCCTTGTGTATGAGAAATGCTTTATTCTGTTGACACATTTTTCTGCGAAATGGGAGGAATCAAGCCAAACAAAGAAAATATGATTATAGGAACATTTATTGGGACTACTTTGAGCCAAGAAGACAAAATAGTTGCGTTCTCATTTTCCATTAAAGTGCGACAATAAGAAGAAAAAAGAAAGAAACGAAGACAGAATTCAGCCAGTCAAAACGCTTGGATCTTGATAGAAGGAACTAAAATTAAATTATTGGACTTTTGCAGTTTTTATTCGTTTGACGGTTCACAATATATTTGACCATTGTATTGAAAACCACGTATGATGTTAGAATCTTCTGACCTTTCCCCCGAAATGTTTTTCGTCAAATTCATTCAAATCTTAGAGAATAATCTTAATGGACGAAACTGAACAGTTAACGCATAATAAATGTTCGTATGGAAACAAAGGAAAATCAATACAAAACAATTATAAAGCAGAGGGATTTCAAGGGTGATGTCATTTCAACTTCATTTCATTCTTTCAAACAAGAATGGCCGCGCAATAACCCCCGTCTCTCTCTTTCTCTCTCTTCCCCTCTGTCTCTTTCTTATTTCTCCTTTTTTGTCATTCTTTTTGTCTCTCTCTCCCTCTCTCTCTACTCTCTGTCTGTCTCTTCTCTTTCTCTCTCTTCCCGCAGTCAATAAAACCCCAAAATTTTGGTGATCATTGATTTAGACTGGAAATCAGCTATGAACTTGATCGACATTTATGTGAAGCATTTTTGTTGGTTTGGCGGATTTAACGTAATAACTACAGCTTATTTAAACTGCTGTAACGACTGTTAGTTCGCCAACCAATTTTTCGATACATGTTACTGGCCTTGAAATTTGCAAAATAACGCCGTTTGACAACTAAGTCGAACTTTCTGTTGGAGGCAAGTGGGCGTGACCACCGATTCTACGGTTGTATTGTAAGTGGTATAGTCTCTTCACTGCCGATTTACTCGACCAAGAAATTAAAATTTTCCATATTTTTAATTTAACCTTTTCTTGTTCAATCCCTGGTTTTTACGTCCGTGCTCAAAATTTTATTCATGTAGGTATTAATGGTTGTTTTGGCCAATCAGATCGCTCGTTTTCGATAGACGAAACTAACAATGATGTTATACTGAAATTTACTGAAATAAACCCTAATAAAAGTATTGTACATACTACCAAGAAAGTCGCATCGATTGTTTAAAGTCCCAAAAGTCATTTTACTGAGTTCGTAACCAAGGAATGGACTCAATAGATTGTTTCTTCGTGATGATAATGCTTACCCTCCGCAACTAAATGGGAATTGCTTTCTTAGTTGTTGTGGAAAATTTTTTCACGGTAAGTATTAAAGTGGCTCATAGATTATGAATGAAAAAAATGGCACTCAATGTTCAAATATATAAATGTTATGCTTTCAGAGATTTGAAAGAAGTCGATTAAGATGGTTTGTAATCAAAATGACTATTCATAACTTTAAAGAAGAATGAAAAGAAGCAAAAACATCGCATTACGAGACGGCATGTCGAAGTACAACGCGAGTGGAGCCGGCATTTATCGAATAAATACGTTATCTGTCGGTAGCAGAGTCAAAATGAAATGTTGTAACATTTGAAAGATCGGAAATGAGCATTTTCGAACAGGGCGACTGGTCAAACCCCCCTTCTTTTTTATCAAAAAAGAATCTGAACCATATACTTCATTTATTCCGATGAATTGACCCCTAAATCTCCCTGGAACTTAAAAAAAACGTTGGAAGGGGAGCGTTATTTTCAAAATTCCTTAATGTAACGTTTTATACGCGCTTTTTTCTGCATACACATAACAAAAGAATTAAGAGATATGTACTTATCAAAGAGAAAACATTTTTGTCTTTCAACGCAAATATTTATTTTCCAACAGTAGAGGTATTTAAGATATATTACAGAAATGTACCTAAATTTGGACGAAACGTGAACAAAAATACTCTGGACAAGTTTGGTTGTTTTCCACATCGAACTATATATAGTTGGTCTAAATTGTTCAAAACGATGAAATTCTCATTTTTTTTTTTTTCATAAAACCTTTAATTTCACGACAAATAAAAATTTTCATAAAAATATGGGAAAATACGATGCATGCTACATGAAGGCATTTGCGCTACATAAGGGACATGAATTGTTACAAGAAAGAAAAAGGTTACATATTTTGCTGATTTCATCTTTATTCAACATATGAAATTAATGGTAGAACTTTTAACAATATTATCAAGTTCTATATAAAAGATAACTAGATATAGATGTATGACTTTAGTGGTTTTATTTATTTTTTTCATTGTTTTAGATATTTTGTTACATTAAGGAGTGGTTTCTTTAGAGGAAGGACATGAAAAATGCCATGTACGAAACACATTTATTTAAGAGATGAAGAGAATATTTTTTTGTTTTCATGAAGGTATGAACCGAAAAACCTAATCACACTGTATGAATACGCGAAGCGGATTCATACATTGTGTGATTAGGTTTTTCGCTTCATACCACCATGAAAACAAAAAATATTATCTTTATTTCTTATAATTTAATAGCACCGAGCGAAAAATGCAACAACTTAACAAATTTTGATTCCTTTTTGTTGTGAACTATTTTGTGCGGAAGCAAACAAAATGGCTGCGTACTCAAAATTTTGTTCATGGAGGTATGAATTAAATTTTTCGACCAATCAGATCTCTCGTTTTTGATAGACGAAACTAACAATTAAATTATTCTAGCATAAATATATGAAGATTTATTTTTGCCATTATCGAAAAAGATGAAAACCAATATTAATACAAAGTAAGTGTGACCTGTCGCAAGTAAAGTACAATAATGGTGCAGTGCACTGGAAAACAAATCCTTCTACATGTTAATTAACCCTTTCATGTTTTACAAAATTTTAGACCTGTCCAAATTCAAAGGTTTTGCAGATGAAAATTTAATGTAGATTTGATGTGAAAAATAACCGTTCAGTAGGGCAGAAAATATTGTAGGAAAAAAAAGAAATTGCTTGCTACAAGCAGTCTCTTCTTTTTAGCTCACCTGAGCACAACGTGCTCAATGTGAGCTATTGTGATCGGTCATTGTCCGGCGTCCATCTGTCGGTCTCTCCGTCTGTCCATCTGTCCGTTTATCCGTCCGCAAACAATTATTTAAAAAATTCTCCCCCTAAGCCATTGGGCCTAGAGCTTTGATATTTGGTACATATCATCACCTATTGACCCTCTACCAAAATACTTCAAAGAATTACTTTATTTGAAAATAAACCCTTATCCGTGCGATCGCTAGTTGAAAATCTTCTCCTACTACACTATAAGGCCAAGAGCTTTGATATTTGGTACATGGCATCACCTATTGACCCATTACATTAGTACTTAAAAAAAAATAACCGTCCGCTGAAAATAAGCCCTTTTTTGTGCGAGCCCTGATTTTACAAAGGAATAAAGAAGGACATCTTTTGAAGTCTTCTTCTCACAAACGATAAGGCCTAGAGCTTTTATATTTGGCACATGGCATCACCTATTGACCCTCTACCAATATACTTCAAAGAATCATCGTATTCTGAAAATTAGCCCTTTTCTGAGCGATCCCTGAATTTACAAAGGAATAAAGAAGGAAATCTTTTAAAGTCTATTTCGCCCAAACGATAAGGCATAGAGCTTTGATATTTGGTATACATCATCATCTATTGACCCTCAACCAAAATAGCTCAAAGAATTACAGTAATCTGAAAATTAGCCCTTTCTGTGCAATCCCTGGTTTTACAGAAGAATAAAGAAGGAAATCTTTTAAAGTCTTCTTCTCCCAAACGATAAGGCCCAGAGCTTTGATATTTGGAACATATCATCACCTATTGACCCTCTACCAAAAAAGTTCAAAGTATAACTGTATTCTTGAAAATAGCCCTTTTCTGTGCGATACCTGATTTTTCAAAGGAATAAAGAAGTAAATCTTTTAGGATATTCTTCTCACAAACGATTAGGCCTAGAGCTTTGATATTTGGTACATATCATCAGCTATTGACCTCTACCAATATACTTCAAAGAATTATCGTATTCTGAAAATTAGCTCTTTCCTGTGCGATCCCTAATTTTAGATAGGAATAAAGAATGATATCTCTGAAAACCTTCTTCTCCTAAACCATTACAGGCTTAGAGTTTTGATATTTGGTATGTGTTGATGTCTATACTTCAAGGCATTACCATATTCAGGAAATTAGCGCTATATGGTGGTATCATCAATAAACCTAGGATTTAAAGAGAAAATCCTTACATTTCTTCTCCAAAATAATTAGACAGAGGACGTTGCTATTTTGTATAAATCCTAAAGCGCTCGGGGGAGAGATTTAGGACCACCATGGTCCTCTTGTTCTACAATGTTTTCTCAATTGTAAAATCACAGGGACGTAAAACCAGGGATTGGACAGGAAAGGGTTAACGGTAGTTATGACTGTTTCTTTTAGAAGGATAAACAATAAACAGCGGTCACACTGCACACTTACTTTAGTCTTATTTCCTAGATCATTCTTTTTGTGTGAACACTTATGATGAAATGTTACAAATGCAAAAGGGCGAATGCAATTCTTTATGCATAAAACTTTACAAATCAAAAAAAGATCCTCAAAAGTAAGGCCGATTTAAGTAATTAAAAACTATATTAAAAAGATTTACCATTAAAAGTCTCCCATCTGATTAAACTACTTTCCAATGCTATCGATACGCAAGCTACAAGCCGCATTTTTTTTCATTGTCTTGCTACTTATATTTAGCCAGATAGACAAGACGCTTCTCGCGGCATTTTCGCTGTCCTTTAGAATTTTAGAGATACATTTGTCTAAAAGAAAAACGC
The DNA here is from genome assembly GCA_946902895.1 of Fragum fragum. Classification (NCBI taxonomy): domain Eukaryota; kingdom Metazoa; phylum Mollusca; class Bivalvia; order Cardiida; family Cardiidae; genus Fragum; species Fragum fragum. Next base: position 57,993,350 of record OX336370.1, on the reverse strand, counting down.
ATCATAAAATAGTCGTTTACAAATTCACTTAGATATTACCCTTTCGAAAAAGAATTTACCTAGGGACCAAGAAAAAATTCAAAAACAAGAACGTGTCTGCCAAGGTTTGTATAAACCGATTTTGTGGTTTGTGAGTTAAATATGTTTTGTAAATCATACTCGTCATATAACTAGTACAAACTTACGCTGTGGTTTCAACCCATTCCAACACAACACAATTTTAGACTGGTCCAATTTGAAAGAAGCTGCAGACGATAATTCCAAGTTGATGGAATTTTAAAATTGTTCGTCTGTTGGGATAGAAAACATTGTAGATAATGAAGAAATTGCTTGTTACAAGCAATTTCTTCATTTTTCCACAATGTTTTCTAAAGCTTTCTACTCGAGGGTCGTATAAAGGAGGGGTTAAGTGGGATTGGATAAAATAAATGAAGCTTTTTTACACTATGTTAAGCAGTAAATGAGAAATCATTCACCGATAGAAAATGTTTTTAAAACTAATTTAGACTCAGTACCGAAATTTGCATTATTTGTGGTTTCAATGGCGTATCATTTATGTCGTTGGCTTCGGCTATATGGAATATATAATGATATCAAATAAATTTATAGTGCAGTTAGTAGGTTTATATCTCAAAGAAAGACCATTTATAGTAAAAAACGCATATTATTGACATTAATGACATTATTGGAAAAGCAGATAAAATCGGTTCAACAGTTATTTCAAATATGACCATATTCTGTGAAGAACGAACTTATTTTCGTAAACAATATAATTCCACATACCACAATTTAGCCCTATCCTTTTTTCAAATTTTGAGATATTGGAAAGAAATCGCAGACAACAATCAAAAGTGGGTGCAGTTCGAAAAGTAATCAACTGAAAGAAAAGAAAATATAGTGGCAAAAGAAGAAAGTGCTTTTCGCAAAGATTTTTGGCGAAATAGTCCGTTCTCTTAACAAACAATAGAAAAGATTGACCCCTCATTTCTTTAACCTTTTTCCAAACAGTGCAATTTTAGACAGGTCCAAATTGAAAGAAGCTGACGACGGCAATTTCAATTTGGTTGAATTTCATTTTATTTCTTCATCTTTTTACGATAGAAAAAAATGTGTATAATGAAGAAGGTGCTTGATTCCCCCCGCCCCCCCCCCCAATATTTTTATGATGTTTTTTTTTTGTGGAGCGCAAAAAGGAGGGTTTGTGTGGAAATACGTAAAGCGCTTTCAGTAATCATTGCTTCAAAATTTTCGATTGTGCGGTAACGGGTTAAAGAAAAATTCTTATTTAATGCTGTGTTGAATTTTTGTGTAATATACTTTTTCATTTTTTATAACAGAAGTGGGAATGTATGGCTGTTCACCCAAAAAACATGTGACTGGAATAGAAGAAGATGGCAATCAAGTCTACGAGTACTGCAATACGGACTTATGCACTTAAAGACTTGAACGCACTGAAAGAGGAAATTCCAGAAAGAAACCTAACCATAACCATAATGTTTAACCCATTCCAACTCAAGCCCTCCTTTTTACGCCCCTCAAGAAAAATACTTTGGAAAACATTGTTGAAAATGAAGAAATTGCTTCATTATCCACAATGTTTTCTATTCAAAAAGACTAAGAAATTCGAAATTCTATCAACTTCAAATTGTCATCTGCAGCTTCTATCAATTTGTACCAGTCTAAAATTTTGTTGTGTGGGAATGGGTTAAGCACGTTTATTGTTTAGTATGTTAATACGAATGTATAATGTTTTGTATATCGACGATGAAACGTTTTCAAGTGGTTCTCTTTAATAAAATATCTGTTCTACTCTACCTTTTTCTTACATTCTACTTGCCGTAAATTTTTCAAAATAACGCCGTTTTAAATCGAGGCGGGACTTTATGTTGCAGTCGAAGGTGTGGCAAATGGCGTAAGAGGGCGGGCCAGCGGTTTAACATTTTTTCAGTCATATCGTGGCGGCTTGAGCACCTTGCAATGGATTCATGGTATATCTCGCACCAGTACTATCATTACACCCTTTCCTAGTCTCCAGCTGCTATCCCACTTAGGCTAACGATTATCCGCCCAATGATGAGAGACAAATATCTTAAAGGATATGTGCCACGACCGGGGATCGAACCAATGACACCCCATGATTGAAGATTGTGAGTCTGATGCGCTACCACTGGGTTATGACGGCGACTGAAAGAAACATGAAATAAAAGAAATTGATTGGTTGATTCAATCTAGTCGTTTTCCCCATTTTCCCCAATACTTAAAGGTGTGAAACTGTGAAAATATCTGGCGACTTACTAAATTATCAAAAATGTAGAAAACACTATTTTCGAATGATGACGAAAACTTCAGATTATTAAATCTGTGGTTACACGATGTTAGTCACCAAACAACATGGGAAAAAAATAATAAAAAACAAATAAGAAAAAACGAAGCCCGCCCTTCTTATACTTCGACATTTTCCCATGGCAGGGACATCTTTTCCAATCACCTGTTAGACATAGCAATTGAATGGAATGAAACGAAATTCTAACTCTAAATATTTTTGTAGCTGACGGAACGTCACTGTCAATCATCGAATCAACCAATCAAATCATTCTTGAGGTGAACTTTGACCTCCTACATGGATGCTAAAAATTTGTGTTTGTGTGGAAACTTAAAATTTTTTAACTACAGCTTTTTCAAGCTGAACTCACGACGTTTAGGTCTCCAAACAACCATTTTTAGCTAGCAAAGCGAGTACAAACTGCCACTGGAGGTTTACCACTAAATTCGTTATATGCCTACGAAAAATAAAAAGTAATTCTTATGTAATTGAAGAATATTGCTAATTCATCTCCTAGGTAATTTTAGCTCACTTGAGCACATCGTGTTCAAAATGAATCTAATCAGAGGCTTCTAAGAAGTTACAGACGACAATTTCAAAGTGTTGAAAATTCTAAAATATTTATCTCTTTAGGTAGAAAACAATCTGGAAAAATGAAGAAATTGCTTGTAATAAGCAATTCCTTCATTTTCCACATCGTTTTCCTCATTTTGGGGGTGGGGGGGGAGGAGGGGTTGTGTTGGAATGGGTTAACTCCTTGGTTACTTTAACCTAGTTTCTTTATCATTATAACGTTTGACAAAGAAGATCACTGATCAAAAATAAAGCTTTGCTATAGCTTACGGTACTTTTCAGTACATTGATATTATTTTGTTTCATGTTCATAAGTTTTTGCAAAATAAGGCCGTTTTTATATTTAGGTCAAACTTCCTGTCGGAGTTGGTGAGCGCGACCATCGTTCCGTCAACTGACTTACCAAATTGACCAATCGCTGGCCCCGTCCACTGACTCCCTAGACCCCGTCCATTAACTCGAACAGGAAGTTCCGCTTCGATTTTAAACGATTTAGGGCCAGTAGCATGAAACAAAAAATAGAATTGTCGGTTGGCGACATAAGCTTCGGAACTACAGCTTGATTAAGCTGTAGTAACGACGTTTCAGTCGCCAAACGAACTAAATGGTTAACAAAATGGCAGCCAATGTCGGATTGAAAGCTCAGAATCTAGGCTGAAAAAGTTATTTGATTGGCCGGCTGATTCCTTGATTGGCTGCCGCGATTGGTCAATTTTAAATTAATAATACAAGTTCTCATCTTAAACGTTTCATTCATTTTTGTCAGACAAAATTAAAAAAAAAAAAAAGGAACATTCCCTTTTCTTTAATCCACCCTACACAATACCTCCTTTTTACGCGTCTAAAGAAAAAGAAAGCGGAAAAAAAGATGAAACAAATTAAAATTCCATCAACTTGAAATTGTCGTCTGCAGTTTCTTTCAATTTCGACCGTTCTACAATTGCGTTGTTTGGTAATGGGTTAAAGACACCGGCATTGTTCCAGAGGTAAACCTTTTTATGTTTCAGTCTTTAACCCTGGATTAAATTATGATAATCCGACAAACGATATCTTAACCATTTCCTTTAACAATCAATTTCTTCTTTTCCCACAATATTTTCTACCCTGCAGGCTAGTTACTTTTCAAATTGCAATCATGTTTAGTTGTCGTCTGCAACTTCTTTTATATTGGACAAGTCTAAAATTTTTCAAAGCAGGAAAGGGTAAAGACGCATAAATGTTTCATAACAATTTTGACTTGGCTTTTTATTTAGGATTTTTACATGTGGAATTGTCTCATGGGATTACAAGAGTAAAGCTCTGACAAGTAGCCTACGGGGGAACTGAAGTTCTTTGTCGTTTCGGAAAGCTTTTCAAAGTAGAGTTAACTCATTACCTTACATCAAAAATTTAGACTGGTCCAAATACAAAGAAGTTGAAGATGACAAATTCAAGTTAAATAAAGTTAAGTATTGCCGTCTTTTTGTTTTTATACTTGAGAAAACATTGTTGAAAAAAAAGATATAGTTTGTAATTTCTTCGTTTTCCACAATATTTCTAGCCTACTTAATGATTATTTTTCAAAACCTTTGAATTTGGGCCAGTTCAAAAAAAAAAAAAAAAAAAAAAAAAAAAACAACCGGGGAATGGTTAAGATAATGACGTTGAAGACCAATGCTACATAAAAATAGTTTCTGTAATAAAAACTATATGTTGTAGGTACAGTATAACTTGTATTAAGCGACCAGTGAAAGGACGGCCAAAAAGGGGTGGCTTAAGAGCATTGTCGCTTATCAAATTCTTGTGACACGATAATGGTTGATCAATTTGCTCGCATGCATTGAACCATTCCCTCAAAATGGCGCCTTTTTCATGCCTCACAAGAAAAGTAATTGGGAAAACATTGTGGAAAAATGAAGAAATTGCTTGTAGCATGTAATATCTTTATTTTCCACTATGTTTTCTATCCAAAAGGTGGTTCTATCCAAATTAGAACCGAGACGATTTTAATGAGTTCAAATAATAAAAAGAAATCAGCAAATTTGCCAAATTCTCAGAGGCTTATTATAAAATTATTAAATTGGACAGGAAATTTGATTATGATCGCTTAATTAAAGTGGTCGGTTAAAAGTAGGTGGTCTCTTAAGCAAGATCTTTGCCTCCGTTATAGTGCAGTCGGTAGCACATCAAAATCCCAACCTTCAATCATGGGATGTCATAGGTTCGATCCCCGACGGCGGCACATATCCTTACAGACATTTGTCTCTCACCAATGTGTGGATAATTGTAAACCTGAGTGAGATAGCAGCTGGGGGATAGGAAAGAATGTAGTGGTGTACTGTTGTGAGAAATACCAGGGGTCCATTGTTAGGTGCCTCAGTCGTCGTGATATGACTGAAATACTGTTAAATGTAGCGTTAAACCCATTCAATCAACAGTCAATCAGATGGATTGTACATAGTAGAGTTATTTTATTTTATTCATTTACATCCTTTGTCGGTTACTATTGATAAGAGAAAAATACATTTGCCCACAAATTACTTCATTTTTCTTACCCGAATCTTATCTATATTGAAAATAGACAAAATGAATCTTTAGGGACCATTCTTGACATATGTAAAAATTTGACGAAATACGGCCTTACGAATTTATTTCATAGGTATTTTGTCAACCCAGAAACTCGAAGCGAACTACATTCCAAGCAATTAATTTAAGACAGACAGAAGATTGGAAAAATAGAATAAACACAGATCCCGACTTTCCTAGATTTCGTCACACAGCAGTACAATCTTGTAATCTTTACAGTTTATATAAATACTCGATTAAACCCAAATTTCATTAGATTGATATATCTAAGCTTTGGGGGTTTCTCCCTCACGAAATCCCTACTGTCTATCCGTTATGCCATCATTAAATTGTTGATGAAATTGTGCACGTGCCCGTGGATTGTTTATATCTGATAGGTCGTCAGACCTTATTTGCACACGAGACTGCGAGGTTACTCAAGAGATGATTTCGGACACACGTGAAAACTTTTAAAGTGCATGGGGCTGAAATCAACTAAGATATTGCAACATATAAAAAAGACATTCCTGTACAGATTTCGATAAAGTATGCCCGTGATTGCATTATAAAAATAACTTTAGTCACGATGTTTACGGTTGATACCAGTAAATGCATGACTTAATCGTCTTTCCCTTCAGTCTCACATGTTTCTATTTTTCTCCAACGCCAATCAGTGTTATATAGTTTGAATAACACTAGGGTAGGATATTAACAGGGTAAAAGCCGATTGGGGTTGGATTTATTATTTTTCAAAACCTGTCTCCTCAGAACAACAGTACATTTTGAAAATGATATGATACTAGGATTCTGTTAAATTCAGACCTCAAAAACGAAAAACAACTACCGATATCCTTGTCAGCGTAGTTGCGGCCACGGTTCAAAAATGCATAGTCTTTCAATTATATAGAGAGTGATCTGCCTTCAATCTTTCGAACTCGGCATATCAGCTGTATACAGCTATACAGTAGCGTATATGTTCAAAGAAGTTCCTTGGAAGTTTATTATTATTTTGAACAAGCTTTTATAAGCTACCTTTAGGTCGCAGTGGCTTTAAAAGACATACAGAATCTCACATTTTTTTCTTTGCATTTAAGTAATAATTCTCAATGAATATTGCTAATCTAAAATTGTCAAAGTTTCTTAAAGATATCTTAATTATTTGTGGACTGTCATCGAAAAAGGATCACCTCGGAAAAGTATAAAAAAAAAGTATTGATCTAAAAAGCTTGTACAACTACCATCAAGTGAATTTGGTTTTACACCACTTTCAGTAATATTTCAGTAAAATCGCGGTTGGTAGGTGCAACCAACCATGGCTTCATGTCATTTTTCACACCAGGACATGTTCATGTAAAATTGCAACAATAAATTCAAGCCATTAGCTGCTCACCCAACTTGATAGAAAAATTATATCGAGGGGTTAGAGCAAAAACATAGTATAGGTCTATACATTGTATAGACCTATACTATGTTTTTGCTCTAACCCCTCGATATATCATATTTCCATCGATATGAGACAAATTAAGCGTGTGGCAAAGGTATTTTTTGTCGAACTTGAGATCATGCTGAGGACTCTAGAATAGAAAAAACCATGTATTACCTATTAAGCTAACCAGTCTAGGCGAGACATTATGCTTAAAATAAAATAAGACTATCTATATGAAAAATGCCATTTTCTACACCAAAATGGGCATATCTTTCTACAACAGGGACTTCCATAATCAGTACTTACATTGCTTTGATTCGAATATAATCCTTGAAGTTGACTTTGAAGTATTTTTGGTTGATGGTAAATCAGCAACGATAGAGTGCATACAAAATTGCTAGGCTATAGGCCTTATGGTAGGGAGAATAAGATTGTCAAAGATTTTCTTCCTATAGCCTACCTTTGTTGAGTCAGGTGTTGCAGAAAAAGGCTAATTTTCAGAGTACGGTATAATTGTTTAAAGAATTTCGTAGGGGGTAGTAATTTCCATTTGGATCCCTCAACCATCTGATTAAAATCAGATACACCATAATAGCATATTGCTACGTCCCTGCGTGTGGATCTGAGGTCCAAGTGCAATTTGGGGTTTCTGCGCATCATCCTTCTAACCAATCAGATCGCTACTTGCAAAAAACGAATGTGAAATCGACCTCTAGTAATTATTTCATCAGATGGATATAAATAGAACGCGGTAAAAATAGATATATTGGAAAAAGCGCATGTAAAACCTTAATCCGCGTTCATTTTCAAATTGGGGTTAGGAATAAATATAGATCTGTGAGTTTCTGATGGTCACGCATCCAATCTCGTATTTTCCGGATATGATGTAATGTAGTTAAGTTATTTAATTTTATTTGTATTAGGTCATCAACCGTCGGTAAAACGGTTCATGTTTAAGGGAGGGAGAAGCTTACTTATATTTCGAGTAAGTCTGTCAAGGAATTTTCAACATGAGCTAATTAATTTTTTCGGCATTCATCATGTTCACGATTTTTTTTCATAGATCTAAATTTACCTATTACACATGAGGGTTATGGATTGGACACAATTATCATTCTCTAGTTTTGACATTTAATATACTTGTGTAATACTGAGTTAGGAGGTGTAAAACCAGCGTGTTTGCATGACGCACAATCTCATACTCCGGACAGATTAGAAATAAGGCTAGTTAAAGAAGATGAATTTATGAGATATTTTTTAAATCCATCCTTGTATGTGGGAGCTTCGTATTCATCAAGATTTAAAGCACACATTCAAGAAAATAAAATACAAGAGGGCCAAGATAGCCCTAGATTGCTTCTTACCTACATTTACTTGAAAACGATGGTGGTAATTGGCAATGTTAAGTTTTTTGGTTAAGTTTTGTAGACCGACAGACCGACAGCCGGACAGACAGACGGACATCGATAAAACCATATGCCCCCGATCTTTCGATGCGGGGACATAAAAAGTTGAAGACAACAATTTTTAGATGATGATTTTTTTTAAAGATCTTTATCTTTCGGGAAGAAAAACATCGTGCAAAAAGCAGTTTTTTCATTTTAACAATATTTTCAACATTTTTCTTTCTTGAGGGACATAAAAAACAAACAAACAACAAGATCATATGTGAATAAGATAAATAGAAATAAAGGTTAAAGGTCACCCTTCCCTTGATATTGGTCGGAATGTCTTGATACTCAATCGGGATCACCCTAATAACAAGACAAACTAGAAATGTCACTATGCCAAACTTATACCCCAAACCAGCATTTTGTCAGTCAAGGAGCACAGTTGATATTTAAAGACTTAAAAGAATAGGGCACTTTGTTGGATCATTGGAAACAAATGTATAAAGTTTCATAGTTGTAAGTCTTTTTTTTCTGTTGGTTTGTTGGTTGTTTTTTTTTTTTTTTTTTTTTTTTCCTTTTAAGTAAGAGCACAGAAGTGAATAAATCTACTGGTAGAAATACATGGTGAAACCAATATACTCCCTTATACTCTGTAGGTATGGGGGTATAAAAAATTCAGCAAGTTTGAGGAAAAATGAGCCAAAATTGTAAACTTTAAATGGGTAACAAAACCATTGTCATTTAGGCCCCTTTTCCCAAGAAATTGTACAGAATGACACCATTTTCGTTAGGGGTCATCCTCAAGACTATACAAATATTTTCAGAAAATTTGAGGAAGACAGAGCCAAAATTGTGACCCGTACAGTGTTAACAAAGAAATTGACATTAAGGCCCCTTTTCTCATGATATTTCACACAAAGTTCAATAGGGTCCTTCTTTCTGATAATAAGAATAGTGTCAGAAAGTTTGAAAAATACTGACCTGAAACTGTGACCTGTAGAAGCTTTACAAGCAATTGTCATTAAGGCCACTTTTTTTAAAAATACTGAGTCAAAATTGTGATAAGCAAAGTTGTTATACTGTATTGTTGATGACAACTGGACGACAGACAAGCTTTGCTTCATACAGGCCGTATCTTGTCTCGTAGCTTGGTCTCATTCGGTCTTGTCAAATAGTATTTTACACAAGCTACTCGACAGATACGGCCTGTAAGAAAGAAAGACTGTTGTAATATTTCACATATATATCACCGACAAGCCCCTTCGGGTATAGATGCGCCGCTCTGTGAAGCTCTTGTTACTTTTATCAAGCAATTTTAAATTCTACCTTTTCCACTACACTTGCTATTTCATCGACGCGAACAGAAAGGATTGTTTTGGATAGATTTAATCTAAACTGATAAGGCTTTCTTTGAAGAGATAATATAATTACTTGTAAATGCCAACCCAACTTTTCCTAGAACTAAGTGAAGAAAACGAAACAAGAATTTAGCCCACTATCTTGCGCTTCGGTTCATTGCCCATTTACCTCTGTAAAGTACGGCATCCTGTTTCAACCACCAACTTTTCGACCTACGAGGATCTCGAAAAGTAGGAATAAGGCGTTCTGACTTCCACTTTTCTAGTATAAATGATAACCAGAAAAGTTGAAATGTGGAAGTTTTTGACTTGACAAATGTCATAAAACTTTCGGTTTTTCAACATTAAGTTTCATTAGAAAAGAGGAAATTAGGAACCACTTACTTCAACTTAAACCTTTCGCCCTCTCCGAGAATACGAGAAGTCGAGAAGTTTGAACCGATGTAGGGTCGTCATCTCCCGATAGGTGGCATTTTTCTAATACTGACTGACCTATCTAATTTGGGCATTCTGGGTAGTGTCATTCGTGAAAACTCGACCGATTCCGTCGAACTATAATCAAAATGTGAGCGCCTATGAAGTGCACGCTTCATATTCTTGATGCCTGTTCTTGGAGCAAAGGTAAGACATGAATGCTTTCGCAATTTAAAATAATTATTTTTTCTAATTAATTTTGGGCGACAATTAAGTTTGATTTCTCCACAATTGTAATTTTTATTGCAGTTATACACTTGCTACCTTTTGGAGATATATTATGGAGTTAAGCGTACGACGCAGTAATATTTATGCCAATATGGATAAGCGATACGGTCCCGAAGACAGGTCATTTTTCGGTGAATATGACATGCGCAGACAACGATGTAGGGTGACAATTACAGTGTCACCGTTATGGTACAGGTTACACCCCTGTCCGTTTTCCACTAATTCAAAACAGAGTAAAAAGGGTCGGTTTTAGGCTTCTACTGGATCGCAGAAGGTTTAAAGATTAACAAAATCTCTCATTTGTTTCTTAGTGGTAATAATTCTCAATGAATATTGCCGCCGTTATAGCGCAGTTGGTAGCGCATCAAACCCCAATCTTGAATCATGGGGTGTCACGGGTTCGATTACCGGCGGCGGCACATATCCCTTCAGACATTTGTCTCTGAGAAAATCCATAATTCGGTACTCAAATCGCCGCGATATGGATGAAATATTGCTAAAAGTGATGATAAACCCCATTCAAAATTGTTTTTTGTAAGATCCTTCTCAGCCGCCGTAATAGCGCAGTCGGTTGCGCGTCAGACTCAAAATCTTCAATCATTGGAGTCATGAGTTCGATCCTCGGCGGCGGCACATATCCTTTCAGACATTTGTCTCTCACCGATGGGTGGATAATACTTAACCTAAGTGGGAAAGCAGCTGGAGGCTAGAAAAGGAATAATTGTTGGCACTGGTTCGAGATATACCAGGAAACCATTGATAGGTGCTCCAGCCCCCGCGATATGACAGAAAGATTGTAAAAAGCGGCGTTGAACCCCATTCAAACAAACAAAAGCGAATGAAATACTGTCGAAGTTTATCAAATGATGTCTTAATTATTTGTAGACTTTCATCGGAAAGGATAATCTCGGAAAAGTAAAAAAACAAACCAAAAAACATTGATCTTGAAAGCAAATTTGACTCCGATCAAGTGAATTTGGTTGAACGTGACTTTCAGTAGTATTTCAGTAAAACCGCGATTGGTAGGTGCACCCAACCATGGCTTCCTGTCAATTTTCATACCAGTAACATGGGCAACTGCAACTATACATTTTGGCCATTACATGTGTAGCTAATCAGCCAACTTAACAGACTTATTACTTAATATTTTTCCATCGGTGAAAGGCAAATGACATACGTGTAACAACGGCACCTTTTACGAACTTGTGATCGTTCTCAGAATTCTAGCATAAAAATATCCTGTATTACTTATAAAACAAATCAGGCTTGAAGAAACATTAAGATTAATCATTTCCCGTTGTTTTTTCTTTATATTTTCGACCAATTCTAAATTTAAAAATGTTGCAGACGACAATGAAAATCGGATGCAATTTGAAATGAAACCTTCCTATGTGGTAGAAATATTGTGGGAAAAGGAGAAATCGAATTGCTCGTTACAAGCAATTTCTTCTTGTTCCACATTTTTTCTTACGTATAGAACCACAGTGACGTAAATTCCCGAGTTTGTACAGGTAAAGGTTAAATGAGATTATCTATATGAAAAATGGCATTTTCTAAACCAAAATGGACATATAACTCTACTTTGCCAACTCGGACGTCCATCATCATTACTTTCAGTGCTTTGATTTCGAAAAGTCATCATACAATCTTACCTAGAGAATCACGTCATTGTCTTATCTATCAAAGTTTGGTCATCTTTAAATGCTTCCGTTTTCGGGAGACATTTGCGATAACATTTTTTGAGAAAATGTATCGAATTGATTTAATCTTTTTGAATGTATTACTGGTGTTGAGCAGTGCTTCGATCGAGTTAATTTCAGGCCGAGTTATTGTTGCAACATTAGGTGTGACTAATGGAGGCGGCTGGGGCACTTGGAGAGACCCAGAATATTGTCCAAGGGGGTCGTATGCTGTAGGATACACTATGAAGGTACGATTAAGATCTTAATAACCTTTAAAGGCGGATTGATACCGTCGTTAGGCTACCAAAATGTCGTAAATACAGCTTTATTCAAGCTGTATTTACGACATTTTTCTCGCCCTACGATGACATTGTTTTGACGTTTGTCCGGAGGTCAACTCCAATAATTATGAATGAATATGTCTTCCCGCTCTGTGGATGACTTGTAGGATCTGCAATTGGATTTTTCTTTGACATAAACTGTTCTTAACCCATTCCAACACAGCAAAATTTTAGACTGGTCCAAATTGAAAGAAGCTGCAGACGACAATTTCAAGTTGATGGAATTTTGAATTTTTTCGTCTTTTTGGATAGAAAACATTGTGGATAATGAAGAAATTGCTTGATACAAGCAATTTCTTCATTTTCTACAATGTTTTCCAAAGCTTTTTTCTTGAGGGGCGTAAAAAGGAGGGATTGAGTTGGAATGGGTTAATTAACTGAGTAGAGAATATAAAATTTTGTAAGCGAGTCTTTCCTAGCTTAATGCTCTCGGTTAGGATGTGCCTATCAACACCAATTACAAGACAGAACAGGGCCCTACACCGTTGATAATGGCCGGTTCGTTGTATACCACTTCGATAAAGTAGATGGTTCTGACTGAAATCCCATCTACAAGAACACAACCTAACTTGGACCTGGGAACTTGTTGATTGGTTGATTAAAATGGGGTTTAACGCCAATTTTAACGGTATTTCAGCCATATCGTGTCAGCTGGGGCTACTAACAATGGATTCCTGGTATTTCTCCCACCAGTACTACCACTACATCTTTTCCGAGCCTCTAGCGGCTCATCCCACTTAGGTTTACGATTTTCCAACCGTTGGCGGGAGACGAATGATGGAAAAGATATTCGCAACGACCTATGGTCGAACCCGGGGCCCCATGACTAGGTGTCCTAGGCGATGCGCTATGACCGCGGCCCTGGCAACTTGTAAGGTTTTGGTGTCTCTGAATTTTCGATTTGAGCCTGTGCGTGACATTACCAACAATTTCGCATGTGCGTGACTTGCACACATTGAGCACCCTGGACAGCCATTTGGGCAATTAGAATATTCCCTGATTGTTTAAAGAAGCTTTGGGTCAGTATCTTTATACAGAGCGCAGAGTGAAGACTCTGATCAGACTGTGCGGATGCACAGACTGATCTGAGTCTTTACTTGGCGCACATGTGTTATGGTTGGAAATGTCACGCACGCGCTCTTATAGTATTGATTTTGCTCAATTCTCGCTTGTTTTTGCTCTTATAGGAGGATATAACTTAGACATGCATGTAGGTCTACTTTCAAAACGCTTACAAGTATGAGTATTTAATCAATACCAGATGACAGAGTTTTTGGCTAGTCAAAATTAAAAAGAGTAGCAAACAACTGTAGAAAACATTGTGAAAAATGAAGCAATTTCTTCATTCATGTTTTTCCACTTGCTTTTCGGGGGGGGGGGTGATTAAAAAAGCTTTATTGTGTAGAAATGGGTTGACCAATATATTGTCACAAGAGTCACATCTGATAGTAACAAAGCACATAATTAATCTAAATCCACCATTATCATCATTTCATCTACGCAATCAATAACAACTTTTAATCTATATCGATAGATCAGCGCGAAACAGTTGTAACTACCTTGAAACATATATGCAGTTACAACCATTTAACACTATTTCATCGATATATGTTATTTCCAAACAGATTGAACCAGATCAAGGAGGTGCTGACGACACGTCACTTAATGCCATCAAGTTGTTCTGTAGTAAGCGTGAAGAATACGATCGCGATGCAGGGGCCATAACCTCCGGAATAGGCAACTGGGGGAATTGGTTTCCAAACTACACGTGCTCGGGCAGGGACGATTTCCTCATTGCATTTAAATTGAGAGTCGAGTCATCAAGGGTGAGCCAATCTATGTGTGTGTTTTTTTTCTGGGTTTTTGTTTGTTTGTTTTTGTTTTTTCTTCCAAATATATTTTTGTAACTTGATGCGGGAAGACATATGTTACTATGAACTCTTTGGGCCGCGGCCATAGCGCGGTCGGTAGCACGTAGGACTCCTAATCATTGGGTCCCGGGTGCGATCCCGGCAGCGGCGAATATCCTTTCCGACATTTGTATCCAACCGATGAGTCGATACTTGTAAAATTAAGTGGGATGAGCTGTTGGAGGCTCGGAAGGGATGGTGTTGTAGTACTGGTGTGAGAAATACCAGGAATCCATGGTTAGGTTCTCCAGCCGCCACGATTGGACTGAAATTAAAAGCGGCGTTAAACCCCATTCAATCATCTTTTTATTAACGAGTCGCCATCGTCAATCAAAATCAACGCACTGAAAGTACTGATGATGGACGTCCGTGTTGACATAGTAGATTGATTAGCCCGTTTTGGTGTACAAAATGGCAATTTTTATATAAATGATATTTTTTAAGCATAACCTCTCGCCTAGCCTAGTTTGTTTAATAGGTATATGCAATACAGGATGTTTCTATTCTAGAGTCCTGAGCACGATCACAAGTTCAGAAAAACGCCATTGCTACACGCTTCATTTGTCTTTCCCCGAAAGAAATATTATAAGTAATTTGCATGTTAAGTTGGCTGGGCAGCTACATGTAATGAACCAAATTTATTGTTGCAGTTGTACATGTTACTGGTGTGAAAAATGACAGGAAGCCATGAATGGGAGCAATCACCAATCGCGGTTTTGCTGAAATATTACTGCAAGTCGCGTTTAACCAAATACACTTGATCGCAGTCTTGCTGGCTTTCAAGATCAATCCTTTTTTTCTTCTTCTCCGAGATTATCCTTTTCTGTAGACATTCCACAATTATTTCTCACTATATAATTGAAAGACTCCGCGTTTCTTGAAACCGTGACCGCACCTACGTTAAGTGCGTTATTAGTAGGTGTTTCCATATTTAAGAGGAGTTTTCACGTGTTATACCAATTACACAGAATCCGCGAATAACGCCATTTTCAAAATGCGAAGCTGTTGGGGGGGGGGGGGAGACAGGTTTAAAAAATAATAAATCGAACTTAAATGGGCACTTCTACCCATCTATCATAGTAATACCCTATAGTTCATTTAGACCGGAGGAGAACCTTGAACCCCGATATCGACCTACTTTTATATGAGACATTTCTGTTGGTTTGGCGACTTAAACATCGTAACTACAGCTTATTCAAGCTTTGGAGTAGCAGTAAGGCTGCATGTGGCTGGCAGTAGATTTTGTAAAACAAAGAGTGTAATATCACAGTGTAATTTCCTGTTGGAGCTCAGACACCTCAGCCAGCGAATCGCCTATTACAACTTCACAAACTGAAAATAGCATCAATTAAGAGATGAAGAGAATAGTTTTTGTTTTCATGGAGGTATGAACCGAAAAACCTAATCACGCAGTGTATGAATCCGCTTCGCGTATTCATACAGTGTGATTTGGTTTTTCGGTTCATACTTCCATGAAAACAAAAAGTATTCTCTTCATTTCTTATAATTTGATAGCATCGAGCGAAAAAAACAAAAGCTTTACAATTTTCGATACCTTTTTGTATGGGACTATTTTGTGCGGAAGCATACAAAATCGCTGCGTGCTCAAAATTTTGTTCATGGAGTTATGAATATTTTTTTTACCAATCAGAATGCCCGTTTTTGATAGACGAAACTAAAAATTAAATTATAAAAGCATGAAGATAATTATGCCGTAGTACGGTTTTCTTTTATTTGTAATAGTTCACCCTTCCGACCTTTTTTGACAATCTACCACCTGCCCCGAGTTTGGCAGTAGAGTGTGGCACCTATATATGTTCCCTTTTCTCCTCTCTCTTGTATTTTAGGGGAGTGGGGACGACACGGCAGCAAACTATCTATATTTCAAGTGTCGAGAATTCCATGGCTTTGGAGGCATATCTGTACTAAGAGAGGGGACTGGATTTTGGGGAGACTGGGGACAGTGGAGTGATAGTTGCCCGGATAATTCTGCCATTTGTGGTCTTACAACGTTGGTTGAGTCTCCGCAAGGTGATGGTGATGATACGGCGCTAAATAATGTTCAATTTTATTGTTGTGCAGATTAATATCAATAAAACATATTTGTTATTGGGCACGACTTCCTTTGTTTCAGAATAGGAATAAACTTCGACTCAAATGTAAGAATTCTCATAATCTAACTTTCCTAATTTAAAGTAGTTTTTTTAAATTTCGAGATTGTTCCAAATGCAAGAGAAAACTTTTAGAAGTGAGGATATTTTTTAAACATGAACCTCATTTTTGATGGACTCCGAAGGCGTCCATCGGTGTTACCCAGTTTACAAAATCCAGTAGGATATAACTATATTAGAAAAGAAGTAGTGCCAAGTTAGGTTCGATTTATTATTTTTAAAACCTGCCTCAAAAAAAAATAACAACTACATTTTGAAAATCGCGTAATACGAGGATTCTACATAACTCGTAGAACGCATAAAGACTCTTTAAATACGAGAATACCTACCAATAACCCGCTTAGCGTAGATGCGGTAACGGTTTTAATAACGCGCAGTCTGTCAATTATACTTGCAGTGATAAGCTAATCAGTTACATATGTTAAAAGAGGTTTATTATCATTTTGAGTTAGCCTTTTTAATCCATTACCAAACCACAAAATTCTGGACTAGTTACAGACGTCGATTCAAATCACTTAGAAATTGAAAACTAAGGCCCAGATAGGATAGAAATCATTATGAAACAAGCCATTTCTCAATGTCTAACAATTTTTCTTCAATGCATTTCTTCAGGGGCGTAAAAAGCGTGATTGTGCGTAAATTGGTTAATCTTCTACGTGATCGAAGAAGGTTTAAAAATCTCTCTCTTTTTTTATGGTAAAACATTCTCTATGAATATTGCTAATGAAATATTTTACAGGTTAATTAAATGAATCTCATTATCTGTGGACTGTCTCGGATTATCTCGGATAAGTAAAAGAAGTATTGATCGTGAAAGCTAGACTGCGATCGAGTGAATTTGGTTTAATGTCATTTTCACAAGTATTTCAGTAAAACCGCGGTTGGTAGGATGTGCCCAACCATTGTTTCCGGTCAATTTTCACACCAGTAACATGTACAACTGCAACAATGAATTTTGGCCATTACATGTATAGCTGCTCAGCCAACTTTACAGGTAAATTACCTTACATGTTTCCTTCGGTGAAAGACAAATGACGTGTGTAACAATGGCAGCTTTTTCCGAACTTGCGATCGTGCTAAGGAGTCTAGTATGGAAAACATCCCGTATAATCAGGCTAGGAGAGACGTTGTGCTTAAATAAGATTATCTCTATGAAAAATGCCATTTTCTACACCAAAATGGACGTATCACTCTACTAAGCCTACAAGGACGTCCATCATCAGTATTTTCAGTGCGTTGATTTACTTATGTGCCTGTATTTGACTCAATAATTTGACAAATAACATTAATGTATCTCGATTCCAAAGATATGTTTTAGATGACAATATTGAATGGGTGGAAATAGATTACCGAATTTATAAAGCAGATAAAAACGAGGGTTTGCCGAGGTTTTATTTACTTTACAATACAAGTTTAATGAATTCGGTATTCTATAAACACGAGATTTGTACTTTATTTATAAAATGACATTTTTTCCTTGATGAAACGACTAAATGCTATTTTCTGCGATATACATAATACGAATTGTAATACGTTTGTACTGTGCCCTCCTTTTACATGGTAACGAAAAGGCTTTACAATTTGCCTCTGCTCATTTCGTATTACCTGGTTATAATCCTGTCCGATTTTGAATGATTAAAAATAGAATAAAAAAGGTAAGCTTTGGGTTTTCACAAGTTTCGTTCTGATTCAAATCTGGTTTGTTCTTAAAAAGCTTTCTCTTGCCTTAAAAATCATGCTGGGATAATGAAGGTTATACTTTTCGACAAATTAAAGTTTGACACAACAGCCATCGAAATTTCCTTAATACGACACGGCCGAAGAGAAGCATTTTAAACCTCATCACTAAACAGCAAATAGTCCCCACAGAAATCCATTTGCACACATGAATACAGTGCAGCAGTGGTCTGCAATCGCGCAAAGCAGAATTTTCGACTTCTAGCTATTGCCAAGACTCTAAAACACAATGCCGAAAGGAGAAACACGAACTTTTAATGGAAATACTGTATGGTACAAAGGCTCTATGCTAAAAAGCGAAGTGGAGTTGGACATGTTATAGATCGGAAATCTCGTAATATGCATAGTTATCGGTCTAATATAACCCTTATAAATACATGTATATAGTTCATTCCTAACAGAAAGTATGAACATAGCCATTACATACATATATCACAAAGAGTAACATGAATGATATCACAGTTTAACAATAATAAGTTATAAAAATGATTATTCACCTTAAATGCTAATTTCTATGAAAAGTTTTCTTAAAAAACAAATGGCCATGTTGATACGCCTACGACAAGGATAAAACAAAAAAGAAGTCGTGTCTTATTTTCATTGTGGTCCTTGTAGTGGGGGTATGAACATAGAGAGGTATATTGAGTCACTTAAGAGATGAGGAGAATATTTTTTGTTTTCATGGAGGTATGAACCGAAAAACCTAATCACACTTTATGAATACGCGAAGCGGATTCATACACTGTGTGATTAGGTTTTTCGGTTCATACCTCCATGAAAACAAAACACATCTCTTCATTTCTTATAATTTAATAGCATCGAGCAAAAAAAAAAAAAAAAACCCAGAAACTTTTCAATTTTTGATACGTTTTATATAGCATTATTTTGTACGGAAGCACACAAAATTTCTGCGCGCTCAAAATTTTGTTCGTGGAGTTATGAACTTTTTTTGACCAATCAGAACGCACGGTTTTGATACACGAAACTAAGAATTAAATTATAAACGAGTAAAGTCAAATGAACGAATGATAGAAATAGATGGCATACTTACAGTTATATACTGTAACACAGGTAGTTGAAGAAATTGCATATATCATTTTAAAGTATTCACAGTCTAACATAAAAGTTCTTGTTTAAGTAAATGTATCTTAACCTCGGATTTTAAAGTTTTATAACACGATATATTTCCCTAAGAAAATATTCCACAGTATACAGCCGTTAATGCAAATGTTTTCTTTCCAAAAGAACAAACTCTTAGAATATCACAGTACGACAACTCTGACCAACTATGGTAGGACCTACTGGCAAAGACGAACTACATGCAGGCTATCTGTTTCCCTTAATCTTTTTGAAGATCATTATTAAATCCATATACCAACAAATAGAGGTGATATAATAGAATGTCTTTATTGTAAAAATAATCGTAAGCAAATTTAATATAGCTGCGCTTTTCGACATCTTTGGTTATAAACATAGAGTAAGTCTTATATTAATCAAGAATGCTCGCTAAATACACCTTTTTTTTGCAAAAAAATATGAAGGATTGATTTGAATGCATACATGAATAAAATTTTCAATTATTCCAACGTTGTTGGGACTAATCAAAATCGTCTCAGCATAGTGTCAAGTTATAATTTCTGTTTTAGGTATCTGCCCGAAGGTCACGGTGACTTAATGCGATTGTGTTTCGACCGTTGTCGTCTGTCATGTGACATACATATGTCGTGCGTTCACTATTCTCATTTTCGACTCCTTCCTATGAACCACTAAATGGATTTCAACCAAACTTGACAGGAAACATTCCCATCGGAATGCGCTCTAGGTTTGTACGCTTAATGGAGTTATCTACCCGTGGAGCCTTATAATGGGCCAAGAATGGGCAAAATAGGGTTAATCTGAAAAAATATTCTTTGCTGGCAGTTGGATTGGATGCTGATTTTGTATTTGAGTCTTTAGAGGAAGGCTATAGGGTTTGTACACGAAAACAGTTGTCCAGAAATGGCATCGCTAAAGGTGGGGCAAATAATTGGCATTAAATTACATAGTAACAGATTTAAAAATATTCTTCTACCAAAGTAAAAGGCCTACAGCTTATATATATGATATGCTTCAATATCTATGATATGCTTCAATATCAAGTAGACCGCAAATCAAGACTGTTTAAATCAAGCCCCAAACCCCCGGGTCAAAATTGGCTTGTCCCCGGGCATCACAAGTTTTACATAAGGCTTATACAGCGAAAACTTTTAAAAAATCTCCTTCTCCCAAACAGGAGGGCATAGATTTTTGATATTTGGTAAACAGCATCATCTAGTGGACCTCTATCAAGATTGTATAAATTAAAGCCAAAGGGTCAAAATTGCTCGTCACAAGTTATACATGAATTTATATAGTGAAAACTTAGAAACATCTTCTCTGAAACGGAAAGTCATAAAGTTTTGATATTTAGTATGTAGCATCATTTAGTAAAATTCTACCAAGATTGTTCAAATTATGACACATGGGTCCAAACTGGCCCTCCCCGGGGGTGTCACATGTTTAACATAGACTTATATAGTCAGAACTTTAAACATCTTCTTTCAAACAAAAAGGCCTAGAGCTTTGATTTAATGTACAGCGTGATCTGGTGGACCTCTATCTAGGTAATTCAAATAATGGTCCAAGGATAAAAATTGGCCTGTTCCCAGGGGTCACAAGTTCTACACTGGCTTATATAGTTATAAAATAAAGGCGTTGATGTTTGGTTTGTAGCATCATCTATAGTGGACCTCGCCCGAGATTTTTATTAAATTTTGCCCCCCGTGTCTTGAAAGACATAGTCGGCTGACGGGAGGCCATGGTGACATATTGCAATCGTGTTTCATCTGTTGTCGTCCGTCGTACCTTATATTTTACATATTTTCGACTTCTTCATAAAAAGCAACTGCATAGATTTCAACCGAACTTGACAGGAAACATTCCTATGGGAAGGAGCTCCAGGTTTGTACACTAAATGGAGTTATCTCCCCTTGTATCCCCATAGGGAGGCAAGAAAAGGGCAAAATAGGGTAAATCTGAAAAAAATTCTCGACATGAACTGGCAGTTGGATTGGATTCAGATTTTGTATTATGAGTTTTGAAGGGAGGAATTTAAGGTTCTATTACAGGAAAAAATATGTCAAGAAATGGCCGCCGTAAAGGTAAGGCAAATGATTGACATAAGCTTACATAGTAATGAAGTCTTCAACTACCAAACAAAAAGAGCTACAGCTTCTATATGATATGTGTCATCATCAACTAGCTACCAAGACTGTCTAAATCAATCGTCCCCGCAGTGGAAAATTGTTGTGTTGTTTTTCTTTGAAGGCGTCTAACGGATACAGACTTTATAGTCATGTGGCGCTTTGCTTGAAAAGGTCTATTAGCGACCATCACCGAAAAGATATTTTGTTCATAACAGAGCCTGTGCGTGGCTTTTCTAACCATTACACATCTACACCACATGAAAACTAAGATCAGCCTTCGCTGAATACTCTGTAGATAGATTTTGAATGAAAATTTCTTAAGATGTGAACAAATATTATGGGTGCACCGAGTGGATGTACAGATTGTTCAGACTCTGCACTTCACGCAATTTTAAGATATTGTAACGGGTCGAAAGAGTTGTGATTTGGCCGGAGCTGATGATATTGTAACATTCCGAGCGCGTAGACAAAGACTATCTATTTAGAGAAAATAATCCTCAACCCTAAACGGGTCGAGCTTGTCTATATTTAACTTGACTTTCAGAAGGTACCATAATTTGCATAACGCGGCAAATTACCATTCCTAAAACCGTTACAATATCATCGTGATGAGATTCCTGAAATTATAGGAAAAAGAAGATGTGATAAACAAAAATCGTCGCGTCAATATTTTGCCTCTTGATTGACGGATATTTGGCCACGCCCACTGACCTCCAACAAGGAGGTTCAGCATAGATATCAAACCGTATTATTTCTGAAAATTTATATTCGGTTACACGAAACAAACAACAACAACAACAACAAAAATAGAATTGTTGGGTGGCGACCTAAACATCGTTACCACAGCTTGATGTTGAAGTCTCCAAATTAACACAAATACTTAACGTGAACATCGGATTTCAAAGTTTATTTCCTGTCTATATGAACGGTTTGATTGGCCAATCGACATTTTTTCTGTGCTTGCGGCAATCCGTCTCTTACCCTAGAGTAGTGAGTTTGCTTTGTTTGATTTGTATTTGGTTAAACGATGCTTTAAACAATTTTTCAGTTATAGAACCGCGAGGCTTACTTAAACATGTACTTCCTGTGTATTACTATTACAAGACTGGGGCTCCGAGATGTCTCGAACAAGAATATATCTCCATGACAAGCACCGAAACCCTCGATTTCTCTCATCTGACTAACCGCTGGCACCGCCCTCTTACTCATTTTGCCACGTCTTTTGACTCCTAACAAAAAATTCCATTTCGATATTTTTTTCCGACTAATCTTTTATATTTCTAGAAATTCAAATTAAAGGATATTCAATTCTCTCAACTACGGCAGTGACTCTTGTCTTTTCAACTCTAGTGGAGAACAAATATTTTATTTGAATCTTTCGGGAGGTTCGAATCCCGCATTTTTATTTGGCAAAATTTATAGTCAGTAGCTTGTCACAAACTTGTAGAATTGTTGCTTCGCGACCTACACGTCGCTGTAGTTACGACGTTAAGGTCTCCAAACCAACTAAAACAGGTTACAAAAATGGCGGCCAATCACGGAGTTCAAATTTTACTTCCAGTCTAAATGAATGCATTCATTGGTCGACTGGTTATTTGATTGACAGCCACGATTGGTCAACTTCGAATCCGCCGCCTCAACCACTGAGCAACGCTGGTTCCCCTCACGGGGTGATGAGACGGGAACTGTGTGCTATCTTCACATCAATCGGAACACACTCGGCTATTCCCGTTAACTTTGGGAACAGACCCCAGACGTATATAAGGCGATGTATTGTGTAACAAAACGGCTGTCAGCCCGATTTGCTCAGTTGGTAGAGAGCTTGACTTTAAACCTCAAGATCACGATTTCGAGCCCTGGGCTGACTATATCAACTAACATACCAAATGTCTTTCGGATGAGACGTTAAACGGAGGCCCCGTGTGACGGTGCTATCCACCGAGCACGTTAAAGAACCATGCGCGGCTCTCAGTAATGTCGCACTGAATCCTTGCACTATCCCCCGTTACAATTAACAGTTTCTCGGAGCGTCGCCTATATCGGTATGCGCTACGGTAGCGACGATAAATAAACGGAAATACACAGACACAAAAAAACGGTGCATTTTGTGAGTCAAAAACAGTGAAGGAAAACGTAGTACGTAATCTCGGTGTACTTTGGTGGTTCGGAAGTCTCAAAATAGCTGAAAAACTTAAATTTTCTGTTCTTTAATGTTCTACCCTATTTTGCTCTGACATCAAGTTTCTTTGAAGACCAAACAGAGTTCTTCATTTTACCGCAGTCGCTTTGCATAACAGATAAGGCCATTTTGGGAGTTTATCATGTGAATTTTTAAAATAGTTCAACGATGTACATCCGATGTTTGATTCGTAGAATCGAACGAGGAGTTCCGATTGATCTTCACATTAGAATCGAAAACGTATCATAAGTGGAAAAAAATAAGAGAGGCGTATTTGACCTCTAAGTACGAATTTGACCCTGGTACATTATTGTTATCTCTTCCCCTACCAATGTGTCTTATCTTGAATTCAACCACTCAATTTATATAACGTAGGCCTATAAGGTGTCGGGTGCAATGTGAAACATTTAATCAATTCCCATATAATCCCCCTTTTAACGCCCACCGAGAAAAAGTTCAGAAAACATTGTGGATAATTGAGAAAATGCTTGTGGCAAGCAATTTCATCATTTTCCTCAAAGATTTTTACTCCTAGAAAAGAGAGAAAAGTTTAAGACACCCCCCCCCCCTTCATAAAAAATACATTGACTTAAATTGTTGTCTGCAATTTCTACGAATTTCGACAAGTTTATAAAATCGTCGTCTGGTAATGGGTTAACACACCTATAGAAATGATCTAAAATGTGGAAATCAACATTTTTATCGTCCTGAACAATGGTTCACTCGCCGTTGGGCTACCAAAACTACGGCTTTATAATCGACGGTCAAAAAGGTCTTCAAAAACTTAGACAAAAAGAGATAACGAATAGCTGAGCCGACACGAAAAAGAGACCCAATGCATCCTCTTGACTCTCGTCAACCTGTGTCATGTTTTCTGCCTGATCAGGATCTGGAAAAGGTCATCGTGTATCGGTCGAGATAATAATGTAGAAATTGGCTTTTTGAAGGGTTGACGTCATAGATGAGTTGGCAATAATCACGTGAGAGTTCAAACTCCAGATAAAAAGTCCACAGACCTATCAAATCGTTCATTGGCATCGGAAGTTATATATTGAACTATGACATTTGAATTAAACATTTTTGATTGTGGGCAACTTAAAGATCATTCAGTCGTATAGATAGCCAATATCGTTTTCACTTTTGTTTTATATTCTCGCCAATACACTTTACAAACTTCAATCGTTTTTAATTGGCCGTAGACCAATTTATATAACCATAAACTCGAGATTGGGTCGCTGCAATTTACCAAAACTGCCTTTAGCCCAACTGGACGTATATTCTGACGGGAAAACAGAAAAAATCATTTCATTTTACAAGTTAAGAATTATCAAAAGGTGTAAGGAAAACTGGACGGTCACACGCTTTAAAGATGAATGCTTCAAGGATTTTCCGCTAGTGATGAATGCGTCTAACCAACCCTTTCTTTCAATCATATCGAGGTGTAAACAAAGATGATACTGCCACTCAATTATTTTCCAGCCATAAGTTAATCAAAGTACTGAAAGTTTTTTTTGAGAGCAAATTTGATTATTATGCTTTCAAGCTGTCTAAAGAATTCGCCCAAAGAATAGCATCAATTGTTTTTTCCTTTGTTTATAATCAGCGCTGTTTAGGAACTTTTTAATTTCTGCACAGAAAAAGAGAGGGTTTTTAAATTTCATGAACCTGCTGTCAGCATTTGCTCTTAAACTTAAGTTATCATATTTCCATAATTTTTCTGTTTTGGCTTTATAAAAAAAGCTTGTAGGGTCTAACCATGACTATTTAACAATCGAGATTTTTTAAAAAAATAGTTTTCACAAAAAGTTGCTTTTTTGTCGGTACCCATGTTGCATCAAGGCCTTACGTTCGTGTAAAATGATATTAGTTCTAATTAACATTCACGGAAATACCATACACTAGGATAGAACCTACGTGTTGTGAAAGTAATAGAAATTAAATTTGTTTTACCCTAATTCTAAAGTCGGAATGCAACGATATGTCAAATTTCTCAGTGACGACCAATTACAGTGCGTACGGCACTTTGATTATATCTCAGCTGAATTACCTAACTGTAGTTCAGATCCGTCGAACGATTTCGGAATTATTTTACGTGAAGGGTCACAGTTATATAAAAGAAACTGAAAAAAAGCTTATATGTAAAGATAAGAATGGCCTGTTCACTGTTAACACTTTCCTTACTGGCAAATCTTGTAGTCTCGGCATTGGGCATTCTTTTAGAACCTGGACCGCGAAAAGTCAACAAAACTTTGAGTGTTGGTAATGGAGGAATATGGGGTACGTGGCGGGCTGCAGAGTTCTGTCCCAGTGGAGCATTTGCAACTGGATATAAACTTAAGGTAAGTATGATAGATCGTCAGTTTATTATACCCCAGCTTCCAAGAGGGCCGTATAATGGTTTAGATCTGTCACCCCTTTCGCTCGTTCCCCAGTCTGTAACATTTTTTTCTTGCGTTATTACTTAAATTGTTTTCAAATCACTTTATGACATTAGACCCTATATGACATTACGTTCACACTGTATATAGCCTTACGAATCGTATAGATCTATTGGGTTAAGCAAATTATAAATTAGACGGAGATCTCACCGAAAAGTCAAATTCAATAATAGAGGTCGAAATAAAAGTAGCAAAAGAAAAAATATGAGGTAAAGGTACCGTGGTGTACGTACTACAGTTAGGTAGAAATCGTTTAGTTTTGACTGGGAAGTTGCGTATTGTTGGTGCTATATGTAATATAACATTAGTTTTGGAATTATAAATTCAAAAAAGTTGAAGACGACAATTTCAAGTTGGTTGAATTTAGCAATTTTTTCTCTTGTTGAGAAGAAAACATTGTGGACAATGAAGAAATTGCATGTCACAAGCGATTTCTTTATTGTCCACAATGTTTTCCAACGCCTTTTTCTTTAGATGCTTAAAAATTAAATTGAGTGGAAGTGGTTTAATGGCATGCTTTTGAAAGAGTTCTCTACAATTTAAATAAAATTTCCAATATTCCTGAAATACAAAGGAACTACTTACATGGCGTGGGCATTCAGTGGATTTAGTGGTTAAGCCTCAAGCGGCATTTTGCACTCGTTGAACTTTGAGAAGACCTCAAAATGCTGTCTGTTAACTTAAGCTATCAAAGCAGACGCTTTGCTAGCTAATAAGATATATAGTTTGTGTAATCTCTACACAACGTTTCCATGCATATCATTGATCCTTAAGCTATTACTTTAAAATCTAGTTTTCTTTCCTTTCATATAAGCACCAATTCTACGAAACAAATGAGTCCGAAGAGTTGCCGATTGAGGCGAATCGCATTATAAGCAAACTATTGTTATACTATGGTCGTATAAATTGAAACTACATCATCGTCCATCCCATACTCAAAACAAATACGGTTTGATGAGATGGAAAGAAACAAAGATCAGGGTAACGTAATATTTAGAACGTCGTACAAACGGCGTGATCCTAATAGAAACGTGAAAAGACCTTGATTATCGAAGTGAAAGCGCAGTTCCTGTTCCGTCTTGAAATACCCTATACAGCAATTGTTTGAAATTCAAGATATCTACATCACAGATTGAGCCTATGCTTGGAACCGACAGGGACGATACTTCTTTGAATGCTATAGAATTACACTGTGGGTTCCTTGAGTTCGAGGGTTATGGCGGTGACATCACTTCCGATCAGAGTCCATGGGGCAATTGGGGAGCAGATTATAAATGCAATGAGCATGATGGAACGAATGATTTTCTTACATCTTTTGTGCTACAAGTCGAAGCAACTCGCGTGAGTATAATTTATATTTAAGTCATAATAAGTGACAAAAATTGTATAACGATATTGTCGAGGAAGTTCGAAAAGTATAGAATATGCAGGCCCCCTTTGGTGGCTTAGTAACAATTCCAGAGGCTAACTTGGTGAGTTGCAGATTTTTAAACAATATATTAGGAAATAGAACTTTAGTAAAAACTCCACGAATGTAAACGAAAAAAAAGGGGGGGGTAGTCTCCTCTGAACATACTACACCGTAACCCCTGTTCTCATGTACAAGCCCTCGACTACACAGGGTAACTCGGGACGGAACTATTACGCATTTTGCTGATTTTTGGATGATAGAATTGTCTTTCTGTCTTACTTTATGGTGTGTTTTTGTGTGTGTGTGTGTGGTTTTTTTTTTTTTGTTTGTTTGTTTTTTTTTGTTTGTTTGTTTTTTTTTTGTTTTTTTTTGTAGATATACGGACCAGTGTTATGATATTTCGTTTTTATGTTGATATGAAAATAATTTAATTGTTAGTTTCGTCTATCTAAAACGAGAAAGAATTCTTTTGGCAAAATAAAATATTCATGCCTCCTTGAAGAAAATTTTGAGAATACTTGCGATGAAAATAGTTCTCTAGAAATTGTAGCACAATTTGAAAATTTAAGAAAAAAAAATCTGTTTTTTTTCCCGCTCGATGTCATCAAAACAAAAGAAATGGTAATAATGTTTTTGTTTTCATGGAGGTATGAACAAAAAATCACCGTTCTGTATTAATCCGCTTCGTGTTTTCATACAGTGTGGTAAGGTTTTTCTTGTTTGTTTTTTTTTGTTTTTTGTTTTTTTTGTTTTGTTTTTTTTTAAAGATTTTTACGCCAATAAAACAAGAAAAAATCTCTTCATCTCTTAAGAAACGTTCAAAAATTGTACTTTGGTATAGGTGTTTTTTCCAAAAACTCTTGTCTATTTATATTTGAAATACTAACCCCAGTTGACAAGCCATATTGGATTTATAGAAAGGGCTCCTTTTCGTCTACATATGCATGTATTTGTTCAGTTATCCATGAAAAGCTGCCTAAATCACGTTCACTGACTTTCCTGCATGACGGTGGAAAATTCTAGTGTTTCGATGATATCACAAGTTTCTAATTGTCACTAAGTTCCTTTAGAAAACATCGTGAAAATGGTTAATTGACCGATCGCTTGCCCCGCCCTCTTACGCCGTTGGTCACGCCCGTTGACTCCGACTGGAAGTCCCGCTTTGATTTTAAACGGCGTTATTGTGCAGAAATTATAGCCTGTAGAATGTAACAAAAAGGTAGAATTGTTGCTTGGCGACCTTAACGTCGTAACTACAGCTTGAAAAAAGCTGTAGTTACGACGTTTATGTCGCCAAACCAACAATAAAAGTTAACTAAAATGGTGGCCAATGTTGGAGTTGAAAGCTCAGGTCCGGGCTGAATGAATGGTTTGATTGGTTGGTTGATTCCTTGATTGACAGTCGCGACTGGTCAATTGTGACTATCCCCTCAAGATAAAAATTTTGGAGAAACATCGTGGGAAATGCTTAAATTGCTTAAATTGCTTGATTGCTTCATTGAAATCCGATCGATCTAAAATTTGTCGTCTGATATCGGGTTCGTAAAATGAAGTGCTCTCAAATCACTACCCTCGCTACCCTTGGTTTCTTTACCTAAAAGCCATTTCGAACATCATTGTCTTAAACATGAATAGAATCAATATAGTGTAGAACCCGTTATCTTCCGATAGGTGGCATTTTTTAAATACTGACCTATCTAATTTGAGAATTCTGGGTAGTGTCATTCGTGACAACTCAGCCGATTCCGTCGAACTACATTCAAAATGTCAGCGCCCAGAAAAGCACGTTTTGTATTTTTGATGTCTCTTCTTGGAGAACAGGTAAGACATGAGTGCTTTCGCATTTCAAAATAATTGTTTTTCTAATTAATTTTGGGCGACAGTTAAGTTTGATTTCTCCACAATTGTAGGTTTTATTGCAATTACCCACTTGCTACTTTTTGGCGATATAATATGGAGTTATGCGTACGACGTATGCAGTAATATTTATCCCAATCTGGATAAGTGATACGGTCCCGAAGACAGGTCAATCTTCGGAGAATATGACATGCGCAGACAACGGTGTAGAACCCGATCCGTTTTATGTCTATCTCCTAACGCTTTATGATACATGCAACTGATCCATCGCTGGCCCCGCCCACTTATTCCATTGGTCCCGCCCACTGATTCCGATAGAAAGTTACGTTTCGATTTAAACGACGTCATTTCTGTTTAAAATGAGCGATTTCGTTGGTCGACTGGTATTTTGATTGACAGCCACAATTGGTCAATTATATTGCCGTCGAAGAATGGTGGTACGTCAACTTTTATTTCCGTCCACACATTTATCACTGCGATTGAAAATGATATTGTGTGTATCATGCAGTATTAAAGGGACGGAAATGACATACCATGTACATACACTGTGATAAAAAGAAATCGTTTTAAAGGTTAATGTAAGAAAGGTATCAGTCACTCAATTTTTGATAGAGAAGTTACTAAGCCCCAATACAAGCATTCGGGCGATCTCCGATGTCTCCGACAGGTACGGAATCGGCCGAGTTTTGACGAATGGTATTCCTAGATAACAGATCATATATTTTTTCCTTTATATCAGCCGGAAATACGTGATTTTGACGACACGGCCGCGAATTACGTGCGCTTCAAGTGTCGCGATTTTCATGGTTCCCACGCTGAGTACGAGCTATCTAGTGGCAAAGGACTCTGGGGTACGTTTGGGTCTTGGAGCCAAAGCTGTCCCGCCAACACCGCCATCTGTGGACTTAGAACGAAAATAGAAGCACCAGACGGGGACGACACAGCTCTAAATGACGTTGAGTTTTATTGTTGTTCTTATTGAACTGCGAATGGAGAAATGGATTTCGAACTGTGGACAATGTCTGGGATTTTTAATAGCTACAAATTAAATTATGTTTAATTCATTCAATTCTTTATTTATATATTTGTTAGGTCAGACGAAAGGGGTCCTCAAAAGATCTTAAATAATACACAACGTCAACCAGAGTTGCGAAGACGTTAGCACAGTGATTTGAATTCCCTTGTGTGTGCGTTTGTTTGTTTTGGTGTGTGTGTGTATGTGGGTGGGTGTGCGTGCGGGTATGTGTGTGTGTGCAAATTGAGTACAATCGTGTACAAGTTATAGTGAGTGATTAAAGGTCAATTTTGCATATACAGGATTAGACAAAATTGACCTAGGATCACTCACTATAACTTGTATATCATAAATTTAGTGTTAGAAACAAAATATCGAATGTTCACACAATCTTGAGAACTCTTCAGGCCTGACTGTTCATATTTGCTTGTAAAAAATCGCGGGGAAAGGGTTTGTAACATTATCGCGAAAAGTATCGACCCTTGTCAGCCTTTGTGGAATGCACGGGTCAAAACCTTTCGCCAGTTGCATATTTTTGATGAAGATTAGCCTTTTTTTACCTTTTTATGTATATTCATTTTAGGATAACCATCGCTAATTGATCCCTGCCGGCAATGAAAAAATGAAATCGACTTTTCATTTAGACTGGAAGTTAACTTTGATCTCCGACTTTGGCCGACATTTAAGCTATAGTTATGATGTCTGTGTCGCCAACAAACCATTTTCTTTATTGTTATATGTTACTGAATATAAATTTTGCAAAATAACGCCGTTTAATATTGAAGGCGAAGTTCCTGTTGGCACGGCCAGCGGAGTCAGTGGGCACGGCCAGCGGAGTAGTTGGCACGGCCAGCGGAGTCAGTGGGCATGGCAGCGGAGTCAGTTGGCATGGCAGCGGAGTCAGTGGGCGTGACAGAGAAGTCAGTGGGCGTGACAGAGGAGACAGTGGGCATGGCAGCGGAGTCAGTGGGCAAGGCAGCGGAGTCAGTGGGCGTGACAGAGGAGACAGTGGGCAAGGCAGCGGAGTCAGTGGGCATGACAGTGATCCGTCAATAGACCAGTGCTGGATCCGTTCTCTTTCCAAAAATGTGTATTATACAGATCTTTTGGTCTTTCTTTTTTGCATGACGGCAAAGTTTATTTTTTGTCCGACGTAAAAAAATAGTCTAACTGGCAAGAGAATCTTTATTAGAATTATTTCTTAAATTGGGCCAAACTCTTCGTGTGTCTGCCTTTTTATGAATTTATCGTTTACGAATTGTAGGGTTGGGGTATGATATGACCGTGTTTGTGTATGTGTGTGAGGGGAAGCGTTGATACAAAATGACCTGTTGAATCTTGCATGTCTTATTGGCTAGGGGCTTGTGATCGGAGAGGAATCCAAGAGTCCGAATCCTGGATGTAGTACTGCTCATTGCGTGTGTATTTCCTTTGGCAGACATTTTAGAGTCTAGTACTATTGCTGTAAGCGTATTAATTAGATGACCTTGCAATGATGTAATTGAGAGATTATTGAGTATTCCTTTCTGGTTTTGCAAAATGTTAGACCTATCCAAATTCAAGGGTTTTGCAGACGGAAATATGATTTAGATTAAATTTGATAAATAACCATTCACTAGGGTAGAGCATATTGTTCGGGAAAAAATAAAGGAATTGCTTGTTACAAGTAATTTCTCCTTTTTCTAAAATATTCTCTACATCATGAATTTAGAGAGACATATAACAAGGGATTGAATAGGAAAGGGTTAACCTTATGCACAAAAAATAGAAAAGAAAAAACACCCTAAATGACATGTTTTACTTGGTAACCCCTAGAAGCTAGAGAATTTAACCCAATGCAGAGACACGGGTAATGAACACGATAAAAGCCTGGTGTATATTCTGAATTAGTCAAATATGACTAAGATGCTTTCAAAAGTAAATCGACATTCACATATCGATGTGTTAGTACAATACCGATTAAAGTACCTATATTTATATAGATATTCTATACATCAGGCGAAAAGAGTAGCATGAAGGAACTCCGCAAAACATGACAAATAGAATCAAACTTGCTCAAGCGATAACCTCTATTATACGACCAGTTTCATTAAGCGACGAGCATCAAAGTTCCCTATCCATAAAAAAATTGGTTATCATAATTTTACGATTTTCTCTTTAACATTATCGTGACTAAATCCTATGTTGATTAAGTGAGAATCCTGCAATAACTCATGTCGAACCATATATCACAAATACCGTAATAAGCGACCATCCTCTTAAAAGACCGACCGCCGTCATAGCGCAGTCGGTAGGGCATCAGACTCCTAATCTTCAATCATTGGGTGCCATGGGTTCGATCCCCGGCGGCGGCACATATCCTTTCCGACATTTGTCTCTCGCAAATGGACGGATAATCGTAAACCTAAGTGGGAAAGCAGCTGGAGGCTAGGAAAGGATGGAGTGGTAGTACTGGTGTGAGAAATACCAGAAATCCATTGCTAGGTGCTCCGGCAATCGCGATATGACTGGAATACTGTCAAAAGAGGCGTTTAACCCCATTCAATCAATTAATCAATCTCTTAAAAGAACATTTTTGAGGCCCCTTGAGTAGACGCATAATACAAGTATAACAGTACTTGAAAAGGGGGTTCGGTTAGCCTAGTTCGAGCAGGTTTGGTTAAAAAAGATCCAACATGAGCCGACGATTCATTCTCCGGGGGAGGGGTTTGCCACAAAAACTAAAAATTATTCAACTTCGGTACAGACAAAAGGTTTGTAAGAATTTCACTGTTTTCTAACAGCATATCAAATTTATAATAAGAAATTATACTTTCTAACACATCCTTCAATCAAAATTAAAGAAACAAAACAAAACAAAAAAAAAAAAAAAAAAAAAAAAACCCAAAGGGAAATGTCTAGAAGATTTAGCTACCGAGAGTTATGGTTCTTTTACTATGTACTTCTCCCTAATGAGATTTTCCTAGAAGGAAGTTTTATTTTGGTATCTATCATACGTTTTGAGATTTGCATAGACAATATTTTAGCCATGAAATAGAAGATATATCTTTCGGGTCATGGGTTGAAAATTTGACCTTGACTTTAGACATAATTATGAAATATGTGTTGGTATATCAGACCTACATATAAAATAAGTTCACAATATATCTTGAACAGTCTAAAAGAACTAGGGTAATGTTTTATTTAACACTTTCCAATTTCTAAAAACTGAAACGTATCCAAATTCAAACAATTCTAGGTTGATTTCTTTTAAATAATCATTCTGTAGGGTAGAAAAAATTGTGGAAAAAGAAGAAATTTCTTGTTACAAGCAATTTCTTCTTTTTCCTCAATGTGGTCTCAAGAATAAGATCGCAGAGACGTAAAAACCAGTAATTAAATATGAAAGGATACAAAAAACGTGAAACAACATGACATTTTATCCCCTCTTTGCATGACATGGTTTCACTAATTTAATATAATACACAGAAAATATGGTCTGTAGCGTTTGGGCAATAGACACAAATTATCATGAAATCATGTTACAATATTAATTCCCCTTTTCCCGTAACACAATAATTTGAAAATGAATTACAAATAGTATACCAAGTCCCCCGTTGAATGGGAATTCAGGTATACGAAGTTTAATATTTTTTTACCCGAGGGTTGTGGAGAAGTTGTTTCCAGTGGATTGATACACAGATTCCTAGAAATGGGGGTATCAGTATTTCTAAAATATCCAAATACCACGAAACACACACAATCGGACATTTAATACTTAAAGAAGAACTAACTATTGTCTAAACCAAAAGTGACCTTTTGTAGGTATCTATCGAAGGTTAAACGGAATCACGCATTATTTTTAAAATTCACGCCATTCGGATATTGGCATGGCGAGACCTTCTTTGTGAATGACCCATTTTCAATCAACACTAGGCACAATTTATAACCATTTGAAAAGTTGCTTTCACTAGAAATTATCAATTTTTCAATTCAAGGGCAGATAATTGATGAAGAACTGGAGTTATCTTAATTTAACGGAAGAAAAGAAAGTGACCAGGGCAACAACCCACAACGTAAAATAAGTCAGTTTCAAAACTGCTGTAAGTGCGCATATATAGGTAGCCAGTTAAGTTTATTTTAGCCCTTGTCATGCTCAACCCAGAATATTTCTGTTTTACAGGAAGTATAGACAAAGATAAGCCTGCACGTAAGTTGTTACATTGAGTTTCAAAAGAAATAATGACCAATAACTAATGATTCCGGTGCTTTCAGTCCTTTGATTTTAATACAATACCGGAAAGGTTTTTATTCATCATGACAAGGGTTGATAATTGATCATAATTTTGTACTCAAACATGAAAATCGTCGATATTCAATAAATCACAAGAAGTTGCATTTTCTTACTATTGAATTAGAAGATATTAGAGAAAAAGAAATTTTTACATTAAGTCCCCTTTTTAGAGTAATCAGAGTATACTTTTAAACTTTTTCAGATAGTTTTGTTTTCGCTAGACAGTTTATATAATAGGCGAGTCTCTCGAAAAGGGAAAACTGGGGACGCTGTCAGGTAGAAATTGGCAACCAGTAAAAACATAAATCGTGTGCTTTGAAGGTGAATGATAAACGCTTAAAAGCACAGCGATGTACATGTTGACCCATTAACATGCAATTCCGTATTTACGATCTTAAGAAATTCAGTTTTGGAGAACATGAGAATGGAAAAAATTGCTTGTTACAAGTAATTCTCCATATTTCTCTCAATATTTTCCTACCTAATATGGTACTTATTTTTTGTGTGTGTTTTAATTCGCCTTAGGCCAAAACGATATGCGAAGAAGTTTCATTCTTCTTTCTTATTTCTACAATATTTTCCTTAATTTTCTCAGGGTTTTGTATTGTTCAAGCTTATGGGGGTTTAATTTGAATCGATATATCCATTCCACCATGCGTGGAATACTAATCGCAATATAATAGGCCGAAAAGCAATCACTATGTGTATTAAAAAACTTGAAAAGAGGAGTAAAGTTGAGCAGGTACATACAAAAAATGGCGGAATTTCGTAGGGACCAACCAGGTAAATTTTAGTTCTTTACCGTAAATATTGATTTAAACGACGCCTCGTCGCGCGAAATGTGACCATCTCGGAATTGCGAAAAGCATCGACTTAACTGAATGCTCAGCCCAGTGACCGTGGCCGGAACTTTCGCTTTTGCATTTTGTGGTTGTAGAATGGTAGTTTTTCATCGATTTATTTTCTTTTTTAAACCCTTTCTTGTTTTTTGAAATTTTAAACTGGTCCAATTTGAAATATGTTGCAAAAAATAACCAAGTCGATTGCATTTTGAAATAAAACCATCCTATGCCGTAGAAAATAGGGTGATAAAAGAAGAAATTGCTTGTTACAAGCTATTTCTTTTTTTTCCATTATATTTTCTAGAGTATGAAATTACATGGAAGCAAAAACCGGGGATTATTCGGGAAAGGGTAAAAATCAGACTTGAGCTGCACTCGTCGAGCTGTACTGGATCCGACTTCATTTCAAATATTTGATAATAAAATATCTTGATGGTCTCCTTTTGCACCACAGGTCTCATATTGGCTTGTCGATTTAACCCCATTTTTGTTATGCTTTTTATTGGTTTGGCGACTCAAACGTCGTAACTAGTGCTCATTGATATTGCAGTTACGGTGTTAAGGTCATCAACAAACCATTCCACTTTTTGTTAAATGCTACTGGCCATAAACTTTGCAAACTAAGACCATCTGAAATCGAAATGGATTTTTTTGTCGGATTCGATGGGCGGGGTCAACCTTGTAAATGGGGGAGGGGGGCACCGATTGGTCTATTGTTGGCAATGCCAAACAAAGACCTTTATCTGAAAAGCGATCGAACGAAGGGCAGGTCAAGCAGCGCTGACTTAAAAAAACGATCAAACGAACAAACAACAAAAAACAGAAACATGTATATATTGAGTTTCAAAAAAAAAAAAAAAAAAAAAAAAAAAAACTTCAAGAGAGCGAAAATTTTCTTTCCTGCATTGACTTTGCAATATGCGTATTATGAGCTCGGAAGAGTCCAATTTTAGGTGGCGTATCGCGAGTATACCAGCGGTATTGCTGTACAAAGATCTGGTGATATAAGTAAATACGCCACCCTCTTGCTATTCTGGCTTTAGATATGAGGGGTATGAAAGATGTGTGACTTACACTCCCATAGGACTTTAAAGTTTTTGAGTCACCTGATTGTGTAAGAAATCAGGCTCTAATTATTATCATACTTGATGATGAGGATGTTTCCATCCCATGTCAACGTTTTCTGTTTATTTCTTACTTCAGCGGTATTGCTTCCATTAGGTGTCTTCTGCAGTATAAAACAGCTGATCTCAATAAGATTTAAATGATTTGTAGCTCACCTAGCTACAAAGTGCTCAAGGTGATATATTATAATCGATCTTCGCCCGTCGTTCATTTGTCCGTACGGTGTCCGTCTATGAAAAATCTCTTAAAGCATCTCCTTCTAAACCACTGGGCCAATCAAGCTGAGACTTGGCAGGGGTGTTCTTTGTGTGAAGCCTTACTAAAGTTGTTAAAAGTATTGGATTTCATATAAAACTGTGATTGCCTTGACAACAGAAAGGCAGACAATTAGGAAAATCTTGTGAGAAACCCCAAGGCCTACAGCGTCCAAATTTCGTATGTGACATCAACTCTAAATTATCGTCTGCTAACCTTTGAATTTGGAAAGGTCGAAAACTTTAAAAACAGAGGGGTAAAAATGGTGCCCGTGTGATCTCATATGGGCTCTGCTCGGGTACTCAATATTTTTCATATAAAGAAGGAAGGAAATCTTCAAACAAATTCTTGAGAGAAGACATAATCAAAGTGTCGTACGCACTGTAATTGGTCGTCACTGAGAAATTGGACATATCGTTGCATTCCGACTTTAGAATTAGGGTAAAACAACTTTAATTTCTATTACTTTCACAACACGTAGGTTCTATCCTAGTGTATGATATTTCCTTAATGTTAATTAGAACTAATATTATTTTACATGAACGTAAGACCTTGATGCAACATGGGTACCGACAAAAAAGCAACTTTTTGAGAAAACTAAATTTTTAAAAATTCTCGATTGTTAAATAGTCATGGTTAGATCATCCCTGCAAGCTTTTTTTTATAAAGCCAATACAAAAAAAAAATTATGGAAATATGATAAATGAAGTTTAACAGCACGTTCATGAAATTTCAAAACCCTCTCTTTTTCTGGTCAGAAATTAACATGTTCCTAAACAGCGCTGATTATAAACAAAGGAAAAAACAATTGACACTATTCTTTGGGCGAATTTTTTAGACAGCTTGAAAGCATAATAATCAAATTTGCTCTCAAAAAGAACTTTCAGTACTTAGATTAACTTATGGCTTGAAAATAATTGAGTGGCAGTATCATCTTTGTTTACACCTCGATTTGATTGATAGAAAGGGTTGGTAAGACGCGTTCATCACTAGCGGAAAATCTTTGAAGCATTCATCTTTAAAGCGTGTGACCGTCCAGTTTTCCTTTACTCCTTTTGATAATTCTTAACTTGTAAAATGAAATGATTTTTTTTCTGTTTTCCCGTCAGAATATACGTCCAGTTGGGCTAAAGGCAGTTTTGGTAAATTGCAGCGACCTAATCTCTAGTTTATGGTTATATAAATTGGTCTAGGACCAATTAAAAACTAAAGGTTACAAAAGTTCGCATGTGACATTGTATAGTGATCTCTATCAAAGTTGTTTAAAAAATGCTCCAGGAAATTCATTTAGTCTCCACCCGGTCGCATCCAATTTTACATAGAAACAAAGAAGGAAACCCTAAAAAACGTAAGGCCATGAGGTTCCAAAGTGTACATGTGATATTGTCTGGGGACACTGTACTAAAGTTATTAAAGAATGATTATAGGGTCTAATTTTGGCACTACCTGGATGCACCCAATTTGACATAAAGAAGGAAATCCTGTAGTGAGAACCAAGAGTTTATACGGGTTCATATTTTGCATTTCATTTTGCCTAGTTTTCGACCACGTTTTCCGAAGGAAAAACAGGTAAATAGATTTGTGGATAACGGTATGGGGGGATGAGGGCTGTGTGCGGGCGATCGGTTTGGTGGGCTTTGATGGACCCTGTATGTGCAACTGCTCCTACAATTACAAGATTTTAATGAAACTTTCCCAAGATGTTTGTCTACATGTGATCTACCGCATAATATAAGCGTTTTGTTATTAAATGCTGTGTCATGGAAAAGGTGATTTACTGTCTTTTTTTGTGCGAAGCTTCTAGTTCATGAGGGATTAGATGGAATGTTCACCAAGTGTTTGTCTTAATATTACCCACCACACATTATCAGCGTGTTGTGATTCAATGCTGCGACTGCGTCATGGGAAAAGGGTACTTCAACACTTCTTGGCACATTTTGATGATTTTTTCACCAAATGGTTGTCTTCATGTGACCTACAGTATACTACCAGTGTTTTGTTATTTGATACTTCTTCACGGACAAGGAGACTTATTGTCTTGTGTGCTCGACTACTCCGACAATGCTCGACGGATTTTGAGCCATTGGCTGTCCCTACCCATCCTTTTTTACATAAAAACAGCTAGGCAAAGAAATTGATTGTTTTTCATGTATCACCTGTTGACCCTGTATTTAAGTTAAAATAATACTCCTTTGTTTTAGTTTGGTGCTACATTTCGTAGGGAAAAAAGTATGAAATCTTTAGAAAAAGTCATTGGACATTTTTTTTTTGCTTGAGATCTCTGATTTGGGGAAATTTGCTTTTATTCACGAGGAGACTCGCGTGAGCGGTTAACTTTGTTTTGTTTGTTAGGGAGGGTTGCAAAGAAGCTAATCATTCTCATAACACTTTTTTGTATTCGTTAAATTCAATTACTGAAGCCGACAAGTGTTTTCAAAATTCCGACTATGTATTCCAATTGGTCAGGTTTTAGTATCCGCGGACATTGCACATGTGGTGGCGAGTCGGACTCTGACTCATGAGGTCCAGGGTTTGATACCTGGTCGCGGCAAATGTTATTTCCAAAATGTGTCTCCCGACAATGGGTGGACAAAAGTAAACCTAAGTGGAATGAGAAGCTGGAGGCTTGAAAAGAATGTAGTGGTCGTGCTGGTGTGAGAAAATCCATACTTAGGTACTCTAACCGCCGCGATATGGAAGAAATATTGCTAAAAGTAGCGTAAAACCCCATTTAAAATAGGTTTTTGTAAGGTTCTTCTCTCCATCAAAATTCAAAAGCAAAACACAGTATATATGAATAAAATGCGTTTTCTTTCATTTTACTCTTAAACAACGATGTCTGGAAAGATAAGTCTTACTGTTAAGATCAACTAACTCAAATTCTCATGTAATACAACATTTTCCAAACGGAACTGAAGAGTGAGATCCGCGTGTGATTGAAACTTTTTAGGGGGTCATTTAATACATCTTCTTAGATTCGAGGTCATGTCAATTATATGCCTTTAAACTTCATTTTATATCTGAGATATTATCCATTTAATACCTAATATTTTTATTAGGTCATATCCATACATCCTTATCTAATTAGATTCCAGGTCATATCCATTCAAAAGATGCAAATTCAATCAGATCCAAGACTTTATTGATTACTATCATTTTTGTCTTTTTAGAACTTTAAACAAAGATCCAATGTGTTAGTAAGTTTGCATTTATGGCTATCGCATATTCAATAAAAGTTTAAAATAATGCATGTTTCAAGACCGTGTAATGGATTAATTTCTGCTTAGCAATTAAAGTCAAGAAAAATAAAAGATCAAATGTATGCTAAAAAGGATAAAAATTGTCATACTTGGGACAATGGTTTTTCAATGGTCTTGAAAAGCATATATGCATTTATATACGAGTACCATAATATAGTACAATAATCTCTGTCTTAACACTTGGTACATTTGAGGTTACTTTTATATAATTGCACCTTGGGTTTGAATTGGCAGCACAAAAAGTAAAGACATTTAGCAAGTATAATAAAAGGAATTAGCTTTACCTCTCACAATCTACAAATTATACTAGGTGTGATATAAAGTTTTGTGCTTTTTCAAAACAAAAAAGAAAAAATTAAATTTTTAATGAAGTAAAAACCTTTTCTTTATAGGTTCGTTTATATAGTGATATTTCAAGACAAAAAAAATATGATTACTCTACTTGTCAGGTTGAGACTGACCGACAGTTCTTCGTATCCAAGAGATCCTGGAAACCCTTAACGCTCGTCTAGCCCTAAGATAATGATCTAGAGCAATTGGCGGATCCTTGTCCCCGACTCTGACAGGAAGTTCCACTTCGATATTAAATTATGACCAGTAACTTGTAAACTTAAAGTGAAAAACCTATAGTGACGCCATTTGACCCGTTACCTGAAGGCAAAACTTTAGATTGGACCAAATTGAAAGAAGTTGCAGACGACAATTTCAAGTTTATGAGATTTCAGATTTTTTCAACTTTCTGGTAGAAAACATTTTGGAAAATGAAGAAATTGCTTGTTACAAGCAAATTCTTCTTTTCCACAATGTTTTCCCAATTGTTTGTCTCGGAAGGCATTTAAAAGCGTCACTGTGTGGGAATGGATTAAGTGGCTAAACCAACAAAAATGCTTGAAATAAATGCTTGAATTAAATGTGGTTAATTCTAGTATCCCGCATTCCTATAATACCGAGGAGTCACATAACGTTATCTCCGAAGCAAGAAAGACTCTTGCAAGTTTGTACCACTAGTGGGCCAGTTTAGAATGTTCTTTAGTCAAAATTCTAAAAAAAAAAACTTTTTTCTTTTTTTTTTTTCTTTTTTTTGAAAACAAGTATATCGCTAAAGCCCTTTTATGTTTGGCCGATTTGAATACGACATGTCGCTGTTTGTTTGTTCATTCTTTTATTTTATTTATTTATTTCATTGATTTTTTTTTTTTTCGAAAATTTTGTTAAAATTTGACCAGTAGTAATTTGGTTGTTCATAAAATAGAAAATTATCCATTTTTTTCTGTGACGTAGCAGAGAAAAGAAAACTTGATACAATTAAAGAGACCTCACGAAGACAAATATTCTTTCCAAATTATATTCTAATTGACGGATCGTGTGGTCAATCAAAGAATCAATCAACCAATCAAATTATTCATTTAGATCGGAAGTGAACTTTGAACTCCAACATTTGCCGTATCTAAAGTTTATTCAAGCTCTTGTTAACGTTTAAGTCGCCAATCAACAATTTTACTTCGTTGTTTCATGTAAGTGGCCATAAATTTTGCAAAATAATACCGTTTTACCATTGCCATGCTGAACCCGGAATATTCCTTCTTTGGCAGGTGAAGTAGACTAAGATCAAACTGCAAACGGCAGTCTGTTCTTAGTCTACACCACCTGCTAGTCCCTTTTGATTCTAAAGATGTTTATAATACAAATTTTCAACAAAAAATAACCCGCAATTAGTGTCTCTATTTCCTTCAGCTCTTCGATTTGTATCCAATTCTATAGAAAATTATATCCACCATGACAAGGGTTAATATCGGAGTGTTGGAGCTCAGTGGGCGTGACCAGCGATCAGTTAATTCCTCAAGAAGTAAATAAGGAGCTAACAAGCAGTTAACGAGAATTCGACTTACGGGAGGAATAAAGATGATCCAAAAATACATGCGGAGTATTACTAGACAAAACGAAAGTTTCTTTCTTTTCTTTAACTTTATCAATGATAAATATTGATCTAGCCATTCCATATGATTTAGTTCTAGTTTCGCTATCGGTATTCAAGCGGTTTTTTTTTGTACTTCCGGGAACAAATTTCTGAGCACGCAACTATTTTGTATGATTACGCATAAAGTAGAGCCATAAGGTTTTACCCAAAACCAGCCAGATGTTTGCTTTGATTTTCTTCGTGGCCTTAAATCATAAAATGTAGAAAATATTTTTGCTGTTTTTTTCATTTAGGATGAACCAGAAACTAAATCACGCTTATATATGAATCCGCTTCGCGTATTTATTCAGTGCAATTAAATTTTTAGGTTCATTCTTCAATTAAAAAAAAATCTCTTAATTTCTTAGAAAAAAATGTTTTTAAAAAGATACCGGACAAAATAAAATCTGCTAAGAACCAAGTTACAGTTTGTTTAGATTGTTAGGTGTGATCACAGCTTGTTGCATTGCTAATCATAAATCTAACAATAATACTCCAGCCTTATGTCAGCAAGGATCATAGTTTTCCGGTTACGGAGAAGATAGGTCTTTAAAAACCCTTTCTTTTTACTATGTAAGATAATTATGCTGCTCCAGGACGGAGCTCAAATATGGCTCCAGGGGTATTACTTGAACAAGATCACTTCGACATACAATTTTCAAACACCAACGTTCTAGGTTTTTTTATTTACCTCTTTAGTAATTTAATATTAGATTCGCCCTTCGAAATTCAAGCATCTTGATTGGCTGATGTGTTTTCATTCTTCCATGAAAAATTAGCTCTCAAATAGCACACAAAGTAGATTAGTAAAATTTCAATCAAAAGTAG
Organism: Fragum fragum; assembly: GCA_946902895.1. Taxonomy (NCBI): domain Eukaryota; kingdom Metazoa; phylum Mollusca; class Bivalvia; order Cardiida; family Cardiidae; genus Fragum; species Fragum fragum. Next base: position 57,950,528 of record OX336370.1, on the reverse strand, counting down.
TAAAAAATATGCTTTGTTATTCTTGACGCCATTACAATATAAGAAAAAAAAGTTTTTATTTTTTTTATTTCAATTGAGGTAAGATCCTAAAAACAAATTAACAAACAAAACAAACAAAAAAAAAGAAAAAAAAAAAAAAAAAAAAAAAAAGAAGACAGAAAACACAGGAGAATCTAAAGAAATTGTTGACAGACTCCCGACAGGCTTCAACAAAATTTCTTCGCTTAACCAATTTTTCTTCTTCTTCTTTTTTATAGTTCAACATTCACTTTGAAGTGCATAATAATGAACTCGTTCTGAGTCATTATGAAAACATGACCACATTGTAGTATATGTGCAGCTAATTTTATAAGACAGAGACTGAAAAAAAAAAGAAAGAAAGAGAAACAAACAATAACAAGAAACTAACGACAACTAAAGGAATCTTATTTATGATCAATTTTCTCCATATTTCATCGAGTTTGCATTCTTGGTAAATAGCAGTAATTAACCCATTCCTTTAAATATAAAACTTGTTTACATACTACATGTATAAGTTTTGTTTGGAGTTTGACGCCAGTATACCGAAAAACCTAATCACACTGTATGAATCTGCTTCGCGTATTCATACAGTGTGATTAGGTTTTACGGTTCATACCTCCACGAAAAAAAAAATTCTCTTCAATTGTCATTTACTCTGAAGCAATAATAAGTGATAAGCCCCCATAAGTTGGGCAAAACATCCACATTGTGTTCTGTTACACTTTGATTTGAGCACGAGATCCCATTTACAATATTGTTAATGGGATCTCGTGCTGGTAAGATCAAAGTATAACAGAACATGGGTGTAATTGTCACTGTCAGTGGTTGTTTCGATAATCGACTGTCAATCAGATAATCGAAAAAACAATCAAATTATACTTCAGACCGGAAGTGAACTTTGAACCCCAAATTGGCTGACATAAATGACAAGCATTTTTGTTGGTTCCGGGACGTTAAAGTGGTAACTACTGATTCAGGCTGTAGTTACGACGTTTAGGTCGCTGACAAACCATTTTACCTTTTTTGTTATATGTTCCTGACAGTGAATTTTGCAAATAACCTTGCTATATATCGAAGTCGAACTTCCTGTTGGAGTCAGAGACCGCGGCCAGCAATTCGTGAATTGGTTGGCCATTTTGCAGACATACTATCGTTTGGACAACGTCAATTTTTGTATTCATACAGATAAACCAGAACTAAAAACCTGCTCGAAATTATCTGCACTCACTGTTCAATAAATTGACGGATCGCTGGCCACGCCCACTATAGTCCGACAGTAAGTTCCAATTAGATATCAATCGGTATAAATTCTGAAAAATTTGTGACCAGGAAGTACATTATAGCTTAAAGGTAAAATTGTTGGTTGGCGACCTAAACGTCGTAACTACAGCTTGAATAAGCTGTAGTTACGACGGTTACATCGCCAAACCAACAGAAATGTTCCACAAAAAATGTCTGCCAATGTTGGAGTTCAAAGTTCATTTTCGGTGAAAATAAATGATTTGATTGCCCGATTGATTATTTGATTGATAGTCACGATCTGTTAGTTTCATGAAGAGAATGCCGGAAAATAAATCAATCGATCAAAATAATTTATTATCCCCCTTTAACCCTTTCCCGTTTCTAGAACCTTTAGACTGGTCCAAATTGAAAGAGGGTGCAGACGACAATGACAATTGGATGCAATTCCAAATAAAACCACCCTATGTGGTAGAAAACACTGTGGGAAAAGGAGAAATTGCTTATTATAAGCAATTTCTCCTTTTTCCACAATTTTTTCTCAAGTATAAAATCGGAGCAACGTAAAATCCCGGGTTTGTACAGGAAAGGAGTAAAATGACAGGATAAGTATGAATCTTTCTCCTCAATAACTTTTTAAAATTAAATTCAAAGGCTACACACAAATTTTCCTTCTCAATGAATTTCAATATTTGTAGACTGGTTATATGTTGAATTTTAAGCTAAGATGGTTACATGATTTGGAATTTCTTCAGAACCACACGTCAGTTCGAAATCATGCTTAACACACGTGTCCAATCTTCGCTATCTATGTTACGACAAGTTGTGTTTCTAAGCGATGCCCTTTTCTTCCGTTTCAAGACGGTCCAAATAGAAAGGACCAAATAGACTGGTCAAAATTGAAAGGAGTTGCAAACGACAATTTAGAGAAATTTTGAAAGATGGAACAAAAAGCTGGATATAATGAATCGCATCATTTAGTTGGCAGTCTATTAGATATTTTCTTCCGTTATGTAGATTTTGACCAGACGGCAAAACTGAAGACTGGTCCAAATTGAAAGGAGTTGCAGACGACAATTCCATGCTAATGAAATATTGGAATCTAATTTGGAACTCACAGCTTGATGTAATGAAACACATCGTTTAGTTGGCAGCCTATCATGAGACCCTTTCTTGCTTTTCAAAGCTTTTAATCCATTACAAGACGGCAAAACTGTATCCCGGTCAAAAATATGAAGGGAGTTGCAGACGAAAATTTCAGGCTAATTTCGGATTTTAGAGCTGGATATAATCAATCGTATCATTTTGTTGGCAGTCAATCACAAAAATATTCGTAGAGATTTGTTCCTGTAATCTCTACGATAACAGGTACAATATCTTTATTTGATGGTTGAAAAGTGAAAACTCGGTCACCAGGTAAAATATTTGAGAAAAACCCTTGCGTGGAATCCACAGATCACCAAATTGATATGCGACACATGTATAGAGACAAAAATAATGCTAAGGCGACTCTTTGGAATTTCACTTCTTTGATTATCCCTTTCTATATATTTGACAGAAATAAACCTTGTCAAACCCTACAATGCAGTAGTCATTTCATATTTCTCCCAAATCCTTTCCAACGCTTGTCTCTCACCAATGGGTGTCAATGATCGTGAACCTAGTGGCACAGCAGCTGGAGGTTAGGAAAGGGTTTAATGGTGTGTCTGGTACCAGCTATCCATTATTAGGTGCATCTGGCACCGCGATATGACGGAAAATTTGTTAGCGGCGTTAAACCCCACTCAAACAAACAAATCAAAACTGAAATCGTAGTGTTTGGACAGGTCCTCTAGTCAATTTGACAGAGTTTACTATATTCTAGTCTATGGCAACCCGGAAGTGTATCTCTTCGTCACTTCGTGGACCAATCAAATCACGACAGCACAACTCGCCGGTCCACGTTTGGAAAACAATTTTTTTAGAGCAGACAACACTGATAGATTAAATCATGCTGTGGAAACTTCTAACTTTGTGCTTTGTATCACTAGTAATTGCCGACGACGATGGCGATGTCATAGTATTAACTGACAGCAACTTTAAAGATGGTGTCTCTGGCGAAGATGTCATGTTGGTTGAGTTCTACGCACCTTGGTAAGTAATGGAGACATGGTGGGTGAAGTAAGATTTATAGGATTTCGTCGAGGTTTTTTTTTGGACCGTCTCCGACAAATTCCTCTTATTTAAAATAAAGTTCCATAAACTACACGGGTTATGAAAGCCATTAAGTTTGTTTCGATCATTCTTGTCATTTTCTGTGCTGTTATTTAATCATTTCAGAACGATTAGCCTTGAGACGTGGGTTTTGACGCCCATAAGCAAAGATAGCAATGAGTAAATTCAAATAGGCAACTCAGTTTCGAAAAACTCACTTTCATTCAGATTGCTGAGTTCTGGTACATAATCCAAATGACACCTACTTAACTAAAGTCAAAATAGTTAAAATTTTCATTTTCCTGTAGAAAGCTTAGTTGGTTCATTTTATTTGCATTGATTGCCAGAGATATTCTCTTTTGGGATTTTTTCTTAATGAGAATTTGCAAAAATAATAAGGACAGATTACCAATAGAAACCATCTAAGTTCTATCTATCTATCTATGTATACTGCCCAACTCCCCTTTTGAATATTACTGGCAGGTTAAACATAGCTCTTTGTTTATTCTTTACATGTATTTTTGATTAAATCCATTTTAACTAGGGCTGACTATTGGCTAAGAAAATAACTATCGCGATAGTTTTACTATCACAGTATTGATATCGTGATACTATCACTATCGTCAGAAATCAATCGCGATATATCTCGATACTATCAGTGTACGTTACTTTGTTTATTTTCTATGTTGATCTGTATAGATAGCATAGTCTACAGGCGACTCTCTTTTTATCAAAGATTTCGCCTTCCTTTACGAACCCAAAATGGACCAAAACATGGGCCTTTTCGCCTTTGATTTTCACAATCTCTAAATTTACATCCATGTCAGACGACACAAATACATAAAACAGAATAACTCGATTAGTGTGCTCGAAATCAGTAATTTATTATTGTAATTTATCGAATATCATTTATAATTGTCTTATTTTTATTTTTTCGACGATTCAAGCGCTGAGAATTCATAAAACATTGATAACAAGTCTTAACTTAACATGCTTTTGGATTTTTGAGAACCTTTTCATTTTGTAAATCGAAAGTTGAAAATCAATTTCGAAACAAAAAAGGAGTACGGAAGAAACAAAATCAAACATGCCTATCACGTGATCATAGAAATTGAAAGTAGGATAAGTTGTTCTTCCTCTATCTCTCTCTTTCTCTCTCTCTCTCTTTTAACCCAAGAGACCAAGAAAACATTGAATTTCTGTGTCAGTATGCTTTGAATATCTACTATTGAAACTATCGATATGTGAACAAACAATCGCGATAGTTATCGATGTCGGGGAATTGCAATCGATACATTGATATCGTGACTGTCACTATCACAATACATCGACCTATCGATCTATCGTTACACCCCTAATTTTAACCTGAATGTCACAATTGACTGGTGTTAAAATCAGTCTTAGAGAAGAGAAATGAAATAATGTAAAAGGAGAAGTCTTTTTTCAGGAATAACTTAATAAAAGGCAATATGCCTTACAAACAAATATAAATGCAGGGGGTATCTTCTCAGGTGACTGGTCAACTCGGCCCATTTTCAACTCGGCTTATCTGCAACTTGGCCCAACTTATAACTCTGCCTTAATTTTATTTTATGTCAAATTTATTTTAATGTTGATTATTAATTAAGTATGATTATTACAAATACAAAAGTATTCAATCATCATTCAGATGTTGGGAAATTTACGTATACATCAGCTGCAGTTTGAAAAGTTAAATTGCTATGATTATACAATAAAATTTAATAAAAACACAAAATAATGTATTTTGAAAATATTAAAGATACACATACGGGGCTCTCAGAAACAACAGTTTTGTCGTCTGAGACGACAACTTCCCCAAGAGACGACAAAATATCCTATCAAAGGATTCAGACGGACAACAACTTTTTCAATAACATGTGTCCGACGGTAAACAGGGGTGTGGAAATACAGATTTTCTCTACTTGTCCATGGGCAAGTAAAATGCGATTTTCTACTTGTCCAGGATCTAAATGGACTTGCCCGTGAAAAGATGAAGAACAGATAATTTTTGGGAAAACATTATTTTTAAAGAAGAAAATGCTGGAACTCCACATTTTCTTCATTAAAAACAATATTTTCTAGCCTTATATATAACATAAATTTCTTCTATGTATTTATTACCATTCCAAGATTTGCCCCCATATTTACTTGTCCACGGACAAGTAGCCTCATACAATAAGCCGGACATGGGAATTCCACACCCCTGACTTAAAGTTGATTAAAATTTTAATATCTTCACCTTTTCGGATAGAAAACATTGTTGAGAATGCAGAAATTGCTTGTAATAAGCAATTTTGCTGGCCTAGGCTATAATAGCCTTATCCATGACATTTTCCTGTGGCCGTTCATCTGTCAGTCCATCTGCTAACTTTTCCTTATTAACACTCTAAAGTCCAAAGTTTTCATTGGATTTACTTCATTTTTCTCAGAATGATAGCATCATAAGGATTGTTCCTTTTGAATAGGGTCAGATCTGTCAAATAAGGGAAATTGGGCATAATTGAAATTTTATCAAAAAATCTTGTTAACACTTTAGAGCCCACAGTTAAATCAGATTCTTTTCAGAGAATGATTTTCATCTCAAGGATCGTTTCTTTCAAAATTGGGTATGATCCATGTGAAAAGGGGCCTTATGAAAATTTAATGAAAAAATCCTTGTTGAAACTAGAGCCCAGTTTTTATCAGATTCTCTTCAAACTTTCACAGAGTGATTGTACCATCATATGGATGGTTCCTTTAGAAAGTGGGTCTGATCTGTCAAGAAACACAGAAAAATCTATGAAAAATCCCCATTAACATTTTGAATGAAAAGGTGACTTAAAGCATTTTATTTATAAATTTATAATAATTTCAAAGGGATGAATGAATTGTTTGTGACAAGCAATTTCTTAATCTTCCACAATTTTTTCAAAAGTTTAAACAAAAAATTCCATGGAAAACTTTAGCATGGTTTATAATTTCTAAATGCATCAATATATAGGGCAATCATTTTGGGCATACCATATGTGTTCTTCTAAGGATATGCATTAAATTGAAGTCAAAGACTGTGACAGGGCTCATGCTAGCATTGAAACTGAGGAGTCGTTGACTCTTTAACCCTTTCCTGGTTGTTGAAATTTTAGACTGGTCCAAATTGAAAGAGGATGCAGACGACAATGAAAATTGGATGCAATTCCAAATAAAACCACCCTATGTGGTAGAAAACATTGTGGGAAAAGGAGAAATTGCTTATTATAAGCAATTTCTCCTTTTTCCACAATGTTTTCTCAAGTATAAAATCACAGTGACGTAAAATCCCGGGTTTATCCAGGAAAGGGTTAACCATGATATTATAGGAGTCAAAACTATTTTGAAGAGGCCAAAACAACAAGAAGAGTATATCATGAGTAGAAATTCAAAGGTCTAAGTACCAATTGATCTTTTCTTGTAAAGATGTGAAGTGAGCAATTAATTTGTAAAACAATCAAGTGAACGTCACTGAAAAAATGAGGGATAAAACCCATTGTTTTGACCATCAGAAATTTCTCTCAAGGAGATCAAATGCCCCCCTTGGGATGAATTTATAAATTTCATATTTTGAGAGTCAAAAACCAGGTTAACGAGTCAAACACAAACCCTGTATGACCCTGTGACCTTGACTGTTGACATCTTTTAAAAACCTTACCTTGTTATATTTCTAATTTTTTTACCTAGAGCTATCAAATTTTATAGGTACACTCCTTAAATCAAAGTACTGAAAACTACAGTAAGCTAGCAAAGCATTGTTTTGTTCAGTATATTTTTTTTTGTCAAACGTTATGATAAAGAAATTAGGTTTAAGTTACAGAGGAGTTAGCCCATTCCCACACAATCCTTCCTTTTCATGCCCAGTTGTGGAAAACAATGTGGAAAATGAAGAAATTGCTTGTTACAAGCAATTTCTTGATTTTCCACATTGTTTTCTACCTAAAGAGATATTTATCTTAAAATTTTCAACAATTGAAATTGTCGTCTGTAACTTCTTTGTGGACTCTGGTCAGAGTCATTTCGAACACGATGTGCTCAAGTGAGCCAAAACACCTATAGGAGATGAACTTCCATGCAGAGTTTGCAATCTTCCTGCAATACATAAGAACTATTTTTTGTGGTGTAGGCATTTAGTGGTTAAGCCACCAGTGGCGGTTTGCACCCGTTGAACTTTGAGACGACCTCAAAATTTTGTCTGTAAACTTAAGCTATCAAAGCTGACGCTTTGCTAGCTAAAAACAAGGATGTTTTAATTCAATCAACTTAAAATTGCCATCTGCAACTTACTTCAGTTTAGAGTAGTTTTGATTTTTGTTGTCTGGTAATGGGTTAAGCCATCTGTTAGAATTACTTGATGATCATTTCATTGGAATGATGTGTACCTTTAGGAAGATTGATTTAGAAAAGTAGAAAAATATCTTAATTTCAGATTTTAGGATTTACATTCCCTTTTCTTACTACAAGGCAGTTTTTGCAGTGATGTCTGTCCATATAGCTCTTGTTTTCAATTTGATCAAGACCTAACCCATTTCCACAAAATCTTGTTTTTTTATGCCTCTAGAAAAAGCTTCAGAAAAAAATGGTGAAAATTGAAGAAATTGTCTAGTCGAATTTTGTTTCTTTTCACAATGTTTTCTTGCCTAAATCAGTTTGAAAATTTCATCAACTAAAAGTTGTCTGCAACTTTTTTGAATTTGGACCAGTCTCAAATTTTGTCATCTGGTAATGGGTTAAAATCTGTCTCAATTACAATTTTTCAGGTGTGGCCACTGTAAAAGACTTGCCCCAGAATATAAGGAAGCTGCAACGGTCCTGAAGGCTAATGATCCACCAATCCCACTGGCAAAGGTAGGCTTCGATCACTAGAATAGTAGTCTTAAAGATTACCCATGTACTTGAAGTACAGGACAAGTAAATCTTCACATTGACAAGTTAAAATCATAACCTGTCTGCCTGTTGGGGCAAGCTTAAATAAGTTAAAAAAAAAAAAAATAATTGCAGAATCTGAGCAAAAATTTTGCACCAAATATGTCAAAGTTGCTGACTGGTGTGTTGAAAAATATTGTTTACCTTAGAGGCATGGGTGAATGTTATAGTTTTATTAATATCTGGGGATTCACTTTTTGTTCAGAGCAGTTATTATCAATCATAACAGCAATTCTCATTGGTTAAGGGTTAACTAGAAGTTAGAAGGGGGGGGGACCCTGCTGCTAATCATCAGCGCTTATTGTCTGTAACAGCATAAAAAGGCAGAGCATGATTAAAGGCTTAAATGTTAAGATTGGTGAATCATTTATTTGTCTGTAAAGCGGAAGTGGTTTAGTGCAAATGAAAATTTAATGTTGTCTATTCGATCCCCGGCGGCGGCACATATCCTTTCCGACAATTGTCCCTAACCAATGGGTGGATAATTGTACACCTAAGTAGGATATCAGCTGGAGGCTAGGAACTGAAGTAGTGGTAGGACTGGTGTGAGAAATACCAGGAATCCATCATAAGGTGCTCCAGCCGTCGCAATATGACTAATACTGTTGAAAGAGGCGTTAAACCCTATTCAATCAATAATGTTATCTGTCCGAAGGTGCAAGTATTTAATGTGATGACTGGTAAAGGCTGTGCGTCAGATTAGAAAGACTCTGAATCTAATTTCGCATCCAAATCTGATGTTGTAGGTACTTGATAATTGAAATCCTATTGATGAGCAAGTTCCAACAAATACTCACAACCTGGGGTTCGATACATGAATATTGAAATTTAAAACTTTTACGCTGAAAATGGAAAGAAGCCCTCTGTCTTAAGTCTCTGAAAAAATATTTGACTTTAGTGTGCTTGTCTTCTGTAATGATAATTTGGAATATCTTGTATACATTCTAACTTAAAAGTTTGAACTGCCTGAACCAACAACATTTTTTGAAGCAGTTGAGAAAAATAAATCTGAAACAGTTTGAACCCAAAATATTTGAATCTTTTAAAGGCCTGAAGCAATAGTTGTTGGTCAAAATTTACCTAGAAAAAATATTCTACAACTCTAGCTTGGAAAAGACAAACATGGTGTTTAGGCTAAGATCTGACTGCATTTATGTGCAGGCTGATCTTTATCTATGCCTTCTGCAAATACAGGAAAATTCCCTGTTCAGATTGTCAAGGGTTAAATTTGTCTCTGATACTTATGACTTTACCTGTTAGTACAGTTTTTCTTGTGGGAAAAAAAAGTAAAAATTGTATTTGAATGTTGCTGATTTAGGTTGATTGCACAGAAAATTCAGTTCTCTGTAAGCGTCTTGGAATGAAGCGTTATCCAACCCTTGGGTTGTTTAAGGACGGGGAATGGGTCGAAGAACTCTCAGATGAGAGAACATCTGGTAAATCTCACATCTGAGCTGTACACTGCAGGAATTGGCTTTCTATTATCAGAGATTATCAGACAAGCAGGACTGGGGCTAGCATTTGAAATTCAAGTCCTTGACTCCTTGGCAATGAAATTTAAGGGGTTAAAACTTATTGTGAAGAGGTCAAACACCATAGTGCAGTAAATCAGACTCTTAATCAAGTAGTCCAGAGTTCTATCCCCAGCTGTGGGAAACATCCTTTTTATCGGTCGTATATTGGCGGTATCTTCCCTGTCTGTCCGTCCAACAGTATGTATGTCCACTTTTCTCTTTTTGTTTTAATGTAAATGAAGTTTGGTCAATGTCATCACCATAATTTGTAGGTGTACATGGATCAAGGACTTAATGGTTTATTGATTTTTGCAAGAGTTATGCCCCTTGACACTTAGTCTTTGGGCCCATTCAGTCAATCAATCATAACAAACAGTTTGAACTTAACAACTTAAAAAGGTAGTTTGCAAATGTTTTGTCAAAATAAGTAGTGTCTACAATTATTTTCGTGAAACAGCAGCAAAGTGGCAGCGTATATTGTGACTATGGCACTCTTGTTGGCATTTGTCTCCAACCAATGGGTGGATAATTATAAACCCAAGTTAGATGAGCAGCTGGAGGATTGGAAAAGACGTAGTGGTAAAACTAGTGTGAGAATACCAGGAATCTATGATTAGGTGCTCCAGCTGCTGTCATATGACTAAAATACTATTAAAAGTGGTGTCAAACCCCATTCTAACAATTTAAATCAAAACAAAAGATGGAATCATTGAGTATAAATTTGAAGTTTTAAGTGCCAATAGACTGTTTCTTACAAGATGTGAAATAAGCAATTCATTTGTACAATTTTCATTTCATAAAATATGATTGTCATTGAAATATTGAGGGACAAACCCTGTTTTTTTTTTGATTTTTGAGGGTCAAAAACCTTTATAGTTCAGGCACATGCTTGGACACAAGTACATATAAAATTGATAAGTCCAAATGAATAGACTAGATTTTGGGGCAAATACTTTTGGCTGTTTTCAGGGAAAAAAAGGGTAATTCTTTAGCTTGGACATAATGTTTTTGTAATAGGGTCATTGTTTTGACAATTTTTGATAATTCCTTATCAGATTTATGTTCCAGCTTTTGCAATCTTTCAGTGAGATAGTCTGACTGCAAAATGCCTGTTACAGCAGTAGAGTGTATCTGCCAGAGGTCAATTTGGATATAGCTTCTCTCAAACTGAAATTTATTCTTCTCTTCTAAAACTTCAGTCATAGATCACCATTAAAAAGACTTATATTCAGATATGTTTTTCATTCATTTGGATTTTTTGCCCAAAAGAAAGGACCCACCAACCCCAAAATTGCAATTAAAGGCCAGATACAAATTTTTCCACCTTTTGACTTCGATATTTATGTCTAACCAACATCTTACAGCTGAGTATCAGCAGAGTTTTTTCTGACCAAAATAAAAGCTGAATATTGTATATATATTTTTTCCCCTCTTTTGGTAGAAATTTCTGCTCCTAGAAGAAATTTCCTGAGGTATTGGAATATTCTTTGTAAAACTGGACAAATTGAAAGGAAATGGTTTCCTCCTGTAAGTAGCACTGACCCCTTCCAAAAAACAAGAAAAAAAACCGATCAGATATGGTGCTTTTGATATGATATATTGTTAGTAATAAAAATCATATTCTTCTTAACCACTTTGTTTGGCAAAATAGAATGGCTTTGTAGTAGTAATGTAAATTGAAAAACAGCAGTTGTTCATGGTCTATTCTAGAAATTGAAAAACAGGTGAAATTCCCTCTTCAAATGAAAAATGGGGATTTTTCAAATTAAAAGGGGGATTTGGGTCTGCTATCAGGTCATAACAAATGCATGTTTTATTTGTTCTAGTATTCTAAGAAAAGTTTATTCAAACAAAATTATTTTCATGTGATAAATAGCCATTTACTGAATTAAGCTGACTAGGAATATAATAAAATTCAAAATTATTTTGTATTTAAATTATCCAAGCTGATTAATACATATGCTTGTTTTATTCTGTGTTAAATCTGTAACTGGTTTGACTGTAAAAATACGAAAATATGTTTGGTTAAAAAAAAATCCTGGTTTTGTTCAACCAAGTGCTTGAAATGACGTCACTCAAAAAGACTCATAAAATTGTACATTTATGTCAATATTTACATCAAAATAGGAACAATTAATGTTCGCAAGTAGTTTCTATACTTTTTGCTAGGCGCTGTAAACAAGTTTTGGGATAAGCCATAGCGAGTTTTCAAAAAAAAAAAATAAAAAATGCGGGACTATCACTCACATGTTATATGTAAAAAAAAGTGTGAGACTTGAAAATTTAGCATGAATCCCGCAATCCAGTGTCCTAGATTAGACATTGGTTCTTCGGGCTTAATCTACCATTCTAATGAGTCAAACACATAGCTGAAAGCCAATTTTTGCATTGTACATTTCATTTTTGTTGTTTGATATATGATATAAACTGTATTGAAAGTAAAACTATAGACTTAGCCCATTACCACACAAGCCCTCCTCTTTATGCCCCTAAAGAAAATAAAAGCATTGTAAAATATTGTGAAAAATGAAGAAATTGCTTGTGACCTACCCTACTGAATTGATATTTTTCAAATTAAACCAAAATTGAATTTTTGTTTACAAAACCTTTGAATTTGGACAGGCCTAAAATTTTGCAAAACTGGAAAGACTTAAATCACCTTTCACCATAACACAGTCTTTCATTTTTTTTAATTCACTAAAATGAAGCACAAAAGCTGTCAATAGCTTTGAAATGAATTGTTTAGTGCCTTCTGAATAAATAATGGCAATAATTATATTAACCTTTAGCTTTGACTTATCTCCAGGTGGACTGCACAGAAGCTGGAAAAGAAAGCTGCGGTAAATACGGAGTGAGTGGTTACCCCACCCTCAAAATTTTCAGAAATGGCGAGCTGTCCGAGGACTATAATGGTCCAAGGGAAAGAGGTACATACTGTGCACGTCCTCATGTTTCCTGTTTGCTTGTTAACCTTTGTAGATATCTTGTTCTAGCAGACTTCACTGTTGTGTATCTTACTAATAATCTTTGTATTGATTGCTTTAGAGCTGACCTGTAGATAATTGGTATTAGAGAAACTATTATTCTCTTTTTTGAAAAGCAAATAGCCATTAATTTCTTTTAGGTCCAAATCCTGATGAAATTCTAAAAAATGAAGGGTTTGAATTTCGTGGTACTTAACCCTTGTCATGCTAAATTAAAATCCTCTTCAGAATTGCATTCAAATGAAAGTACTGATGGTACTTGCTGCAATTATTGTGGGTTAATATTTTTTTTGAAAATTTGTCTTACAAACAACTCTGGCTTAAAAGGGACAATTAAGATATGTAGACCAAGATGTGCAGGCTGATCTTAGCCTACACATCCTGCCAAAGAAGGAATATTCCAGGTTCAGCATGACGAGGGTTAATTTTTGTACTATCAAATTTTCAGTAAAGATTTTGACACATAATTCTGAAATTGCATTGTGTCTGAATGAAATGAAAAATATAAAATTTGTCTCCTGTTCTTGCTTAACCCTTTGTAACACAATCCTTTTTTACAACCCTTAAGAAAAGCTGTTTGAGAAAACATGGAAGTATAAAAAATTGCTTGTCACAAGTAATTTCTTAACTTTCATATATCCAAATGATCATTTTATGTTATGGCCTTGTTCCCATCGGTCAGATTGACTGTCCATTTGTCTGTAAGTATTTTTTTGTGTGTGTTTGTGTGAAGCTCCTGCAGATTCAGTTAGAATGAACGTTTAGCTTACCTGACAACAACCTGCTCAAGTTGAGCTATTGTTATCAGTACTTGTCCGATGTCCATCTGTCTGTCTATCAATTTTTCGATGCATAAACAATTAATAAAAAACTTCTCCTAAACTTCAAGGCCTAGTGCTTCGATATTTGGTATATATCAATGGCTATTGACCCTCTAACAAAATAACCCAAAGAATTACCATACTCTGAAAATTAGCCCTCTTCTGAGCAATTGCTGAATTTATGTAGGAATAAAGAATGAAATCTTCGAAAATTTTCTTCTCAAAAACCGCAAGGCTATGTCTATGGTATTTGGTGTGTATCTTCATCTATTGACGATCTACCAAAATACTTTTAAAGAATGACCCAACTCTGAAAATTAGCCCTACATTGTGGGATCCTAGATTTACTTGGGATTAAAAGGAGAAAAACTTAAATTAATAATAAATTAAAAATCTTCTTTTCCAAAACGCTTAGGCTTGGAGCTATGTTATTTTGAATATCATTAAGCCTGAGCCATCATATTCAGGTGAGCGATGTAGGACCATCATGGTCCTCTCATTTTCTTAAGAGTGTAAAAAAGCTGACTTTGTGGGAATAGGTTGAACATTTTGTGGATATGCGTCATTTGGGACCAATAGCTAATAATACTGTAAACTTCATAACGAAATGCTTTCATGTGTGATAGTACAGGATCAAAAGTTCTGCTGTCTCTTGCCTGAGCACAAAAAACCAGAAAGATGTCCCGACAGATATGAATGCTTTTATGGTTATTTGTGATCAAAGATCATACACTCTAATATAATCAGTCGTTAGTTCCGTCCATCAAAAATCAAACATTCTGATTGGTCAAAACAAAATATTCATTCCTCCATGAACAAAGTTTTGAGCATACAGATATTTTGTATGCTTGCACACAAAATAGATCCTTAAAAAATGTATCAAAATTAGTAGAACATTTGCTTTCATTTAATCTATGTCATTAATTTATGAGAAATGAAGAGATTATTTTTTATTTGCATGGAGGTAAGAAACAAAAAACGTTATCACACTGATATATGAATCCATTACCACACAATGACGCCCAGACGAAATACTGTCTTGGAAAACTTTGTGAGAACAGGAGAAATCTATTGTATTTTTATGTATATTGGAATGAATGCCTTTTTGCATGCACAGATTTCATAGATTGCTTAACCATTTACTAGGCAACACAATTTTAGACTGGTCCACATCGGAAGAATTTGCAGAGGATTATTAGTCTATGAAATTTTTAAGATCTTTGTATTTTAGGGTAGAAAACATTGATGATTGTGGATAATGAAGAAATTGGTTGTATAACAAGCAATTTCTTCATTTTCTACAATGTTTTATTGAGGTACGGCTAATGGTGGGAATGGATAAAGAACATCGTAATTAGCTTTCCTGGCTCTTTCTTGCATGTTTCAGTGATCTGCCAAGGCTGGGTTTTGAACCATTGTCCCAAAAAATCATCAATGTCCCCAGTTTCTTAAGATCATAGGGATGATGTCCATAAAGCTGTATAGCCCTGGGGGCTAAATTGATAGTGTTATTATCTGATTTTTTCTATGTCGCAACTTTTATTTTTAGACCATTGGGACATTGTCCCCTTTTTTCCCAAACCTTGGTAGATCACTGAGTTTATAGATGTGTACATTGATACCTTTAGAACTTTGTATGTGGTACTTGCATGAGGTAGTGTTTCAATTCATTCAGAACTGCAGATAAATGGGGTGATGTTTGGTTTATTTTTGAAATAAAGAGGATTCAATGCTCTATACCAAGTGTCATTGAATCTCATCTGACTTCAGGAACTTCATTTTGAGCAAAGATCCCTGAAATTGGTGCACAGCTTGCAGGGGTTGACACTAACTTTACTTCAATGGGATCCCAAAGGAATCCCTAGTTATTAGTTCAGGGTTCCCTCCAGATAATCAGGGATCCCTCCTTGATATACATTAACTGATTCACTGAATTCAGGAACTTCATTTTGAGCAAAGATCCCTGAAATTGGTGCACCACTTTCAGGGGTTGACACTCACTTTACTTCAATGGGATCCCAAAGGAATCCCTAGTTATTACCTCAGGGTTCCCTCCAGATAATAAGGGATCCCTCCTTGATATACATTAACTGATTCACACGCAATCCTGTTCTTCTAAGCCCAACGTGAAAAAAAAATCTTGGAAAGCATTGTGGAAAATGAAGAAATTGCTTGTCACAAGCAATTTCTTCATTTTTCACAATGTTTTCCAAAAGCTTTTTTACTTGATGATGTCTAAAAGCGTCACTGAGAGGGAATAGGTTAAAGAGTTAACAGCTGTTTGTCACTATTCTAAGTTTCAATGCGACCTTGAGAAAATTGCAAAGGCGCTTAGTGGAAGAAGGCGTTTCAATCCTTTAAGAGTGCATTCATTATGAAGTCAGATGTTCATGATTAGATGGAAACTATTGTTTTGTAAATAACATAAATCATGTAAATATAGTAAAATTGTGCTTGAGATTAATTTTGAACAATCTGGTTGAAATGTATTTCTCTAAAATTGATCATCTTTTAGTTGAACAAGAGTGTCTTCCCCTCTCTCTCTCTAATTTCTAACTTCATACCTTAAAGTAAATAAACACTGGTACCTATATACAATTTAGAAAGAAAAAACAACTGAATTCAAGATGAAAATGATTTAAGTACCTACATTAACCCTTTACCTAACAACCAATTTTTAGAGTGGTTTTATTTAAAAGATGTTGCTGATGACAATTTAAAGTTTATGAACTTGCACAATTTTAGGTCTTTTTTTGGGTGAAAAATTGTGAGAAATAAAGAAAAAGTCTGTCATCATTTATCATCATTTATGCAAATGTTATTAGCTCACCTTAGCACTTGGTGCACAGGGTGAGCTATTGTTATTTGCCTATGGACTATTCTTAAACAATTGCAAAAAAATCTTCTCCTAAAGTAACCAAATGATTTCAACCAAACTTGACATGATCGTTTGGTCATGCTTTTCCAAAATACTTAATAGAATTCGAATATATGAAGAACTCTGATTACCATGGCAACAGAGTGAGCTTGTGGGTCAAGTTTGTCTCACCCTTTTTTGGGTTGGGAGAAATTGACTTCTTTCTATACTTTCAGGAAGTCTCATTCATAAATTTCTACCTTACTAAAGCTTTTCACTGCTGGTTAGATCATCTCAGCCATATTACATGGCTTCCCCCAATGTTTTTTGCTGTTGCTTCTTTATGATGTCATCATTGCTAACCCTTGTCATATAAAACAAAATTATTTCCATAACTACATTGAAACCAATTGTTTATCTATTTTTTTTTTTGTTAACTTTCATAAAATTTCTTGTTACAGCTGACCTATTGTTTCCTGTCCGCTTGTTGACTGTAGTAGATTTCTTGCTCTAGCTGATCTATTGTTTCCTGTTTAATTGTTAACCTTTGTAGATTTCTTGTTCTAGCTGATCTATTGTTTCTTGTTAACCTTTGTATATTTCTCGTTGCAGTTGACCTATTGTTTCCTGTTTGCTTGCTAACCTTTCTAGTTTACCTATTGTTTCTGTGTTGTGTATCTTAATTAATGATCCAGGGGTGTGGAAATAAAGATCTCCTCTTATCCCTGGACAATATTATACGAAATGAATTCCTCTTGCCCAGATTTTCATTAGCTTATCCTCAAAAATTGAAGAGATATAGACTTTGAGAAAACATTGTGCTGGAGCACAGCATTTTCTTTAACCCTTGTCATGCTGAATATAATCCTATTTAGAAATGTACTAAACTCAAAGCACTGAAAACCCCGGAGACACTAGTTAATGGACAATATTTCTTTTGGAAATTGAATCTATAAACAATTTCGCTTAAAGGGGTTAACAGGTGATGTAGACTAAGATCAGACTGCACATATGTGCAGGCTGATCTTTGTCTATACCTCCTGCCAAAACAGGAATATTCCGGGCTCAGCATGACAAGGGTCAATAACCACACTATATCCTACACTTCAATATAAACAAATGATTATTTTCCAATTCATTGTTAGTTGTCTGAGATTTATTCAAGATTTGCCCTGGTATTTACTGTCCTGGACAAATGGCCTAGAGAAAATGTATCAATAAATGTCCGCAGGTAGCAAAGCTAATGTTGGTCAAGTCAGATATGGAAATTCCACACTCCTGTCTATGATGAATGAGTATATATACCCTTTCCCAAACACCAAATTTTAGACTGGTCCAATTTGAAAGATGCTGCAGACAACAAATCAAAGTTTGTTTTGAATTGAAAAATAAGGGGCATATGAGGTAAAAAAAATTGTGAGAAAAGAAGAAATTGCTTATGACAAGCTATTTCTTCTTTTCTCTCAATGTTTTACATAGCTATATTCTGTCTTGGTGTAAAATGTAGGATTTTGAGGGAAAGGGTTAAAATAATATGTATTTAGAATATCATTTGTGATAAAGTAATAATTGCAACTAATAATAATTGCCCAAATATTAGGTTGACTGTACTGTGGCCAAGAAAACATGTGAAAATTACGGGGTAGGAGGCTACCCAACAATGAAAGTTTTCCGTAATGGGGTTCCAGAGGAATATGGAGGCAATCGAGAAGCCAGTATGTTCATTCTCTAAACTACTAAAGGAAGGGTCCAACTTCAATACAGTGAAAAATACAAAGTATTGATTATATTGATTTATTTAACCCTTGTCATGCTGAACCTAGAATATTCCTGTTTTGGCAGGAGGTATAGACAAAGATCAGCCTGCACATAATTATGTGCAGTCTGATCTTAGTATACACCTCCTGCTTGTCCAGTTCAAGCCAGAATCGTTTATGAAATCAACTTGTAAAAGAAATACTAACCAACAACTATTGCTTCCAATGCTTTAAGCGATTTGATTTTAATGCAATTTCGGAACAATGATTTAATTCAGCATGACAAGGGTTAAATGTCTAGTATATTCTTGGCTATGATACGATTTGATATTCACCATTAAACAACTGTAGTTTTTTTGTAATATTTCTGGAGGCAAGATTTTAGATAATTCTATTAATACAACAGTTCAAGATGTCATTATTCGGTCGCATTAAACTTAAATTCAGTACTTATTTAGTTCATACTGAAGATGTAATCTTTTGTACGCAAACTTCACAATCTATAATGACACTCACTTTTAAGGTTGAAATTGAATACTTAATTCACTCAAGAGATTCTCAAGTAATGAAAAAACCAACCTCTATTGGACCCTTCTCATGTTGGCTGACGGGTGAATAGACCCCTATGAATGGTGGACATATTTATGCTATATCCCTGCATTTAACCATTTACCAGATGACAAAATTTTATATTAGTCCAAATTCAAAGAAGTTGCAGACAATTTTTGATTGATGAAATCTTAAAAGTATTTGTCCTTTTGGGGAGAGAAAATTGGGGATGAGGAAATTGCTTGCCCAAAGTAATTGCTTCATTTTCCACAATGTTTTCCTGAGGGTTGTCAAAATGCGTGATTGTGTGGGAATGGACTTATCAGTATTTTCTGTACAAATTTCATTCTCATAGACTCCTTGAAATATATTTATAATATGTATTCTACAAACCTATATAACCACAGTTTTAGTCTTATTTGGGCCCTATTTGATTGGCAATTTTTCCAGACAGAAAAAGTTTATTTTGTTTTACTTCAAAAGAAGCATTCAGTTGTTCCCAATCATGAGTGGATGTGCCTTTTGAACCATCTTGTTCAGATAGATTCAGATAGGATTAAGGTCACACTTGAAAATGAAATTTTTCTCTAAAGCATAGCTAATTAATTAATTGATAGATTATTGTTGCCACCCACAGCTTTATTTAGCTGTAGTTATGATGTTTAGGTTGCCAAACCAACAAAAGTACTTCATATTAATGTGGCCAATGTCTTAGTTCAAAGTTAACTTCTGATCAAAATGATTGATTTGATTGGCCAATCGATTTTCTGACTGACAGCTGCAATCCATCAATCGTTAAAATTTTTGAAATAATAACAAAATTGTTTCATTACTTATAACTTAATTTATATTGTTTTACCATTGTCCGTCTGTCTTTCCGTCTGTTGGTCTGTCTGTCTGCAAAACTTAACCCAAAAACTTAACATTGCCAATTTCTACCAGCCTATTCAAGATACAATGCTCATATTTGGCATGATGATACATCTCCATAATACGCATCTCCTCATGTGAAGGTCAAGGTCATGTGATTAGGTCAAGGTCACATACCAAGGTCAAACGTTTAGTCCTGTTGTGGGGGCATTGTGTTTCACAAACACATCTTGTTAGTTTTGTCTATTAAAAAGTGGGTATTCTGATTAGCAAAAAAAAAAAAAAAAAATTATACCTCCATGAACAAAATTTTGAGCATGCTGCTATTTTGTATATTTTCAGATGAAATTAATTCCATAATAAATGTATTTAAATGTGTAATTCTTTTTCTTTTTATGCTAGATGTCTTTAAATTATGAGAAATTGAGGTATGATAAAAAAAAAACTACTCACAGTTGTGAATGAATCCACTTTGCATATTCTCTCATTTATTAGGTTTCTTCTTTCATACCTCCATGGAAACAAAAAATATTCTATTCATTTCTTAAATAAAAGAATTGCTTTAATTGGTTTGTTGTACTATTTTATTTAGGTGTTGGTACAAAACTTGTTACTTTACGTTTATTGGCTTTTTTTCAGCTTGGCCATTTTCAGTGAAATCTAGAGGTATAGCTTTGGCTAGGTCATCGTCTGTGACCGCATAGGTATCGTCTAAAAAGTTTGACATAAAACCTCTTTCATCAATGAACACATCCATTTCAAACTTGGAATATATTTTCACAATCAAAAGACTACACCATCAAGGGGGATAACTTTCCACTTTTGAACAAATTGTGTCTCTTTTAAGACTTAGAAGTTTTTACATGTAATCAAGCAATTGAGCAGCTAAGGAATCCACATGTGATGTGATGTAATGGTAGTACTGGTGTGAGAAATACCAGGATTCCATTGTTAGGTGCTCCAGCCGCCGCGTAAAACCCCATTCAAACAAACAAATCCGAATGCGATGTTCTTGTAAACGCATACCCAGGTGGCAAAATTTTAAACTGGTCCAAATTGAAAGGATTTGCAGACAACAATTTGAAGTTTGTGGAAATTTAGATTTTTTCAACTTTCTGTGTAGAAAACATTGTGGAAAATGGAAGAAATTGCTTGTTACAAGCAATTTCTTCCATTTTCCACAATGTTTTCCCTTTTTTTTCTTGAGGGTCATCAGAAAGCATCACTGTGTGGGAAAGGTTTAACTAGAAAAACATGGTTGGTAATGAAGGGATTTGCTTTTAACAGGTAATTTCTAAAATGTTCCCATAATTTTCTCTTCCTAAAGGTTAAGATTTTTTCAATTTACTTAACTGAATAATGCTGCAATTTCTTCTTTCCATTTTTTAACACAACCGCCTTTCTTGAGGATTGTAAAAATGTGGGATTGTGTCGTACTTGGTTAAATTTGAAATTTTGATGTCTGTAAATACATGTACATAGGCTTGGGGATTATTGTATAAGATTTTAATTGGTTGAGAAAAATTGAAACAACAAGATAAGACACATTTTCAATTACCTGCTCCTGAGGCAATGTCCCAATCTAAATCAAACTTGTCAGGAAAGTTTTGTTGATGATCCTTCTTTGAACTGGATTTATTGCAAAAAAATTGAACTGACTAGGGATTTCTTTCTTTCATTTTAAATTTTGTAAAGTTAATGAAACACAAAGACATCAAGAAATGAACATGTTTTTGTTTTAATCCAATTGTCTATTTTCTACTATGTTTCATCGATTCAATTCCTTAATGGCAAACATCAACATAAAATGTCTATAGCCATTTACAAAAATACAGAATATGGCAAAGACAAACATATACACAATGTTAAACATAGTTCATATAAAAAAAATCAAAGAAAGACAACATAAACTGCTTTAAGGAACAGCATCACTTTTCATGGCTTCTTCTCGAATTATATAGCTTTCAGAAAGATATTTGCAGATGGAAACCAGTGTATTCTTTTTTGATGATGACATTAATTTAACAAAGGTATTAACATTTGGCCAAGAAATATTCCCTAAATATTTTCTTCTTGTTTGTTCATATTTTACAACAAAGCAAAAAGTGATATTCTGATTCATTAACATTTGAAGAGCAAACTTTACAATGTCTATTATCTCTTTGTTTATTATTAAATCGGCCAGTTTCGATTTCCAATCTATGCGAACTCAATCTGAAACAAGCATATGATTGAAGCTATTATTATTTGTTATTTTATCAAGATAATTTTCATGCGTAAATTCTTTTTTAATTTTGCAAAAGTAAAAAAGTTTGCTTGAATTATCAATTGATGAAATCCAGCTCTGTATATACTGATCATGTAATCTGACTTTCAAAATTGCAGCATTATTTGCATTTGTATTAAAATTTATTCTAATGTCAGTTAGACCAAGATGATAGATTATCGAATTTTTGCCTTTTGGCCCAGCTAACGTTAGAATGAAGGGTACATTGATCAAAATAAGCATTGGCTAGATTTTGATGATTTTCTGATAGAGTTTTACACCAAATGTTTAGAGCTCGTTGTTTAATTTTAACAGAAAAAGACATTCATCTGAATTCACCAAATATAGCAGAAACCAGAGTTTGTTTTTTACTCCTCATAGACTCCTTAAAAACCTTAAATGTAAATTATCGACAGTTTTGGGATTATATACACCCCACTCGAATCTTGCTTGTGAACAAAATGCAAGTGACTCCTTTTTTTCCTCTCATTTGTTTTTCAGCTTGATTATACACAAAAGTTTGTTTTCAATTTCAGACGGGATAGTTAAATACATGAAAAGCAAGGCTGGACCTTCGTCCAAGGAACTGAAGGACCTCAAGGATGCAGAGAATTTCTTGAAGAAAGAAGAAATAGTTTGCATTGGTAAGCCCTTTAACCCATTCCAACTCAATCCCTCCTTTTTACCCCCCTCAAGAAAAAAGCTTTGGAAAACATTGTGGAAAATGAAGAAATTGCTTGTATCAAGCAATTTCTTCATTATCCACAATGTTTTCTATCCAAAAAGACGAAACAATTCCAAATTCCATCAACTTGAAATTGTCGTCTGCAGCTTCTTTCGATTTGGACCAGTCTAAAATTTTGCTGTGTGGGAATGGGTTAATCTATTTTCTTGATTTAATCCATTAACCAGTTGCCACACGGCTAAATCATAGACTGGTCCAAATTCTAAGAAACAGCAGACAACAATTTTAATTTGAGAGAATTTTGAGTATCTCTGTCCTTTTGGGCATAAATCAAAGTTGAAAAGCAATTTCTTCATTTTTAACTAAGTCTTTACTTAAGTGCCTCTGCAATACAATTGAAATACCATACAAACTATATTCTCCGGTTGCTTTTTGTGGAGCCCGCTTGCGGTGAGCAAGACATAGTTGTCACATAGACAAGTAGGTGTATGTGCACTGGTGCTTTAGTCCATTCGTTTCCAAACTTGTCCGGACAAATACTCCTACATTTATGGATGGATTTCAAAATAATGTGGCACAATTATTCTCCATCATGAGTAGATGTGCCATTTGAAAGAATTTTGGGGATAGTTCTAATGTCAAGGTCATAGCTCAAGGTCAAACACTAAAGTTGTGATTGTCAAGTGCATTACTTCTACAATTATGGATGGATTTCATAATAAATTGGCACAATTATTCTCCATCATGAGTAGATGTGCCATTTGAAAGAATTTTTATGATAGGTCCAAGTTCAAGGTCAAAGCTCAAGGTCAAACACTTAAATTGTGCTTGTCCGGAGCATGATGCCTACAAAACTTTGCAGGCTCGATAGCAGTTGTCCTGGGACAACAATCTAGTATTTAACAGCAGATGAATCAGTCAAGCGATTTAGGACCATCATGCTCCTCTTGTTTGTATGCAGCACTTACTAGAGAACATCTATCAAACTTGCTGAAATGATGCCTCTTGGGTAATATTTTGTCTCTCCCTGGGTGCACCCTATGTTTCATTGTAATAGAGAGAGAAACTTTAAGAATCTTCTTCTCTAAAACCAGAAATCCTACAGTATAAATTTCTGAGTGAACCTGTACAAAGTTTGGTCATGTGATACTCTTTGAGCCATATTTTGGCACCCTATTCTAACGTTTAAAAAAAGGATGGAAAACTTTTGAAATATTCTGAAATGAGAATGCCTAGAGCATTGGTATTTGATATGTAGAACCTCCTAGTGAACTTCTATAAGGTTGTTCATGTGATGCCCTTAGAGGGGCGCACCAATAAAAAGAACAAAATCTTCAAAAAGCTTCTGCTCCTAAACTACCCAACAGATTTTTAAGAAATTTTACAGAAATGATCCTTGGGTGATGGTCTTCCAACATACTTCAAGGAATCGTAATTGATTGATAACTCTAGTTGCTATGTCAACCGGAAGGAATTTCTAAGGAATTCTATTAAAATCATCTTCTCCTAAACTGTAAGGTTTGGAGATTTCAATTTTTTTGTAGAATCATCTCATGGTCTTCTCCCATAATACTTGAGACTATGGAGATGTGATTTATTTAGGCCCTTTGCTGTGGGTACTTAGAATTTACATAGAAATACACAACTTACTCATTAAAAATCATCCCCCCACCCTATACTTGCCTGATTTCATTGAATTTTTACAGAGATGATCCTTAGATAATGGCCTTTCAAACCAAGCCAATGAATCATAATCAGTTGATAACCATGTTTGCTAAGGCAACTGGAAGGAATTTCTAAAGAATTTTTTAAAAATCTCCTAGCCTATAAGGCCTAGAGTTTTCAAATTTTCTATCTAGCATACTCTCTTGGTCTTCTACATAATAATTTCAGGTTATGCTATTTATTTAACTCCTATGTTGTTGGTACTTGGAATACTTGGAATTCACATAGGAACAAATTCTTTTAAAAATCAGCACCCAAACTAATCATCTGATTTCAATTGTAAAATGAATCTTGGAAGATGTTCTTTCAAACTTTTTAGGACAATAGAAATCCATGAATAACTCTGGTTTCTATAGCAACCAAAGGGAATTTCATATGAATTCTGATAAAATCTCTCTGAAAATCTCTCTAAAACCCCCATGGCCTAATGCTTTCAAATTCGTACATGGTATTGCCTTATTGTCATTTATCAAAATACTGGAGGTTATGATGATCTGATTTATTTTAACCCTATGCTGTGAGTACCTTTGTGGTTTTGAAGGAAAATTTGCTGAGAAGATACTGACATAACTTCTAAGAAAGGGTTTTGATGTGCACAATTCTAGTTGAGAATTTACAAGAGATTATTGAATTCATAAGGAAGTCAGGTTGAATGAAATAAAAACAATATGGCCAAAAAGAAAGTTAAAATAATGCATGAACTTTTGCAGTTTCTCAGGTAAGTGATCCAGGGCAATCATGACCCTCTTGTTTCACTACCTGGGAGGTTCCAATCGAGGTTCTTCATGGCCTAGTATGTCCCAGGTACATGTATATGTATAAAACAAATATATGGTTTCAGCTTTCCTCTCTGAAAAAGGCAGTGATACAGGGATACCATTCTTGACTGTAGCCGATCAGATGAGAGAGGACATGACGTTTGCCCACACTACTAATAAAGAGGTCATCGAAAAATATGCAGCAGCTGAGTAAGTTATTTGGTGAACGTAGTTTCTTTCTTTAACCTATTCCCACACAATGATGCTTTTGGATGCCCCTCTATAAAACAATTGGGAAAACATTGTGTAAAATGAAGAAATTGCTTGTTGCAAGCAATTTCATCATTTTACACAATGTTTTCTACCCATGAAGTTGAATAAGTCTAAAAATCCATAAAACTTTATATGGCCTTCTACAACTCCTTTTAGTTTGGACCAGTCTAAAATTTTATTGTCTTGTAATGGTTTACCTATAACAAGACCAGTTACCACACAATTTTAGACTGGTCCCAATCCAAAAAAGTTCCAGGAAATTTCTAGTTCATGAAATGATAAAAATTCTTTGTCTTTTTTTGGTTTGAAAAAATTGTGTATAATGAAGAACTCGCTTGTTATAAGCAATTTCTTCATTTTTGACAATGTCTTCCAAAGTTTTTTTATTCTGGAGGGGCTTCAAAAAGTTGGATTGTATGTGAATGAGTCAACAAATTCCAAAATCACTGTGTGTTGATGCATTGGAGATATAAAGCTACCAAAAATGACAATAAAGAAGAAATTTGGTAACTAGCAACTCAATACTGTTTTATTAAAACATGTTGTCTGTAACATATTTCAATAGGACCAGTTCATAATTTTGTCTTGGGGTAATGGGTTAATTGCCATGATCTATCCGTGATGAGCTTATCATTGCCGACAAATTTCCTTACTCATCTGAGAGTTTCTGTGATCAACAATGATAGGACTGAGATAGATTAATCTAACTCATTACCAGAAGATAAAATTTTAGACCAGTCCAAATTGAAAGAAATTGTGGACAACAATTTTCAGTGCCACTGGCTAAAAGCCAGCGAGCTTCTATCCAGTCATTGTATCCCTCGTGCATGCGTCCATCCGAAAAAATTTTTCTTTAACCCATTCCCACTCAGTGACGCTTTTAGACGCCCCAAGAAAAAAAGCTTCTGAAAACATTCCAGAAAATGAAATAATTGCTTGTTACAAGCAATCTCTTCAATTTCCACAATGTTTTCTACCCAGAGAGTTGGAGAAAGCCGAAACTTAATAAACTTTTAACTGTTGTCTGCAACTCCTTTCAATCTGGACCAATCAAAAATTTTCTCATGTGGTAATGGGTTAAAAATCTTCTCCTCAAGTACTGAACAGAATTCAATGAAATTTCACAGAAAAGATACTTGGGTTACCTTTTATCAGACTCCTTCAGGGAAATTCGATTGGATAAAAAACATGGCTTTAACAGGCAGGGCTAATTGCCTTATGTGGTGAAACCTTTAGAAATCATCTTTTCAGAAACCAGTGGTTTGATTTCAACCAAATTTCACAAAAATGATCCTTGGGTTACACGTTACAGGTTCCTTCAAAGAATTTTGATTGTTGTAAAAACATAGCTTTAATGGGCAGGGCTTAATTTCATATATGGTGAAACCTTTAAAAGTCTTCTTCTCAGAAACCACTAGATGGAAATCAACCAAAATTCTCTGAAATGATCCTCTGGTGACTTTTATTCAGATTCCATTGAATAATTTTGATGTTTTGAAAACATAGCTTTTATGGTCAGGGCTTAAACCCATATTTCGTATACAATGAACTGTTTTAAAAATTTGTACATATCTTTTTCATCTGACTCAGTAAATGAATTGACTTTTGTAAAACAATGAAACATTTGAAATATTAAAAGATTTCATTGACAAGATTTATTTGCCACACATAGGGTAGATTATTTGGTAATATTGAAAACATTTATAGCTTGAGCAGTACAATCAGGCTTGTGGAGCGATACAGGTGCTGAAGCGCCTCTAGTTAGTTGGTGGAATTTAAAAAATCTTTGTTTTTTTTGGTAGTAAATATTGTGGATGATCTTTATTCACCGCAATGTTTTTCAAAGCTTTTCTCTTGAGAGGTGATAAAGCTGCTGTCATAGCGCAGTCGGTAGCGGGCCAGACTCCCAATGTTCAATCATGGAATGTCATGGGTTTTGATCTCCAGCGGCGGCACATATTCTTTCCCACATTTGTCTTTCACCAATGGGTGGATAATCATAAACATAAGTGGGATAGCAGCTGGAGGGTAGAAAAGGATGCACTGGTAGTACTGGTGTTAGAAATACCAGGAATCCATTTTAAGGTGCTCCATCCACCACAATATGACTGAAATACTGTTAAAAGTGGTGTTAAAACAGATTCAATCAATCATTAAGATGTGATAAAATATTGTTTGGGAATGAGTCAAGAAATAGAGAATATTTTTACCAGGTTTTCGGAAGGCAGGTAGGCATTTGCTTGATAGGACAGGCATTGACATTACCTTGTGTGCACCACTCCTACAATTCCTGACCTATTTTGATGAAATTGTAACCAAAGGTTTGCCTTCAAGTGACCTATCAAATATAATCAGTGTTTGTGATTCAATATTGCATCATGCAAAAGGGAGACTTGTATGCGCAACTCCTACCACAATTCTTGACGGATTGATATGAAATTTTCACCATGTGACCAAGCGCATATAATTAGGGTTTTGTGATATCAATACGGCGTCATGAAAAAAGGAGACATAATAGCAGAATTTTTGTTGTACTGCAACTCAAATATAAGGCTGTAGGAAGGGTCCAACAAACGAAAAGGCGGAAGAAGTGGAGTTATTATGCTATAATGCTGTAATGGACTTGGTCTGATTTCTTTAATCACTGAAAATCTGGTAGCAGTAAAACAATAAAGAACTCTGTCTAGTCATTTATAGTCATGTATTGGATTCATGTATGATGTAGTTGTGACGCAAAGTCAAGAATAATGTCTCTTGTTATTTCAGTGAAGTTCATCTATACCAGCCTAAACACTTACACAGTAAATTTGAAGCAAATGATGAGAAATTTGAAGGAAAAGTTACTGTAACAAAATTGAAGGATTGGATTAAAGAGAAAAAGTAAGTATAGCATTGCTTTATGTAAAGAGAATGTTTTAAGCTCAGCTGTTTTTAGAGAAAACTCATGTATTGGTATAGCCTGGTAATTGTGAGAAAACTTTGTCAATTGGTTTTATCTTTGGAAAGCATTCATTGTACCCCCACCTAAGAAAATAAGGTGGTATAAGGTGGTATATTGGTTATACCATGTCTGTATATCTATCCATCCATATGTTTGTCTGTATACATTTGTGCTTCCTTGCTCTAACTCTAGAACCAATTTACATTCAACCACAGATCTTCAGAATGTCTGTGCATCCATGCCATTCCCGCATATTTTCAAAAGATGATGTATGAACTTGAGCAGTGAGACATATATGTCACAATTTTGCTTCGGTCTTAGTGCATTTGTTAGTGCATGTGTGCTCCCAGATTTTTTATCAGAGCATAAGTTCAACATTTATGGATGGATTTGAAAATAACTTTGCACAGATATTCTTCTTGATGAGTGCTAGTGTCATGCGAAACGTTTGTTGTGATACCTTCAAGCTCAAGGTCACCGTTGAAGGCCAAAGGTCAAAAGTGACAATGTCTGGAACATAAGTTCTATATTTATGGATAGATTTGAAAATTATGTGGCACAGTTATTCTTCTTGATGAATTTAAGTGTCATATGATACATGCAAGGTCAAGGTCACGGTCACTGTTGAAGGTGAAACAAACTTGTCCAGAGCATAACTTCTACATTTATGGATGGATTTGAAAATAACTTGGCACAGTTGTTCTTCTTGGTGAGTACTAGTGTCATTCAAAACGTTTGTTGTGATACACCCAAGGTAAAGGTCAGAGTTAAAAAAATGTATACCTCATTCTCTGCAAATCATCAGGCTCTACATGTTGTCTCTAGACAACCTATTTCTCGTTATTAAAAGTCTGTACAGAAAAAATGGGTTTAAAATTGTTCTTGTCTATTCATGGACTGATCGCCTGTCGATTCGTTCTGAGACTGTCATGACGCCCCTCCCTATCAGATAATCACATTCATAATTCAAAAGTTAAATAGGTGATTTGCAAGACTTGGAAGATTTCAAACTCAATCTATTGACTGAGTTTACCAAAAAAAAAAAAAAAAAAAAATTGATTAAATAAGGGTAACAGTTTAATAGCCATCATCCAAACATTTAATTGGTAACCAGACATTGTATGCCTGTTTACATCAGTACATCTTGGTATTGATTACTACCAGAGGAAAAAACAACCCAAAAACACCTCGGAATACATTTTAAGTGTAAGCTCAAAGGCAAAGATGAAGGTAGAATAAAGTTTATTTTTTCTATAAAAATACAGATGATTATTGGTCCATAAAGAACCAGTTTAAACCTATTTAAGACGGAATGATTCAATGTTTACAGGTTTGCTAGCAGACAACTCTCAACAGGTCATAGTCATGGCATAAAGTCCCGTTTTAAATCACAGTTTTGGATAACACTTATATATTTAGTCGTACTAAAACATTGATATGTCATCAACCAATTTAAGTTGAAAATTTTCTTCAACCAAAACAAAGTTAGATTTTCAAAAATTAAAGGAAACCTTCAACCAGTGGTGATTAGAACTTTTGAAAGTCTATTCTATTTTATATTACAGAGCCTGTAACTGCTTCTATGTCTAACTCAGAAAAACAAGTTGTAACTCAACTGGAACCATCTACTTCTTGTAGAAGAACTGAAATGGGTTGAACAACAGGGTTCGCACAGGCTTGAAAAGTACTTGAAAATGAAGGGCTGTCTTGAAAAGCCCTTGAAAACTGAATTTGCCTTGAAAAGCACTTGAAAAATAGCCATTGGCCTTGAAAAGCACTTGAATTACAC
The DNA here is from genome assembly GCA_946902895.1 of Fragum fragum. Classification (NCBI taxonomy): domain Eukaryota; kingdom Metazoa; phylum Mollusca; class Bivalvia; order Cardiida; family Cardiidae; genus Fragum; species Fragum fragum. Next base: position 57,920,333 of record OX336370.1, on the reverse strand, counting down.
TTTTCCGGTATTCCAGGCAGTTAGCTTCGGTCTCAAAATCAAAAGTGAGCATGTAAAAAGAATTTCGGCACGTTTGAATGATGATAAAAAAAATCGGCGAGAGCGCCATAATGTAGGTATAGGCCGAATATGTATGGCACGAATCGGAGTTTGAGTGGCTTCCCTTCCGAAATGGTGGCCGCACTCCTCAGCTTATCTGAAAAGTAGAAATGTATGTGAATCACGTAGAATTGACAGAAAACACGTTAATCTTTTTTTCTCCCAATACGCCCCGATTCGTACGAAAAAGAAAACCCAATTATAAAGAAAGTAACCATCGTAGATCTTTCCTATCGAAAATTGAAATTTAAATCGGTCCAGGACAATGCCACCTCCCCCGCCGCTGATTTAATTATAGTAATGATGTACTTTTTCATGAGCTAGTTATTCAAAGCTCTGTTAATCTAACACAGTCATAGCGATTTTCTCTCAACACGAGCCTTTGTTGATGGAAAAACACAGCTGACGTCACAAAAACGTCGGGTCAGTCCATTTTACTCTATGGGATCGCAGGGTCGTGACGTACATCAAAAAGACCGACAAGACAAACTCGAGTGGGTCGCCCACGTGTTGCACTATTTTTCCAGAGTAGAATTTGTGCGCAAATCTTGGTCATTTATGAATTGTAGTTGATTTGCGATTAATTATTCGGATCTTTTCCAACCCTGAAGTAAGATTTCATGGTTCCTTGTTTCTCTACCTTAATTGACAAAACTAGTGATTTTATTATGCAGTTGTTTTTGTTTATATTCAAATATTCAAATTATCTGCTTTCTGCGGATTTCCACTTATTATTTGAATTCTACCGGCTACGTTTTTTTATCGTGAATGAAAAAATATAAAACATATATCATCGACGCGACTTTTTTTTACAAATTTCAAAGCTGGTCTCACGCGCTCACTTGTGAAAAATGATTTCATAAAAGCGTTGTGCTGAGCTATTCCGACTTTATAGGAACGGCAACTGAAGTCTGTTCATGTCTCGATTTATATGCCCATCCAATATTATAGTAAAAGAAATTAGTTTCACGAGTAACAGCAATTTAAATTGGGGCAGTATAAGATGTCCATTTTGAACGTGTGTAAGTCCAATCGATCCTCCATTGCAAATAGTTTACAAAACTCAATACCCGAAGTTGGGTCAAGCTCAAACTATGGCCAACTGCAAATTAGGGTCACGTGTGGATTGGCACTTGACTGGCAGTTGGGTAAACTAATAATCGATCTACGGCACCTTTGTATTACTGAATAATAAGTCCTTGAAAATGGTAAGATTTGTCCTTGAAAAGTCCTTGAAAAGTCCTTGAATTTCACTTGGCATTGTCTGTATGAACCCTGAACAATCTTTTTTTGCTCAGAAAAGTCCTTTATTTGGGCTAAACATTGGAGAATGACTGATCAATTGTTAGCTCACCTGAGCACCTTTTGTCGGACGTCCGTCCGTCATGCGTCAGTCATCAGTTGTCCGGCAACAATTTCTTTAAACAACATGTCCTCCCGAACCACTGGGCCAATGTGAACAAAATTTTGCAGAAATGTTCCTTAGGTGGTCCCCTTTAGAAATAGCTAAAAGAATTGAAATCTGTTGAAAACTCATATTACCATGGCAACAAAAGTTAAATTTTAAAATAACCTTTAAAAATCTTCTCCTCCTGACCCAGAAGGCGTAGAGCCTTGATATTTTGAAAAAAGAATCAGTATATTGACCTCTTTCAAAATAGATAAAATCATGATCCAAGGGGCAGAGCCCCAGGGGGGTGGGGTTTATATAGAAATAAAGAATGATTTTTAAATGACTTCTCCTCCAAATTCACTGGGCCAATTTGAACCAAATTTTGCAGAGTGTCCCTTAGGTGGTCCCCTTTAATAATTGCTAAAAGAATTGAAATCTGTTAAAATCTCTGATTGCCATGGCAACAAAAGTGAAATTTTAAAATTATCTTTAAAATCTTCTCCTCCTGACCCAGCAGGTGTAGAGCCTTGTTATTTTCTATGAAGCAACCGTATATTGACCTTTTTCAAATAGCTAAAATCATGATCCTTGGGTCCCCAGGGGCGTATTCCATGGAGGGAGGTTATAGGCATGAAGCGTCAGTTCACAGAATTCTTTAATTCTGAAATTATAACCCATGGATCCAGAGGGAGAGAAAAGTTAATTCCCTCTTTCAAATTTGCCCTTCAGCCTTGGAATTTTTAATTTAGACTTTTTATATCCCCATGTACATAGTCTATATTTGTAAGTTTAACCCACTTTTATTATAATCCTAATGTTAACATGAAATTAGAATGTTGGGGAAAAAAGTGCTTTTATCTCAGGGGAGCGCCGGGGGCCAAAGGCCCTCTTGTTTTAGAAAATAACCCCTCAAATCCAGTTTGATGACCCATAAACCATAAAAGCAGTCTGAAGCTCTGCAACCATGAAACTTCATGCAATTGTAGCCAATAACCGAAGGAGGATGCTCTATTGTTTTTGGGTCAAAGTCAACTGTGCTTCTTAACCCATTACGGGATGACACAATTTTTTATTGGTCAAAGAAGTTGCAGACAAAAATTTTTATCAGATGGAATTTATTTTTTTTGTCATTAAAAGAAGAAAACTATATGGACAATTAACCCTTGTCATGCTGAACCTTGAATATTCCGGTTTTGACAGGAGGTTTAGACAAAGATCAGCCTGCACACAAGTGCAGTCTGATCTTGGTTTACACCTCCTAATTGTACTTTTCCTGCCAGAGCTGTTTACGAAATTTATTTCTAAAGTTCAATCAGTGCTTTCAGCCCTTTGATTTTACAGCAATTCAATAAGGTAATTTAATCAGCATGACAAGGGTTAAGAAATTGATTATTTAAAGCAATCTCTTCATTTTCTACAATATTCCAAAGCTATTTATCTAAGGGGCATCAAAAAGTGTCATGTTGGAAGGGGTTAAGTGACAAAATGCTGGTGGTATGTTTAAGTCTACTTTGTAACACTAGTTTGAAACTTGGAATATATACTCATTATCAAACAAGTAACCCTTACTACCAATTGGAAGGGTCCTAAGAGGATTGAAATAGGTTACCAAAATACAAGGTATGGAAGGGAATAAAAGATTTTCATCTCTCATATTGAGTAGTTTGTACAATCATGGGCTGTGAAAAGATTAGTTTCCTCTGTTGAACAACAAATTGACCGATTGTGATTGTCACAATGGAATCAACTGACCAATCAAATTATTCATTCAGCCCGGAAATGAGCTTTGAACACCAATATTAGCCGCCATTTTGTTAAGCCTTTTGTTGGTTTGGCGACTTAAACGTTGTAACTACAGCTTATTCAAGCTGTACTTATGACGTTTAGGTTGCCAACTAACCTTTCATTATTTTGTTACATGCTACTGGCTATGAATTTTGCATAATAACTCCGTTTAAAATGGGCTTTGCTAAACGAGTAAATGGGCGGGGCCAGCGATTGGTCCACTGACATCAAAATTCAACTCTATAGATTCCATGACAGAAACTGCCAAGAGACACAATGAGTCAAATTTTGAATGAATTGGAATAGTTTACTTTTCTCTGGCTGTACTGAATTCTCTTCTTTTCTGCTATTAGGTGCTCTTATCCTGGGGAAAATATTACTCAAAATATGAATTAAAAGTGGCATCAAATATTATAAAGATTAAATCAAGAAGAGGCGTGTAACAAATATTTCGCCGTTGCTTGTGCATGTCATAACTACAGCTTTATTTAAGCTGTACTTAAAGCATTTTGCTCATGCACCGACGATAAGAATTATAGAAATTTAAGATTTTAATGTCCAGTTATGCTCTCTCTTAAATCAAAGTGTTGTTTTTTAACACACCACGTCACAGGGTCAGATCCTTTATTTTGAAAGCTGTAAAAAAATCCTAATTGATGTTTAGACAATTTGAAGACTTGCCAGGTGTGTTCCTCTGGTGACCCCTTTTCAAAACCTGTTCCTAGAGGTTTGATTCCCAAAAATAAGTGGGAATTGCAGGGCTGGCCATATCAGATTTAGAGAAATCATCCTCAGGTGAGCAATTCAGGGCCATTATTACCTTCTTGTTTAGTGATGAATATTTTCAAGTTGAAAAATCTAAGGCCTAAACAAAACGAAATGTTTCTGTTTCGTTCCAGCACGTTGCACCAACATGATATTGTGGATATTTTTGTTTTTCAGAGTTGGGCTGTGCCCTCACAGAACCAGTGATAATGCTGGTGACCTGAAGAAACCATTAGTTGTCGTATATTATGATGTTGATTACAAGAAAAATGTCAAAGGAACGAACTATTGGAGAAACAGGTTGGTTAACCATTTATACTCAAGCCTATTACCAGATGACGATTTTAGACCGGTCCAAATACAAATCATTTGTAGATATAATTGATATTGGATGGAATTTTAAATTCTCTTTTATTTAGGGATAGAAAAAATGGTTAATGAAGAAATTGCTTGAAATAACTTTTTCTAACACTTTTTTGTGTGCACAACTCCTACAGTTTTGATTGGAATGAACTGAAACTTTCTATAATGCATATCTCCATGATGTCTAGTTGTGCATGAGACCATTTTTATGTGCATTCCTCAAGCGTTTGGGATTAACTACAAAAAAGCTTCAAAATCACTTTTTGTGTGAGTAACTCCTACAGTTTCAATTGGAATGAACTGAAACTTTCCACAATGAATCTCTATGATGTAAAGTTGTGCATGAGACCATTATTATTCAGTGTGTTGAAATGGTCATGGAATTATCTACCATTGACTTAGCAATAAAACTTCAAAAGCCCTTTTTATTTGTGCAACTTCTATAGTTTCAATTGGATCGAACTAAAACTTTCCACAATAAATCTCTATGATGTGTAAATGTACTTGAGACCATAATAAGGTGGATCACACAAACAGTTGTAGACTTATCTTCACTGAAGTTGCTGACAACAATTTCAAGTTACAGAAATTTTAAGAATCTTTTTCAAAGAAAACTTTGTGGCTAAGAAGGAAATTTCTTGTGACACACAATTTTCTTTATTTTCCACAATGTTTTCCCGAACTTTTTCTGGAGGGATAAAACGCAGTGTTGAGTGGTGATTGGTTAAACCATAAACAGATAACAGAATTTTAGACCGGCCATATTGAAAGGCTTTGCAGAAGACAATTCAGATTGAGTTTAGATTAAGAAACATTGTTGGAAAAGGGGGAATTGCTTGTTAAAACATTGTTTTTCCTGTATATATTTCTTAACCCTGACCTGTTCTAACCTGGGATTTTATGTTGTTGTAATTTTATACTACAGAAAACATCATAGGAAAAAATGCATTTAACAAGCAATTTGTCCTTTCCAGAAATATTTCCTCCAACATGGGATGGTTTCATTTCAAATCGTTCCAAATTCTTATTGTTGTCTGCAAGCTCTTTCAGTTAAGACAAGTCTAAAATTTAAAAAAATCAGGAAAGAGTAAATAGTTGTAAAAGTGGAGGATAAGTAGTTACTGGTTGAATCATTACCACTTTGTGCAGAACAGTTCCATACGGTTGCAATCCACTAACCTCAAACAAGTCAGTTATACCGAGATGTTGAATAACAAATAGTTGCAAAATATATGGGCATTGCATAAACCTGTTAATGTGTTAAAAAGAGACTAAAAGATTGTATCTAGATTGAGTAACTTGTAGTTAGACCATTTAACCCTTGTTGTGCTGTGTAAATCAGCTTACTGAAATGCTGTAAAATCAATAGGGCTGAAAGCACTGATAGAACTCATTGTTCAATTATCGATATTTCTTTTAGAAATCAATTTCATTAACAACTAACAGGACAAGTACAAGCAGGAGGTGTAGACTAAGATCAGACTGCACTTATGTGCAGGCTGATCTTGGTCTACACCTCCTGCCAAAACCGGAATATTCCGGGTTCAGCATGACAAGGGTTAAGTTACCGAATAAAACAAAACTGCTTGTAGGTTGGAGGTCAACTTTCTTGGCATTTCAGTTAAAACCAGAGGTATTGCTATGGCCAGTTCATCCGTAACTTCATCAGCATTGTCCGAAAATTTTGACATTTTGTAATACCTCTAGTATTACTAAACACATTCATTTGAAACTCAGAATATTTGTTCACTATTAACCCTTGTCATGCTGAACCCGGAATATTCCGGTTTTGGCAGGAGGTGTAGACTAAGATCAGACTGCACCTATGTGCAGGCTGATCTTAGTCTACACCTCCTGCTTGTACTTTTTATGCCAGAGTTGTTTATGAAGTTGATTTCTTAAAGAAATATTGATATTTGAACAATAATTTCTATCAGTGCTTTCAGCCCTTTGATTTGACAGTATTTCAGTAAGGTAATTTATACAGCATGACAAGGGTTAGAAGAGCAATGTATACCAACAAGGGGGTAACTGTAATTGCATTATTAAATGAATTATGCCCCTTTTCAACATAAAAATTTAACCCACTGTCAAGCACTTGAACAACTGAGTGTTGGCACCTGCATGCAGTGCTCTTATTTGTTTCAACTCCGTTCACCATCAGTTAATAAAAATATTTCAGGGTTATGAAGGTTGCCAAGAAATTGAAAGAAGAAGGCAAAACTGTACAATTTGCCATCAGTGATATTTCTGATTTCAACCATGAACTTACAGAGATGGGTGTTCAAAGCACAGATGAAGAAAAACCCAGTGTAGCAGCAAGGAATGCCAAGGACCAAAAATTTGTAATGAGTGATGAATTTAGGTAACTATGTGTGTTGTTATTAGCTTGGTTGTTAAACCAATTCCCACCCAATCCTGCTTTTTTATGCCCCATGGGTGGAAGAAAAAGGCTTTTGAAAACATTGTGGAAAATGAAAAAAAAATTGCTTGTCACTAGTAATTTCTTTGTTCTCCATGTTTTCTTCCCAAAAAGACAAAGATTTTTTGAAATTCCACCAACCTGAAATTGTTATCTGTAGCTTCTTTCAATTTGGACTAGTTTAAAATTTTGTTATTTGGTAATGGGTTATGGAGAAAACCTCAGATATTGTCACTGCCTTATCATCGTTGTTGTGGTGGAAAAAGTGACATTGTGTAATATTTCTTGGCCTGTAATTTTAAAACTTTTTCTTATCCAATTGAGAATTTACTCAAACTTCAAGTTTAAATAAATTTTATGTTTCTAGGTTAACTGTAGTTTTTGGTCATAAATTATAATTTACCGATATAATATTTAGCTCCACTGGCTGAAAGCCAGAGAGCTATTATCATGGCGTCCTGTCGGTCGATGGTGCATGCATGCATCTGTCTAGTTGTCTGTCTGTAACTTTTCCTTTGAAAATCTTCTCCACAAAAAGTACCAAACAGATTTCAACCAAATTTCACAGAAATGATCCTTGGGTGACCCTCTTTCAGATTCCTTTAAAGTATTTTGATGGGATGAAAACATGGCTCTAATTGGTGGGGCTAATTTCCATATGGGGAAAGCTTTGAAATCTTCTCAGAAACCAGTGGATGAATTTCAACCAAATTTCACACAAATTATCCTGGGGTGAACATTTACCGAATTGCATCAAATCATTTTGAATGGATGAAAAATGTGGCTTTAATGGGCGGGGCTAATTTCCATATATTGTAAAAGCTTTTAAATTCCTCTTCTCAGAAACCAGGTGATGGATTTCTACCAAATTTGACTGGATCGATCCTTGGATGACCTTTTGTCAGATTATAAAAAGAATTTTGATTGGATAAAAAATATGGCTTTAATGGCCAGGGCTAATTTCCATATACTGTACATACTTAAACTTTGTAAATTTCTCAGAAACCTGTCGATGGATTTCAATCAAATTTCACAGGAATGATTCTCAGATGACTGTTTGTCAGATTCCTTCATCTAATTTTGATTGGTTGAAAAACATGGCTATTACAGTGGTGAGTCATGTCCATATATGGTATACAGTGAAAATTTTACCTAATGAATTTTACATAACTTTTGTAAAAAAAAATGAAAACTTTGAAAAGGTTCTCTAGAACTATTCCAAAGATTTCAAGGACTTTGATTTATTTTCCTTATATTCAGTTTATAGTGAATTCATGCAAAAATTTGACTTATCAGTACATTCATGCCTGTGGAGCGATAAAGGCGCTTAAGCGCCCCTAGTTCATTTTCACACAGTTACAGTACAATTAAATTTTATATACATCCTTAATTTCAAATCAAATTTTGAGAAAAATTTCAACTGAGTACAAAAAAAGCTTTATAATGTTGGGCGCTGATGTTACAGAAGGCATTCATATGAGACTAAAATCATTTTTTTGCTATGATGGGAGCAACTCATTCTGTAGAGAGATGTAGCTAAATACTTTTTAACTTACCTGAGCACGAAGTGCTCATAGGGAGGTATTTTGATCGTCCTCTGTCCGGCGTCTGTCTAGCTTCGTTTGTCGTGTGCCAACAATTTAAAATGACATTGATATGTAAAAAATTGGTACTAGACATCTCTTAAACATGTAACTTAAGAAGTTATATTGTCAGTCAGTTGGTCCGTCGGCCAGTCTAGCTTTTCTAAATTGATTTGTTTCAAATTCACACATGTACTCGGTATCAAGAAAAGATGAGCACATTGGATTTTGGTAACATTCAATTAATTTTTCTCTGAGTTACGGCCCTTTGTTTAAAAAATCTTGTCCTCTCTTTCTTTCCTCAATTATGTTATTGTTTTTATTCCTCACATATGTACTAAGTTTGAAGCAAAGATGTTTATATTCTACTTGGTTACAGTCTATTTACTTTCTTAGAGTTATGGCCCTTTGTTGAAATAAGGACAGAATGTTTTTTCTGTGACATAGATTTGTTGGGGGGGGGGTATTAATCCCATTCAAATGATAATCCAGCTATAAATTTAATATGTATTTATGAATTCATGCTTTTGTTATTCACTCAAAGGTTTAGCTTTGAAACAAACAATTTTCCTTGATCTGTTCAACCCCGATGCAAATTTATTCATGTCTACATTATATATCCATTGGCTATTGAACTTTATATATTCATGATAGTACATACAAAATGAGAAAAAGTAAGATATTGTCCATAAATACTCTTTCAACACCTAGGAGCTAAATTGCTATTTATGTCTTTTTGACCTTTCAACCAATTACCAGACTTTTAAATTTTGACAGGTCCAAATTGAAAGGAGTTGCAGACAAAAATTTAAAGTTTATGAAAGTATAGATTCTTTCAACTTTCTGGGTTAAAAAATCATTGTGTTAAATGAAGAGATTGCTCGGTTCAAGCAACTTCTTCATTTTGCACAATTTTTTCTCAATTGTTTTTCTTTGGGCGTCAAAAGCGTCATTGTTTTGGAATTGACCAATTGCAATCAAATAACCAGTTATTAATGAAATTATTAATCTAAAGATGAGTTTTGAACTGCAATATTCACCGCCTATTTTGTTAACCTTTTTTGCTGGTTTAGTGACTTAATGTTGTTACTACAGCTTTTTCAAATGTTTCTTAATAAGGATTTTTAAAAATCGAAGCGGGACTTCCTGTTGGAGTCAGTAGGTTTGGCAAATAGAGTAAGTTTGTGTAGCGAGCAATTGGTCAATTTGTTAACGCCTTGGGGCTTTATGTCTCATAATTAGTCTAATCATTATTCCTACAACCAAAAGCTGTATCCCAAAGCTATTTTAATATCTATTTCAAGTATAAAAAAGAAATATATTGTCTTTTCAGCATGGATAATTTAGAGAAATTTACTAATGATTTGTTAGACAACAAATTAGAGCCATATCTTAAATCAGAGCCAGTTCCTAGTGATCAATCTGAAGCTGTCAAGGTAGGTAATATTGTTTGTTTGAATAAGGTTTAATGCCACTGTTAACAGTATTTCAGTCAGCTTGAGCACCTTTTCATTGATTCATGGTATTCCTCTTTCCACTACATCCTTTCCAAGCCAGCAGCTGCTCATCTCACTTAAGTTAACAATTATCCAACCATTGGTGGTAGTCAAATGTTAGGGGATATATGCTGCGACCAGGTATTGAACCTTGGACCAGAGCTACAGATAGGGGGCGTAATTCGTATTTTAGATTTAGATATTTCACCAATACTGTCATAAACCCTATGTTGTAGGTACTCATTTGAATCGTCTCACAGAGACGATTCAAATGAGTACCCACAACATAGGGTTTCATTGAGAAATAAGGATTTTAAAATGCTGTTACCCCCTCTTATCTAGACCTCTGCCTTGGACCTCATAGTTGAGAGTCCGACATGCTATCAACTGCGCCATGTCTGCTGCTAAGGTAAACGGCATTCAACTCAAGTGGCAGGAGTCCCTGGTTCGATCCCTCACTCCTCAAGTCTTTCTTGGCAGAAGTGTTCTTCAGCAGTTGAACATGTGCAAATTGCAAATTTTGTAGAAATTCTATTAAATGCATAATGTTAGACCTGTCCAAATTCAAAGGTTTTCAAATGAAATTTGACAGCAGATTTAATTTGGACAAATAACCAGTAGGGTATAAAATATTGTGGAAAAAGAAGAAATTGTTTGTTACAACCTTTGTCTTCTTTTTCTCCTATGTTTCCTCAATTATAGATTTAACCCATTCCCACTCAGTGACGCTTTTAGACGCCCCCACTAAAAAAAGATTTGAAAAACATTGTGAAAAATGAGGAAATTGCTTGTTACAAGCAATTTCATCATTTTCCACTAGGTTTTCTACCTAGAAAGTTGAAAAAATCCAAAATTTCATAAACTTTAAATTGTTGTCTGCAACTTCTTTCAATTTGGGCCAGTCCAAAAATACGCTGTCTGGTAATGGGTTAAAGATGTAAAAACCAGGTACTGAAGAGGAAAGGGTTAACCCTTTACTGTTTTTCAAAATTTTAGACTGAGTCCTATGTCAAAGGGGTGGCAGATTACATTATAACCCATTCCCGTTTTTGGAAATATTAGACTAGTTCAAATTGAAAGAGGTTGCAGACGACAATGAAAACTGGATGCTATTTGAAATGAAACCATCCTATATGGTAGAAAATATTGTGGAAAAAAGGAGCAAGTTACAAGCAATTTCTTCTTTTTCCACAATGTTTTCTTGAGTATAAAATCACAGGCACGTAAAATCCCGTATTTGAACGGGAAAGGTATAAAGTAAGTACAATTCAAAAGTAACCATCCTATATGATAGAATTTATTGTAGCAAAAGAAGAAATTACTTGTTACATGCAATTTCTTCTTTCTCCACTTTTTTTCTCAAGTATAATATCTCAGGAATTGAAAAATCAGGGGTTGTACAGGAAAAGGTGTAGAGTTAATGAGTAATCATTCTCTTTGAATACATGAACTGTCACAAGAAAAAGGACTGCCTTGGAATTCAAATGATCAAGTATTTGCAAAGAAGATTAGAACAAAAAGACATTAATCAAACTTAGTATTTAGAAATAAATATTTAGTAAGGTAGAATTACCATTATTCATGTAGAAAATCTACCTAATAAGAAAAGTGGTGCCCTTTGTAAGTCTGCACAATCCAATAATACGATAAAATGGTCAATATAGTTTTATACCTGCGCATTGATAAGATCAGAGGTAATGTCCATCTTGTCAGAGTTGTAAACTTTATGGAAAAAACTTAACATTTAGCTCTTATTAAAAGACCTATGCAGATACACAGATCATACTTTAGATAAAGGTTCCTTGCAATGATAGGCGTGAATTGTTTGTAAGGTCAAGGGCTTCCATTAAGGCCTTGGTCACTTATTAAGGTCACACAGAGTATGGTGATTCAAAAACACATGTTGTTGCTTAAAAAAAAACAAAAAAGTAAAATGTTGAATTGAATCAAAGTGACAAAGCAGTGTTTTGTCTTCCAAAGTAAAGCTTCTTTTTAGCTCACCTGAGCACAAAGTGCTCTGGGGGAGCTATTGTGATCGGTCATTGTCCATTGTCGATCCGTCTGTCCAGCCGTCCGTCGGTTCACAAATACAATCTCCTCCTAAACTAACCATGGAATTTCAATAAAACTTTACAGAAATGATCCTTAGGTCATGCTCTTTCAAAATACTTCAAAGAATTGAAATCCACAAAGAACTCTGGTTGCCATGGCAACAGAGTAATAAAACTTAAAAAATCTTCTCCTCCCAAGCGGTAAGGCCTAGAGCTAAAATATTTGGTACAAATAATCATCTATTGACCCTCTACAAAAATTCTTCAACAAATTACCGTATTCTGAAAATTAGCCCTCTTCTGGGCAATTCCTGATTTTACAGAGAATAAAATAAGGAAATCTTTAAAAATCATCTTCTCCTAAACCGTAAGGCCTAGAGCTTTGATATTTGGTATACATCATCATCTATTGACCCTCTTCCAAAATACTTCAAAGAATTACCATATTCTGAAAATTAGCCCTTTTCTTTGTGATCCCTGATTAAACATAGAAATAAAGGAGGAAATTTTTAAAAATCTTCTTCTCACAAACCATAAGGCCTAGAGCTTTGATATTTGGTACAAATCATCATCTATTGATGGTCTACCAAAATACTTAAAGAATTACCGTATTCTGAAAATAAGCCCTTTTGTTTGTGATCCCTGATTTTACATAAAATAAAAGAAGGAAATCTTTGAAAATCTTCTTCTCCCAAACCATAAGGCCTGAGCTTTGATATTTGGTATACATCATCATCTATTTACCCTCTACCAAAATACTTCAAAGAAATACCGTATTCTGAAAATTAGCCCTCTTCTGGGCAAATCCTGATTTTACATAGAATAAAATTAGGAAATCTTTCAAAATATTCTTCTCCCAAACCATAAGGCCTAGAGCTTTGATATTTGGTACAAATCATCATCTATAGACCCTCTACCAAAATACTTCAAGGAATTACCGTATTCTGAAAATTACCCCTTTTCTGGGCGATCCTTGATTTTACATAAAATGAAAGAAGGAAAACTTTAAAAATCTTCTTCTCACAAACCATAAGGCCTATAGATTTGATATATGGTACATATCATCATATATTGACCCTCTACCAAAATACTTCAAAGAATTATTATACTCTGAAAATTAGCCCTTTTCTGTTCAATCCCTGATTTTACAAAGGAATAAAGAAGGAAATCTTTGAAAATCTTCTTCTCCCAAACTATAAAGCCTAGAGCTTTGATATTTGGTACATATCATCAGCCATTGACCCTCTACCAAATTACTTAAAAAAATTAGCCCTTTTCTGTGCAATCCCTAATTTTAGTTAGGAATAAATAATGATATCTTTGAAAAACTTCTCCTAAACCATTAGGCCTAGAGCTTTTATACTTGGTATGCATTGATGTCTATACTTAAAGCATTACCATATTCAAGAAATTAGTGCTATATGGTTGGATCATCAATATACCTAGGATTAAAAGAGAAATCCTCAAACATCATCTCAAAAATAATTAGACAAATGGCTTTGCTATTTTATTTATATCATAAAGCCATGAACCATCATACTCAGGGAAGCGATTTAGGACGATCATGGTCCTCTTTTTAAACTTTTGCTGATTTGCTGCAGTGTGATTATTTTTCTTTATTGTAGGTTGCAGTAGCTAAGAATTTTGATGAAATTGTAGCTGATGATAAAGATGTTTTAATAGAATTTTATGCACCCTGGTGTGGACACTGTAAAAGCCTGGAGCCGAAATATAAGGAACTCGCTGAAAAGGTTAGTTTTAAGATTTAGGCATACTTATCAGATTGGTGACCCATTTCCTAAAAATCAATCATTTTATATGCCCTTCAAGCAAAGGCTTTGGAAAACCTTGTAAATGAAGAAATTGCTTGCTCTTTACCCCTAAAGTCAAAGAAATTTAATCAACTGAAAATTGTATTCTGCATTTCACTAAATTTGGACCAGTTTTAAATTTTGTCATCTGGTATTGGGTTAAGCAACCGTAAGAATAAGATATTTCTGATTCAATATTGAGTGGTTGAAAATTATTGTATTGCCTTATTGTATTTTATTGTCATGTCTTGCAAAATTTTTGATAATTATAAGTATCTCTAGTATTGCTGAAAGTATTCATTTGAAACTTCAAATATATGTTCCCTTTCAAAAGAGCAACCCATACTGTCAATAGAGTTAACTCTGAATGCATTTTTAGAATTATGCCCCTTGATATTCAATAACTACTAGTTATATCCTATATGTATGTCATTACAGCTGCAAGATGAGCCAGAGCTAGTTATTGCCAAGATGGATGCAACAGCAAATGATGTGCCATCTGATTATCAAGTGCAGGGGTCAGTATTATCCGTTTCTATCAGATAATAATTTAGACTGGTCCAGGTAGAAGATTAAAGAAGACAATTGTATCATGATGAACAAAATCTGTTTCCAAAAAATGCATTTAACACATTCCCACACATGAAACTTTTAAACAAATATCTCCTGAACTAGTGAACCAGTCTTGATGAAACTTTGCAGGAAGTTTCCTTGGGTGAAGCACTTCAGAAATTGAAAATCACCCTGTACTCTGATTGCCATGGCAACAAAAAGGTTGAAAATATTGAAATCTGTAAAAAAAAAAGTCATTTCCGAAAACAGATGATATATTGAATGCATCACCTCATTGGGACATCTCTCAAGTTTGTTCAAATGATGCCCCTTGGGTCATCCTGACACATCCTATTTTACATTGAAACCAAAAAGGAAATGTTTAAAAAGTCTTCTCTGAAACTAGATGACCACAAGCTTTGACATATAATATCTCATAGGAGACATCTATCAAGTTTGTTCATATGATGCCCCATTTGTAATTTTTGGGATCCATCCGGACACATCCTATTTTAACAAAGATACAAAGAAGGAAAACTTTGAAAATCTTCTTTTCTAACACCAGAAAGCCTAGAGCATTGATGGTAGTGTGTTGGACTGTCAATCTAGAGGTCCCGGGACGGCGGCACTCATCCTTTCCGACTATTTGTCTCTCACCAATGGGTCAATAATCGTAGACCTATGTGGGATAGCAGCTGGAGACTAGGAAAGGATGTAATGGTAGTACTGGTGTGAGAAATACCAGGATTCCATTGTTAGGTGCTCCAGTCGCGATATAACTGAAAGATTGTTGAAAGCGGCGTAAAACCCATTCAAACAAACAAACCTAGAGCATTGATATTTGGTTTGTAGAATCGCCGAGTGAACCTGTACAAGTTTTGGGTCCCATTTGGGCTTCATCTGGGCATAGCCTATTTTAACATAGATACAAAGAAGTAATAAACTTTTAAAATCTTTTTCTCTGAAATAAGGAATCTAGAGTATTGATATTTGGTATGTAGGACCTGCTGGTGCACCTCTATGAGGTTTCCTATGTAACGACCTTTAGGTCATATTTAAGGTCCACTCCCTGGCTCACCCTATTTTAACAAATATAGTAGAAAATTTTAAGAATTCCCTTTTCTCAAGCTTTCTTCTCCAAATCCAGAAACTTCAGAGCAGTGATATTGGTATGCAGACTCTTCAAGTGAACTTTTACAAAATGTGTTCATGTGAATCCCCTTTTGTCATATTAAGATTCTAATTATTGATCCCCATTATGTTCAAAGTGTTTTTTTTTTATCACCCTGTGTCCGATTTGTGTCCGAAGTTGTCAACAATTCTTTATAAATCTTCACTATAAGCATCAGGCCAATTTCAACAAAACTTGGCTGGAATTTTTCTTTGACCCTTTGGTGGCCCTTTTCAAAACTTGTTTGTGAAATTTTGATGAACGAAAAAATGTGGGCATTGCAGGGCTGGCCTTATCAGGGAAATCATGGAATAATTCTGTAAAAATCTTCTCCCTCTAAACCAGTGGGAGAATTTGGGCTAAACTTGGCAGGAATGTTTCTTTGTTGACCCTTTTCAAAACTTGTTCATGAAATTTTGATTCATGAAAAAATGAGGGTGTTGCAGGACTGTCCTCATAAAAATGAGAGCGTTGCAGGGCTTGCCTCATCAGACTTGGAGAAATTATTCTCAGGCAAGCAATTTAGTGCCATATTGGCTCTCTTGTTATAGAAATAGAGAGGGAAATGTTAAAAAAAATATTTGGACTGGTCCAGAACACACCTAACTTATATAGAAACATAGAAGACAATCTTATTTAAAAAATCTTTTTACAACAATTCACTAGGCTTTAAGGTTTCATATCATGTATGGGGTTACCAACTGGTAACTGTCTCTAAAATTGCCCAGTGTTTAATGTTCTTAACCCTCGTCATGCTTAACCCGGAATATACCAGTTTGAGCAAAAGGTAAAGACAAAGATCAGACTGCACATAAGTGCAGTCTGATCTTGGTCTACACCTCCTGCTTGTACTTTTTCTGCCAGAGAAGTTTTTGTAATTGATTTTCAAAAGAAATTTTGATTATTGAACAACAAGTGCTATCAGTGCTCTTAGTCCTTTGATTTCAGTGCAATTTCGTAAGAGATTTTATACAGCATGACAAGGGTTAAGCTTATTTATCTCTGATGAGTGCTCTAGGGCCAATGATACTCCTATTACTAAATGAGAACAACTATGTATTAAGAGAAATGGACAATGTCAGAATTTTTGACTGGAAGATTTGGTCCTTGTCCTTAATGATATAAATTGTTATACCCCCACATCATATTCAATGCTCTAGTCAGAACTCCTTTCAAGATACATGGCTCATATTTGGAATATAGTTTCCTTTTATAGATGGGCATCAGTTGGTGGCAAAGTTAGGGTCATCCATGAAGGTCAAGGTCACTTATCAGTCACATACATTTAAAGGCTGTAATTGGGGCATGGTGTTCCACAAATACATTGTGTTAACCCTTGTCATGCTGAACATAATCCTTATCTGAATTTACATTAAAATCAAAGGCCGGAAAGCACTGGAAACACTGGTTATGGGTCAAAAATTATTTTGGAAATTAAATTTGTAAACTAAGTAGGTTGAAGGAGTCAAATAGAAGGTGTAGACTAAGATCAGACTGCACTTATGTGCAGGCTGATCTTTGTCTATGCCTCCTGCCAAAACAGGAGTATTCCTTGTTCAGCATGACATGGGTTAACTTATGTACTGAACTGGTCTCATTGTAGATTTCCAACTATATACTTCAAGCCAAAGGGTGAATCTCCTAAACAATACCAGGTAAAACTTTTTTTTCTTCAATGTTTCTGTGTTGTGTTTGTCTATATTCCCATCTTTTCATTCTAGATTTCCTACAATTTACTTCAAACCAAAAGGAGAATCACCTAAGAAATACCAGGTAATTATTAACACTGACTGTAGTTTTGTGTGCTTTATGAAATCTATCTTTCTTTCTATTAACCCACTCCATTACAATGAGGCTTTTTGATTATTTCTTCATTATACTCAATATTTTCTTCCCCAAAAGACAGAGATTACCTAGGGTATTGCAGCCATTGTCATAACGCAGTTGTTAGCGCATCAGACTTTCAATCTTCAATCATGGGGTGTCATGGGTTCAATTCCGGCGGTGGCACATATCCTTTCCGACATTTGTCTCTCACCAATGGGTGTATAATTGTAAACCTAAGTGGGATAGCAGCTGGAGGCTAGGAAAGGATAAAATGGAAATGCGAGATATACTAGGAATCCATTGTTCAGTTCTCCAGCCACCACTATATGACTGAAAAATTCTTAAAAGCCCATTCAAACAAACAAATTTGAAAATTCATCAACTTGAAATTGTATTCAAATTACTTGTATTTCAATTTGGACTGGTCTAAAATTCTGTTGTCTGATAATGAGTTAAGTATTCATTTCCTGACCATTGTTCTGTTCTGTAGTCTTCACAATATGACTGAAAATTTTTTAAAAGCAGTGTTAAAGCCCATTCAAAGAAAGATTTTGAAAATTCCATCGACTTAAAATTGTCTTCAAATTACCGTTATTTTAATTTGAACGGGTCTAAAATTTTGCTGTCTGATAATGAGTTAAGCATTTATTTCCGATCTACATGAATGATTTACTTTGTCAAATCAAATTTTAAAGCATTCCCACATAGAGACGCTTTTGAATGCCCCTAAGAAAAACAACAACTGGGAAAACATTGTGTAAAACGAAGAAAGCTATTCAGAAAGTTGAAATAATCTAAATTTTTATAAGCTTTAACCCATTCCTACACAATGACGCCTTTAAACGCCCCTCAATATAAAAGCTTAGGAAAGCATTGTGGATAATAAAGAAATTGCTTGTCACAAGCAATTTCTTCATTATCCACAATGTTTTCTACCCAAAAAGACAAAGATTTTAAAAATTACATCAATTTAAGATTGTTGTCTGCTGCTTCTCTCAATTTGGACCAGTCTAAAATTTTGGTGTATGGGAATGGGTTAAATTGTTGTCTGCAACTCTTCTGTTTGGACTAGTCTGAAATTTTGTTGTCTGGTAATGAGTTAATTGACATCAGTGATCTGTCATCTTGATTGGTTGATCATTAGCTACATCTGCTGCACTCCAAAGAGGTTGTCTGATAATGAACTCAAACTATATTAGTTTGCAAAATAAATGGTTGGGGGGACAAATAACAAGATAGAAACTAATAGTGGGTGACCGAAATGTCTTGAATTCTGATTGAATAAGCTGTAGTTAGAAATTTTTAGTCACTCATGAACCAATAAGTTCAATTCCAATGTCAGAGTTTACTGTCTATATGAATAACCTTAACCCATTCCCACACAAAGATGCTCTTGGACACCCCTCAAGAAAAATGCTTTGAAAAGCATTGTTGCTTTCTTCATTATTTACAATGTTTTCTAACCTAAAATGAGAAAATTGCTGAAAAATTATTGTCTGCAACTTTTTTGAATTTGTACCTGTCTAAAATTTTGCCACCGGGTAATGGGTTAGGAACTTTTGATGTAGAAAACATGGAAAATGAAAAAATTGTTTATTACAAGCAATTTCCTCATTTCCTACAATATTTTCAAAATCTCTTCAGGGACATGTAAAAGTGGGGGATTGTGTTGGAATTAGTTAATTGTTGAATTTATATTGATGCTAAGGCAAATCATGTTATTTGGGTACTCCAACAAATGAAATCTGTAAGACCTATACACCCATACACCAATGGGTGTAGTGTCTACAGCATTTTTCTTCACCAGCTGTCACCAAATACTTTTATCATATTCCCCCTTTACGAAGTAGAGGGGTGTATATTGGTTCAAACATAAAACTTCATGCAATTGTTGCCAATGATCAAAGAGAGTGCCCTATTATTTTTGAATCACATAGATCATAGGTCAAGGTCACAATTGAACTTAGAAAAACATTTCTGTGCTCTAGCTCATGAGCCATTTGACTTAGGCCCTTGAAACTTTATACTCATGTTGTCCATCACCCAGGGGGATGACCTTTTTTCTTGGGTCATGTAGGTCAAAGGTCAAGGTTACAATTGAACTTTGGTTGACAACCGTTTCTGTGCTAAAACTCCTAATCCATTTGACCTTGGAGTATCAATCTTTACACACATGGTGTTCACTACCCAATGAGGTGCCCTATTGTGTTTTGTGACAAAGCGCTGGTGTGTGTGTTTGTGGAGGGGGATATGAGTCCACTTTGTGACAATTCTGGTTGAATATGTGATTATGTTGGTCTTGTGTCAGACAAGATGACATATAGACATACATGTAATAAACAAGCTTTCAGCAATTATAAACACTTGGTTCCCTGATATCATTTCCAGAGATATGTAAAGGTTTGTTTTAACCCATTACAACTCAATCCCTCCTTTTTACGCCCCTCAAGAAAAAAGCTTTTGAAAACATTGTGGAAAATGAAGAAATTGCTTGTATCAAGCAATTTCTTCATTATCCACAATGTTTTCTA
This sequence comes from Fragum fragum, assembly GCA_946902895.1. NCBI lineage: Eukaryota > Metazoa > Mollusca > Bivalvia > Cardiida > Cardiidae > Fragum > Fragum fragum. The sequence goes on along the minus strand of OX336370.1, from coordinate 57,900,484 downwards.
TCCAAAAAGACGAAAAAATTCAAAATTCCATCAACTTGAAATTGTCGTCTGCAGCTTCTTTCAATTTGGACCAGTCTAAAATTTTGCTGTGTGGGAATGGGTTAAATCATGACAAGACCACATTTAGATTGGTCTGAATGGAAAAAGTGAGGATTATATTTTATAGTGCTGTTGAATTGATAAGTTGAATTATGTAGAAGTCAATATGATAAAAAGGAAATTGCTTGTTCAAAGATGTTTCTCTTTTTTATGTAATGTTTTTTTCGATGCTACTCCTTAGGGATTATGCGTAAATGGGTTTAGAAGAATTTTGTGGCCACTTCTGCAAAATTAAAAAAACAACACACTTATATCATTTTGTCGCATGTTCAACAACTGAGACAAACGGCAATTCCTGTAAGGTCAAAGTCAGTTTAGGGATTTGTTTTCAGTTTGTTTTGATTTGTGTTCTAGCACCCACTGTCTTTTTTCTTGCAGGGCGGCCGAGAGGTATCCGATTTCATCAGCTACCTTAAAAAAGAGGCTAAAGTGCCACTGAGTTCTGCCGCTGAGGGAAAGAAGAAAAAGAAGTCTAAGAAGACTGAATTATAAACTCAATCGCTCTATAAATTGTTTTCTAGATCTCTAGATAGAGGGTATGATTATGACTTGACTTATTGTGTCAGAGACTATTGTGACAATAGGAGAAATAGTCTTTTGTAAGCAATTTTTGTTTCCCAAAGTGTTTCCTATCCTTAAGGATTTCTTTTCTTTCCAAATTAAATGATTTTAAATTGTCTGACATCCTCTAAATTTTGATATATTTTAAAAGGTAAAAAGCAAAAGTGGTTGCTTAACCCATTTCCACACAAAATAAATTTAGACTGGTCTAAATTGAAAAAAGTTTCAGTTTACAATTCCTAGTTGATTGAAATTTAAGAATCTTTGTATTTTTGTATTTTGGGGTAGAAAAGATTATTGATAATGAAGAAATTGCTTGTAACAAGCAATTTCTTCATTTTCCAAAAATTTTTCCAAAGTATTTTTCTTAGAGAACATCTAGAAGTGGTATTGTGTGGGAATTGGTTAAGGATATCTAGAATTATCTTGTTACAAACTGATGTAATCACTCCCTCTTATTTAGAGCTCTAATATTTTTTGTTTGTTTGATGTATAGAAAAGCTCATTCTTTAATTGCTATCATTATTTTGTTGTACATATAAATGCATCTTCAATCACAAGAAATTGAAAGATATCCTGAGTAATGGTCAGATTCTGTATTGGAGCATTGTTCTTCGTCCATTCAGATCATTTTGTCCCATTTCACAGCAAGGTTTGAATGTATGTTAGAATTGACAAATTGTGCTGTCACCCAAAAGATTGATTGATCAATCAAAGCATTCATTGATACCAGAAATGTAAGGCTAAACTCCGGAAAGATAAGACATTCAGTTATGTATTTTGTAGCTACTGCTTATTCAAGCTGTATTTACGATGTTCAGGCTTTCCACTAATGGTTAAAATTTCTTCTATATCTCATCTATACATTGTGCAAACTAATGTCTTGTAATAGCTCAGTGGAACTTTTATGCCAGAAGTCAGTAGACCAGCAATTTATAGATTGTATGCAGATAGACCTCTGCATTTTACTCCAGATCTTCATATCTTGTTGATACTGGCCAGGGATAATTGTTAACCATTACCATTTCTTTGGGGTAGAAAACATTGTGGATAATTAAGAAATTGCTTGTAACAAGCAATTTCTTCATTTTCCGAAATGTTTCTTAAATTTTTTTTTCTGTTGGCGTTAAAAACATCTTTTTTAAAATACATCGAAAATCAATCTTGCATCATGGGAGACCACTTTTATTTATAAGAAATGTGTCAAGAAAATTGTTCTGAAGACTGTAAAACAAATGACGAGAATTTGGTATCGAAGTAAATCACATCAACTTGCAATTATTTAAAAGTGCTAACTACTTGAATGCCAAGTAAAGAGATAATATACGCAAATTTGAAACAACCTATTCTTAGAAATATAAGAACTATCTACGTGTACAATAGTAAGTAACTCATAAAGGTATGAATGAACATGACTTTGGAAGAATTAGTGTGTAAAGACGTGTGAATGCTTGCAGGGGAATAGTAGGGTTTTATAGCTAGCTTTTATGTTGATATTGCCAAAAAATCTTTTTCCTCTTCCATTAATTATTGCAGCCAAATATTGGTTCATTAAATTTGTATTAGCTTGCTAAGGCCATTGAATGGCTTAAGGGATTATTGAAAAACTACTGCATGTAGATGTGTGGAAGAGGCAGGACTGTACCAAGTGAGAATACATTGTATTGATACTTAGTACTGTCTCTTTTTCTCCTCTCAATATGTGGTTTTAAATACTTGTTTCTTTTCAACCTCATTGATTCAAGGAATATAGATGTAGTTTTTCCAATACCAGACGACAAAAGTTAAGGCTGGACCAAATTCAAAGAAGTTGCAGATTACTGTTCTTAGTTAATGAAATTCAAAGTTTTTTTTGTTTCTGGATAGCAAACATAGTGGATAACAAAAAAAATTTCTTGAAACAAGCAGTTCTTTTATTTTCCACTTTGTTTCCAATACCATTTGCTTTTGGCACATAAAAAAGCTGGATTGTCTATACTTCCTGTCTAAACAGGAATATACTGGGTTCAGTATGACGAGGGTTAAGAAGATTCTTTTATTCAAAGTTAGGTTATTTGACATTAAGGTCTTTACATTATTCAATAAAGTTGTGATGGGTTGATAATTTACATTGTCATTTGGCTACTCAACATTGTAACTTATTTACTTACTCTTATAGCTAAACCCATTCCCACTCAATTCCTCCTTTTTACTACCCTCAAGAAGAAAAAAAATTTGGAAAAAATTGTGAAAAATGAAGAAATTGCTTGTAAAACGCAATTTCTTCATTTTTCACAATTTTTTCTTCCCCCATGTACAAATATTTTAAAAAAAAATCATGAAATCAACACTGTCTGCAACTTCTTTCAATTTGAGCCAGTCTAAATATTTTTCTGTGGGAATGGGTTAAGCTGTAGTCACAATGTTTCAGTAGCCAACTGATGACATAATCTTAGTTTATGATGTGTAACCAGTAAATCTTTTTTTTTTTTTTGCACATCATGTATTTGAATTGTACATGTAATTAAGTGGAAAAGTCATATATTATGATAAAATTATTTTATTAAGAAAGTGTTGTTGTCTTTGTAGGTCCCCTGCTGGCAAAGTCAAAGTGTGCTCTAGGTTTGCACTCTGTCAAGGCAATCAGTTTTGTTTCCGGTTTTCTAATGTTTAATTACTCATGTAAATTGAGTTTCATATTAAGTTTCATTCAAGTCTTGATTTTGATGAAAGTACAGATAGTGGAATGTGCACTTAAACTGCAAACTTACTTTTCCAGACTTACAAACTTATAAACGCTTGAAGTCAATGAGCTGTTTTTATTAGCTCGGCTGTTTTCAGAGAAAAGCCGAGGTATTGTCATCACCTTGGCGTTGTGTGTGTTGGCATTGGCGTGACAAACTTTAACCTTGGTCATATCTCTGTTGTTATTGAAGATATCCTCATGAAACTTGGCATGTGTACTGACCATCACAAGAGCTATCTAGACCATCAAGGGGGATAACTCTAAAAGCATTTTTGTAAGAGTTATGCCCCTTTTTAGACTTAGAATTTTTGCATTATCCAGCACCTGCAGCCCAGCGTTGGCACCTGTGGGCGGTGCTCTTGTTCATCTGTATAAGAATAAATCACAGCAGGCCTACCTAGGCTATCACATCTGCCATTTCATCATGGGGGAACAAATGGGACAACTGGCATGTGGTAAGTGGTGTTTAATGGGTCATAATTTTTTGATTCATTTCTAACTTATCATTTTATATGTCTTGTGGCTGTTGTGTTATTCTCTGTTAAAAGTGGCCTTAAACCCCAATCAATCAATTTATGTTAACATACCAGACGACAAATTGAAAAAATATGTAGACAACATTTCAAGTTAGGCTAAAATTGGAAAAAAAGTGCCCATTAGGGTAAGAAACATTGTGAATAAAGGAGAAATTGCTTTTAACAAGCAATTTCTCCTTTTTCTGCAAAGGTTTTCATGGTAGTATTTCTTCAGAGTGTCAGAAAGCATCATTTTGTGGTATTGGGTTAACCCATTCCAACACAATGAAGCTTTTTGACACCCCTAGAGAAAAACAAATAGGGAAAACATTATGTAAATTGAAGAAATTGCTTGTAACAAGCAATTTCTTCATTTTACACAATGTTTCAATCCAAAAAGTTGAAAAATCTAAAATTTAATAAACTTTAAACTGTCGTCAGCAACCCCTTTCAATTTGGACCACTCTAAAATTTTGCCATCTGATAATGGGTTAAACTACCTTAAAATTCTTGCACATAAATGACCACAGTGCCATATACATGTACATGTAACATGAATCAATTTAGCTTATCTGAGTACTGCTTACCCATATCAACCTTTTGTAATACTTGAATGTGTGTTGTCCATCATCACCCAATATTGGAAGGAGTTACAGATGACAAAAAAATGATGAAAATTAAGATTTTTTTGGTCACCTGATGGAAGGTCATGGTGACCTATGGCAATTATGTTTCAATCATCATTGTTCGTCATATGTTGTGTTAACTTTTTACATTTTCAACTTCTTTAGAACCCTTGGACGGATTTCAACCAAACTTGGCAGGAAGCATCCTCATGTGAAGTTGTTGAGATTTGTACACATCATCGAGTTATCTTCCCTGGGGGCTCCATAAGGGGCCAAAAAGGGTACATCTTTTAAAATCTTCTTGTCATGAACTGGCTATTGGATTGGATTCAAAATTGGGATATAGAGTCTTTAGGGCAAGACTATAAACTTTTTACAAGAAAAAAGATCTGTCAAGAAATGGCCGTGCTAGGGAGAGAAAGGGTGGAAAAGCTTACAAAGTGACAACTTTGAAAATATTTTTCTACCAAACCAAAATATCTACAGCTCTGATATTTGGCATCATCTGGTTGACCTCTATCAATATTGTAAAATTATGGTCCCCAAGGTAAAATTAGTCTGTTCCTGGACGTCACAATTTTAACATAGGCTTTTAAAATGAAAATTTTAAATTTCTTCTCTGAAATGGAAAGGCCTAGAGCTTTGATATTTGGTATGTAGCATCGTCTGGCAAACCTGTATAAATTGGCCCCAGGGTCATAATTAACCTACCCCTTGACATTGCAAGTTTTTCATAGGGCATATATAGTGAAAATCTTAAAACTCTTCTTCTCCAAAACAGGAGAACGTAGAAATTTGATATTTGATAAACAGCATCATCCAGTGGACCTCTATCAAGGTTGTATAAATTATGGCCCCAGGGTCACGATTTTAACATAGGTTTATATAGTGAAAATTTTAAAAATCTTTTCCCAAACAGAAAGGCCTAAGACTTTAATATTTGTTATGTAGCACCATCTGGTGAACTTATATCAAGATTGTATAAATCATGTCCCCGGTGTCAGAATTAACCCATCCCTGGACATCACAAGTTTTACATAGGTCTTATATAGTGAAAAATTTAAAACTCTTCTTCTCCAAAACAGGAGAGCCTTTGATATTTGGTATACAGCACCATCAGGTGGACCTCTAATAAGATTGTATAAATTTTGACCCCAGGTTGAGAATAAGCCTGCTCCCGGAGGTCACAAGTTTACATTGGTTTGTGTAGTGAAAACTTTAAAATGCTCTTGATAAGCTCAAATTTAACATTTTACTTGATTTGTGACCTTGAAGTAATAACAGTTTTTCAGTATTCCATATTGTGGCGGCTGGAGCACCTAACCATAGACTCCTAGTATTTCTCACACCAGTACTACCTCTACCTCCTTTCCAAGCCACCAATTGCTCATGCCACTTAAGTTTACAATAATCCACCTATTTACGGAAGACAAATATCGGAGATGATATTTGCCGTACCAGGGATCAAACCCTGGACCTCATGAATGAGAGTCCAATAGCACTATGGACAAAATTATTTTAAAATATAGCTATAAATGTAGGAGTAAAGCTGTGAACTGCTCATTTACAACATTCAACGTTGACCTGTGACCTTGAAGCTATCTAAATTTGTAGCAAATGGCACGACCCTTAAAAGCTATGATTTTTACATTATCATTATCTTTGTATGAATCTGATTAACCCATTACCAGATAGCAACATTTTAGACTGGTCTAAATTGGAAGCAGTTGTAGACAACAATTCAAAGTTAATAAAATTTTAGATTTTTTCAACTTTTTGGGTAGAAAACATTGTGGAAAATAAAGAAATTGCTTGCTCCAAGCAATTTCTTCATTTTACACGATGTTTTCGCAGTTGTTTTTCTAGAGGGGCATCAAAAAGTGTGATAAATTGGTTAAGAGTCACCAGAGGATCACTACTGTAAATTCGATTTAATTCTAGCCAGTAATTTCTGAGTAGCAGAGTTTTAAAGAAAAAGTTCATAAACAGACACACACATGGAAGCAAAATGAAGAAGACCTCCTGTAAAGCCCTATCTTCCTCCAAAACACACTATAAAATTAACAAGAAAACCATACCCCAGGCTCAAAAGCACAAATAAATATGACAATTGAAATTACAAGAGGACCATAATGGTCCTAAATCGCTCACCTGAGGCATCTGCAAATTACAGTACCTTTTTGTATAAAAAAGACGCAACTTGAGCAAATTAATTAAAACAAAAATAAGATTTTGGGCTTTGTAAAAAACAATCCAGTAATGCTTTACAATAAAAATGATTGCCTTTGGCTTTATAGTTTAATCCATTACTATCCCAGAATTTGTCACTCTCCGGGAAAATAGGTTTGAAAACGCATTGTGAGACAGGGAGTGACAAGCAATTTCTCCATTTCTGTGTTTTCTACCTGAAATGCTATAAATCAAATATGAATGAATTACAACCTACACATTAGGAGAGGAAGATATTGGAACATGCTCTTATTGAGCGTTTTTCATAACTTTGGATGCCTTGGGAAGGGCCATGTTTGTCCAAAGGATATAAACATGGTAGATAACAATAATGTTATCCTATGTTTTTAATGTAAATGCTCTAGACCCTATATTTAAGAAGAAAAATTCTTTCAATGCGATTTACGCATATTTTCCTGTAACATAGTTCAAAATTATTTAGTCATGCTACATACCAAATAAGAATGCCCTTCACCTTATATTTCAGAAGAAGACTTTTGAAGTTGCTCCAATTGGGTGTTTTCCAAAATTTTTGACCCCTTGGGCAGTGCCATGTTTTATCCCAGGGCTAAGATTTTAGCTAACATGGTAGAGAACCATCTGGTTATGCTATAAACCAAATATGAATGCCTAAGACTTTGTAGATTGGGAGGAAAAGACTGTTGAACACGGTCTAATTGAGCATATTTACCAAGTTTGGAAACCAAGGGAAGGGGGTGTTTTTTAACCTACAGGCATAATTTAATCAAAATTGATAGATAAATGCTTTCCGCCCTAAAATGAAGAAATTTTTTTTTTAACATACTCAAATTTTGCGTTTTTCCCAATTTTGGACCCCTTTAGCAGGAGCATTTTTGACCCTAAGAGGACAACTTTTAGTGACATAGTACAAAACCATCCAGTTATGCTACATACCAAATATGAATATCCTAGACCTTATAGTTTAAGAGGAGAAGACTTTTGAAATTGCTCCAATTAAGCATTTTTCCAAACTTTGGACCTCAGGTGCGGGGCCAATTTTTGACCCCAGAGATTAAATATTTAAAAACTTGGTAGAGAACCATATGACTAAGCTCTATATAAAATATAAATGCCTTTGACCCTGTAGTCTATGAAAAAAACAACAACAAAGATTTACTAAAATACCCCATTTTCATACGCCGCGGTTACGAGTTTTTCATGGAATGAAATTCTTTCAACAACTTTTGAAGAGCTTCAACCAAGGAACATCCCTGCAAAGTTTCAGCTTGATTGGCCTACTGGTTTAGGAGGCAAAGATTTTTAAAGATATTTTAAGAATTACTAAAGATTCCAATTTTCAAATGCCGCTGCAACCAGAGTTTTTGACAGAATTAAATTCTCTGAACAACTTTTGTTAGAACTTCACCCAAGGAACATCCCTGCAAAGTTTCAGATTGATTTGCCTACTGGTTTAGGAGGAGAAGATTTTTAAAGAAATTGTGGTTGGGCGGACAGACGGTCAAAGGACCGATCACAATAGCTCACCTTGCACTTTGTGCTCAGTTGACTTAATAAGATAATCATAATTCTACACAGTAAGCCTACAATTCATGAAAGAAGTTACAATATTTTAAAATGTGACCCACCACAGTTTAAGTTTGTTTACATCAAATTATGACCTCAGTGATGACCTTTTAACTTTGCTAGTCATTCAAACTTCCGGCTAGGTCACAAAGATAAACGAAATCGTCCGTAAAGTTTAGTCATCAGCACCTGTGCATATAACAGCTAATGCCGAAGATTAGAGAAGATTTTCGGTGAAGAATCGGGTGCATTCATCTCGATTTCAAAATGAAGATTGAGCCAATATTGTGGCCACTAGATTGTAAACAAAGAAATTGTCTTTAAGGCCCCTTTTCCCATGTTTTAGAATAGAACCCATCCATAATCAATAGGGTCCATCCTCATGACCTAATAATTATTCGGGCCAAGTTTCAGGAAGATTGAGCCAAAATTGTGGCCTCTAGAGTGTAAACAAAAAATAGTCATTAAGGCCCCTTTTCCAGCGTTTTCCGATAACCCCCTCCAATTATCAATAGGGTTCATCCTCATGACCTAATAATTATTCTGACCAAGTTTTAGGAAGATGGAGCCAAAATTGTGGCCTCTAGAGTGTAAACAAACAAATTGTCATTAAGGCCCCCTTTCCTTTGTTGTCAAATAGAACCCTCCCATAATCAATAGGGTCCATCCTTATGACCTAATAATTATTCTGGCCAAGTTTCAGGAAGATTGAACAAAAATTGTGGCCTCTAGAGTGTAAACAAAGAAATAGTCATTAAGGACCCTTTTCCTGTTTTTTCCGATAGAACCCTCAAATAATCAATAGGATTCATTCTCATGACCAAATAATTATTCTGACCAAGTTTCATGAAGATTGGGACAAAACTGTGGCCTCTAGAGTGTAAACACTTCAATTGTTGATGCCACACGACGGATGATTGACATTCAACGGTCACAAAAGCTCACCATGAGCACTCTGTGCTCAGGTGACCTAAAAAGCTCTGGAAAATATTGTGGAACATGAAGAAATTGCTTCATTACCCACAATATTTTCTACCCCTGCGGTAAAAACAAAAATCCAAAATTTAAATTGCCATCTGCAAATCCTTTCAATTTGGACCAGTCTAAAATGTTGCCATCTGGTAATGGGTCAATCAGCCATATGATACAGGGATAGACAAATGAAAAGACAAACTTTTTATCATCAATTTTTCAATACATTTTATAATTTTTGTACATTAACATATTCAAGTTTTCATACACAATAACAGCAACAATAATATAATGGTTGGAAATCCATTTAATTCTTTTACATGGATGGAATATCTTAACCCTTGCCATGCTGAAACCAGAATATTCTGGGTTTTGCAGGAGGTATAGACAAAGATCAGCCTGCACATAAGTGCAGTCTGACCTTGGTCTACACTTTCTGCCTGTCCTTTTCAAATGAGAGTTGTTTATGGAATTAATTTTCAAAACAAAAATTACTAATTGAACAACAAGTGCTAATAGTTCTTTCAGTCCTTTGATTTTAATGCAATTCTGAAAAAGACCTTATTCAGCATGACAAGGGTTGAAATATAAAATAAGCCTGCCTGTGACATTTTCTACTTGTTCACATGTTTGTCTGATTTTGGAACCTATCTGCATTTTAGAGCCGTGATGAATAGTGATTGTAAAAAAGAAGGGTTAAAACATTACCATGCAACAAAATTTTAGACTAGTCTAATTTGAACGAGTTGTAGACAACAATATAAAGTTTATGAAATTTTATAATTCTGCAACTCTTTGGGTAGAAAACATAGTTGAATATGATAAAATTGCTTGTCACAAGCAATTTCTTTATCTTCCACAATGTTTTCCCAAATGATTTTCTTGAGGGCACCAAAAAGTGTCACTTTGTGAGGATGGGTTAAAAGATTAATTTAATTACCTCACAATCTAGCCTTTTGACACTTTACCTCACAATCTAGCCTTTTGACACTTTACCTCTCAATCTAGCCTTTTGACACATGGAAAAAAAGATATAGAAAACATTGCAGGAGAAAGAAAAGTTAAGAAAAGTTACTGAAACTAGTCCCTTACCCCATTACCAGACCACACAAGTTTAGACTGGTCCAAATTCAACTAAGTTGCAGAAAACTATTTTGAGTTGATGAAATTTAAAATTCTTTGTCTTGTAGTATATAACATCAAGGATAATGAAAACATTACTTGTTTCAACCAACTTCTTCATTGTGCACAATGTTCTCCAAAGCTTTTTTTCATGAGGAGCATAAAAATGAATTTTGTGGGGATGGATTTGAATGCTTTATTTTTTTTCAAAACACTTGTGTTAAACCATCTTGCTGGTGGACAACACATGCATGTTGATTGTAGCTTACTCAAGCTGTAGTTAAGATGTTTCAATTGGTGTCCAATATCTCGGACAAAACTGTCCTTTTTTAGAATCTTTTATAGTGACATCTCTATAGAGATGGGATGATGACTGGTGGTCTGTTCATAAATTCCCGCATAATCTCCCACTTTTGGACACTATCCATTCAAGAGAAAAGTCCTGGAGAGCATCAAGAAAAATACAGAAATTGCATGTTACAAGCATTTTCTTCATTATACACAATGTTTACTACCCCAGATGACAAGATTTTTAACATTTTATCAACAAAAAAATAGTCATCTGTAACTTTTTTCAATTTTCATTTGTCTAAAATATTGTCATCTTGTAATGGGTTAACCCTTTCCTGTAAAATCACTGGTTTTTGGGTCCCTGTGTTTTTATACTTGAGAAAACATTGTAGAAAAAGAAGAAAATGCTTGTAACAAGCAATTTCTTCTTTTTCCACAATATTTTCTACCCTACTGAATGGTTATTTTTAAAATAAATTCAACTTAGAATTGTTGTCTGCAAAACCTTTGAATTTGGACCAGTCTAAAATTTCAAAATACAGGAAAGGGTTAAGTGGCATAAACATAGATAAAATGATAATATAGAAAATAGTTTATCTCTTGAAACATCTAGAACTTTATACACCTAATTCAAGCCCTGGAGGAAATAGAGAAAAACATTATTCAGCAAAGCTTTTAACCAATTTTCAACAAATTCCTAAAGAAAATCATTTAGTTAATAGTTAAAACAAGTATTGCAGGACATAACAACATGCTAAAACTATCCAAATCCTACAGCAACAACACAAACTATTTAACCCAACAACAAACACCATTATCTAATCTCGTATTAAGTTGAGCATTGTATTTCACTGTGTACAAAATCAAATCATTAAAATGGAATTTCACAGCAAATAATCAAACTGAACACATGGTTGTAATAATACTTTTGACTCCCATTATCTACAAATCAATCTATGTAACATACTAATTCTAAATTCTAACAAGTCATATTACCCTAAACAGTTGTCAAATTTAGTACCTTCACGGAACAAGGATTTTGTTATTCTCCTAACAAAGGCTCCAAGGACCATAGCAAAACACAGATGGGAGCTCTCATTTTCTGAGTGATAATTCTATCAAAAATATAATCCATTTTTGATTTCCCCTAAAATGCGAATTAGTAATTGAATTTTGACTAGTCTATATGTCATATGGAAATGGGTTAAATTAAACTTATAAGAATTGTTAAGTTTTATAAAGGATACAACATGGGGATGCCAATCCTCAGCTGTTGAAGTGCTTGATAGTGGGTACAATTTTGAAAAGATAAAAAAGGAGAATTCTTTGTTCAATAACACATTTAGAGCTATTGCCCTTATTGGTATATAACTCTTTTGATAGAGAACATGTCTCCTGAGTTTATCCCATTACCACTCAGTGATGCTTTTGGACACCCTCAAAGAAAAAAAGTTTTGGAAAACATTGTGGAAAATGAAGAAATCTGAAAACAGTCGAGCTAAAACTGACTATTAATCCTTGTCATGCTGAACCCGGAATATTCCTGTTTTGGCAGGAGGTATAGACCAAAGATCAGCCTGCACATAAGTGCAGTCTGATCTTGGTCCATACCCCCTGGTTGTCACACTTAAGCCATATATGTTCAAGAAATTAATTTTCAAAAGAAATATTGACCCACATTAAGACCTTCCAGAGTTGTCAGCCATTCGATTTCAAAGCAATTCTGTCTAGGTTTTTAATTCAGCATGACAAGGGGTAATATCTGAATTATAATTGCTACTTTGCTTTTCATGTTCCGAGCTAAAAAGTAGAATAGATAATCTGTGACCATGGAATGGAATATTTTCATACTACATCTATTACAATCAGGGCTACACTAATTTAAATCATTAACAGAATGCAAAATTTCAGACTAATCCAAATTGAAAAGAGTTGCAGACAACAATTTCAAGTTTATGGACTAACAGTATCCCATCAGAAGAATCATAATATTGATATTGCTTATTGAAGGTACATGCCTGTGAATTGGTTGAGTTTTGAACTGACATATAAGCGGAAGAAAAACAATATGCCTGCTACCTGGACGACAAGAAGGCATAAACATTTTCTTTCAGCCTTTTCTAATCTTCAGAACATGGAGATAACAGATGAAGGCATTATAGGAAAAGGATAATATGTACCACAAGCAATTTCTCCTTTCTATCAATGGTTTTAGATGTTATTTTTCAATTTACACCCAAATGGAAGGAATAAGTACTATGATATTCATTGGCTGGTAAAGATTTAAAAGCTGTTTACAGCCATTTGGTAATTACCCACAAGATAATTTGATAAGAGCAAACTAGCTTTCACAGATTATATAAAAGTATTTAAAATTTTATCATCCTGATACTATCGTTTGAAATTTGTTTCAACTTGGACCAGTCTAAAATTAGGTTGTCTGGTAATGGGTTAAAAGGCAACATGATGGCTAAAATGAATAAGATAAACAAAACAAAGATTTTTTTAAATAGATAAGCAATGAAAACAAATCATTTTATACCATAAATTTCCAGCAGTAAAATCAGACTAACAATTCAAGACTTTGAATCTTGCTGAACCCTTTTCCAAACAATGAAGATTTTTTACAAATCCAAGGTATGAAAATAAACCAATTACAACAAAAAATTCTAGACTAGTCCAAGTCTGTTGAATTGGATAATTAAGTACAAAAGGGTAGAAAAATTGTATGAAAAGGAGAAATCGCTTGTCTCAAGCAATTCATCATTTTATCACAATTTTTTCCAGAACTCTTTTTCTTCTGCAGGATTGTGGGGGAATAGGTTAAAAAGAAGAAATTCCCATCACAAGCATATCTCTTCCTTTCCACAATGTATTATTCTTCGGGAAGTACTTACTTTTTGATTTCTCGCTTTGTGTTGCTGTGTGTTTTCAGAGCAGTATAAAAATCTGGAAATCATGTTTATTGCACTCTTTCAACATAAACCAATTACCAAATGACAAAATTTTAGACTGCTCCAAATTCAAAGGTGAACATTTCCAAGTTGGTGAATTTTTTAAATTTCTTTTCTTTCTAGGTTAAAAACATAGTGATGCAAGCAATTTCCTCATTTTCTACAATGTGTTCACAAACTTTTTTCTTGGAGGAGTTGGGGGTCTGCAAAAAATTTGATTTTGGACAGGTAAAAAATTTTGCAAAACAGGAAAGGGTTAAGTATATGATTCATTTTACTTTTTTTTTTTGGGGGGGGGGGGGGAATCTAATGCCCACACGGCCAGTATTTTTCATCCAGGCAATTTCTTTTTATACAGTCAAACCTTGTACAAGAAGGTTATCTTTCAATAACCATGTGATAATGATTATATGAAATATATTAATTGAATAACATGCAAAAGTTGTAAAAGCCAGTAAATAAAGATATTTCAGGTCACAAAACATTTAACCCATTCCCAAATGATAACATTTTAGACTGGTCCAAATTCAAAGAAGTTGCAGACTACAATTCTAAGTTGATGAAATCTCTAAAATATCTTTTTGGGTAGAAAACATTTTGAATAATAAAGAAATTTCCTTTCAAAATGTTTTCCAAAACTTTTTATATTGAGGGGCGTTTAAAAGCATTATTGTGCAGGAATGGATTAAATGAAATTCCCATAGCATGTAAAGCCTATGAAAGCCAATAAATAAAGGTATTTCATGGTCACAAAACAGTTAGAAACAATCTTGTACAAATGGAGAGTTTTCAATGTGATATTTCAAGGCCCCCACATTTTGCAACAAACTTGGAAAGAAAGTAATTCATGTAAGTTCTGTGATATTTTGAAGAGTTTTATTGTAACAAAACATTTAACAAACCTGATAATCATGTGATATTTCAATGTTGCTTAATATTTCGCAACACTTGTACAGTCAGTGATATAGGTAAATTGTGTGATATTTCAAGGTTGTCTACCTTTTACGAGAAGCTTGAAAACCAAGTGACCTGGTTCTATCATTAGATATTTTAAGATCTCAAGATCTCAAAGTCCTCTCGACAAATGTGTATAATATGTTTAACCAATTCAAATACAATCCTGCTTTTTTATGTCCCTCATGATTCTTAGGAAACATTGTTGTTAATGAATTGCTCATGATAAGCAATTTCTTTATTATCAACAATTCTTCCTAACCCAAAGGGCAAATATTTTTGAAATGTCATCCATTAACAAGATGTGTTTGTGAAACACTATGCCCCCAAAACGGGAATTCTTTAGAAACGGGTAAAGGGTTAAAATTTTGACCTTGACCTTGATGAAATGACCTTCCCCAGTTGTGCCTTGTTGAGACCTATCTACATACCAAATATTAGCATTGTAACTTAATCAGGGTTGAAGTTATAGGAAAATGTTTAGTTGGCAGGTTAAGTTTTGCAGACAGACAGACAGACAGACACCGGTAAAACAATATGCCCCCGATCTTATTGATGCGGGGGCATAAAAATTGTTTCTTTGAAATTGGACAGACTAAAATTTTGTCTTGTAACTGGTCATCATCTTGCTTTAACCCATTACCAGACAGCAAAATTTTAGAGTGGTCCAAATTGACAGTAGTTGCAGACGACATTTTCAAACATATGAAATTTTGACTCTTTTTTAACCTTTCAGGTAGAAAACATTGTGTATAATGAAGAAATTGCTCGTAACAAGCAATTTCTTCATTATACACAATGTTTTCTTGAGCTATTTTTCTTGGGGCATCTATAAGCGTCATTGAGTGGTAATGGGTTAAGTGTGATCAAATGATATTCAAGGAATTTCAAGGTCACAAAACACTTTTCGACAAGCTTGTACAGCTGGTGTTCTGGGTTTATCATCTCGCTGTAAACGTTTCTTCTCTCCAGCAGTCAATTGTTCATAAGCGTGTTTGTATTCTCTGTCAAAAGCATCTGAAAGTGAAAACCAATAGCGTTGTTCAATTTCCAAGGAACATTGATCTATTTTCTTTCTAACATAGCTGTATACAACTGAATATCTTTTATTGTAGTCTTAGACTAAAATTGCCTTGGGTAGTAGACATTGATGAATAAATCTTGTTTGATTATTGGTTAAAGTTTTAGCAGAGACTGGACAACCTGACTCTTTACTTATCTTGGATTATATTCATCGGATCTGTGTGTGTGTGTGCCAAAACCTCTAGATAATTCTGAATTATTCAAATTTTAGTTTCATCTATCAAAAAAAGGCATTTGGATTGTTTGAAAAGAATTATTCATACTTCCATGTACAAAGTTTGGAGCACGCAGCTATTTTGTATTCTTCGCACAAAATAGTCCCATTTAGAAAAGTATCAAAACTTGAAGTTTTTGCTTTATTGCTTGATGCTATTAAATTATAAAACAAAGAAAATATTTTTTGTCTTCATGGAGGTATGAAACTTAAACCTAATCACATATGTATGAATCCGCTTTGCATATCCATACAGTGTGATTAGGTTTTTCGGTTCATACCTCCATGAAAACAAAAAATATTCTCTTCATCTCTTAGATGAACTCACTTGGATAATATATCACAGAATGCTATCATGTCATCATTGTAACTGCAGCTTATACACAGCATAGGATTTCACCCATTCCCACACAATGAAGCTTTTTGACACCTCTCAAGAAAAAGTCCTTGGAAAACATTGTGGAAAATGAAGAAATTGCTTGAAATAAGCAATTTCTTCATTATCCTCAATTTTTCTTCCCAAAAAGACAAAAAGACAAAAAAAAATCAACTTGAAATTGTCATCTGCAATTCCTTTCAATTTGGACCAGTCTAAAATTTTATTCTGTGGTAATGGTCTTAACAATTCTAGCATGCTACTACCCATTCTTTTGTGGAGTTCATGTTGGTTCTTCAACTAGTACTTATCATTTGCACTTTAGTGAGATGAATGATGATTGATTGATTGAATGGGGTTTAACACCACTTTTAACAGTATTTCAGTTATATCGGGGCGGCTGGAGCACCTAACACAATTGATTCCTGGTATTTCTCACACCAGTACTACAACTACATCCTTTCCTAGCCTCCAGCTGTTATCCCACTTAGGTTTTACGATTGACAAATATTGATAGCATAATACCTTTTTATCAAATGTCAGAAAGAAAGTTGGCTAAGCCAAGTTTGAGCTCCTGATCCCAGGCTTGTGGGCACAGTGCATTAACAACTGAGTTAAACGGACTTCGCATATATACACATATACCTTTTAAATTTGACTCAAATCAGCAATCTAATTTTTGATTGACAGAAGTTCTGCAAGATCTAATTTCACATGGTGCCCTTCATTACACAAACTTATTGTATAAATGTTAGAGAAATAACTATGGGTCAAAATCTTAATAATTGCTCTTTGTCTTGATATGCAGAATTTTCCTATCCATTCATTTCGCAAAAGGAGGAATACAAACCATGATCAATGTTTTCTCTACCCAGTTCTGTAAAGGCTAAAAACAGTACATCTCTGTAAACACTACGGAATTTCTTTCGTCTAAATCGTCGTCGACCATTCATCACCTTCTTAATTGGACTGAGAACATCGTTACACATGATGTTGTCAATAAGCTGATGCATAAATCTGAAATTGACAAAACATTCCTGAAAACACTAAAAAAAATTCCAAACTATAACCTATTCCTGGAAAACAAAACTTTAAACTGGTCCAAACAGAAAGGAACTGCAGATGACAATTCAAAGCTGATAGAATAATTTCAAATATATCTGATTTGAAAAAATTATGAAAATTGCAGAAATTCTATTTTTATAATTTTCACTTTGTTTTCTTGAACATTTTTCGAAAATGGCATACAAAAGCAGGGTGCATGATCATGGGTACAGGTTGCTAATGACCAGGTGATATTATTCAACAACTTCAGCGACCTTTGTATAACAGACTGAATGATAAATTTCATCCAGTATATGTGAAATCAGCTATTGAATTCAACATTTTACCCCACCTTGCTTCTTTTCATTTTTTTATTTTATTTTATTTTTTTTTTTTGTAGATTGAAAACATTGTGGAAAAAGAAGAAACTGCTTTTTTTATATTTTACTTCTTTTTCTCTTCGGGCGCTTGAGCGCCTGTATCGCTCCACAGGCATGAATGTACTGATTAAGCAAATTTTTTCATTAATCTAAAATAAACTGAATATAATGAAAAACAAGATGTGTTTGCAAAACATTATGCCCCCGAAACAGGAATTCTTTAGAAACGGGTGATTTTTATTTTTCTTTTCTTTGTTTTTGGGAAAAGGGTTAAAATTTTGACCTTTTCCTTGATGAAAGGACCTTCCTCAGTTGCGCTTTGTTGAGACCTATCTACATACAAAATATTATCATTGTTATCGTTGCAGGCAGACAGACAGACAGACGGACTGACAGATGGACAGACAGACAGACGGACACCGGTAAAACAATATGCCCCCCGATCTTATCGATGCAGGGGCATAAAAAAATAAATCATTGAAATCTTTGAAATAGTTCAAGAGAATCATTCCAAACTTTTCATTGTTTTTACAAAAGTCAAGTCAAGTTATGTAAAATTCAATATGTAAGATTTTCACTGTATACGATATATGTACAAAATCAACCTCCATAGTAGCCATGTTTTCAACCAATCAAATTATATAAAGGAATCTGACAAACAGTTATCTGGTTATAATTCCCGTGAAATTTGGTTGAAATCCATCAACAGGTTTCTGAGAAATTAACAAAGTTTTAAGTATATACCATATATGGAAATTAGCCCTGCCCTTAAAGACATACTTTACATCTGACCAAAATTCTTTTTCACAATGTGATAAAGGTCACACAAGGATCGATTCGGTCAAATTTGGTTGAAATCAATCCAATGGTTTCTGAGAAGAATAATTACAAAGATTTTACCAAATATGGAAATAGCCCGCCCATTAAAATGCCATGTTTATCATCCTATCAAAATTCTTTGAAGTAATCTGGTAAAGGTTCACCCAAGGTTCATTTCTGTGAATTTTGGTTGAAATCCATGCACTTGTTTCTGAGGAGAAGATTTTCAAAGCTTTCACCATATATGGAAATTAGCCCTGACCATTAAAGCCATGTTTTTCATCCGATCAAAATTCTTTGAATGAATCTGATAAAGGGTCACTCAAGGATCATTTCTGTGAAATTTGGTTGAAATCTGTTCTGTAATTTCTGAGGAGAAGATTTTCAAAGTAAATGTTTACAGATGGAAGGACGACTGGACTGTCATACGTACGACGGACACAACACTTTCAGCCAGTGGAGCTTAAAAAGGGTTATTGTGTGGGGATGGGTTAACCAAATTTGACATAGTATTTCAACATTCTTTCAATATTGGAAAGGACATAATATACTGGTTTAAGGTCTCTAGTCGCCATACATACTAACACCCACCCATACACACACAGAGGTAACTTATATAGCTGTCACTATTATTTGTAAGAAAATAAAAAAGTAGCAAAACTTATCAACAGTTAACCCATACCCACACAATGATGCTTTTAGATGTCCCTAAGAAAACCAGAGGACCATGATGGTCCTAGATCCCTCACCTGAACTGTCTGCTGTTAAAAAAATGCAATTACAGACAAATAACTATAATCAGTTTCATGAAGATAGAGGCAAAACTGTGACTTCTATATTGTATACAAAGAAATTGTCATTATGGCCCCTTTTCCTGTGTTATCCTATAGAACCTTCCATAAATCTATAAGGTTCATCTTTATGACCTTACAAGTATCCTGACCAAGTAACATGACAATTGGGCCAAAATGATGACCTCTAGAGCATTAACAAAGAAATTGTCATTAAGGCCCCTTTTCCTGTGTTTTCCAAAAGTACCTTCCTATAATCAATAGGGTTCATCCTTGTGACTAAACAATTATTCTGGCCCATTTTCATGAAAATTGAGCCAAAACTGTGGTCTCTAGAGTGTAAACGAAGAAATTGTCATTAAGGCCCCTTTTCCTGTGTTTTCCAAAAGAATCTTTCCATAATCAATAGGCTTCATCCTCATGCCCTAATAATTATTCTGGCCTAGTTTCATGAAGATTGAGCCTAAATTGTCATTTAGGCCCCTTTTCCTGTGTTTTCAGAAAGATCCTTCTAATAATCAATAGGGTTCATCTCTATGACCTAATAATTATTCTGGCAAAGTTTAATGAAGATAGAGCCATATTTTCGGCCTCTAGAGTGTAAACAAAGAAATTGTCATTAAGGCCCCTTTTCCTGTGTTTTCAAATAGAACCCTCCCATAATCAATAGGGTTCATCCTCATGAGCTAACAATTATTCTGACCAAGTTTCATGAAGATTGGGTCAAAACTGTGGCCTCTAGAGTGTAAACACTTCAATTGTTGACGCCACATGACAGACATTCAACGATCACAAAAGCTCACCATGAGCAAGTTGTGCTCAGGTGAGCTAAAAAGGCTTTGGAAAACATGCGGATAATGAAGAAATTGCTTGTCATAAGCAATTTCTTCATTATCCACAATGTTTTCTATCTAAATGGACAAAAATATTCAAAATTCTATTTGAAATTGTTGTCTGTAGCTTCTTTCGATTTGGCCCAGTCTAAAATTTTGCTGTGAGGGAATGGGTTAAAGAATTAACTTACGGTCTATTAAATGGTTGCGAATCCGTTATCAGGGCATCTACTACAGCTGACTCCTGACCTTTAGTCCAGATAACGTGCATCGGATGACCAACCTCCTCATGTATACGAACATTGTCCCACTTTGGTCTGATAACAACATTGTCACTTGTGAACTTGTCTGATTTTGTTACCTGGAAGTAAAGAAATAAGTAACAATTAAGTTGATTGCAGCTTCTGTCCGTAAAAGAATAGAATGATCAATCAAATTGATACTAACATTACATCAAAACATGTTTGTTTGTGGGCCAAAAACATGATAACTACAGCTTATTCAAGAAGACGATACGTTGTTTAGGTCACCCACCAAGAATTTACCTTTTGGTTTTTTTCCCCCCGACTATATACTTAATAAACTCTTTCTTGTACAATCCCTGGTTTTTTACATCCTTGTGAGTAAACATAGTGGGAAAAGAAGAAATTGCTTATAACAAGCAATTTCTTATTTTCCCTCTAGTTTTTTCTATCCTGTAGGTTGGTTACTAGGTATAAGGATTCTCAAAATATAAGCAAAGGTTATAGTTTTTAAAAAGTAGGTCAAAGGTCATATTCTTTGGTTTCAAATGAAAGCCTATCACATGTTGATTGTATTTCTAATAAGAGCACCACAGAAGCAAATGCTTGGCTGTTCAAGTGCTTAACCTTCTACCAATGGACTAAATTTTAGACTGGTCCAAATTGAAAGGAGTTGAAGGCAACATATGAAAGGTTATGAAGTTTTAGATTTTTTCAACCTTCTATAATGGCTTTAACATAAAATCCTTCTTAAGTTATGGCTAATTTTGAAAGTCTTTATTTTGCATAAATTTCACCTCGAAATATTTAATTGTT
This sequence comes from Fragum fragum, assembly GCA_946902895.1. Classification (NCBI taxonomy): domain Eukaryota; kingdom Metazoa; phylum Mollusca; class Bivalvia; order Cardiida; family Cardiidae; genus Fragum; species Fragum fragum. The sequence goes on along the minus strand of OX336370.1, from coordinate 57,879,293 downwards.
TTAAGACCGATGATCTTAATTGGGTACAAACAGAATGGACTTACCACAAGGAATGAACATGTCAGCTTCTTATTCAAAAGTAAATATTCATAAATTGGCGTCTGCAACTCCTTTCAGTTTGGACCAGTCTAAAACTTTGTTGCGTGGGAATGGGTTAAAGTAATGAACAAACAGTAAGAGAAAGACTGCATGTCTTAGTTCTATCAACAAGGGAGCATAAAAAACAATACCTCTGAGTTCAGGTTATATGATTTTGTTGACAGAAGGAAACCTGCAAGATGACTAGTTGCCTGAATCCTTCTAAAATACCAAATCTGAAAGAAAACAAAGTAATGTTAATACATCATTGATCAAAGTTTATCCTATTCCAACAAAATTACATTTTGTTATGTATTAGCCGCAGAAAATACTTTAAGGAAAGCATTGTGAAGAAAGGACAAATTTCTTAAAAAAAAAGCAATTTTCCTATCTTCACAAAGTTTTCTACCTCACACGATACTAATTTTCAAATATAAACTTTCTCTGAACCACCTGCAATTAAAATTAACTTTGACAAGTCTCAAGTTCTGGTAATTTATAAAGCTTTCATTTTTAGGTTGATTTTTTTTAAAGCTGATTGATTGAATGGGTTAAAGGCCACTTTTAAAAGTATTTCAGTCATATCGCGACAGCAGGAGCACCTAACCGTAGATTACTGCTGTTTCTCAAACCAATACTACCACTACATCCTTTCCCATCCTCCAGCTGCTCATCCCACTTAGGTTTATGATTAACCATATATTGGTGGGAGAAAGTGTTGGAAAGGATATACACCGCAGCCAGGGATTGAACCAGGGACACCTTGACTAGGAGTCCCAAGTGCTACCACTGTGCTATGGCCGCAACACTTTTTAAAGCTGAATAGTCATTCTTCCATATAAAATCTTCAATTTAAATACCATTCACCATATGAATCTAATTTTTTTCCCCAAACCTTTTTTAACCCCTATGTGCCCGTTTCATGGTGCCTCACAAAACATGTTATAACATGACCTCCAAGATAAATGTACAATAGGCTGTCGGTGGCATTTCCACCAAGAGCATCAGATGCAGATACCTAACCTTGGCTGCAGGAGCTTCATAACTTAAGTAGAGTTCAGTTATATGCTGTTTGAATAGGACCATGACTAATGACCTTGAAATTTAGCAGAAATGTCTTGTCACAAGTAATAGGCATGTGAAATATGAGGTCCCTAGATACATTGATAGTCAAAAAAAAGGAAAAAACTTGGAACAATGCTGACATGGTAAACATCAGGGCTATAGCTACACCTCGAGTTAGACAGCCACACAATGAATTCAGCATACTCAGTGACTGTCTAAAGAAACTTATAGTACAATCTATAAAGCCCATAGTAAAGACCCTGACTTAGATATATGGCACAGGCTGATCACAGTCTTAACTTGAGGCACATGTGAAATTATTGAAATGTCATGAACAGGTTCACACATATATATACCATAACTCAATAGTTCAGATTGAAACAGTTGTAGCTGCCTATATGTTTATAGGCAGTTACAACCGTTTTGGGCTGCACCATCAAATTCACCATCAAATTTCACCCAACTACTCACAAGATTCCAGTATATGATGGGATGTTCATCTACAAACGTATCCGAGGCAAGTGACGAGTTCCCTTCTGACTCTATGACAGATTCTAGATTCTTCCTCAACACAATAGGACTAAGATATGGCACCGAGACTGGTTCCACCTTGGTGTTACTGAAATTTTAAAGACACCATAGTGATTCTTCTTCTGCCAGTAATTTCTTCATTTCGCAATATTTTCTCACTTATCTTTCTTAAGGCATCAAAAAGTGTTATTGCTTAGGAATAGATTAACCCATTCCCACACAACGACGCTTTTAAATGCACCCTCAATATGAAAACTTTGGAAAACATTGTGGAAAATGAAGAAATTGCTTGTCACAAGCAGTTTCTTCATTATCCACAATGTCTTCTACCTCGAAAGACAAAATTACTGAAGGTTTCATCAACCTTAAACTGTTGTCTGCAACTTCTTTGAATTTGGACAGGTCTATAATTTTATTGTGTTGGAATGGGTGAAGTTCATTACAAACAAAACAGATAACTACCTAGCCAAAACAAATCTTCAGGTTTCTGATTACAACACCAGCTGTTAGAGAAACATTAACCAACCTAAAATTTAGAAAGTGTGGAGGAATTTGTTAGAATACATAATGCTTGATTTTACAGTCTTTATTTTTGTAAAAAAAATCCTTACAATTCTTAGATACCAGATAAATTGGGATGGGGGAAGCATCAGGCATAGTAGAAAATTTTTGATGTAATTTATGAAAATGACTGGTTCATTAAAAATTTCATGAAAATGAGGTATCGTAACAGAACTACTTTACCCCGATGAAAAAATGAAAAGAGCGGCAGATGACAACTTAAAATTAACAAAATTTAGATTTCTTCAATTAACATAATGTCTTTCCACTTGTTTTTCTTGATGGGCTTCAAAGTGTCATTGTGTGGGAATGGGTTAACTTTCAAGAAACTAAAACAAATTCTGTATACGCACATGTCAAACAGCGCTCCTTTTTTCACTGGTGTCAGAGTTTTATTTGGTGAGTTTGTGGATTCATCTATAGATATACTTAGCGGAGACCTTAAATTCTTAAATGAAAAACTGTCCACTGATTCCAGAGACGAACTGTACATAAACTCAGTAGCACTTGTCAAACATTCACTAGCGGTCCGTCTGTGTCGACCTCTCTCTGCCATGTCAGCCAATGATGGTGATTCTGTTTTCTTTCGACTTTGTCCAGAGTCTGGAATGTCCATCATTTCTGACTGGGCAGATTGTCGCATCCATGGATCGTGAGACAGGTCTAAACTTTTTAATGAACTATTATCGTCTAACTCCTCTCCAAACAGAAGTTCATGATCACCACTTGGACATATTTCCGCGTCTTTTCCGTAAGAATGATCACTTTTTGGGGAAAGCTCATTGTGATTCACTTGTCCATCCGTACTGTCACTAACCTCTATTAACTTGGATTTTCTTTTCTCACGGTTATCCTTGAAAGATAATATAAGAAATTGACCCATCAATGAACTCTTTCCTGATTTAACATTTTTTAGACCTGTCCAATTTCAAAGATTTGCAGACAACAATTTATATTGGATTTACTTTGAAAAATAACCATTCAGAAGGGTAGAAAATATTGTGGAAAAAGAAGAAATTGCTTGTGACAAGCAATTTCTTCTTTTCCCACAATGTTTTCTCAAGTATATAATCACAAAGACGTAAAAACCAGTGATTGTACAGTAAAGGGTTAAAAGGGGATCCTCTGGAAAAGTGGAAGCTACATTTGAAACTTTTTGTTTTTGAAGGATTTGCATCATAGTCATTTTAACTAACTATTTATTAATTGTCATCTCATTTAGACAAAATTTTAGACTGATTGAAGGAAGTTACAGACAATAAATCAAACTGTATGTAACAGAGAAATAAAGGGCTTATTAGGCTGAAAACTTTTTGGAAAGCAATTTTGTCTGTTCCAACATTAGTATGAAAACATGATTTTTTTTTTTTAAATAGGTCTTCAGTCATTTTTTAAAGTATTTCAGACATACAGGGGCGGTTGGAGCTCCTAACCGTGGATTCCTGGTATATCTAACAACAGTACTACGAATACATCCTTTACAAGCCTCCAGCTGCTCATTCCACTTAGGATTAAGAATATACATCAATTGAAGGGATACTTATGTCAGAGATAATATTTGCCTCCACTGGGGATCAAACTCTGAACCTCATGATTGAGAGTCCAACGCACAACCACTATGTTATTGGTGCTGCTGAAAACATGTGAATGTACAGCAATAGGCTGAAATAAATAACCCTGATGACCTTTGCTAAATTTGATCTTATTTTAGAATATTGACAATGCTGGAATTTGTGGATGCCAACTTTTAGCATGACAGGTATCAATATGTTATTCAGCTTCCAAACTAAGTACCTCCAAGCTAGAAAATACAAACACTTCATCGTTAACTTACAGGTAAACTACATTAACACTGAAAGTGATTAACCCATTACCAGATAACTAAATTTTAGGCTGGTCTAAATTGAAAGAGTTGCTGTTGACAATTTAAAGCTGATGAAAATGTATATCTTTTCACTTTCTGGAATGAAAACATTGTATAAAATGAAGTAATTGCTTGGTTCAAGCAAATGTTATCCTCATTGTTTTGTAATGGGTTAATAAACATTATTAATATCCTCTGACTTTTAATAATGAAAAGTTTTCTTACCTTAAGATATATGAGAAGATGTGGAACCAACTTTGTATTACAGAACTGACAACTGAAAATACAGAAATGGAAGTATTAACACATAACCACACAGAAATGTTTTAGACATGTCTAAATTGATAGAAGATGCAGATGACAATTTTAAGTTTAAGAAATTAAAAAATCTTTGTGCTTTTGGGTAGAAAACATTGTGAATTAATGCAAGAAATGGTCACAAGATACGCCTTCACACTTCTTGATGTTGACTAGGGGAGGGGATTTAAATAAAATTCTAAACAACAAAGGGCAATAACTCTCAAGGTTTTTGTGATAATAAAGTTTCATGATTATAGATATTATATTTTCAGAGATATGCTTTGATCAAAATTTAAGTCTGAGAAACATGAAAGGGCAATAACTCAGAGTTATGTTTTTTTTGTGTTCTGCACTTTTCCTTGCTGAGAGCTATCAAGACATTAACTTTTGTAATCATATCTGTTATGCTTTAGAGATATGCGCTGGACAAAATTCAAGTCTGAAAACAACAAAGGGCAAAAACTAAAACAAGAGGGCCAGAATGGCCCTAAAATTGCTCACCTGACTAATTTTATATGATTGAAAAAACAAACAAAAAAAACAAGAGGGCCAGAATGGCCCTAACATTGCTCACCTGACTAATTCAAGATGACTGAAAAAAAACCTTGAAAGGACACAGGCATATTTGATCTTGAGCTGTAACATTAAAGATTTCAAAGTCAAAACTGCCCTGCCCTGCTACGCCCAAAATTGGGCGTAATTCAGAATTCCATGAACAACTTTTGAAAAGGGTCACCCAAGGAACATTCATGCCAAATTTTGTTGAAATTGGCCCTATGGTTATTGAGGAGAAGATGTTTAAAGATTTCAAAGACAAAAACTGCTCCTCCCTGCTACGCCCAATTTGGGCGTAATTCAGAATTCCATGAACAACTTTTGAAAAGGGTCACCCAAGGAACATTCATGCCAAGTTTGGTTGAAATTGGCCCTATGGTTACTGAGGAGAAGATATTTAAAGAATTCAAGGTAAAAAACTGCCATGCCCATATTTGGACATCAATCAAAATTCCTGGAACAATTTTAAAAAGGGTCACCCAAGGAACTTTAATGCCAAGTTTGGTTAAAAAAAGGCCCAATGGTTAACGAGGAAAAGATGTTTTAAGATTTCAAAGTCAAAAACTGCCATGCCCTGCTACGCCCATATTTAGGCGTCAATCAAAATTTGGCAAACAACTTTTGAAAGGGTCACCAAAAGAACATTCATGCCATGTTTGGTTGAAATTATACCAATGGTTACTGAGGAGATGTTTAAAGATTTCAAAAACTGACATGCCCTGCCACGCCCATATTTGGGTATCAATCAAAATTTTGTAAAGGGAAATTGAGAAGGGTCACCAAACCAAAATACATGCCAAGTTTTGTGGAAATTATCCCAACGGTTCCTGAGGAGAAGATGCTTAAAGATTTTAAAGTCAAAATCTGCCCTGCCCTGCCACGGTCATAATTGGGTGAAAATCAAAGTTTCTCAAAAATCAAAGTTTCTCTAACGACTTATCAAAAGCGTCACTCAAGGAACATTCATGCCAAGATTGGTTGAAATTAGCCCAATGGTTACTGACATGAAGACGTTAAATGATTTCAAAGGCAAAAACTGTCCCACCCTGCCACGCACATATATGGGTGTAAATCAGAATACCAGGAACAACTTTGTGCAAAGTTAATTTGAAATCCATCCATAACTGTAGGAGTAATTGTCTGGACAAATTCAGACGGACGTCTGGACAACGGACTTACACACATACATCATAGTGACTACTATGTCACGCTCACCGCAAATGGGCTTGACAAAAAGAGTCATAATGAACCATGCAAAAAGTCTGACCTTGTGTTCAAATTGGAATCATCAGCATTCCATCCAGCCATGATCTCTTCATCATAGATCAAACAGCGACAGCGAGGACATCGACTACAGCTGCACATTTCTACATCAATGGCGATGTCTTTTGGATCTATCACAGTCACATGGGTTGATGATGGACTGGCCCATTCTTCTTGACACAGTGTGTCCATTTTGTCCATAAAGGAAGGATTGGTAGGTGCACTCTCTGTAAAATGAACAAATGTAATTAACCCATTACCAGTATTCCCATTTCTTGACGCCCCTCAAGAAAAACAATTGGAACAAGAGGGCCGTTGGCCCTGTGGCGCTCACCTGAGATAAAGGCTCTTTTTCTTTCAACAGTCTAATTTCGTGTTAAGGTTAGGATTATGATACAAATTGGCCACACTTACATATAAAGACTATATACCTAGGGATCCAAAAGTCTAAATTACAAATTCCAAGGCTTTAGGGCAAATTTGAAAGAAGGCAAAAAACTTTTTCCTCCCTCTGGATCCATGGGTTATGATTTCAGAAATAAGAAAGGAGTAGGTGAACTAATGCTTCATGCCTATACCCCCCAGGCTCCGCCCCTGGGGACCCGAGGATCATGATTTTAGCTATTTTGTAAGAGATCAATATACTGATGCTTCAGGCAAAATATCAAGGCTCAGGAGGAGAAGATTTTAAAGATCATTTTAAAATCTCATTTTTGTTGCCATGGCAACCAGAGTTTTCAACCAATTTCAATTCTTTTAGCAATTTCTAAAGGGGACCATCAAAGGACCATTTCTGCCAAATTTGGTTCAAATTGGCCAAGTGGTTTGGGAGGAGATGTCATTTAAAATCATTCTTTATTTCTATATAAACCCCACCCCCCTGGGGCTCTGCCCATGGGGACCCAAGGATCATGATTTTAGCTATTTCGAAAGAGGTAAATATACTGATGCTTTGTGCAAAATATCAAGGCTCTATGCCTTCTGGGTCAGGAGTAGAATATTTCTAAAAATTATTTCAAAATTTCAATTTTGTTGCTATGGCAACCAGAGTATTTTTTTAACAGATTTCAATTCTTTTAGCTATTATTGGAGGGGACATCCTAAGGAACATGTCTGCGAAATTTTGTTCAAATTGGCTTGGTGGTTTTGGAGAGGATGTTGTTTAAAAATCACTCTTTATCTTTATATAAACCCTACCCCTTTTGCTCCGCCCAAGGGGATCCGAGGATCATGATTTTAGCTATTTGAAAGAGGTCAATATACTGATGCTTCATGCAAAATATCAGGGCTCTACGCCTTCTAGGTCAGTAGGAGAAGATTTTTAAAGATCGTTTTAAAATTTCTCTTTTGTTGCCATGGCAACCAGAGTTTTTAATGGATTTCAATTCTTTTAGCAATTTCTAAAGGGAACCACCTAAGGACCATTTTTGCCAAATTTGGTCCAAATTGGCCCTCTGGTTTGGGAGGAGATGTTGTTTAAAGAAATTGTTGATGAACAATGCACGATGGACGCCAGAAGGACGAAGGTGATCACAATAGCTCACTTGAGCTCAGGTGAGCTAAAAAAAAGTGTGGCAAAGGAAGAATGAACCTGGTGATCAGGTGAGGTAAATGATGTCTATGACATCATAAAGACAGATAGGCATATGTTGGCATATGTTGTGAAATCAGAGATACCTCCAATACTTAACCAATTACCTGCCAAGCCTAAAGTTTTTTTCCTGTTGAAAAAAAACAACAACAAAAACATGGCTGTAGAAAACATAACGGGTAAAGTAGAACTGCTTGCTGGATGCATTATCTCTTTTTCTGTGCAATGTTTTCTATAGCCATTATTTCGGTGTCATAAAACCTACATTACCTGGTATTGGATTTAATAGGCTGGGAAATAAAATAACATCTTAACCCAATCCCAAACGATAAAATTTTAGACAGGTCTAAATTGGAAGGGGCTGCAGACGACAAATTAAAAGTTATGAAATTCTAGATTTTTTCAAGTTTCCGTGTAGAAAACATTGTGGAAAATGAAGAAATTGCTCGTAACAAGCAATTTCTTCATGCTCCACAATGTTTTCCAAAGCTATTTATATTGAGGGGCGTCTAAAAGCGTCAATGTATGGAAATGTGTTAATTATTTCTTACTCCCTAGTTTTGTAGTGGTCATTTTCATGTATTATTTAATTTCATATTGATTGATAACAACTATTTATCATATGTTTAAACTTTTCAGCTAGAACAAAGGAGAATACAGAGAAGCAAGGACAGGAAAGCCAGAGTGCACAACTTACAATTACTTCTGTATCCAATTTTGATTTACATTAACACTTCTGAATATAAACTACAAGAGCAGAAACTATTTTTATCTACAGATCTGTTCTTTTTTTATTCGTAATTCTGTCAACTCAGACCATAAAACAATGATATTAATCTTTTAACCCATTCCCACACAATGATGCTTTTTCATGCCCCTCAACAAAAACAGTTAGGAAAACTTAGAGTAAAATGAAGAAATTGCTTGCAATTGCTTGCAAAATGCGATTTCTTCATTTTTTACAATGTTAACTATCCAGAAAATTGGAAAAATCTAAAATTTAAAAAACTTTGAATTGTCGTCTGGAATTCATTTCAATTCATACCGGTCGAAAAATTTTGCAGTCTGGTAATGGGTTAAGGAGCCTACAATGTCGTCAAGTGACAACATGTTAAGCTGGATATTAGCTTTAACCCTTTCCTATTTTTTGAAATATTAGACTTGACCAATTCAAAAGAAGTTCCAGATGACAATCAAAAAAGCATGCGGTTTGAAAAGTAACCAACCTACTGGGCAGAAAGTATTGTGGGGAAGAAAGGAAATTGCTTGTTTCAAGCAATTTCTCCTTTTCCCACAATGATTTCTCAAGTATAAAATCACAGGGATGTAAAAACAAGAGATTGAACAGGAAAGGGTTAATATTTCATACATATATCAAGACTAGATAGACAAACTTTGAAGAAACAAAACACTTTTTAGAGCAGACAACTTACAGTGAAAATAATGCACGAATATAGGAGATATGCTGTAAATAAGCTGAAATTGAACGTTTATCCTTGTCTGTGGAGCTTTGCTTCAATGGCTTATCTACTCATGGCGGAGAGCGATTGTGCACAGTCATTATGAAATCCATCCATATGACCCGGAAAAATAGGACAGGCATATTTGACCACTTGTCATTGTGACAACTACATCTTGCTTGTAAGAAACAAGCTGGCTCAACAAAAAGCAACTAATTAGTGTGTGAGTGCGTCTCCTTAATTTGAAACTTGAATATTGATAATTCTAGTGAGGTAAAGAAGCCACACAAAACAGCAATCATTATGACAAAGGCTCTTTTTTTCTTTGATTATTAAAATGTGTTGTCAGAGTTGTTAGCAGAGTATCACACACTTTATTCAGCTACAATAAAGTACTGCATTTTATGGGCTGAAGAACTATAGTTGTTGACAAGAATTTTCTCCTTTTCTCACATTGTTTCTTTTATATTTGGCATTTATATTTCAATGCAATTTAAAATAATATCTGCAGGTCCTTTGAATATGGACCATCCTAAAATTCTTGTTATTGGTAGAAATGAAATATATTAAGTTTGAAACTAAAAAATCCTACATCTGGATTCCCAAAATCCAGCATTTTTAAGGCCCCTCAAGAAACAAGAGGACCATGATGGTCCTATATTGCTCACTTGACCAATATCGTTCTAGGTTTTTCTGTGATAGTTTCTAGAACTACAAAAACTTACAAGAACTTATCAAAATACAATGCCATATATAACAAACACTTACAGTTAGTTTGAAATATTGAGCCCAAATTGTGAACTGTAGAGCAGTAAAAAGAAAATTGTGAATAGTGTCCCTTTTCCCCTGATATAAATAAGAATGTCTCTATATTCAAAACGGATATTCCTCACAACTAAAAAAACATTTTTAGCAAGTTTGAGAAAGACTTATAGCTTGGTAAAAAGGTATTTGCCAATAAGGCCCCTATTTTCTGTGATATGTCAAAATGTCACCATAATAGTAACTCATGACTATACAAACATTTTCAGCAAGTTTGATAAGGATTGAGCCAAAATTGTGACCTCTAGAAAGGTAACAAGAAAATTGTCAATAAGGCCCCTTTTACCTCAATATTACTCAGAATATGGCCATATTCAATAGGGTTCTTTTTCATGACTATAAACACAATTTCAGTAAGATTGATAAAGTTTGAGCCAAAATTGTGACATCTAGATTAGCAACAGAGATTGTAAATAATCCCTTTTCCCTTGATAATGGTTGAAATGTCACCATATTCAATAGTCAGAATGTCATCATATCCAATATATTAGTCAGAATGCCATCCTATTCAATAGAACCCTTTTCCCTTGATAATGGTTGTAATGTCACCATATTCAATAGGGTTTTTCCTTGTGACAATCCAATCATGTTTAGAAAGTTTGAGAAAGATTGGGTCAAAAGTGTCACCTGTTGATTGGTAATACTGAATTGTTGATGATCTACACAGCACAACACACAGTCAAGTATCACTAAAGGTCATCATGAGTATGTTGCGCTCAATTTGCTAAAAATCTTTGAAAAATATTGTGGAGAGCAAAGAAATTGCTTGTCACATGCAAATTTTTCATCATCTAATATTTTTCTACCCTAAAAGACAAAGATATCCTTTAACATTTCATAAACTAAAATAAATTGTCTGCATCAAGGTCATTTTGACTAGTCTAAAGCTGTTTTAAAATGTTAAGTTTTTTCCTTAAAGTTTATTGCTCAAAGACAGAGACGCATAGACAGATATTGGTAAAAAAATACGCGCCTCAATGTTCTTGATGTGGGGGGCATAAAAAGCCAGTAATTAAGACCCAATATTTGCAATCTTGTAAAAGAAGTAGTTTATTCCATTTCCTATAGTTGTTGCCAATGAGATACTTTCATATATCTATAACAAGTTATATTATTCATAGGTTGCTATTTCAGAAATACAAATTTTTTTCCTAAAATTATGCAGAATTTGGGACCCAGCAGAAATAAGTGGCTTTATGATATTACTTCTTGTTATAGGCAAATTAACTCTTTCCTGTACAATCACTGTTTTTTACGTCCGTGCAATTTTATACTCAAGAAAATATTGTGATAAAAGAAGAAATTGCTTGATGCAAGCAATTTCTTTTTTTATCGCAATATTTTCTATCACATAAAATGGTTTCGTTTCAAATTGCACTCACTTTTCATTGTCGTCTGCACCATGTTTCAAATTGGGCTAGTCTAAAATTTCGAGAGAAACAGGAAAGGGTTAAAAGCTGAAAATGAAACTGGCCCTAATTGATCATATACAACACTGTTATTGTGGATGAGGGTCATTCTAAGATTACTTCCTTAAAAAATTTCAACAGTCTCGAAAGTTCTGAGTTTGTCTAAAGTAACGTCTCGAAAGTTCTGAGTTTGTCTAAAGTAACCTTATTTGGGATTTTTAACCACTCTGAGAGCCAACTTTGAGATAAGCACTCCTATTGGACGAACAGATTGGTGGCAACAGGAGCTTTGACAGGAAATTCCACTTAGATATTAACCTGTTACTAGATGGCAAAATTCTAGACTGGTCAAAATTGAAAGGAGTTGCAGACGTCAATTTAAAGCTTATGAAATTTTGGAATTTTTGTATCTTAGGGATAGAAAACATAGTGGATAAAAAAAATTGCTTGTAACAAGCAATTTCTTCATTTTACACAATATATTCCAAAGTTTTATATTGAGTAGGCATTCAAATGCGTCACTGTGTGGGAATGGCTTAAACAGCTTAATTTAGTAAATTTTATGGCCTGTAACAAGAAACAAACAAGTAAAATGTTTGGTTGGTGACCTTATCATTGTAACTACAGCTTAAATAAGCTATAGTTACAAAGTATAAGACACAAAACTGCCAAAAATATGTAATATAAATGTCAGAAGATCAAAGAACATGTCCAGTCTGAATGAATAATTTGATTGGTTATTTGATTCTGTGATTGACAGCTGTAACCCATCAATTATTTCCAAAGGTTCAATACATTACTACGCTAAATTTTAGAACAAATAGAGAGAGGATGCTGACAACAACTTATAGCAAGGTACAATTGGAAAATAACTGGCAAGAGAGGTAAAAACATTGTGGAATAAGGAGAAATAGCTTTCATCAGAATCTCCTTTTTCCTGAATGTTTTCTTGAGGTACATTTCATCAGTGTGACAAAATGTGGCAACAAGTTAAGCAGGTATAAAACAATGAACATCAAAATAAAACAAACATATTGCATCCGAAAATGACCCTCACTTGTTTTCACTGCAACCAATACTTACGAGAAAGTAAATAAGGAACTGAATAAAACAAAACATTGTAAAGAAAACCCAATTAACAAAGTATTATTGATCTTGACAAATGAGAGGTAATCATTGAAGTATCCATCTTCCTGTATCAAGAACTTTGTATCTTAGCCACTGTTGGGTGATCTCAAGTAAATTTTTCATGCAAAACTAAACACATGCAAACATTACACTACAATACATATCTATTTTCTTAAAACATGCTTAATACAAGAAATTACTAAATAACAAGATGTGTTTGTGAAACGCAATGCCCAAGCCGTACATGAGTTTGGGTTTTTTGGCGTTTGACCTTGGTATGTGAACTTGACCTTATCACATGACATTGACCTTGACATGAGGAGATACGTATTATGGAGATGTATCATCATGCCAAATATGAGCATTGTATCTTGAATAGGCTGGTAGTAATTGGCAATGTTAAGTTTTTTTGTCAAGTTAGCAGACAGACAAACAGAACGACAGACTCAATGACAGACAGACAGACAGACAACAGTAAAACAATATGCCCCCCAATCTTTCGATGCAGGGGCATAAAAATATTCATGAATATTTTGCCAACCAAAAAGACTATAACAAGAGGCCCATAGGGCCTTATCGTTCACCAGAGTCCAAAGAGCACAAAAACAGATAAAAGTCCACCAGATGATGCTACCTACAAAATATCAAAGCTCTAGGCCTTTCTGTTTGGGAGTATATTTTCAAAGTTTCCACACTACAAGCCTATGTTAAACTTGTGACATCCGGAAACGGGCTAATTTTGACCCTGGAGCCATAATTTGTACAATCTTGATAGAAATCCATCAGATGATGCTGTTTATCAAATATCATAACTCTAGGCCCTCCTGTTTGGGAGAAGATTTTTAAATGTTTCACTATATAGGACCTTGTATAACTTGTGACCTCTTGGGATGGGCTAATTCTGACCCTGGGAGAATAATTTATACAATCTTGAAAGAGGCCCACCAGATGATGCTACATACCAATTATCAAAGCTCTAAGCCTTTTTGTTTGAGGCAAGAAGATTTTTTAGGTTTTCACTATATAAGCCTATGTTTAACTTGTGACCTCCAGGAACAGGCTAATTCTAACCCTGGGGCCATTATTTATACAATTTTGATAGAGGTCCACCAGTTGATACTGTATACTAAAAAGTTTTATTGTATCCCATTTGGGAGGAGAAGATTTTTAAAATACTCACTTTACCAGACCTATGTCAAACTTGTGAAATCTGGGATAATTCTGACCCTGGGGGGATAATTCATACAATCTTTATAGTGGTCCACCATATGCTACATACCAAATATCAAAGCTCTAGGCCTTTTTGTTTTGAGAAGATTTTTTAAGTTTTCACTACACATGTATAACCTATGTTAAAGTTGTCACGTCTAGCAACGGGCTAATTCTTACCCTGGAGCCATAATTAAACAATCTTGATAGAGGTCCAACAGATGATGCTACATACCAAATATCATAACTCTAGGCCCTCCTGTTTGGGAGAAGATTTTTAATTTTTACACTATATAAGCCTATGTAAAACTTATGACCTCTATGGATGGGCTAATTCTGACCCTGGGAAAATAATTTATACAATCTTGATAGAGGTCCAACAGATGATGCCACATACAATGTATCAGAGCTGCAGGTCTTTTGGTTTGATAGAAAAAGATGTTCAAAGTTGTCAGTATGTATACTTTTGCCCCCTCCTTTCTTAGCACGGCATTTCTTGACAGATTTTTTTTCTTGTATAAACTTTAAAGTCCTTAGCCTAAATACCAAATGTGAATCCCTTTCAACAGCCAGTTCATGACAAGAAGATTTTGCCCACTATGGGGGCCCCTGGGGAGATAACTCCATGACGTGTAAAAATCTAAAGCGCCTTCCTATAGGGATGCTTCCTGCTAAGTTCAATCGAAATCCATCCAAGGGTTCTAAAGAAGAAGTTGATAATGTAAAATGCTAAGGCATGATGACGGACGAAACACGATCGCAATAGTTCACCATGACCTTTGGTCAGGTAACCTATAAAATATAAGTAAGCAATTAAAAAACAAGGTGCCAAATTGTCACAAGATACGCCCGTCACACTGCTTAATATTGACAGGGGGTTTGAATAGAACTGAGGCTATTTTGAATTAATATTTTTTGTCAAACAAAGTATGAAAAACAACAAAGGACAATAACTCAAAATATACGCTAGGTAGAGTTATGGTTCTTGTACACTGCACTCCCACTTGGTGAGCTCTATCCATCCATGAAGTTTCACGATTCTAGCTATTATTCTTTTAGAGATATACTCCGGACAAGATTCAAGTATGAAAAACAACAAAGGGCAATAACTCAAAATATACGCTAGGTAGAGTTATGGTTCTTGTACACTGCACTCCCACTTGGTGAGCTCTATCCATCCATGAAATTTCATGATTCTAGCTATTAAACTTTTAGAGATATACTCCAGACAAGATTCAAGTATGAAAAACAACAAAGGGCAATAACTCAAAAAGTAGGCCAGGTAGAGTTATGGTTCTTGTGCACTGCACTCCCCCTTGGTGAGATCTATATACCCATGAAGTTTCATGATCCTAGCTATAATACTTTTAGAGATATACTCCGGACAAGATTCAAGTATGAAAAACAACAAAGGGCAATAACTAAAAAAATAGGCCAGGTAGAGTTATGGTTCTTGTACACTGCACTCTGCATTGATGAGAAGAATATAACTGCGAAGTTTAAAGTCAATCGGACTTACGGTGACAGAGTTATACTCTTCGACGGGCGTATAAAAAATGTAAAAAAATAAAAGACTGATTTTACACATTACTGCACAATTCTGACATATAACACCTGTAAGGAATTGTTTTAAGATAAACATCACGAAAAAGGAGAAATTGGATGAAAATTGTGAGAACAAGTTGTCTATGAACAAAATACTTCTCCCTAGCTGCTGCCTGTGACAAAAGCAGCTAAAACAATCACAAAAGACTAAATATCAAGTTCTTTTAGTAAATTTCTATCATATAATGAAGTTCTGAACAAGATATCATTATGAAATACATATGGTTTATCAAATAAAAGCAACTTCTTTCCAGTAGGCCAAATATTCACCTGCAACCTGATCAAGTTCTCTATTGATCATATATCATATCATATAAAAGATATTTAAGTATACACAATTTCATTTAAATATGTTAAAGGTCAAGGTCAACATCACTGTACTCAATGGAAAGAGAAGGTCCGTGACCTTATGAATTATATAGGAAATATAATCATTTCAGGTTAAAAGTTTGAAAATTTAAACAAAATTTAAGTAGGTCAAAAGTCAGAGCAAAGGTCACAGGGTCACTGTATTTAAAGCAAGTGAAATTCAACCACCAACTTAGTCCATATACCAAATTTTATTGTGCTAGGTGAAAGGAATCTACAAATATAGGCCAGGGTAAAGTTCTTCAGAGGGCAAACTGGATTCACACAATCATGGCATTTAATTGTAAACAAAAAAAATATCACCTAATGACAGTAAACATACATTTTGAAGGTCCTTGGTTACAGGAAACCGAAAAATGTTTCAAAGATAGTTTTGATTTTTGTTTGTTTGAATGGATTTTTATGCCGCTTTCAACAATCTTTCAGCTATATCGCGGCAGCTGGAGCACCTAACAATGGAATCCTGGTATTTCTCACACCAGTACTACCATTACATCCCTCCCTAGCCTCCAGCTTCTATCCCACATAGGTCTACAATTATTGACCCATTGGTGAGAAACAAATAGTCGGAAAGGATGAGTGCCGACGTCGGGGATTGAACCCGGGACCTCTAGATTGACAGTCTGACGCGCCACCAACTGCGCTATGACGGCGGCTTCAAAGATAGTTTTGAAAAGTAGGTCAAATGGCAAGGTAACAGGGTCAAAGCTTTGGTCTCAAACATCTTGATTTCCAAAAGAAGGGGAGCTTCCCCTTTAAATGAGCAAATGGGGGGGGTGTGTAAATCTTTGGTGGGGGAATGGGGAGTTGCTATTTCAATATATCACTGCATGTGCTAAACAATACATGTCTTTCGCTGGTCAATTATTTATCATTACATAGAATCCTATTAAAGGCAACACCTATTTGTCAAAGCAATTAACAAGAAATTGCTACCAAAAGGAGTTATTTGTTCTATAAAATCTAATGTTGTGCAAAAAGTAAGTTGCAATTAAGCAGTGAATAGCTATTATCAGGGTAGCAAACTAAGAAGATTCAACTGTATTTGCACATTTTTAACAGTCAAAAGATGGAGAGCTTGTTGATCTTAGTTTGTCTTAAAAATACAATTGAAAATTCACATATGCTCCCCCCATCACATTTACAGATTTGCATGTTGGCTAAAATAGATACAATAATTATGCAATCATGGGACATGAACACAACTATGCGGTTAAAGGTCAAGGGTCAATGTATTTGTTCTATAAATCTAATGTTTGTGCAAAATGTGAGTTGCAATTAAGCAATGAATTGCTATCATTAGAATAGCAACTAAGAGGATTCAACTGTATTTGCACATATGCAGTGAAAGGTCAAGGGTCAATGTACTCAGTGTCAAGTGTAAACCTACCACCTCATAAGTATTATGATCCTAGGTATACACATTCAGAAAATATGAGTAAATTAAAGTTTTTATAGAAGTTTTCTGAAGTACATCGAAGGTCAAGGTCACAGGGTCAAGGTACTTTGTTTCAATTGGAAGCCTATCACTTAATGTGTAAACATCTATATACCTCTCACCCAGTGAGTATTAATGTGAAATGTCCTTGGTAGAAGCATTAGAAAATATTAAGAAGGTTAAAGTTTTTTTTTTAGATGGGTCAAGGCCAAAGGTCATGGTACTAGATATAGGGCCATCAATTACTGAGTGTATGTGTGAAATATGAGCATCCTTGCACGAATAATCAAAGAGGTCAAAGGGACACTGACAGTATGGCAATAGTTCTTTCAAAGATGTTTGTCCTTGGCAAGCCTAAAAGAGATAAACTGCTTGTTATGACCAATTTCTCCTTTCTCACATTTTCAAATAATACTGATTCTTATGTGTACCGAACACCATCATTCAAGAGAAAACAGTTCAATAATTTTGATTGTACAAGCTTTAGATTTCTTAATTGTAAGAAGACTCTACATCAATTACCTGGAACTCCATTGAAGCTTGAACTATCCAATTTATCTTGACTGCGATCTAGAAAATCCAGACTGCCTTTTTTTTTATACGACTCTCTATAACTTTCGTCCCCAGAATCAACCTCATCATACGAAGGAGTTAATGACGATGTAGATGAGCCAAGTTTACTTGGGGTCATCGACTGTTTAATTTCTGTAAGTTTATGAGCTACAGCACCAGTGGCATATTTGAGCATTCCACTAAAACTCTCTTTGTGTCGTCTAAAACTCCCTGTTCTGAACAATCGAAAATCATTCCGCTGTGTTCCAACAGATGACTCTGATTTGGGTTCATTTAGAGATGTACTGGAGCGACCTAATGAAACCGTTTCTGTTTGTGAATCACTTCGCTCACGCTTTGCTTTCCAGGAGGCATCTTCTTTCTGTGAATTACCTAAGTTTTCTGGAAAACTACTGGTTCTTTCAAATTTAAAATTCCTTTGAACCTTTTCCACAGGAGACAAAGGACCTGAATGTTTCAAGCTTTCACCACTTTTGTTCAAATCGTTATTTGAGGTTTTAGTTAAATTATTGCACTGACCCAGTTCAAGTTTTTCTGGTTTTGGCTTGTTCTCCTCCTGGAATGGTTTAACCTGTAAGAGTTTCTCACGAGCTTTCTGAGGAGAGTGTTTTGGAGACACAGTTTTTGCAAAAGCAGGAGTATTGACTTGTTGATTCTCAACAAAGAGACCAAGTGGATCCTGCTCTGTTACAGGAGTGGCTATGGAATGTTGTGGACTAGATTTAGATGACTTTAAACTCCCTGACTTACTCTTAGCATCACTATCAGCACCATCTGTCCTCACATAAGCAGTATCACTTTCATTTAGACCATCAATAATAACTTCATTATCATTCTTTGCCATCACCTCACTAGTTTTATCTCTGTCTATGAATTTCTTACACACTACACTCTCCTCAAACTGGTCAGTCTCGCTAGGACTATCACATACACCATTTACTTCATTTTCATCTAAAGCAACACCGCTATCTTTTATGTGATCCTTTGTTCCTTCTGGAATTTCACTTACAATATCAGTCATTCCATCTGAAACTCCTAATATGTCCTTTATATTCTCCTTCACAAGAACACTAGAAATTCCTTTTCCAGCTTTGTTCTCATTTGTCAAAGGTTTAAAACTAGCCTTGAGACTATTAGAGCGAGACTTTGTGTGATCGCCAGCACTCTTGTGCCTCTTTCTTTTATTTTCTTCCTTATTGAGACTCCGACCAAACGTAGGTCCCATACTTTGGGATAACTGACCGTTTTGTAGGGACTCGCTGACCATTAATAGACCAACTGATGTACCATCTGAAAACAAATGAACAACAAAATAACTGACCATACTGGCCCTACCTACTGACTCTGCTGGCCCCACCCACTGACTCTGCTGGCCTAGCCCATTGACTCCGACAGGAAGTTCTGCTTTGAAATTTAACAGCGTTTTATTGGAAAATTTATGACCAATAATATGTAGCAAACTAGAGGCGCTTGATTGCCTGTAACGCTCCACAGGCACGAATCTACTGATAAAGCAAATTTTTTCATGAATTTAAAATAAACTGAATATAATGAAAATAAATCTAAATCATTGAAATCTTCGAAATAGTTCTAGAGAACCATTTCAAACTTTTCATTGTTTATAGAAAAGTCAAGTTATGTAAAATTCATTATGTAAATTTTTATTTCATTTCCATATGTGGACATAACCCATCACCATAATAGCAATTTTTTCAGCCAATCAAAATTATATGAAGGAATCTGACAAACAGTCATCTGGTTATCACTCCTGCAAAATTTGGTTGAAAACCATCGACAGGCTTCTGAGACATTTACAAAGTTTTCAGCATAAATAATATATGGAAATTAGCCCTGCCCATTATAGCCATATTTTTCATCCAATCAAATTCTTTTTAATGATCTGCTACAATGTCAACCAAGGATCCATCCGATCAAGTTTGGTTGATATCCATCCACTGGTTTCTGAGAAGAAGAATTTTAAAGATTTTACCATATATGGAAATAGCCCCGCCCATTAAAGCCATGTTTTTCAGCCAATCAAAATCATTTGAAGGAATATGATCATCACCATAGGATAATTTCTGTAAAATTTGGATGAAATCCATCCACTTGTTTCTGAGAAAAATTTCAACCCTTCTACCATATATGGAAATTAGCCCCGTCCATCAAAGCCATGTCTTACATCCGATCTAAATTCTTTGAAAGAATCTGATAGAGCTTAACCATAGGATCATTTCTTTGAAATTTGGTTGAATCCATCCACATGTTTCTGAGAAGATTTTCAAAGTTTTCACCATATATGGAAATAATCCCCGCCCATTAAAGACATGTTTTTTAAATCCATCCACTGGGTTCAAAGAACAAGATTTTCAAAGCTTTAACCATGTATGGAATTAGCCCAGCCCATTAAAGCTATGTTTTTATCTGATCAAAATTCTTTGAAGGAATCTGATAAAGGGTTCACCCAAGGATCATTTCTGTGAAATTAGGTTGAATCCATCCACAAGTTTCTGAAAAGATTTTCAAAGTTTTCACCATATACAGAAATAAGCCCTGCCCATTAAAGCCATGTTTTTTTATCCGATCTAAATTCTTTGAAGGAATCTGATAGAGGGTCATATCTGTGAAATTTGGTTGAAATCTGTTTAGTACTTTTGAGGAGAAGATTTTCAAAGTAAAAGTTTACAGATGGAGGGAGGCACGCACGCAAGATGGATACAACGCCATGACAATAGCTCTGTGGCTTTCAGCCAGTGAAGCTAAAAATTGAAATGGTTGGTTTGAGACCTAAACGTTGTAACTACAGCTTCAATAAGCTGTAGTTAAGACATTTAAGTTGCCAAACCAACAAAAATGCTTCTAAAAAATGTAAGCCAAAGTTATGTTCGAGCCAATTTTTAAGTCCAATGTACTGGTTCTGCTGTGATTCCCCTTGACCTTCTTGGGCTCAATTTCAGTAGAATTGAAGACTATTTTAACAGTCTTCCATTCTTTTCTGAAGTTTAGCTCTAGAAGGCCATAGCTATCCAATACTTTGTAAACTTTTAACCATGCTATACCTCCTATATTCATATATAAAGCTTAGTTTTAGAAAAAAACAATATCTTAATCAGAGACTCCTGAACCTAGAGCAAGGATCCTAATGAAATCAAATGTTGAGTCCCTTGGACCCCATTTGGTTGATGTACGACTAAAATCCTGGCACAGTATCCATTACAACTTTATGCATGACCACCTGTACTCCTAAAGGAGAAAAACTGTGCCAAGTTATTTTGAAATTCATCTATTAATGTAGAAGATATGCTTGAGACAAGAACTGGACACACACCAACACCCACACAGACAGAAGTAGCTTTTTATGTTGTTGCCATTATATGGCAGAGGCATAAAAGGTAGAAAATATTAGTTCTCAAACTAGATGGTTGTCCCAGGACAACTTCTGTCAAGCCCTCAAAGTTTTATAGGCATCATGCTCCAGACAAGCACAATTTTAGTGTTTGACCTTGAGCTTTGACCTTGAACTTGAAGCAATCCAAACAAGAGCTTTGTCCACAGGACACATATGCCCCCACCAGTAGCTTTGATAATAACAAAGGGCAATAACTCCAAAATTATGCAAGCAAGAGTTGTGTTTCTTGAGCACTGCACTTCTCCTCAATGAGGTCTATCTACCTGTGAAGTTTCAAAGTGATAGCTATTATACTTTCAGAGATATGCCCTAGACAAAATGTAAGTCTTTAAAATAATTTGTTTGTTCGAATGGGGTTTTACGCCGCTTTAAACAATCTTTCAGTTATATCCCGCGACTGGAGCACCTAACAATGGAATCCTGAAATTTCTCACACCAGTACTATCATAACATCCGTTCCTAGCCTCCAGCTGCTATCCAACATAGGTCTACAATTGTGGACCCATTGGTGAGAGACCTTTAAAATAACAAAGGGCAATAACTCCAAAATTATGCAAGCAAGAGTTGTGGTTCTTGTGCACTGCACTTCTCCTCAACAAGATCTATCCACCTGTGAAGTTTCAAGTTGATAGCTATTATACTTTCAGAGATATGCCCCAGAAAAAATGTAAGTTTTTAAAATAACAAAGGGTAATAACTCCAAAATTATGCAAGCAAGAGTTCTGGTTCTTGTGCACTGCACTTCTCCATCAAGTTGATAGCTATTATACTTTCAGAGATATGCTCCGGACAAAATGTAAGTCTTTAAAATAACAAAGGGCAATAACTCCAAAATTATGCAAGCAAGAGTTGTGTTTCTTGAGCACTGCACTTCTCCTCAATGAGGTCTATCTACCTATGAAGTTTCAAGTTGATAGCTATTATACTTTCAGAGATATGCCCGGACAAAATGTAAGCCTTTAAAATAACAAAGGGCAATAACTCCAAAAATATGCAAGCAAGAGTTGTGGTTCTTGTGCAATGCACCTCTACTCAATGAGGTCTATCCACCTGTGAAGTTTCAAGGTGATAGCTATTATACTTTCAGAGATATGCCCCGGACAAAATGTAAGTCTTTAAAATAACAAAGGGCAATAACTCTAAAACGATGCAAGCAAGAGTTGCGGTTCTTATGCACTGCACTTCTCCTCAATGAGGTCTATCCATCTGTGAAGTTTCAAGTTGATAGCTATTATACTTTCAGAGATATGCCCCGGACAATTTCGGGACTTACGGACGGACTAAGGCAAATCTATATCCCCCCCCCCACTAAGTGGTTGGGGCATAAAAATTCTTTCAAATGGCACATCTACTCATGATTGAGAATAATTGTGCCAAGTTATTTTGAAATCCATCCATAAATGTAGGAGTTATTGTCCGGACAAATTCTGACGGGCGGACGGACTAACAGACTCACTAACGCACATACACCGCTTGTCATAGTGACAACTATGTCTCCATCACCACAAGGGGGCTCGACAAAAATACTTCCTTACAGCATTTTCCAACAACTCAAAAATGCTAATGGTAATTATTATTTAAAAACACAAAATTAACTGTAACACTTACGTAAACTTCCCTGCAAATGAGGAGCATCAGAGTTACTATTTCCACTACACGACCGCTGTCTTACAATGCTATTCACGCGGCCAAATTTGGGAACTGTCTTACTCGTGTCTATCCCACTGAATGTTTCTTCATCTGAAAGACCAAATTAATCAGTCAGAAAATAATACATCAATCAAATTTTTTCTTTCAGAATTTTGGAACTGGTAATCAGATGGCTACTGTCAACAAGATGGTCCTAAATCGCTCCCCTGAGTATGATGGTTCATGGATTTATGATATATACAAAATAGCAAAGCCCTCTGTCTAATTATTTTCGAGAAGATGTTTAAGGATTTTCTCTTTTAATCCTAGGTATATTGATGATCCCACTATATAACCCTAATTTCCTGAATAAGGCAATGCTTTGAAGTATAGACATCATATTCATACCAGATATAAAAGCTCTAGGCCTTACGGTTTAGGAGAAGAAAGTTTTCAAATGTATCATTCTTTATTCCTATCAAAAAAAAGGGATCGCACAGAAAAGGGCTAGTTTTCAGAATACAGTATTTTTTTTAAGTTTTTTGCTAGAGGGTCAATAGCTGATGATACATACCAAATATAAAAACTCTAGGCCTAATAGTTTGGGAGAAGAAGACTTTAAAAATTTCCTTCTTTATTCCTTTGTAAAATCAGAGAGCGCACAGAAAAGGGCTAATTCTCAGAATAAAGATATTTTTTTTTGGAAGAGGGTCAATAGATGATGATATGTACCAAATATCAAAGCTCTAGGCCTTATGGTTTAAGAGAAGAAGATTTTCAAAGATTTCCTTCTTCATTCCATTGTAAAATCAGGGATCGCACAGAAAAGGACTAATTTTCAGAATACAGTAATTCTTTGAAATACTTTGGTAGAGGGTTAATAGATGATGATTTGTACCAAATTTCTAAGCTCTAGGCCCTATGGTTTGGGAGAAGAAGATTGTAAAAGATTACCTTCTTTATTCTGTTGTAAAATAAGGGATTGCACAGAAAAGGGCTAATTTTCAGAAAACGGTAATTCTTTGAAGTATTTCGGTAGAGGGTCAATAGATGATGATACATACCAAATATGAAAGCTCTAGGCCTTATGGTTTAGGAGGAGAAGATTTTCTAAGATTTCCTTAGTTAAATAAGGGATTGCACAGAAAAGGGCTAATTTTCAGAATACAGTAATTCTTTTAAGTATTTTGGTAGAGGGTCAATATGTGATGATACATACCAAATATCAAAGCTCTTGGCCTTATGGTTTAGGTGGAGAAGATTTTCTAAGTTTTCCTTTGTAAAATCTGGGATCGCACAGAAAAGGGTTAATTCTAAGAGTACAGTAATTCTTTGAAATATTTTGGTAGAGGGTCAATATTTGATGATACATACCAAATATCAAAGCTCTAGGCCTAATGGTTTAGGAGGAGAAGATTTTTTAAGATTTCCTTTGTAAAATCTGGGATTGCACAGAAAAGGCATAATTTTCAGAGTACAGTAATTCTTGGAAGTATTTTGGTAGAGAGTCAATAGACGATGATATGTACCAAATATCAAAGGTCTAGGCCTAATGGTTTAGGAGGAGAAGATTTTTTAAGATTTCCTTTGTAAAATCTGGGATCGCACAGAAAAGGGTTAATTTTCAGAGTACAGTAATTCTTTGAAGTATTTTGGTAGAGAGTCAATAGGTGATGATATGTACCAAATATCAAAGCTCTTGGCCTAATGGTTTAGGAGGAGAAGATTTTTTAAGATTTCCTTTGTAAAATCTGGGATCACACAGAAAAGGGTTAATTCTAAGAGTACAGTAATTCTTGGAAGTATTTTGGTAGAGAGTCAATAGACGATGATATGTACCAAATATCAAAGGTCTAGGCCTAATGGTTTAGGAGGAGAAGATTTTTTAAGATTTCCTTTGTAAAATCTGGGATCGCACAGAAAAGGGTTAATTTTCAGAGTACAGTAATTCTTTGAAGTATTTTGGTAGTGGGTCAATAGGTGATGATATGTACCAAATATCAAAGCTCTAGACCTTATGGTTTAGGAGGAGAAGATTTTTTAATAATTGTTTAAGGACGGACAGACGGACGCCGGACAAGTACCGATCACTATAACTCAACTTGAGCACTTTGATCTCAGGTGAGCTAATAAAAAGATTGACCATTTACCCTTTCCTGTTTGCAAAATTTTAGACCTGTCCAAATTAAAAGGATCTACAAACGAAAATTTAAAATTGATTTATTTTAAAAAAAACCAGTCAGTAGGGTATAAAATATTGTGGAAAAAGAAGAAATTTCTTGTTACAAGCAATTTCTTCTTTTTCTACCATGTTTTCTCAATTATAAAATCACAGGGACATAAAATCCAGGGATTGAACAGGAAAGGGTTAAAATCATTAATTAAGAATGGAAAAGAACATTTAACTCTGACATTTATCTTAACCCTTTCCCATTTATCAAAATGTTAGACAGGTCCAAATTCAAAAGTTGTGCAGACGTCAATTTAAAGTTTTTATTTGAAAAAAAAAAAAATCATTCAGTGAGGTAGAAAATATTGTGGAAAAAGATATTACAAGCAATTTCTTCTTTTTCTACAATGTTTTCTAAAGTATAAGAACACAGGCATGTAAGGAATTGAAAAGGAAAGAGTAAAGCAATGTGTTGGTTTGGCAACTTTAACATCATAACTACAGCTTGTACAAGCTGTGGTTACAACATTTAGTCAACCAATTGTTTGTATTTTTTTTTTTTCATGTCCGTGAAAATACATTTTATAAACTATCTCAATTTAATTACCTAGAGGTAGGTCAATGAGCGCAGACGGTGATCCGACATTTGCTAAACTCAAATTTTAAACTGCTTCTTTTACACTTTCTGAATGTTAACCCTTTTCATGCTGTATAAATTACCTGTCAAATCAAAGGGCTGAAAGCACTGACAGAACTTGTTGTTCAAAAATCAATATTTCTTTAAGAAATCAACTTCATGAACAACTCTGGCAGGAAAAGTACAAGCAGGAGGTGTAAACTAAGATCAGCCTGCACATAAGTGCAGTCTGATCTTAGTCTACACCTACCACAACCGGAATATTCCGGGTTCAGCATGAAAAGGGTTAATAGTAAATTAAACCTTTCCCCTTTTATGAAATTTTAGAGAAGTCCAAATTGAAAGATGTTGCAGACTTCTAAAGGGCTGAAAGAATTGGAAGCACTAGTTGCAGGTCAATATTTCTTTTGGAAAATGAATTTCATACTAGAAATGTGTCACACACACAGATGTCCCTGCACAAGGTCACTTTTGTCACATGACCTTCAGTTTTAACTTTGAACTTCGGAGTATCCAATAAAACTTTATGCATGACAATTAGTACTCTTCAAGGGGAACAACTATGCCAAATTATTTGAAACCATCCATGAATTCAGAATATGCTCAATGACATGGTAATTTTTTGGCACATGACCTTCTGTTGTGACCTTGATAGTACTCAACAGAACTTTACACATGATACTAGTAATCTTCACAGTAAACAACTGTGTCAATTCATTTTGAAAGCAATCCATAAATGTAGAAGATATGCTCCTACACAAAGTCAATAATGTCACTTGACCATAGGTCATGACCTTGACCTTGGTAGTATCCAACAGAAACGCATTACACTGGTACTCTTCAAGGCGAACAGTTGTGCAAAGTTACTTTGATACCATTAACTTAGAAATTATGCTATGGACAAGCTCAATTGTGTCATTTGACCAGTTGTGACCTTGACCTTATGCAACAGAACTTTAGGCATGACACTAGTGCTCTGAAAGTTATTTTGAAAACCATCCATAAATGTAGATGATAGGCTCCAGACAAGAGTTTGGCATGCACACTTACCCATCCCCACACACATGCACAGACTAACACAAGAACAGAGGTAATTCTATAGGCCAATCCCCATTACATGGAGGGGACATAAATACCCAATCCTAATATTGATTCATGTTTGAATAGAACCTGATAAATCTAATGAACACTGACTGTTGACAATTGTGTTGAAAGAATCTTGTTGATCAAGACAGACAAGAATGTCTTTTCAATAGCTCTACCAGTATTTTACCACTACAGCTAATTAGAATACAAATTTAAAAGAGAACGAACATAAACCTTTACCTACATAAACTAAAATCTACTTCATAATAATCATTTAATATGAAGAAAGATTGTAAAGTTAGATCAGACACACAGCTAACTAGCCCTATCCTCCAAAGCTTAAGCAAAAGCTTTTTGTTACAAAAAACATTTTATTATTTAGCAAACTTTAACCCTTGTCATGCTGAACCCGAAACATTCCTGTTTGGCAGGAGGTCTAGACAAAGATCAGACTGCACATTTGTGCAGTTTGATCTTTGTTTAGAGCTCCTGCTAGTCATGTTAAAGCCAGCATTGATTTTACAATTAATTTTCAGAATGATTACCAACCAAAATTAGTGCCTTTTGAGCTTTCAGTACTTTGATTTTAACACAATTTTATTGAGGGTTTTATTCAGCATGACAAGGGTTAAAATACTTCTTTTTCAATCAATGCTCTTTACATTTCACTTTAGGTCTGTGCTAGATGACAAACAGTTAGTAAAATTCCAGCTAATGAAAATGCTGTCTGTAATTTCCTTCAGTTTCAACAAGTCTTATATTTTGTCATCTAGTAATGGTTTATACAGATCTAATTTAAAACAAAAGGGCCACTGGCCCTAAAGCGCTCACCTGAGTCAATGACTGCAGAAGTTAAAAAGCTCAAGTGACCTAATTTTGGCCAAATGTGATCTATTATCAAATCTCGTCTAGAAATCAAGAGCAAAGTTTCAAGATATTTGTGCCAGAAAAATAGCATGTGAATTACAAATAAGATTTCTTTAGATTAGACCTAGTGACATAGTTTTTGACCCCATGGGATCCAATATCAAACTTGATTTTTACGAAGATAAAGAAAAATATCAAGTAATTTGAGCAAAAAATGAAGTCTCTAGAGTGCATACAAGGTTTTCTAAGATTTGACCTAGTGACCTAGATTTTTACCTAACATATTGGAATCCAATTTGACAGAGGTTTTTATGGAGACAAATATTCTAAAACAATATCAAGTCAAAAGAGTCAAAATGCTCTAGAGTGCTTAACAGGTATTTCTATGATTTGACCTGGTGACCTATTTTTTACCCAAAGTGATCTTAATTAGAACATGGTTGAGATATTCTGAAGACCATATATCAAACTATTTAGGACAAAGATGTAGCCTCCAGAGTGTAAACAAAATATTCCTAAGATTTGACCTTGTAACCTAGTTTTTGACACCATGTGACCCAAACCAATGTTTAGCCGACATATCATGGACACAAACATTTTGACCAAATATCAAATCATATGAGCCAGAAATGCAGCATCTAGAGTGCACACAAGGTTTTCCTAAGCTTTGACCCAGTGATCTAGTTTTTGACCCCATGTGACCCAAATTCAATCTTGGCCAAGATAAAATGCAAATAAAGTGTTTCTAAGATTTTTTCTAGTAACCTAGTTTTTGACCCCGTGTGATTCAACATAGAACTATTCCAAGATTTCTTGGAAAACATTCTGACCAAGTTCCAAGATATTTGAGCTGAAATCGTGGCCTCTAAAATACACATAAGATGCTGACAAACGATGGATGATGGACACAGCTAGATCACAAAATTTATAGTCTGTATAGAAAATAGAAAAATATCAAAACTTCTGTAAGATTGAACAAAAGCATGTTCAAAGACATCAAAATAGTCTGAAAAGGAGAATTTGTTTCAAGGAATTTCTTTTTGCCAATTTTTTCCCTAGTAGTCGATCTTAGGTTGTTTTGGAAAGGCTCATACCTAAGGCAATACCCTTTTAACAAATACTACATGAATTTATCAAATACTTAATGAATGACAATCAATCATATATTTTGAGAATAAAAAGTCTCCTTTAAAACTTTCCCATACAAAACAAGTCTGCTGAATTATTTCATTGACAAATGTTCCATTCTTAATGACAAGCACATTTTTCTCTTCGACTTATCTATTAATCAATCTGAAATTTAAATTTTCAAAAGCTACCTGTTTTTTCTTCTTGTATTTCTGACTCCTTCTTCTTATGTTTTCTTTTAAAACTGAATCTTAGAGCATTCTTCAACCGTGACTCCACAAATCCTGAATGTTTATTCTCTGAGCTAATCAGTTCAGAGATTTCTTTGGCTTCTTCTTGAGTCATGGAATTATAGCCTCTGTCTGATGCAGCTCCTGTTTTCAAGTCACATAAAACATGGAGGAGTTTTGTCAATATCAAACATGCTTTAATTGATGGATTGCTGGCCTGACCCATTGACATCCCTTACCAAACCCACTGACACCAACATGAAGTTTGACTTGGATATTAAACGGCATAATTTTGAAACTTTATGTAACAGGTAACAAGAAGATGTTGTGAAACACAATGCCCCCGCAACAGGACTTAACTATGAAAAGTGTTGTTGACTTGTACATTAGGGTTTCTTTTACGTTTCACATGACCTTGACATGAGGAGATGCGTATTATGGAGATGTATCATCATGCCAAATATGAGCATTGTATCTTGAATAGGCTGGTAGTAATTGGCAATGTTAAGTTTTTTGGTTAAGTTTTGCAGACAGACAGACAGACAGATGGACAACGGTAAAACAATATGCCCCCGATCTTTCGATGCGAGGGCATAAAAAGTAAAGTGGATGGTTGGCAACCTAAACTTCGTAACTACAGCTTGAATTAGCCATAGCTGCAACGTTTAAGTCCCAAAACCAACATAAAGAAATTCACATAAATGTTGGCCAATGTCAGAGTTCAAACTTCAAGTCCGGACTAGATGAATTATTTGATTGGTCCAATGACACTTTGAGAATATAAGATGGAAAATGTCTGCATTTTTTCTGGATTGCATGAAGGAGTTTGAATAGAAAAGGTGTGAGATCATACACACAACAGCACACTTTGTGAAAGCATTCTATTTTAACCCATTCCAACACGAAAAAAAAGGAAACTGCTCCAAATTGAAAGGAGTCATAGATGACAATTTAAAGTTAATGAAATTTTGGATTTTTTCTACTGACTTGGTAGCAACATTGTGGGAAATTAAGAAATTGCTTGGTTCAAGAAATTTCTTCATTTTCCACAATGTTTTCTCATATGTTTTTCTTGTGGGAATGGGTTAAACACTTCAACCAAGGTGAAAGATGATAATCAACATCCCTTTTTTCTGAAGAGTGCAGTTGCTTGAGTGCCTGTATAACTCCACAGGCCCGAAATTTACTGGTTTAGAGAAATATATATTCAGGAATCCAACATAATTATGTTTGCCAAACAAAGCAAACAAAGTTAGTCAATGAAAGCTTTGAATAACTTCCAGAGAAAAATTAAACAAGAGGACCATGATGGTCCTAAATCACTCACCTGAGGCATCTCCAAATTACAGTACTTTTTAGTATAAAAAAGACACAACTTGAGCAAAATAAATAAAAGATATATAAGATTTGGGGCTTTGTACAAAATAATCCAGTAATGCTTTACAATAATAATGAATGTCTTTTGCTTTATAGTTTAATCCATTACCAAACTATCCGAGAATTTGTCACCCTCAGGGAAAATAGGTTTGAAAAATACCTAGTGAGAAAGAGAGTGACAAGCAATTGATCCATTTCTCTCAGTGTTTTCTACCTGAAATTCTTTGTATTTAGATTTCAATCAAACTCTAATTACTGTCTGCAACTTCAATGGGTGTAATTTTAGCAACCTTGGTAGAGAACAATCTGGATGTACTATAAATCAAAATATGAATGCATTACAACTTATACATGAGGAGTGGAAGATATTTGAACATGCTCTTATTGAGCGTTTTTTCATATCTTTGGATGCCTTGGGAAGGGCCATGTTTGTCATATAAACATGGTAAATAACAATAATGTTATCCTTTGTTTTTAATGTATATGCTCTAGAACCTATATTTAAGAAGAATTCTTTCAATGCAATTTACGCAATTTTTGACCCCAGGAACAGAGACATTTTTTATCCTAAAAGCATATTTTCCTCTTACATAGTACAACATTATTTAGTCATGCTACATACCAAATATGTATGCCCTTCGCCTTATATTTCAGAAGGAGAAGACTTTTGATGTTGCTCTAATTGACCTCTGGGGCAGTGCCATGTTTTATCCCAGGGCTAAGATTTTAGCTAACATGGTAGAGAACCATCTGGATATGATATATATAAAATATGAATGCCTTAGACTTTTTAGATTGGGAGGAAAAGACTATTGAACATGGTCTAATTGAGCATTTTAACAAACTTTGGACACCCAGGGAAGGGGTGTTAATTAACCTTCAGGCATAATTTGATCAAAACAGATAGATAACAGCCAGGCTATGCTACACTCAAAATATAAATGCCCTCCTGCTTAAAATGAAGACTTTTTTTTAAACATATTCAAATTTTGCGTTTTTGGACCCCTAGTGCAGGGCCGTTTTTGACCTGAGGAAGACAACTTTTCGTGATATAGTACAAAACCATTTAGTTATGCTCCATACCAAATATGAATATCCTAGACCTTATAGTTTAAGAGGAGAAGTCTTTTGAAATTGCTCTAATTAAGCATTTTTCCAAACTTGGACCTCAGAGGCGGGGCCATTTTTGACCCGAGATTAAATATTAAAAAAAAATTGGTTGAGAACCATATGATTAAGCTCTATATAAAATATAAATGCCTTTGGCCTTGTAGTCTGTGAAAAAAAAGACAACAATGATTTTCTAAAATTTCCCATTTTCATATGCGGCGGTTACAAGAGTTTTTCACAGAATTAAATTCTTTTCACAACTTTTGAAGAGCTTCACCGAAGAAACATCCCTGCAAAATTTCAGCTTGATTGGCCTACTGATTTATGAGGAGAAGATTTTAAAGATTTTTACAGTTTTACTAAAGATTCCTATTTTCATATGCCATGGCAACCAGAGTTTTTGACGGAATTAAATTCTTTTCACAACTTTTGTAGAACTTCACACAAGGAACATTCCTGCTAAGTTTAAGCTTGATTGGCCTACTGGTTTAGGAGGAGAAGATTTTTAAATTTTTACAGATTTACTTAAGATTCCCATTTTCACATGCCGCGGCAACCAGAGTTTTTGACAGAATTAAATTCTTTTAACAACTTTTGTAGAACTTCACCCAAGGAACATCCCTGCAAAGTTTCAGCTTGATTGCCTTCTGGTTTGGGAGGAGAAGATTTTTAAAGAAATTGTGGAAGGACGGACAGACAGACAGACGGACTGACGACGGACAACGACCGATCACAATAGCTCACCTTGCACTTTGTGCTCAGGTGAGCTAAAAACTTTATATTTTAAAAAAGTAAAGTAAAATGCCTAGCTTCAGCGCTGAATGATTCGATTGATCAGTTAACTATTATCATTGACAACGACCATCAACCAATCATTATGAAATTTGCAGGGCAGGTGGTCTCTTATTCTGCAGGTCAAATATTTTAATTCATGGACAAGAATTAACCCGTTCCTGTTTTTGAAATTTTAGACTAGTCCAAATTAAAGAAGTTGTAGACAACAATGATAATTGGATGCAATTTGAAATGAGTCCTATGTACAGGGGACAATTAACAAATTTCTCATTTTGAAATCAAATTATTCTCTCCTATCCATCCTTTCTTAGACTGCAAAGCATTATAGCCAAGATAAGTTGTCATAAATTTCAAGGTTTATCTTTTCAGGCCTTTGTTTGGCTAATTACCACATAATACCGCATTTTGATACCCTGAATGATAAGGGAAAACTATGTGCAAAAAGGAAAGCCAGTTAGATTTAGGCTTCTTATGCACTGCATTTCTTCCCAAT
Organism: Fragum fragum; assembly: GCA_946902895.1. NCBI lineage: Eukaryota > Metazoa > Mollusca > Bivalvia > Cardiida > Cardiidae > Fragum > Fragum fragum. The sequence continues at coordinate 57,846,541 of OX336370.1, read as the reverse complement.
GAGTTCGATAATAGCCATTATACTTTAAGAGATATGCTAAAGACAAAATCTAAGTCTTTAAAACAGCAAAGGGCAATAACCCCAAAATTATGCAAGCAAGAGTTGTGGTTCTTGTGCACTGCACTTCTCCTCAATGAGATCTATCCAACTCTGAAGTTTCAAGTTAATGGCTATTATACTTTCAGAGATATGCCCGAACAAAATCTTAGTCTTTAAAACAAGAAAGGGCAATAACTCCAAAATTATGCAAGCAAGAGTTGTGGATCTTGTGCACTGCACTTCTCCTCAATGAGATCTATCGACCAATGAAGTTTCAAGTTGATAGCAATAATACTTTCAGAGATATGCTCCGGACAAGTTTAGTGACGGAAGGATGGACGGAGACCATTACTGTATCCCCTGCGCCAAAATGGCAGGGGATAAAAAAAGAGGGAATGTGTAGAAATGGGTCTTTTCTGATGTGCTTTTTGTTCAGAAAAGAATGATGAAATATTATGCACTGACTAACAAATTCAATGTAGGAATCCTAGATTTAAACATTTTTTCTTGAATATTAATGTCCACCAAACAAAATAATTTGAATATTTTTTTTGAGAATCAAACATTATGGGGTTTGAATAGAGCAATATGCAATGATATTAATTCTAGCAAGCTAATACAAAGGTTTTATATATAATTAAAGTAATACTGTTACCAATAATTCTGATTAGAATATAGAACAATGAAATATTAATGAACAACTGTTATGAGAAAATTCAATGTAAGTGCAAAAGCAAAGACTTGAAATCATGTGTCAAAATGAAATTTACAAGAACTAACATGCTTCTTATCAAGGTTCCGCTATCTCTTTCAAAGGGGTTCATATGGCTTTCAAATTTACTGATAATTCTTTACCAATTCCCCAATAGAAGCTACTACGTAACTTGCAATTTCTTCTTTGTGCACAATGTTTTCTGCCCTATTACAGAACTTTCAGCTGTTCTTGTTAACAGTGGAAGTGTTGTCTGCAAATTGTTTCAATTTGGAATGGTCTAAAATTAGACTAATTGACTTATTTAAATCTAAAACTGTATTCTGTCTATACTATTGATAACTCTTGTTAATTTCATTTCAGAATCTCTACTCTAGCCAACTGCAGGGAAACAACGTAAAACATATACCTGCACTCTCACTTTCCTCAGGAATCTTTCCGTGTTTCACAACCAATGATCCATGACCCATCTCAGCAGTTTCCCCTTTCATTATGGACTCATGTTTTCCATCAGCATACTGATCTTCCAGAAAACTGTCTATACTTGTCCTGTCAAACTCACTACCAGAGTTTGAGTTAACTGATAAACTGCGTCGACGAGCAGCTTTTCTAAACTTGGCAACACCAATGACAACATTTCTCAGTTTTCTCCACAACTTTCTTCCCTTGGTTGTACTGCTTGGCCATTTTCCTTCCAATACAGCCTAACAGTAATGAAACAAAATAATTTACAGTTGATTCTCAAAAGTCCATCCCAAATATCTAAGTCTTTTAAATGAATCAATCTTTAACCCATTCCAACACGATCCCACTTTTTAGGCCTCTCATGATAAAGCTTTGAAAAACATTATGGACAATGAATAAATAGCTTTTAACAAGAGATTTCTTCACAACCAGCAATATTTTCCAAAGATTTTTAGTTTGAGACCATCTAAAAACATCAATGAGCTAACTCATATCTAACTCCTTCACATCGACTATAAACTTCCTTTACATCTATGTGTACACTATTACAAACAGTTTTTTATGCTAACAACACCACCACCATCCCAAACTCTGTATCTTGTCTGCTTTTTAATCCTTTACCAGATGACAAAGGTTTAGATTGGTCAAATGTCAAAGAAGTTGCAGACAAATTTTTGTTGATGAAATTTTTATTTTTTTGTCTTTTTGGAGTAGAAAACATCGTAGACAATAAAGAAATTACCTGTAACAGGCTATTTCTTTATTTTCTGCTTTGTTTTGCAAATCTTTTTTCTTCAGGTGCAAATAAGCAGGATTGTGTGGGTTTAACATAAAAAATATATGGTTAAAGTACTTTTAGGTGCAAACATCTGTTGTACTTCCACAAGTTCTATCTTGGTGTGAACTTCATTCCCTATTCTTTCTTAAAGTCTTCACCAAGTGGCAAAATCTTACCTTATTGTAGTACCCATATGTGATAGCATTTGGTTGAACTCCAGCATGTTTCATCTCTGAGTACACTTTGACAGCTAAAATTGGCTGGTTGTATTGTCCACACAGTTGTAACACAACTCTGTAACACAGCTGGAAAACACAATTTATGAAATCAATTATTGACCTATTACCGAAAGACAAAAATTCACAATTGTCAAAAAATTGTTTGAATTTGATGGTGACAATTCAAAGAAAAAATTTTGGGAAAAGGAGATAAAAGCTTGTTATATTTTACTATTTTACTTTTTTCCCTCAATGTCTTTCCTAACAGTTTTTCTTCAGAGCATCAAATATTGGGAAAGTTTGTTAGCAAGTTAACTCCATAACACATAGAAGTTTTCAGTGTTAATGGAATTATATCATATTTCTAAAGCAGCACGTAGTTACCTGGCATTTAGGCCATGTGTTCAAGATATCTGGTATACAAGGTACAAAACCATATTAAATCAACAGAAATAAAGTTGGTTATCATTGCTTTATTATGCACTCCCTAAAATAATCTTTAGAATATAAGACAATAATTCTATTATGTACTATTTTCTTATTATCTTAAGAAGAACACCCATTCCCAAACAACAAAGTTTTAGACTGGTCTAAATTGAAAAAGTTGCAGACAATAATTTCATGTTTATGGTATTTTAATTTTTTTGCCTTTTTGGCTAGAAAAGCAATTACTTACAAGCAATTTCTTCATTTTCCACAATGATTTCCAAAGCTTTTTTCTTGGGGGCGTAAAAAGGAGGGTTAATTAACCAATTATAAGTATAGAAAAGAATGGTCCAAATTAAAAGAAAACCTTGTGAGAAAAGACAAATATCAATACCTTCATATAATTACCTCAGGATAATGTTGAGTGAAAAGAAGAAATTGCTGTCACTCATTCTTATGTAGTGTTTCAGTGACTTCATTAAACTCAAATCCACTTGCCCTATATCAGAGGAAGTTTGACCCATATCAACACAATCTTGCTGTTTCTTTCCCCAACCTCTGCCTCAAGTAAAAAGCTTGAGAAAACATTTTTTACAGTGAGAGATTGTTTCTGACAAGTAATTTCTTTATTGTCTACCTTAAGACAAAAATTTTCTAAATTCCACCAATTTAACATTGTTGTCTGCAATATCTTTCAATTTTGACCAGTCTAAATTTATGTCCTCAGGCGACGGGTTATATGGATACACTAAATCTCCTTCGGAACAAAAACTTTCACTTAACTCTTGTGGAATATCTTTGTGCACTACACCTTCGTACCTACCTCATCAAGAGCCTTGAGATTTTGTCTCTGCATGGTTTTTAACACATCATAGGCCACAGTGAGAGCTTTAGTGACAGACTGACACTGCTTTACATATGCAGGCAACACCATGAACCATAAACTGAAATTGAATAAATATCTGTAACTAGAAATGTGGAACAGATATGGATGTCCCCAAATAATTGCTTCACACATGACCTTCAGTTGTGACCTTGAACTTGGGAGTATCCAACTCAACTTAAAGCCATATTGTCTCCCAAAACATACAACAAAATTGATAAGAAAAATATACTCAAGGGTCAATAGCATCAATTAATATGACAATTGAAATTATAAATTAAAAATAATTCTACGCAGTAAGTCTTCATTTCATGAAAAAAGTCACGATATTTTAAAATGTGTCTCACTACAATTTACAATTTGTTTACTTAAAACCACGATGTCAGTGATGACGTTTTAAATTTCGCTAGTTGTTCAAACAACTCTCTCTGTCACAGAGATTAATGAAATTGTCCGTACAGTTTAGTCATCAGCACATGTGCATATAACAGTCAATGCCAGAGATTAGCAAACATACCCTGTGAAGAATTGAGTGCAGTCATCTATGTATTGAAATTGATAAGTAAAACACCAAATACTCTTTCCAGAGAATTTCATTCATACCCTCCATTTGCATTATATTAAGAAGGCTCTTGTTTGATTTGGTGACCAAATAAATGATGGATTGATAGAATGATTGATTGAATGGTTTTTCTTTCTTTGGAGGTAAGATATGGCTTTAACATTAGAGTTATTTTGAAATCCATCAATTAATGTAGGAGATATGCTCCTGGAAAAAATTGGACAAAACCATACCCACCTGCTGACATATGAACAAATGTAATCTATCTCTATATGCTTGCAATTACACGGCAGGGTATACAAAGATATTCATAGCAAAAGCAGAAATAAAGGTAAATTTGTGAGTTAGGTGATTTCTAATTTGTTTGAGTAGAATAAAGACAAACTATTCGATGGTCATAAAAGTTGACGGATTGGGAATGTAAATCAAACAATTGGACCAAGATGGTCGAATATGATCATTATAACTCATACAGTTTGCAGAATTTTGATAGAATACCATAAGGCTATGCTTTCAACAAAATTTGAATGTTCTAGGCCCTTCAAAAAAGCTTAATATGTCTAAGATTTCCTTCCATATCTTTTTTTAAAATCCAAACTCTGACAACATAGGGCTTATGCTGATCTAACAGTAATATTTCTAGACAGATGCAAGATTTAAAAACATAAGGCCTAGATGTTTGGGAGGAGGATATCATCTTCTTTTGTAAACTCAGGGAACACAAAACATAGGAAATATAGTAATCTATAGAGTAGTAAATCTTAGTATTTTGGTAGAGAACCATAAGGTGATTTTACACGAATGATTTAAAAGCTCTAGGTCTTTTGATTTTGAACAAAAATATTTTTCAAAAAATCCTTCTTTATCTCTTTGTACATAATCCCACTTTTTTACACCCCTCAAGACAAGAGCCATGTCGGACATGGCCATCCCCCGCCATAAAAGCTTGATAGTAAACTGAAGCAAGTTAGATTTAGGCTTCTTGTGCATTGCATTTCTTCTCAATGAGTTGGATAATAGCTATTATACTTTCAGAGATATGCTGAGTACAATATCTAAGTCTTTAAAGCAACAAAGGGCAATAACTAAAAAATTATGCAAGCAAGAGTTGTGGTTCTTTTGCACTGCACTTCTCCTCAACGAGATCTATCCACCTATTAAGTTTCAAGTTACTAGCTATTATACTTTCAGAGATATGCCCCAGACAAAATGTTAGACTTTAAAACAACAAAGGGCAATAACTCCAAAATTGTGCAAGCAAGAGTTGTGGTTCTTGTGCACTGCACTTCCCCTCAGTGAGATCTATCCACCTATGAAGTTTCAAGCTATTATACTTTCAGAGATATGCTCCAGACAAGTTTAGTGACGGAAGGACGGAATGACGGAAGGACGGAATGACAGACGGAGATCATTACTATATCCCCTTCGCCGAAACGGAGTGTTTGACCTTGAGCTTTAACCTTGAAGTTATTTAAAAAATTCTTTCAAATGGCACATCTACTCATGATGGATAATAATTGTGCCAATTTATTTTGAAATCCATCCATAACTGTAGGAGAAATGCTCTTGACAATCACAATTTTAGTGTTTGGCATTGAGCTGTGACCTTGACATTAGAACTATCCCAACAAGAGCTGGTCACAGTCATGTTACAAATGCCCCAAAGGACAGGGTCAAGCATGTGGCACTTTGATTTGTTTTGTAAAAACGACCACATGCATTTGTGATCTATACGTCTGGGTTTTTAATAAATGAAATTTTAATACATATAATAATTTCTATAAATACAGAATGAAATCGACAGATTTTTCTGAGGTCAAAAGTGGGTCAAAGGTCAAGGTCACTGGGTCAAGGTCAAGTAAAGTGGTCCACCCAATTAAGCATCTGTCCAAATATGGAAGCAATCCATTGAAGAATAAGAGAGTAAATACAATTTAACCATTCTGGACGCAATTTTACCATTCCGGACGCCCCTTTGACCCAAGATTGTGACCTTAACCTTTTAGATAGGAACCTGGGTCTTTTTTCACGACATGTTGTCTGAAGGTGGTGAACATTTGTATGAAAGAAATTTGTACCTGCGTGCATGATTATAGAAGTTACAGAGCGGACACAGCAAAAAGTGTCGATTTTTTATCTTTGACCCCCAGATTGTGACCTTGACCTTTGAGATAGAAACCTGGGTCTTTTTCACGACACGTCGTCTGAAGGTGGTGAACATTTGTATGAAAGATATTTGTACCTGCGTACATGATTATAGAAGCTACAGAGTGGACACCGCAAAAAGTGCAGATTTTTTACCTTTGACCCCAGATTGTGATCTTGACCTTTGAGATAGGAACCTGAGTCTTTTTCGTGACATGTTGTCTGAAGGTGGTAAACATTTGTTTGAAAGAAATTTGTACCTGTGTGCATGATTATAGAAGTTATAGAGTGGACACGGCAAAAAGTCCCCATTTTAGACCTTTGACCCCAAATTGTGACCTTGACCTTTGAGAAAGGAACCTGGGTCTATTGCACGACACGTCTTAAAGCGGTGAACATTTGTGCAAAGTTATATTGAAATCCCACTATTGCATGTAGAAGTTAAAGAGCGGACACGACGGCGGGGCGGATGGACCGACTGACGGAGTGATAGACAGTTCGATTACTATATGCCTTCCTTTGGGGGCATAAAAATTCTTTCAAATGGCACATCTACTCATGATGGATAATAATTGTGCCAAGTTATTTTGAAGTCCATCCATAAATGTAGGAGTAATTGTCCAGACAAATTCGAACGGACGGACAAACAGACTTACACACTAATTCACATTTACCGACTTGTCATAGTGACAACTATGTTTTGCTCACCCCAAGTAGGCTCTACAAAAATTGGAGATAATGAACAAATTCTGATATTTTGTCTTTTGGCAATGGGTTAACCAAACTCACCTGTAACTATGACTAAGCAGACACTTGGCCCATAAAGCTGGCTGTGTAAGATATTGCTGGGCAGCTTTCTGAGCCGTTTTGATCTCTTGTTTCGTCCGTCTGACAACAGGACTTCCAGATCCCGGTGTGACTTTCTTTCCTTTGTTTATAACAGCTGGTTGTTCTCTCTCCAAAAATAACTCAGGATTCAGGGCTGGGAAACCATTATAACTGGAAAAGATAAGCATTGTAAAACATACTGAGTAAAGGAGAAAGTGCATATAAAAGCAAATTCTTGCTTCCACATTGTTTTCTACCAAATATGACACTTTTGATTCAAACAAATGTTGTTTGCAGCCTCTTTCAAGATTGACCAGTCCTTGCTTAACCCATTCCCACACAGAAATAATTCAGACTGGTCAAAATTGAGAGATATTACAAACAATAACTCAAAATTTATGAAACTTTAGATTTCTTTTAATATTCTGGGTAGAAAACGTTGTAGAAATTGAAGAAATTGCTTGTAAAAAGTAGTTTTCTTCATTTTTCCATGTTTTCTTCATTTTTTTTCTTGAAGAGCTTAAAAAAGAGGGATTGTGAGGGAATGGGTTATATCTTGGTTTTCATATACTCCTCATATTTTTACATACCAATTTCTCTAATAAACTCTCACTCCCTAATACCCCCATCTAACAGATATTTACCATTTTCTGGGCCCTCAGAACAACCCATACCCACACCTAAACTTTGTGGTGATGAATTCCAAGTCCAAACTAGACCATGCTTCACTAAACTTTATTGAACCTATTCTAGATATTTCAAAAGCCCAATATCAAATTTATATCCAATGTCCATCACTATTTAAATAAGTAGAGGCTGACAAAGCTTCTTCATCAGACTCAGAATTTGATTACTTCAGAAATCTGCCTATTATCGAAGACTTGGAAAGACATATGTATATTCTTTTAAATGTTTGACCAAAAAAGATGAAGGAGATTACATTGAATGATTTTTTAATGAAAACAATAACGATAGTATAATTTATTTGCCTCACTTTGAACAAGGGAAATAAATCAATTTTAGATTTGCAGAATTTAGGAAAACCGGTATGAAGAGCTCCACTTAAAAATGGGCACCATGCAAGGCATGTTTATTAGGAGAAATAGGGTGTGCATCAAAATCCTCCACCATGTATCAAATTGTTGATGGAAAACCCTATCTAAACTATCATTTTTGCAATTACTTGTCATTAAACCTTCTGCAGTATCCCTGACATTTTGAATAATTTACTGAATGATTCTTAATAACTTTTTTTTACTAATTGTGTATGTAACATCAAATCTTACCTGTATGAGACACCTTCTGGCAAGCCAACAGGCTCCGGAGGTAATATAAACATGGTTCTCTCACTGTAATATAAACATTTTATTTATTAGCTAGGAGCAATACTAGATTTTTGGTATATGTCAGGACCCCCAAATACTCTATTATAAAAGAATGGTCTTAAAATTCATCTTGATATTTAACCACATCCAATACAGTGAAACTTTAGACTGGTCCAAATTGAAAGGAGTTGGAGACAACAATTTCAAATTGTTGAAATTTTTTTTACAAAAATTGTCACTGAATAGACAAGAGCCGCCTGAGACGGATTATGCTCCCCTAATAAGGCTTTGTCACAAAACTGTATGCCATTATTTGACAGAAAACTTCTTATTGAATGCAACTGTAGTTTGAGAGTTCAGTTCACAAGAAATTTGGAAGTTTGACAATCATTGAAGAAATCTGTTTGGCTTCACAGGCCTGATTCTAGTAAAAATCAATATCATTATATGGTAAAGGGTTAAATATTTTACCTTGACCATCAAAGTTACCAATGAACTAGTAATCTAGCTCTCCGTTATTTTTAGCTCCTTTGAAAGTGATAGAAGATTTTTCCACCCGTAATACACACTCATTAAGATTGGAGGAAAATTCACCAAATGTCGTTTTCATTTTAGCAGCTAACTTATTCAAAAACAGAAATTGCAATCACTTATCATTTAGAATTTGACCTTGACCAAGAACTTTATCTAAGTTTCTGCTGAAAGGTCTTGTCACATGTAATAAGCATATGACCAAGAGCTTTGTCCACAGGACACAGATGCCCCCATCAGTAGCTTTGATAATAACAAAGGGCAATAACTCCAAAATTATGCGAGCAAGAGTTGTGGTTCTTGTGCACTGAACTTCTCCTCAATGAGGTCTATCCATCTATGAAGTTTCAAGTTGATAGCTATTATACTTTCAGAGATATGCCCCCGACAATTTCGGGATGGACGGAAAGATGGAAGGCCAGAAGTACGGATGGACCGACAAAGGCAAATTCTATATCCCCCCCCCCTATTTGTTTGAATCAATGGTGGGGGCATAAAAATGATTAAATATGATGGCTATATCACTTACCATTGCAAAATTATTGCCAATTTTAAAGTTTTAATTTCCCAAATTTTGACCTTGAGAAATGACCTTGACCTTGAATGATGACCTTGAACTTGGTACCAAAAGAAAGGGTTTGTCACAAGCAATGCACATGTGAAATCTGTAACCAATCAAAAGTTATTGCCAATTTTAATTTTTGCGGGGAAAAAGACAGTTAACGTAAAGGTCATAACATTAAGGCCCCTTTTCCCATGACACATTTTTTTAAACGAAAATTCCCGTTAGTTTAAGGTCAAGGGGATCTGATTTGCTACTCAAATATGAAATTTCATGAAATTCTAACAATTAGTCTTGGAGAAATTGGCAAAAAACTAGTTTTTACATTAAGGCCCCTTTTTCCATGATGCAGCCTTGAAATAAGAAAAATCAAAACACTGGTCTTGGAAATTTCCTAGGAAGATTATATATGAAGTTTTGTCCAATTAGGCCCAGGGGTTGCTGAGATATGACTTCGGACGGACAGCTGGAAACAATGTGGAAAATACAGAAATTGCTTGTTTTCCAGAACTACTTTCTTGAGGGGAGTAAAAAGGAGGAATTATGTGGGAAGGGGTTAACCTTCACCTTATCAGATGACCTTGACCTTATAATCAGCAGATGGGTATCTACATCAGCTTATTTTCTTATTCAATAGATATGCTTGACATAACAGCAAATTGACACTTCTTACACTACTCTTTAAATTTTGTGCTTTTAACCCATTCCCACACGACAAAAATTTAGACTGGTCCAAATTCAAAGATTCTGTAGACAACAATTTAAAGTCCATGAGATTTTAATTTTTTTACATCTTTCTAATTAAAAATCATAGTAGAGAATGAAGAAATTGTGTCATTGTTTGGGAATGGGTTAAGAGCAATTTCCCTTTTTTGTTAAGTTTTCCAACCGATTTTATCACTTATTTTTTAATTCAAACCCATTAAAAAGATGTCTGCAGCTTCTTTGAATTTGGAGAATCCCATATTTTGTCTTCTGGTAATAGGTCAAGACCCTCAGTAAGTGTCTGCTGATGGCTGGTAATTCAATGAAAGTGTCTGCTTACCTTTTACTGGAATCATCCAACTCTATCAATTTTGGTTCATCTTTATTTTCATCTACCTGGAATTTCAAAATGACAAAACATTATTGCATCATCTGAAGTTTTTAGATTTATCAACTTTCTAAAGGTCAACATCCAATGAATTACTTTGGGGATATTTAACCTAGAATAATGACAAAGCATACTTATACCCTCCACCAGCACTAACGCATCACAATTGACCTTTGACCTACCTGACCCAAAATAATAGGGCACCTCCTTAGGTCATGGATAACATTTGTATAAAGTTTCAAAGTCCTAGGTCAATAGGCATATAAGCTAGAGCACTGATACAGTTTCCAATCAAAGTTGTGACCTTAACCTTTGACTTATCTGACCATAAACAGTTGGTCACTTCCTTGGATCACTCACATCAGTTGTATGAAATTTCATGGTTTAAGTCAACTGATTCTAGATTTAGAGCACAGACAAAAGACTACAAACAGACCATGGATTGATTGATTGAATGGGGTTTAACGCGACTTTTAACAGTATTTCAGTCATACTGCGGCGACTGGAGCACCTACCAATGGGTTCCTTTATTTCTCACACTAGTACTACCACTACATCCTTTCCTAGCCTCCAGCTGCTATCCAGGGTTTTCCATGACCCTCTCCTTTGAATTTGGAGCCCCATTTTTCAGAAATGACCCCAAAATAGCTAGACAGCCTTCTTTATCTTATTTGATAGGGGTCAAAATGTGACAAAATGACCCCCTGTTTTGAAAGTCGAGGGAAAACCCTGTGCTATCCCACTTAGGTTTACGATTATCCATCCATTGGTGAGAGACAAATGTTGGAAAGAGTATGTGCCACCACTGGGGATCGAATTCATGACATCCCATGATTGAAGATTAGAAGTCTGCCACACTACCGACTGTGCTATGACGGGCTACTAACAGACGGAAATACATGGTGAAACTAATACACCATCTCTACTTCATAGGTGTTGGAAAGGTTTAACAATATTTGAAAATGTCTACAAAAGGGTTGCAATGCCTTTAACCTATCAGAAATTTATCAGCTTTTACATTTTTGTGGTAAATCCTACCCAGCCACCATATGCTAGAAGACACAACACACGCCAATTGTAACTTCTCATTTCCTTGAGAAGGGAGGAGGAGGGTGCAACTGGGTAATGTAGGATTAACCCATTCCCACTCAGTGAAATTTCAGACTGGTCCAAATTGAAAGAAGTTGCAGACGACAATTTCAAGTTGATAGAATTTTGAATTTCTTTGTCTTTTTGGATAGAAAACATTGTGAATAATGAAGAAATTGCTTGTATCAAGCAATTTCTTCATTTTCCACAATGTTTTCATAATTGTTTTTCTTTAGGCGTCATTGTGTGGGAAAGGGTTATGAATGAAATTAAAGATTCATTGTGACAAGCAATTTCTCCATTTCCCATAATGCTTTCTTGCTAGAAAGAAAAATTTTTTAAGATTTAATTAACATAAAGTCAAATTCTGCAACATCTTAATAGTTGGACAGGTCTAAAATTTGTCGTCTGCTAATGGGTTATAGCTTCCTCAGTACACACCTTTTCAGTACATTCATCAAAGAAAGCCAGACTGTCATCTTTATCGGACACAAATGACCTCTCTTCGATAAACCTGTTAAACATCTGTGTCTTTAATAATGTCTGGAAGAACTTGTGGTTGGCTTTATCTCGGGTCTTCAAAAATCCTGAAATTATAATGCACAATGTCATCAGGAAGTAAATGGAAATTAATGCAAGAAGTATTTATGAAGTACTAACACCCCCATAGCAACATTTTTTTCTCTCTATTAGTTTTCCCACTGAAAACAAGCATTTACAAACAACATCTATATGAACTCACGGTCAGTTAAATGTTACTGACCATTAATAAAGCAAATTAAGGCTTTCTAATATGAAGTGGAATTACTTGTTCGAGCTCATCCTTCATCGCAAGTTTAATGCTTGCTGGTGCTATACTGTGGCCATTCAGGGAAATTGATTATGTCCGTTGCACCGTGTCATGTGATCTTAAGAGATTAATTACAAATAAGAGATTTAATTTTTCTCAATCTCTTCAAAAGATATTTTTTGTATAAATTACAATGAATTACATCATCATGATGTACGACAGAATGTCATGATCACTCGCTATGTTAGATTTGTCCATCATGTTTTTCACAACACTATACCTCAGTAACAGAAAATATTACAACATGAAAACAAATGAATGGGGTTTAATGGTGCATCAATTGCTAAAATCAGCGTGCTAAAAATAAATGACCAAATTCTATTTAAGAATAAGGTGTGGGAATACTGTAAAATAATGGTAACTTAATATGACCGAGGAATTTTGAAAGAAGTCAAAGGGGCTGGACATGAGCAATGTATGAAATTAAACATCTACCCCTGCTTGTCATGATTTTATGGCAAAATCTCATACATGTACTCTAGGATATGTTTAGGAAATAGAGTCATACATGAAGTCTGTAGTAAATATCTTTTATCATATGTGAATTTCACAGCCTTTAATGAATAGATTTTGAAGTATAAAAATTCAATCAATTGCTTGAACCCCCCCCCCCCCCCCGAAAATTAGAATGGTATGACATTACAAGCTCTAAAAACAGTCCATATCTAAAAATTGTACATACCATTCATGTCAAACAGGTGAGCTGCATTAGTTGTGTCAAGATCTGGAGCATTCTCTATAGGTCTCAAAAAGTGTTTATACCCCTTCATAAGACATGCCATGAACCGTAAAAACGCTTCCTGGATCTGTAACTCTAACATCATCTGAAGATAAAGATAGAAAAGTTATTTGCATCTGCGAGATCGCTGTCGTCAATTAACCCATTCCCACACAATGAGGCTTTTTGACACCCCTCAACAAAAAGTCTTTTGAAAACATTGTGAATAATGAATAAATTGATTATAACAAGCAATTTATTCATATTCACAATGTTTTCTACTCTATAAGACACAAATTTTTAAAACTCAACTGAAAATTGTTGTCTGTAACTTCTTTGAAATTGGACCAGTTTGAAATTTAGTTGTCTGGAAATAGGTTAAAAGATTGATAGACCAATCAAATCATTTTGAAAGGCAGTGACCTCTAACATTACGATTCCGGCATTCTCCTTGGCTTGTCTACTTAACCTATTACTAGACCAAAACAAGATGTGTTTGTGAAACACTATGCCCCCGAAACAGGAATTCTTTAGAAACGGGTGATAAAGGGCATAAACATTAGTCTTGTCTAAATTGAAAAAAAGTTGCAGAAAGCAAGTCATAGTTAATGAAAATTTGAAAATCTTTAGTCTTTACGGGTAGAAAATATTGTGGATAATTAAGAAACTACACATGATTCAAGCTGCAGTTACTATATGTAGGTCACCAACTAATGATTTGCTTCTTGTTTTAACCAATTCCTGTTTAATCCCTGGTTTTTACGTCCCCATGATTTAATAATTGAGAAAATATTGTAGAAAAACAAGCAATTTCTTCTTTTTCCAAAATATTTCCTACCCTACTGAATGGTTGTTTTCAAAATTAAATCTACTTTAAATTTTTGTCTGCAAATCCTTTAAATTTGGACAGGTCTAAAATATTGCAAAACGGGAAAGGGTTAAATTACTGACCATACATGTTGCAAACCAATGTCATTTGATACCTCGGACAATCTGTCTTATCTGAGGACAGTGGTTGCAGCTAGCAATCTGTCAATTATCCCTTTCCCTGTTTTATACGTCCCTGTGATTTTATAATTGAAACTAGAGCTGTCGCCCTCAAGGGCTGACGAGAATACCCCCCACACCGCTAAAAAGGCTTTTCTATGAAGGAGTGGAATTTGAAGCTGTTTAATCATATGCATGTCATGGTGGATGAACATTGCCAACCCTCCACCTCTTTCTGATTTTGTGTTTGACTGATTAGGAAAGGTTGGTCAATATGAGCCTATGTTAAAGAAAACTGTGTGAGGAGATGATGACACAAAATTATATCCACGAAAAGTCAATATGAGCCTATGTTAAATTTTTGACCCCCGGGGGCGGGGTCAAATTTGACCTCAAGAAATAAACCATTCGATATTTTGTAAAGGTCAACAAGATGATGTTACTTACCACATTTGGTAACTCCCCTTATGGTTACTGAGTTTTGCAATTTTAAATACTCCCCCCCCCCATTAAAAAGTTCAAAATGGCATAACTCTGAAACTAACGACTGGATCAAGATGAAAATTGCAGGTGCACAACTTCATATGATAGGAAACAACCTGATAAAATTTCAGCAAAATTGGTCAAAAAATGTGGGAGGAGAAGAGGACACAAAATTATGTCCACGGACGGACAACCTGATTTCAGTATACCCCCCCATAACTTCGTTGTGGGGGGTATAAAAACATTGTGGAAAAAGAAGAAATTGCTTGTAAAAAGCAATTTCTTCTTTTCCCAAAATATTTTCTACTTTGTAGGTTGGTTACATTTTAAATTGCACTCACTTTTCATTGTCATCTGCATCTATTTTGAACTTATTTCCAATTTTAGAGCAATTTGAAATGTTGTCCTCAACCTCTTTCAATTTGGACTAGTCTAAAATTTTGTGGCTTGGAAACCGCCTACAACCATTTACTTGATCATGAAAATCCACCTATGAAATGTTTAAAATTCCTAATGAGTTGTTTTTACTGACTTTGTATTAGTGGTAGATAAAAATTGACACCCTTTTACTTTGCAAAGGTTTTCTCAATATAATTTGTTGTAATTACTTCACTATATCTTTCATTATCTCTTTATATTTCCATTTAATGTCAAGGACGATTGAAGCCATGTCCAGTGTAACTTAAAATGGTTTTGTCTGTAATAGTCTTGGAAAGTCTACATACATAAATATCAATTATCTCTTTATGTTTCCTTTTAAAAACTAGGTCTATAGGAGCCATGTCTAGTGTATCTACATACATAAATATACAATTACCTCTTTATGTTTCCTTTTAAAGTCTAGGTCTGTTGGAGCCATGTCTAGTGTATCTACATACCTAAATATACAATTACCTCTTTATGTTTCCTTTTAAAGTCTAGGTCTATTGGAGCCATGTCTAGTGTATTGACATACATAAATATACAATACCTCTTTGTGTTTCCTTTTAAAGTCTAGGTCTATTGGAGCCATGTCCAGCGTAACTTCATCATGGTTTTGTCTTGGCATCTCAGTGGCGAGTCTATCATACAATTTGTGTAATGTTTCTTGGAGCACCTTGGTTGGTTTCTTTGGCAGGAGTTTATAAGATACATTCTTTTTGTCATCAGGACTGAAAACAATTCATTCATTTTTCAAAAGCCAATTAGAAATTTATTTAATAAATATTTATACTTTTAAGCCTGAGTTTTATAATAAGATTTCTATATACACGAGACTGGTCTTTTAAAAGAATATCTTACTAAATACAGTAACTTACAGAAGAGTTTGAGGAAATTTTCAACAAATGAATTAAGAAGGTAAATACTTACGGCCATATTCTGACAGTGTCAAGATCAATGCAGATAACATCTGGGGGCGGATCAAACAAATCAAAGTAACGCGAGTCTAAACCTGAAATATGTTTATAATAGTTCAAGACATGTTTGTGGAAACACTAATGAATCCGTAGCAGCAAGTTTTTTCAAAAGTTTAGCCCCTTCTGACACTATCCAAATACTTTAATCCCTCTAATAAAATGCTTTGGAAAATGTTAGAGAAAATGAAGAAATTGTCTCTTGCAAGCAATTTCTCAAGACTCCTCAATGTTTTTTGCCGTATGAAATATTGATTTCTAAAATTCCATCTTCTTAAGATTGTCCTTTGCAAGTTCTTTGCATTTGGTCCAGTTTAAAATGTTGTCATATAGTGATGACCTTGTCAGTTGTCCTTGGTAACTGCAAATGAAAATCATTGAGAGCTATCAACATGCTAAATATGAGCATTGTAACTTTGACAGATTATGCAATATATCTGATCACCTGATGCGAGGGCTTGAAAATATGACTCCTAATTTTACAAGATATAATCTGGCATTTATATGTTTTTGCCAACTTCGTATATAATCCATCACTGAATTCAACAAGGTGTTATATTCTAATTTTATCTTCTGCAAAAAGTTTCAACATTAACCTGTCTATTTAATCTTTGTGAGATGAGAAGAAATTGACTATTACAAATCTATCATTTCTTATTTTCCAAAAGATAGCCATTTTGAACACCTACTACAAACTCGGACCAGCCTAATATTTTGTGCACTGGTAATGAGTTAACCCATTCTGTCTAATTGATGCCTTTAGATACCCCTAAGAAAGAAAGCTTTGGAAAACATTGCAGACAATGAAGAAATTCTTTATTACAAGCAATTTCATCATTATCCATAATGTTTTCTACCCCAAAAGTAAAACAAGAGGCCCATGAGGGCCTGAGATGCTCTACTGGTTATCAAGTTTTCTATTAAAGAAATCTGATTTTTAAGGATGTTAATTACTCAAAGATGAATCCATAAAGGACATTTTTTTTTTACTTTATCCCCTTTATTATTTTGAGCAACAATCCTTAAGGCCCCTTTTCCCGTGTTTCATGACGGATCCACTCCATTTCCAAAAGGAAGTTACCTTATGACCCTACAATCATCCTGTGAAATTTTCATCAGAATCTGATAATAATTGTGGACCTTATCACATAAACAGGATTGTTTTGAATGAAAATCCATAAGGCCCCTTTTCCTGTGTTTTCTTATGGATCAATTTAATTCCAAAAGAAACTTTCCCTATAACCCTGCAATTGTTCTGTGAAATTTAAAAGACAATTTGATAATGATTGTGAACTTCATCACATACACAAGAATGTTTTGAATGATAATCTGTAAGGCCCCTTTTCCTGTATTTCAAATGCCACAAATACTCCATGCATCTTTGAAGAGAATCCAATAAAACTGTTGACTTTACTGTTGACAAAGATATAAAAATCAAGTTCTCATGTGGCTCCTTTTCCCGTTATAGTTTACTGTTGGTTTTATCATTCTGTGAAAGTTTAAAGTGAATCCTATGAATTATGTGGACTTCATTATGTTTAATAGAATATTTTAACAAGAGCTGGTCACAGTCAAGTGACAAATGCCTTCAAAGAACAGGGTCAAGCATGTGGCACTTTGATTTGTTTTGTAATCACAACCACATGCATTTGTGATGTATACGTCTGGGTTTTTAATAAATGAAATTTGTACCTGCGTGCATGATTATAGAAGTTACAGAGCGGACACAGCAAAAAGTGCCGATTTTTTACCTTTGACCCCAGATTGTGACCTTGACCTTTGAGATAGGAACCTGGGTCTTTTTCGTGACACATCGTCTGAAGGTGGTGAACATTTGTATGAAAGAAATTTCTACCTGTGTGCATGATTATAGAAGTTACAGAGTGGACATGGCAAAAAGTCCTCATTTTTGACCTTTGACCCCAGATTGCGACCTTGATCTTTGAGATAGTAACCTGGGTCTTTTTTGCGACAGTCGTCATAGAGCGGTGAACATTTGTGTAAAGTTATATTGAAATCCACTATTGCATGTAGAAGTTACAGAGCGGACACGAAAGTGGGACGGATGGACTGACTGACGGACGGACAGACGGACAGTTCGATTACTATATGCCTTCCTTTGGGGGCATAAAAAAAATCAATTGGCCCCTTTTTACATGATCTTGATGGATTGTACCCAGTTCTGAAAAGAACCATTTAAGTGATTGTAAAATCATTCTGTGAAATTTTGAAGTGAATCTGGTGAAATCAAGGGACATTATTGTCTTAACTAGAATATTTAAGAAAGTTTTTCATAAGGCCCCTGTTTATGTGATAATTGCAATAAACAGATCCACTGTCAAATTCAACAAGTGTAATGATGGTACAATCAATATATGTGATCTGTGGAATTTATTGTGATAATGAGTTTATAGTGAAATCTTTATAGGGCCCCTTTTCCCATGATACTTTACAGAACAAACAAAATTTCAAAAGGAACAACTCTAATGAAGGTACAATCATTCTTTAAAAGTTGAAGAGAATTTTGTAATAAAATTTTCATAAGCCCCTTTTCTCAGGAAACTTAACAAATCAGACCCAATGTACAAAGGAACTTTCCAAATGATGGTACAATCAATCTATCAAAGTTTGAAGAGATTCTGATAAAGACTGAGGACATTCTTGTGTTAATGATGTTTTGGTAATAAAATTTTCATATGGCCCCTTTTCTTGTGTCACTTAACCAATCAGACCCGATTTACAATGGAACAATCCAAATGATGGTACAATCATTCTATTAAAGTTTGAAGAGATTCTGATAAGGACTGAGGACATTCTTGTGTTAATGAGTATTCGGTAATAATTTTTCATACAGCCCCTTTTCCTATGATACTCGACAGATCAGGCCCAATTTGGAAAAAAAAACAATCCTAATGATGGTACAAACATTCTGTTAAAGTTTGAACAGAATCCGATGAAAACTGCCGACTTTATCTTGGTGTAAAGATTTTAAAATAAAATTTTCATAAGGCAGCTTTTCCGGTGATACTTGAAGGATCATGTCTCATGTCCGCATCAACAATCGTAATTATTGTACAATGATTCTGTGAAGGTTTGAAGAATGAAATCTCAACGAGGATTTTTAATGGAATTTTTAATTAAATTGTCATAAGGCCCCTTTTCCCATGGTTCTTGACCGATCATACCCAATTTCGATGAAAACTGTGGACTCTAGAGTATTAACGAGGATTTTTTAATTAAATTTTAATTAGGCCTCTTTTCCCATGTTTCTTGATGGATCTGACCCAAATTCGAAAGTGAAGATCATTATGATGGTACAATCATTCTGTTAAAGTTTGAAGGGAATCCAATGAAAACTGTGGACTCTAGAGTGTTAACAAGTAAAAGTTAACAGACGGACGGCAGACGGACACACAGACGCCGGACGGGAAAAGGCCATCGCAATAGCTCTAGTGGCCTTTCGGCCAGTAGAGCTAAAAAATATAAAATATCATAAGTTTTACATTGTCCGTCTGGACCAATCTTAATTTTTGTTGTGTGGTAATGTGTTTAGATCAACAGTAATGCCTTACCTATGATATACGGAGTTGGAGCATTTAACACATCAGACAAACCAAGTGGACACAAAGGAATGTAAGGGCACTGCCATTGGAGGGGAAATATTAACTGAAATAGAGGAAAAGATATTGTTATAACTAAATTTAAACCCATTACCAAACAAACCCAAATTTGAAGCATTGAAGGTAATAAGAAAAACTTCATGAAGAAAGAAGAAATTGCTCACAATTTACATCTCCTGTTTGGCAAATATTTCTCAATTTTCTTTCATTTTGATTTATCCTATGCAACTTCTTTTAATCTAGACCAGTCTAGAATGTTGTCTGGTAATTGGTTAAAATAGTGATTTATCAGTAATATTATTGGCATGAATGATTAAAGTCACAGTCTATCAACAGGAGGGAACACTTCCAGCTTATTCAAGGTTGGTTGGTTGAATTGGGTTTAGCGCCACTTTTAACAGTATTTCAGTCATATCACAGCGGCAGGAGCACCTAACGATGGATACCTGGTATTTCTTGCACCAGTACTACCACTTCATCCTCTCCTAGCATCCAGATGCTATCCCACCTAGGTTTATGATTATCCACCCCTTGGTGAGAGACAAGTGTTGGAAAGGATATGTGCCAGCGTTGGGGATTGAACCCATGACATCCCTTATTATTCAAGGTAGTCCACCAGGTTTTCTATCCAAAAAGACAAATATTTTAGAAATTTCATCAATTAAAAACTGGGGTCTGTAATGTCTTTGAATTTAGACCAGTCTAAAACTTTTTTTATTGTTAATTTGTTAATTAAATCCAAAACTTTGTTAGCAGGTAAGGGGTAAAGATATCTACTATAAATTGTATATGGGTGTGAATAATAATAACAAGTAAATCACTTACAGTTGAGACGGCCTCAGCAACACTCGTTAACACAGCAGGTCTTAATGAATGGATGAGTATCTTATACTCATGTAACACATACAATAATATTGTCATACAATTCTCTGGACTGAGGTTTTTAAGCATTGTAACAAAGGAGGCACCACTAGAAATAGAGAATCATCAACTATTTTAACGCATTCCCACACAATGACACTTTTTTACATCACTCAAGAAAAACAAGTGTGAAAACATTGTGAAAAAGAAATTGCTTGTCACAAGCAATTTCTTCCTTTAACACAATGTTTTCTACCAAGAAAGTTGAGAAAATCTAAAATTTCAAAGAGGACCATGATGGTCCTAAATCGCTCCCCTGAGTATGATGGTTCATGGCTTTATGATATAAACAAAATAGCAAAGCCCTCTGTCTAATTATTTTGGAGATGTTTAAGGTTTTCTCTTTTAATCCTAGGTATATTGATGATCCCACCATATAGCACTAATTTCATGAATATGGTAATGCTTTGAAGTATAGACATCAATACATACCAAGTATAAAAGATGTAAGCCTAATGGTTTAGGAGAAGAAGGCTTTCAAAGGTATCATTATCTATTCCTAACTAAAATTAGGGATTGCACAAAAAAGGGCTAATTTTTTTAAGTAATTTGGTGGAAGGTCAATGGCTGATGATATGTACAAAATATCAAAGCTCTAGGCCTTAAGGTTTTGGAGAAGAAGATTTTTAAAGTTTTCCTTCTTTATTTCTATGTAAAATCAGGGATCACAAAGAAAAGGGCTAATTTTCATAATCTGGTAAATCTTTGAAGTATTTTGGTAGAGGGTCAAAAGATGATGATGTATACCAAATATCAAAACTCTAAGCATTATGGTTTGGGAGAAGAAGATTTTTAAAGATTTCCTTCTTTATTTCTATGTAAATTCAGGGATCGCCCAGAAAAGGGCTAATTTTCACAATACAGTAAATCTTTGAAGTAATTTTGTAGAGGGTCAATAGATGATGATTTGTACCAAATATCTAAGACCTAGGCCTTACCGCTTCGGAGGAGAAGATTTTTTAAGTTTTTTCACTCCGTTGCCATGGCAACCAGAGTTCTTCATGGATTTCAATTCTTTGAAGTATTTTGAAAGAGCATGACCTAAGGATCATTTCTGTAAAGTTTTGTTGAAATTCCATGGTTAGTTTAAGAGGAGAAGATTTTTTTGTAATTGTGAACAGACAGACAGACGGACAATTTTTTTCAATCTGGACCAGTCTAAAATTTGAGTCTGGTAATGAACAAGAGCTTTGTCCACAGGACACAGATGCCCCCACCGGTTGCTTTGATAATAACAAAGGGCAATAACTCCAAAACTATGCAAGCAAGAGTTGTGGTTCTTGTGAACTGCACTTCTCCTAAATGAGGTCTATCCACCTATCATGTGTCAAGTTGATAGCTATTTTACTCTTAGAGATATGCTCCGGACAAAATGTAAGTCTTTGAAATAACAAAGGGCAATAACTCCAAAACTATGCAAGCAAGAGTTGTGGTTCTTGTGCACTGCACTTCTCCTCAATGAGGTCTATCCACCTGTGATGTTTCAAGTTGATAGCTATTATACTTTCAGAGATATGCCCCGGACAAAATGTAAGTCTTTAAAATAGCAAAGGGCAATACTGAAAAATTATGCAAGTAAGGGTTGTGGTTCTTGTGCACTGCACTTCTCCTCAATGAGGTCTATCCACCTATGAAGTTTCAAGTTGATAGCTATTTTACTTTCAGAGATATGCCCCGGACAATTTCGGGATGGACCATGGACTGAAGGAAGGAAGGACGGAAGTACGGACGGATGGACAAAGGCAAATCTATATCCCCCCCCCCTTATTAAGTGGTGGGGGCATAAAAATTTAAAAAATGAAGAGGCACAGTAAACCTGATGAAAGAAGATAAAGTTGTAAAGTGCTAATGTCTGCCACAAGGGTAATTTTCAAGACATATGTATTTGTAGGTTAATCTTCCCACAAGCAGAGGCATAAACAAAAGTTACCTACATACCAAACATAGCATGTAATACAAGAACTGTATCTACAATAGTGATTTATGGAAAAGATACGAATAAATCAATGTTTAAAATCATCCCGCTTTATTTCATTCATATGGGGATATCACCCTCTCGGCATAAAAGCATAATAAATCCGTTTTGAGAACAGGACAAATATAATACAAAATTTTATAACTGGCCAAGCTAGTCCACTTAGTGTAATAAACACAGCTATACCAACACAAGAGGACCATGATGGTCCTAAATCGCTCCCTGACTATGATGGTTCATGGCTATAAGATATATACAAAATAGCAAAACCCTCTGTCTAATTATTTTGGAGAAGATGTTTAAGTATTTTCTCTTTTAATCCTAGGTATATTGATGATCACACCATGTAGCACTACTATGCTAAATACAGTAATTCTTTGAAGTATTTTTTTAGAGGGTCAATAGACATACCAAATATCAAAGCTCTAGGTCTAATGGCTTAGGAAGAGAAGATTTTCAAAGATATCCTTCTTTATTCCTAACTAAAATCAGTGATCGCACTTAAAAGGGTTAATTATTTTTAGAATACAGTAATTCTTTGAAGTTTTTGGTAGAGCTGATGATATGACCCAAATATCATAGTTCTAGGGCTTATCATTTGGGAGAAGAAGATTTTCAAAGATTACCTTCTTTATTCCTTTGTAAAATCAGGAATCGCATAGAATAGTGCTAATTTTCAGGATCCGGTTATTCTTTGAAGTTTTTGGTAGAGGGTCAATGGCTGATGATATGTACCAAATATCAGAGCGTTAGGCTTTATCGTTGGGAGAAGAAGATTTTCAAAAATTTTCTTCTTTATTCCTTTGTTAAACCAGGGATCGCACAGAAAAGGACTAATTTTCGGAGTACGATGATTCTTTGAAGTATTTTGGTGTTTAACTTTATTGTGTTGGAAAATTATATATATTGTAAATCAAGTACTTTGTGAGTCATCGTATTTTTGCGTGAGCAGGACCCCGAGACATATTAGCAAGTTCGTGAATTTGTAAGCAGCCGTACAAATTGAAAGCAGATAATGCAACATAAATCAAACAATTGTACCTGTATTGTCGCAGGTTATAATAGTTTCATTTTATGACAATTTGGTAAGATAACTAGACTAGCATCATATTAATAATGCTTCAGGGACGTAAGTGCATATACATATTACTACCTTTAACCTCTTTTTGATAGTTGCTTTTTAGCTCTTTCCAAATCTAAATTTTATTTATACTTAAACGCATACTTTGCGACCTAACAAAAACTTTCAGGAGAGAATAGTGAATAGGCAAAAATATTCTTAAATGGATTACCAGCATAGGTCGATATCGAATCAGGCTTTAATCGTATATCAATTCTTTAATTCACCGGTGTATTCTGGACATACTTACGGAAATAACTGAAGTACCATTCAGCTGCTTACAAATTCATGATCTTGCTCATTTGTCTCCAAGTCCTGCTCACACGAAAATACGAAGACTCACAAAGTACTTGATTTGCAGTATATCTAATTTTCCAACACAATAAAGTTAAACACCAAATTCAAATTTGACAAACATTTCATTAGATATTTTCTCTTGCTGTCTGGTCTCATTACCTGGCTAGTTTTTTGTGTGTTTTTATGAGATTATCAGAAGCAATGATACAAGGAATATGAACATACCTTTGGGGTAATGGAGAATCTTCTGGCATGGACAATGAAATGGAATCTTGACTTAACTGAAAAGAAATTTGAATCATTTCGATGATTGAAAACTTTCAATCTGGTCGATGTGTCTTATTTTCTATTTTGATACTTTGCGCCAATTCCCAGATGGCAAAGTTTTTGATTGGTCTGAATTCAAAGATGTTACAGACAACATTTCTAAGGTAGTTTCAATTGAGAAATAATCACCTAAAAAGACAGAATATGAGAAAGTAGAAATAGCTTGCCACAAGCAATGTCTCCTTTTCAATACCGTTTCCTCAGGCAACATGTCTTCAATATTTGAAAAGAAAAGATTGTATAATGGGCTTAACAACAGCTTCCAAGGGGATAGTCAGTGAATAAATACATCTTTAATGTTATTCTAAATTGTCTCATACACAATTAGACATCATAAAGATTCAATGTGGCAAGTTTCAGTTCATTCCAATTGAAACTGCAGGACACAAAAAGTTTCTAATAGACAGGCGGATGGTCAGACAGACAGACAACCAAGGCCATAACATAATATAAAACAAGAGCACCGCCCACCGGTGCCTACGCTCGGCTGTTGGGTGCTGGATAGTGGACAAAACGCATCTAGATTTATTCCCCCTGATAGTATAGGTGCCTTTAGTAGAACCAGAAATATCACAAAATATCAGTTTTCGCACGACGACAACAACAACAACACCAAGGCTATAGCAATACCTCGGGTTTTCTCCAAAAACAGCCGAGCTAATAAAGGTTACTTAACTAGTCAAATTGACTAACCTACATATTTTCACCTTGATTGTTTGGCAAACAGAGACAACTCCTTTGAATAACATATCTATTTGTAATAGAGGAAAAGTGTGCCACATTATCCTGAAATACGTCTTTTTTTGCAGGAGTTATGTTTCTTATAAATTTCACCAGAAAGAAAAACTGACACAGATACAGCTAATTGCCTCACTCAGCACGAGTGATACTAGTGTATAAAGAGATTTTTATTCTGTTTAGTATTTATACACCTGGCTTTTAGTTTCCACATTTTTGATCCTCGTTTAACCTCATTCATTATAGTTTATAAAACCCTAGCATGTCTCTTGGTCACATATTACTAAAGATCAATTTCGAAATGCAGACAACGAAAAGAAAGACATGTAACATTTAAGACTCTTAAATTTTGCCCCTAAAAATGGACAGGAACAAAACTCACAAAACTTGATCTGTAATCAGTTCAAAATCTACAAGGTTAAGAAAAAATTTGCAAAACTTAGTTTGGTTAAAATTAACAAACAATCAATATTTTCATCAATAAGCAATGATAAGAATGTAATTCAAACTTTGCCTGTAAATCATCAATGCAAACTCAAAACATATGAAATCAGACCAGCATGGTATCTTCCAGCTTTTAACAAAAGCCTTGAAAATGATTGATTTGAAAAGAACATTTTAGACTGGTCCAAAATTGAAAGAAGTGAAGATTTTTTAGGTGATGAATTTTTACAAATCTTTGTCTTTAGAGGCAGAAAATATTGTGGATAATGAAGAAAATGCTTGTTATAAATAATTTCTTCATTTTCGACAATGTTTTCCAAAGTAACTTTCTTCAGAGGCATCAAAAAAAGGGTTTGTGTGGGAATGGGTTAAAAATGCCATAACCTTACCTGGACTAAAATTCTAGGCCTTTTGGGGGATGGATAGGGTACATCATACATGAAATGGGAAATGTGTCTGAAAAATATGTCAAGTAAGACTCATGTGATTATTTATGCAATAAAACTATGGAAGGAAACATTCATCAGTTTAATAAAACTCGTCTTCGATATGTAGAATTTTTGTCAACTCTAACCAGATCCATTTTGAAGAGTGAAGATGTATAGGGTTTATCACAAGATTTACTTTGAGAGATGCTGATCTTAATAGAGTCTAGAATACAAAAGTTAGTAAGTGCCTTTATGAGCTTAACCCTTGTCATGCTGAAATCGAAATATTCCTTTTTGGCAGGAGGTATAGACAATGATCAGCCTACATTTTTGCACAGTCTGATCCTAGTCTAGACTCCTACTTGTCGGATTTAAGCCAAAGTTGTCTATGAAAATCAATTTTCAAAAGAAATATCAACCCACGATGAAGACAATCTGTGTTTTCAGTCCTTTGGTTTAATGCAATTCTTAGAAGGATATTATTCAGCATGACAAGGGTAAATAACTTTTTCTTTCCTAGACTGGGCTATGATCAGCTTGTCTCAAAGAAAATTGACAATTTTTTTTTCTCCAATAAATCTTTCGATCGAAGGTCAAAATCAATATAATGAAATATGCGGCCTGATGATATTATCTTGAAAGTAATTGTACACATGTGTAAAACAAGGATATTCATAATCGATAATTGTCAAAGAAAATGAAACAAGAGGACCATGATGGTCCTAAATCACTCCCCTGAGTATGATGGTTCATGGCTTTATGATATAAACAAAATAGCAAAGCCCTCTGTCTAATTATTTTGGAGAAGATGTTTAAGAATTTCTCTTTTAATCCTAAGTATGTTGATGATCCCACCATATGGCACTAATTTCCTGAATATGGTAATGCTTTGAAGTATAGACAACAATACATACCAAGTATAAAAGCTCTAGGCCTAATGGGTTAGGTGAAGAAAGTTTTCAAAGATATCATTATTTATTCCTAATTAAAATTAGGGATCGCACAGAAAAGGGCTAATTTCCAGAATACGGTAATTCTTTGAAGTAATTTGGTAGAGATCTATGGTTGATGATATGTACCAAATATAAAAGCTCTAGGCCTAATCGTTTGGGAGAAGAAGACTTTAAGATTTCCGTCTTTATTCCTTTGTAAAATCAGGGATTGCAAAGAAAAGGGCTAATTTTAAGAATACAGTTATTCTTTGAAGTATTTTGGTAGAGAGTCTATAGATGATGATATATACCAAATATCAAAGCTCTAGGCCTTATGGATTTAGAGAAGATTTTGAAAGATTTCCTTCTTTTATTCCTTTGTAAAATCATAGATCGCACAGAAAAGGGCCAATTTTCAGGATACAGCAGTTCTTTAAAGTATTTTGGGAGAGGGTCAATAGGTGATGATATGTACCAAATATAAAAGCTCTAGGCCTTATGGTTTGGGAGAAGATTTTGAAAGATTTCCTTCTTTATTCCTTTGTGAAATCAGGGATCGCACAGAAAAGGGCTAATTTTCAGAGTACGATAATTCTTTGAAGTATTTTGGAAGAGGGTCAATAGGTGATGATATGTACCAAATATCAAAGCTCTAAGCCTTATGGATTAGGAGGAGATGATTTTTTAATAATTGTTTACAGACGGACAGACGGATGCCAGACAATTACCGATCACAATAGCTCACCTTGAGCATGTTGTGCTCAGGTGAGCTAAAAAGCTCTGTGAGTAAAACTATTTTAGTTTTGCAGTAGTCCCTCTAAAGACCTTTTATACATTGAAATATTCAACAACTCAAAATTAACCACCTGCTGATAGCTCAAAAGGAATATTATGTCAACACATCAACTTTCATCCCATCAAAAAGCATTGATGAGTCGCAAATGATCTATCCCAGAATCATTTCATTCATTCAGTCTGAATATATTATTTTCATACCTTTTACTTTATGAATGTATTTTGCACATGATTTATAATATGAATTATCTTGTCATAGGTCAACCTGCATGGCAAGTAATCTCTTAATTTACTTAATTTGTTTTTTCCAAAACTAAAGTCTAAAACCATATACTGCTAACAATTTCTGGTATTACCCTTTCTGAACGTGTGTGGGTTCCATCAGTACTTGGCTGGTGCTCTGAAATGTATTGCCAAAAGACATACTGAAATGTCTTGCCAAAAGACATACCCTAGTGACCAGTGGCCTAACAAGGATTCCAACCAGCAACCCATGATTTCTCTCAGCTTACAATTCCAAAGCCATAAATTACATTACCTTTCAATGGGTACAGCATGTGGCCCAGTGATTGAGATCCTGTACAGATAAGTCAGCAACTTCCTGAACGCATCAAAGAATGGCCACTGAGATAGCAGACATATACACTTGTTGGAATGCACTGTTTTCATCATACGATATTGCTGACGAATGTGTTTGTTCTTCAGACCCAAGTGTCGCATCTGAAGGTCAGTTAATTCATCCTCTGGATATTCTTCATAAAATGTGATAGCAGCACCATAAACCTGCAGAGAAAGAACAAAATAAGTCTAAGGAGATCAAACAGGGAGAAGTATGGCATTAAAAAAATGGGGTCCCAGGGAGTCAAATTCACGGTCATGAAGATCCTTTCTGAAAGTTTGGGGAGTCACAGTTTTAGATGTTGAGTTATTTAACTTTCTTTTTGTTCTTCATATAAAAATCAAATTTAAATTAAGAAACTTTAAACATCAAAGATTCAAAGTTCTTAGGACAAAGGTAACCAAAGTATTGGTCTGCTATGACTATCTTTGGCTCAATTTTAGAAAAGAATTGAAGACTGTTTATAACAGTCTTCAATTCTTTTCTGAATTTAAGCCAAAGAGGGTCCACCAGACTCACATAAAACATTTTGAGAGTCCAGGCTACTTATCTGTAAGTGTCAGACTCACAAATTGATTGATTAGATGGGGTTCAATGCCACTTTTAACAGTATTTCAGTTATATGGCGGCAGTGGAATTAACAATCAATGTATTCCTGGTATTTCTCACACCAGTACTACCACTTCATCCTTTCTGAACCTCTAGCTGCTCATCCCACTTAAGGTTTAGATTATCTACCTATTCATGGAACACAAATGTGGGAAAGGATATTTGCAGTGACCAGGGATTGAATCTTGGACCTCCTGATTGAGAGTCTGTCACCTTACCAACTACACTATGGCTGTAGCTCTAATGCTCGCAAAACCTAGTTCCGCAAAAATCCTATATCAATATACTGTTATATACAGAAATTTTGGTCATTATTCATTAAGATTGATTCATTTCAAGTTTAATTCCTTTGAAATGTAACAACATTTTCTATTAGATTGATCAATTTATTTTGCATCAGTAAACCAGCTTAAGCATTATTTGCAGTCTGTCCTTTATTTCAAAAATCACAATTTCAATGAGACAAATATCTAAGCAGTTGTCCATACAAAAGTATGGGCACTTCTCAAATCCTGGCATCTGCCAGTGCAATGCTTCTCACTCTTAACATGAGCAGTTTTTTTGATAGGCTTTCTGGGGTACTAGATGCCTAAATATTTACTTAACCCATTCCAACACAATGACGCCTTTGGATGCCCCTCAGGGAAAACAATCGGGTAAACATTGTGTAAAATGAAGAAATTGCTGGTAACAAGCAATTTCTTCATTTTACACGTTTTCTGCCAAGAAAGTTGAATAAATCTAAAATTTCATAACCTATGAAATGTCGTCTTCAACTCCTTTCAATTTTGACCAGTCTGAAATTTTGCCATCTTGTAATGAGTTAACCCATTACCAGACTGCAAAATTTAGAAAGGTGCAAAAGACAATTTCTAGAAGAGAAAATCTGAAGTATCTCCATCTTTTTTGTTGCAAGCAATTTCTTCATTTTCATGCTTCTTTTCCTCAAGTCTTTTCTTGAGTGGCATAAAAAAGTAGGATTGTATGGGAAAGGGTTAATCTTATTTCTTTCACAAGATTTGACTTGAATGTACAATATGGAATTTGTTTACCAACACATATGACAAATATTTTCTAGTGAGGATAGTTTATTAGCAATTGTGGAACATAAATGATATTAAATCAGTGGGATTATCTTTGAATAGGATAAATAGATGGTTACATGGCTTGATAGTTATTTGGCTTAGTTCCATACCTTATTCCAGCCAATCCCTGTCAGAATAAAAGTAGAGAACACAGGAAAGGGATGTTGAGCTTTAGCTGACCAACATTCCACTGTGGCTCCCATGGGTAAACAAAACATGGCCACTTCTTCTGGTAAGGGAAAATCTGTGTAATCTTCCCTTGGATATCTGTCCAAAATGGCTGAAACATTTATAACAACAGAAAAAATATATCAAAGGTAAAGAATTGGTGTTTTGCCAGCCTTTGATCACCATTGCTATTCAAAATTGTCTTTCACAATTGTTTGTCTAATCATTTGGACAAGAAGTAATGATAACCTCCAACTTCTATGTCAAGCATTTTATTCAATTTGATGAGTAATTCAAGCTGTGGTGACAATAGGGTCTCCAACCAAAAATCAACTTTTTGTTTAAACCCCTAAAATACAAATGTATTTCATTGGCATTATTGCGATACATGGTATTTCATTTCCTCTGGCATATTTCAGTACACAGATGAAAACAGTATCACATATATCTTGCAACAGTTGAGCAATTCCCACACAATTACGCTTTTCGACACGGCTCAAGAAAAAAGCTTTTGAAAACATTGTGGAAAATAAGGAAACTTTATTTACTATAATTTTATATCAGCAAACTTATTAGAATTTGGAACAGTATATAATTTATGTTATCCAGTAGACTAGCCCTAATTGAGAGTAGTTGCAGACAACAATTATAAGTTTACTTTCAGATGTGTCCAAAAGCGACATTGTGTGGGAATGGGATAAGAGGATGAAATAAAAAAAAATTATCAGGTAATACATTGAGATGGAATTGGATATTTTGTTGTCTGATGGTTCTTTCAATTCTGACATGTCTAAAAATTTTGTCATATGATAGGAGAATAATGATTGGTATACAGGTATGAACACACTTTTACATCAGTCTAAGTTGGCTTGAAAGTTATCCTTAAAGTTGGCTTGACAGTTATCCTTGTCATTCTGATTTAAAATCCTTTGTAGAATTACTTTAAAATCAAGGGACTGACAGTACTGGAAGGTCTTAACAAGAGTCAATATTTTTTTTTGAAAATTGATTATTTAAACAACTCTGGACAAAGAGGTACAAGCAGGAGGTGTAGACAAAGATCAGACTGCACTTATGTGCAGGCTGATCTTGGTCTACACTTCCTGCAAAAAGCAGGAATATTCCAGGTTTGCATGACAAGGGTTAATATTTGACCTGAACTTACCAGGTTTGTATGCCAAGATATCTGTCTTTGTCATGGCCTTTTTGTAACACAGGTAAACATCTGAACCAACCTGTAAGTAGCAAATAAATAGCTAATCAATTTTGTAACAAAATTAACCCATTACCAGATGGCAAACTTTAGATTGGTCCAAATAAAAGGGAGTTGCAGACGACAATTTAAAATTTATGAAACTTAAGATTTTTTTATTCAACTTTCTTGGTAGAAAACATTGTAGAAAATAAAAAAAATACTATTAAACAAATTAGTATTTTCCACAATGTTTTCCAAGATGTTCCTCTTGTGGCTCATCAAAAAGGATCATTGTGAGGGTTAAGCACAAAAAGATCAAATAAAGCGTAGGAACAGTTAACAGAATGATTGAGGCGAAAACATTTATCCCTAACCCATTACCAGACAATACAATTTTAGGTCCAAGTTTAAAGAAGATGCAGATGATAATGTTTATGAAATTTTAGCATTTTTTGTGTTTTTGGACTGCAATTTCTTAAATATCGACAATGTTTACCCAATTGGGTTTTTTTTTGAGGGGCGTTGAAAAGGGTCATTGTGTGGGAAAACTTAAACCCATAACTAAAAGATTTTGTAGATAGCACTTTTAAAGGTAACAAAAAAAGCTAAAAATCCACATAGGATAGAAAAAATTATGGGAAAAGGAGATATTGTCCATTCAGCATAATTTTCCTTTTACCACAATGTTTTGAAAGGCTTTGTACAGCCGAGGCATCAATATAAGTTTCTATTTGAGAATGGGTTAAAGACTTGATTAGTAATACCGCTGATCAAGCACTGTTGAGGAAGATGACAGTCTCAACAAATTATTTTCAAATTTAAGACTGGTCAAAATTGACAGAAGTTACAGATGGCAATATAACGTTTTCCATTTTTTTCCCTAGAGCATAGTAGAAAAGTAGGATTGCTTGTGAATAGGT
Source organism: Fragum fragum (assembly GCA_946902895.1). Taxonomy (NCBI): domain Eukaryota; kingdom Metazoa; phylum Mollusca; class Bivalvia; order Cardiida; family Cardiidae; genus Fragum; species Fragum fragum. Next base: position 57,814,260 of record OX336370.1, on the reverse strand, counting down.
TAAACTTATCAGTAGGTTCTTGCTTGAGAGATATAGGTTCTTGCTTGAGAGATATAATCCATTACCACACATTACTGCTTTTTTAATCCCCCAAAGAAAAAAGCTTTGGAAGTTTTGTGGAAATGAAGGAATCGCTTGTTTTAATCTTCATTATCCACAATATTTTGACTTTTGGGGTAGAAAACATTGTTTTCCTTAACCCATTACCAGACAACAAAATTAAAGACTGGTCCAAATTCAAACTTTCACCTAATGTCTTATTGGATGATTATGGGTTTACTTTGTCCTAGACAATGACGCTTTTTGACGCCTCTCAAAAATAAACAATTGGGTAAACATTATCGATAATGAAGAGATTGCAATCCAAATACACAAAAAATGCTAAAATTTCATTAACTTTAAATTGTCATCTGCTTCTTCTTTGAACTTCAAACAAGAGGGCCGTTGGCCCTCGGCTCTCACATGAGATAAAGGCTCTTTTTCTTTCAACAGTCTAATTTCATGTCAAGGTTAGGATTATGATACAAGTGGGCCATACTTACATATATAGACTATGCACCTAGAGATCCAAAAGTCTGAATTACAAATTCCAAGGCTTAGGGGCAAATTTGAAAGAAGGAAAAAACTTTTACTCCCCCTGGATCCATGGGTTATAATTTCAGAAATAAGAAAGAAGTCTGTGAACTGACACTTCATGCCTTTACCCTCCCAGGGCTCCGCCCTTTGGGACCTGAGGATCATGATTTTAGCTATTTTGTAAGGGGTCAATATACTTATGCTTCATGCAAAATATCAAGGCTCTACGCCTTCTTGGTCAGGAAGAGAAGATTTTACAGATTATTTTAAGAAATCAATTTTGTTGCCATGGCAACCAGAGTTTTTAACGTATTTTAATTCTTTAGCAATTTTCAAAGAAGACCGCCTAAGGAACATTTCTGCCATATTTGGTTCAAATTGGCCCAGTGGTTTGGGAGGAGATGGGTTAAGTCATTTCCTGAGGCGCGTTCAAAATTTTGATTGTGTTGGGATGGGTTAGACAGCATTAATTCATAGCCAGTAGAATGTAATGAAAAAGTGAAATGGTTGGTAAGGAACCTGAACATGGTAACTATAGCTTGAATAAGCTGTAATTACGAGTTTTAAGTCTCCAAACCAACACAAATGTTTCACGCAAATGGTGGCCAATGTTGGAGTTGAAAGCTCAATTCCAGGCTGAATGAAAGACTTGATTGGTCGATGGATTCAATGATTGACAGACACAATTGGTCAATTATGAGTTCACAGCTCAGACATGAATCAAGCCAGATTACATGTTCAAAATTGGTACCCAGGTAGGGCGAACCACTCTCAAACAGCATAACTGCATAACCCTTTCCCGTTTATGGAAATTTTAGACTAGTCCAAATTGAAAGAAATTGCAGACGACAATGAAAACTGAATTCTATTTGAAATGAAACCATCCTATGTGGTGGAAAATATTGTGGAAAAAGGAGAAATTGCTTGTTACAAGCAAATCCTTCTTTTTCCACAATGTTTTATTGAGTATAAAATCACAGGAACGTAAAATCCCGTATTTGAACGGGAAGGGCATAAATATATATATATGACTTACCAAGCCTTTGTTAAGGTTTTTCAGAATCTGGTTGTACGAATGTGGAGGACTTTCACCCTGTAAAAGAATAAAGTACTTTATTATTACATCAATTGAAGGTCTGTTGGTTGTAGTGGGCTTAACTTCACTTTCAACAGTATTTTAGTTACATAACTGTGGCTGGTTAACCCAATCATGACTTCCTGTCGTTTCTCACATCAGCATAGTCACAATAATCTAAAAGATTCACCAGCTGCTCATCCCACCTAGATCCACAACTTGTCATTCGACCATTAATGAGAGGCAAATGACGCACATTGTGATAAATTAAGTCAAATGTCGTAAAGACTGTTGATGAAACTGGCCAAACCCATATCCCCAGGATTAAGAGCTAAGTGCATTATGTTCTGAGCTAATGGGGCACAGCAAATCAATCAAGCAATTTTTTCATTATCTTTGATGTTTTCTACCCCCCCCCAAAAAAAAAAAAGATTTTTCATTTTTTAAAATTGCACCAACTTTAAATGATTGTCTGAAACTTCTCTTAAATTGGACCAATCTAAAATGTCTTATCTAGAAATGGCTTAAGTCACATCGTCTTTCAACTTTAATATGCAATGTCATTCAAAATGAGCCTAATTTTTATGTCCGGCAATAAGGTATACCAACTGACCTTATTTTCGAGAATGATACACAAATCCACGACAGCCAACATATCACTGGCAGCGTTCTCTGCAGCCCGTCTGTATGTGATGTAAATTCTACCGCTATTACTGTTGTTCACGTTAGCAGGACTGCCAAAGTAGGTCGTGTGGACAATCTCACAACCAGGCATTAGTCTTTCTTTACCCTCATACAGTACACTGAAAAATGAAACATAACAAATAATTTTACCTGTACCCATTACCATATAATTCAATTTTCAGTTTCGTCTATCAAAAACAGGCATTCTGATTGGTAAAAAAAATTATTCATAACTCCATAAACAAAATTTTGAGAACGCAGCAATTTTGTATGCTTCGGCACAAAAAAGGTATCAAAATTTCTAAAGCTTTTGTCTTTTTTGCTCGATGGTATTAGATTAAAAGAGATGAAGAGAAATTTTTTTGTTTTCATGGAGGTATGAACCGAAAAACCTAATCACACAATGTATGAATACGTGAAGCGTATTCATACAGTGTGTTTAGGGTTTTCGGTTCATACCTCCATGAAAACAAAATATATTCTCTTCATCTCTTAAGTAATCCAATATTTTCATGCACTGATCAAACACAGATATCGAATACATTGCAATAAAGGAGAAATTGCTTGCTGCTAGCAATTTCTCCTTTTCTCACAATGTTTACAAAGCTAAAATCTACTTATTTTTAAATCTATACTAATTTGAATTGTTATCTTCTTTCAATTTGGACCAGTCTCTAATATTTTGTTGTCTGTTAACCATATCCCTTTTAATCACTTGTCTTCATGGCTCCATCATTTAATGCATTTAAGTTTTTTCATGTAAAAAGATTTTTCTTCTCATTGTAAAATGTTTTCTATCCTATGAGAAAGTTGGGGTTTTTTTTCAAATTATGCCCACTTTGCCATTAACAGCCCTTTTCAAATTTGACAGGTCTAAGATAAGGGTACCTGAAATCATCTTAATATCTCTATCATGAATTTATGAATACATTGACTTGACAAAATTCAAAATGTTTTGACAAGCAATTTTGTTGTAATTGGTCTATAGTATTTCAGAGTTGACAAAAGTAGGGCTGTTGGATAGTCTCCATTTTGAGCAGTATGTGTGACAAAATTACAAAATACAGCAAATTTATTAAACAATTCATTAAAATGTCTACTCCACATGGTAATGGTAAGTATAATTAACTCTACTGATGTCTACAAAATAGCCTGCAAACAGCAATTTTTCATAACAGCCATTTTAACTGTGGCAGTTCTTAGATCTTGGTTGTGTCAACTATTTCATCTATAGGCGTTTGAGTGTCTGTATTGCTCCACAGGCCTAAATGTACCAATTAAGCATATGTTTTCAGGAATTCAATATAAACTCAAACATCTTTGCCATATCTGGCAAATAAATCTAGTTCAAGAGAAGCATTTCAAATTTTGAATTGTTTTACAAAAGTCATGTCAAGTTATGTCTTGTTTTCCTCAACCGCTATCCGTTCGTCCAGTCTAAAATTTTGTTGTTTGGGAATGGGTTAACACACAGGTACCCCTTGAAAAGTGTTAAATCAAGTTCACTTATATATCTATTTCTCTTTTTTTAAATTTTTTTCTTAAATATATATATCTATATTTTGAATTCTTGCCCAAACCTGAAAAACACTTAAAAGCTTATATCAATGAGTCACAAAATAGATACATGCTACTTAAGTTATAGATACATGCTACTTAAGTTATCTAGTTATCAATAATTTATCACCATGAGACATGACATGTATAGATTCCTTGATACAGTAGCAAACTGTTATCTTAACAACTTCTTAATAGGAAAATAATACAGATAGTACAGATTTGATAATCTTAGTCATTTCATCCCTGTTTAACCCATTTCTACACAATCCTGCTTTTACGCCCCAAAGAAAAAATGATTTGGAAAACATTGTGGACATGGAAAAAATTGCTTGTCAAAAGCAATTTCTCCAATGTCCACAATGTTTTCTACCCTAAAGGCAAATACTTTTTGAATCTAACCAACTTTAAATTGTCGTCTGCGATGTCTATCTATTTGAACCAGTCTAGAATTTTGTTGTTTGGTAATGGGTTAATCCATTACTCCATGACATAATTTTTGACAGTTCTAAATTCAAAGAAGATGCACACAAAATTTTAACCCTTGTCATGCTGTATAAATTACCTTAGTGAATCGCTGTAAAATCAAAGGGCTGAAAGCACTGATAGTACTTGTTGTTCAAAAATCATTATTTCTTTAAGAAATTAATTTCATAAACAACTCTTGGAAGAACAGTACAAGCAGGAGGTATAGACCAAGATCAGACTGCACTTATGTGCAGGCTGATCTTGGTCTACACCTCCTGTCGAAACCGGAATATTCCAGGTTAAGCATGACAAGGGTTAAAGTTGTGGAAATTTATGTAAATATCTTTGTTCAATCTAGGTAGAAAGCAAGACATGTGGTTCTTGTGCACCGCACTTCTCCTCAATGAGATCTGTCCGCCTATGAAAGTTTCAAGTTGATAGCATTTATGCTTTAGGAGATATGCTCCGGACAAAATCTTATTCTTTATAACAACTAAGGGCAATAACTCCAAAATTATGCAAGCAAGAGGTTGTGGTTTTTTTGCACTGCACTTCTCCTCAATGAGATCTATTGACCTATGAAGTTTCAAGTTGATAGCAATAATACTTTCAGAGATATGCTCCACATATCCACACAAGTTTAGTGATGGAAGGATGGAATGACAGAAGGGCGAAAGGATATGACGGATGGAAACCATTACTATATCTTATTCGCCAAAACGGCGGGGGATAATATTGACCAGGGGTATGGAATTCCCATGGCTGACTTCTATTTCCAAACCACTGGTGACATTGTGGTTCATGAAGAAATTGTGCGTTCCAAAGCTTTTTCCTCAGGGGCTTCTAAACGCAGGATTGTGTGGGAATGGGTTATCTATTCCACTTTTTACCTATTTTTCTCTTATTGGGTGTTAAAAGTTTTTAACTTAACCCTTTCCTGTTCAATCACTGGTTTATACGCCCTCTCGTTTCATACCTTGGAAAATATTGTGGAAAAAGTAGAAATTGCTTGTAACAAGCAATTTCTACTTTTTCCACAATATTTTTTACCCTAATGAATGGCTATTTTTCGAATAAAATCAACTGAAAATTGTCATCTGCAAATCCTTTGAAATTCGACCAGTCTAAAATTTTGTAAAACAGGAAAGGGTTAAGCTCTTGTCATGCTGAACCCTGAATATACCTCTTTTGGTAGGAGGTATGGACAAGGATCAGTCTTATCTTATTCTATGCAACCTGCTTATCCTTTTAAAGCCAGAGTCGTTCATGAAATCGAGTTTCAAAAGAGGTACTGAAACAGAACTAGTGCTTCCAGCCCTTTTAGCTCTTTGATTCTGATACAATTCTGAAGTGGATTTTAATCAGCAGGACAAGGGTTAAGATTTACCGCTCTGCTTGGTTCTTTGTTTGTTTGAAAAGTGGTTTAACACCACTTTACCAGTATTTCATTCAAATCGTTGCGGCTGGAGCATCTAACTACAGATTCATGTTATTTCTCACACTAGTACTACATCCTTTCCAAGACTCCAGTTGCTCATCCCACTTAGGTTTAAGACTATCAACCCAGTGATGAGAGATTAATGTCGGACAGGATACTTTGTTTGAAATAATCGAATTCTGCAACAATTTTGGGCAAGTAATGAATATGGCTGTTCAAACATTTTTTTTATCACAAGCATTATGAAACATTTTACATTAAGATGGTTTGTTAATCTGTGAACAGATTTTTTTTTTTCTATTAAAATGTTGAAATGGAAGCAACTTTGCAGTATTTGGTAGGTAGCTCTGATTTCACACAACATCATTCCTGCTTTTATCATGATAACATTCTTACCCCACATCTGTAAGAGGTGGTTTATCCCTGCTCCGTCTGTAACAAATATACATCTCTGAACATCGGATACTCCCATGATTGAGATCAGCAGAAAAATCATGTGGCGTTTTCTCCAGACATTCATAGCCTCGTGGTACCTTCTCCCCGGCACTTTTGTTGATAATAGTAATGTCAGTGATAGGGTCTTGCTTGTAGGTTGATTTAATGGCAGCCTCGTTAGAGAACTCTTCCAACGGCAGGGGATTCTTTGGTGGTAGACCTGCGACTACAAAGTAGTGTGCTACCCGCCTGTCGTCCATTGTTCTCTATATACTGTAAAAGATAATAATCTTCTGTCGTTAAATATATCTTATGGTGTAGTATCTTTAATCTTATGTATCTATCAAAATTCCTACATTCAGACCGCATTTCACTAGTTTTGCACATCCTTCTGAATTGGAGGTTCGTGAGTGGCGATCTAAATATCAAAAGACCAATCAATTCATTTATCTAGACCAGAAGTTAATTTTGACCTCCTACAATGGCCTACATTTATGTGAAGCATTTTTTGTTTGTCTGGTGCATTAAACATTGTAACTACAGCTCATTCAAGCTGTAGGTAAGACATTTAGACCATCAACCTACCTTCTAACCTTTTTGTAACATATTACTGGCTGTAAAAGTTGCAATATTACACATTTAATATCGAAGTACAATTTATTGCCAGAGCTAAGTGGGCCCAGCCAGCTATTCAATGATTCTGTGCAAACTACATCTTTAACCCTGTACCAAACATTCCTAAATTTTTATGGGCCAAAGGAACTATATTTTCCCAAATATAGTTAAAAATAAAAATGCTTATGACAGGCAATTCTCGTAATTGGTAATTATTTCTACTGTAAGTAATGTGGCAGTTACTTTTCACTTCAATCTAGATGTATTCTAAATTGTTGTCTGCAACCTCTTTCAATTTGGACCAGTCTAATATTTTTTCATCTGGTAATGGGTTAAACAGATCCTGTTAACCTTGTCATCTTTTCCTCTAAAATCAGTGGATTTTCTCACACTGCTAAATGTATCCCAGTCCGGCACAATCCTGCTTTTTTACACCCCTGAAGAAAGAGGCTTTGGAAAACATTTTGGAAAATAAATAAATTGCTTGTTTGTTATTTATCCAAATCATTTTGAACCAAACAGACAAAGATTTTCATAATTTCCTCCACTACAAGTTGTTGTGTGCAACTCTTCAAATTTGTGCCTGTCTGAACCCATTCCCACACGATGACACTTTTTGACGCCCCTCAAGAAAAACGATTGGAAAAATATTGTGTAAAATGTGGAAATTGCTTCTGACAAGCAATTTTTTCATTTTAAAAAAATGTTTTCTATCAAGAAAGTTGAAAAAATCTTAATTTTCATCAATTTTAAAATGTCGTCTGCAACTCCTTTCAGTTGGACCAGTCTAAAATTTTGTTGTTTGGGAATGGCTTGACAATAATACATTATAAGAGAACTGTGAAGTACACACTCCTTCAGGAAAAATATAAAGAACATATATATCCTGTTATATATATTTGAAGGCCATATATTTTTCTGTAAGAAACAAGTTAATAACAGTTGTCAGTTCCTATTGATTTCATAGCTGTGTAATTACAAGATGTAAAAGACCCCTAGTCTGCAATTAGAGCAATCTCCCATCCTCTAATATTTTATTAAGTCTTCCATCCTTTCTTTCTTTTACATACTTTTACAATTAATGACACAGAATATTTTCATGCCGACAGTAAACTTTTTTAATGTATTCTATAACAGTTTTAGTAATTGTCATATCTTACTTCAAACTGAACAAGAAGCGTTTGTGCAACTTTGAACAGCAATTCTTCTTGACTTTGCCAGGTGACTGTGAACTTGCTAACCCTAATCATGCTGAATAAAATCTGTTTCAAAAGGATGCATTTAACCAATTACTAGATGACAGAATTTTAGACTGGTAAAATTGAAAGGAGTTGCTGACGACAATTTAAAGTTTATAAAATTTTAGATTTTTTTCAACTTTCAGGGTAGAAAACATTGTGTAAAATAAAAAAATTGCTTGTTACAAGCAATTTCTTCATTTGACACAATGTTTTCCCAATTGTTCTTATTGAGGGGCATTCAAAAGCATCACTTTGTGGAAATGGCTTAAATCAAAGGACTGTTACCACTGGAAGCTCTTCCTTAGAACTAATATTTCTTTAGAGAATTAATTCTATGAATAACTCACAAGGGTGACAAGGGTTAATCAACAAACAGAAGGGTAGCTACAAATCAAATACATGCTTTATATTTTCAATAATCTTGAATGAAGAGAGAACTTAATTTGGATTACAAGTAAGCTTTGAGCAAGCAGAGGTAATATAAAGGACCTCAACTAAGATGGATCCATTTCGGACAAGCAGGGGTAATGACAAATACCTCAGCTAAGACTGATCACTTTTGGACAAGCAGAAGTAATAACAAGGACCTCAACTAGGATGGGTCAGTTTTATACAAGTGGAGGTAATGACAAGGACCTCAGCTAATACGAATCAGTTTTAGACAAGCAGTAGTAATGACAAGGACCTCATCTAAGACTGATCAGTTTTAGACAAGCAGTAGTAATGATAAGGATCTCATCTACGATGGATCAGTTTTGGACAAGCAGAGGTAATGACAAGGACCCAAGCTAAGACAGATCAGCTTTGGACAAGCAGTGGTAATGACAAGGACCCCAAATAAACAGATCAGTCTTGGACAAGCAGAGGTAATGACAAGGATCCCAACCAAAACAGATCAGCTTTGGACAAGCAGAGGTAATGACGAGGACCTCAGCTAAGACAGATCAGTTTTGGACAAGCAAAGATAATGATAAGGACCTCAGTTTAGACAGATCAGTTTTGGACAAACAGAGGTAATGTCAAGGGCCTCATCAATCAACATATTGCAGTCAATCAAAATATTAATGGAACAATCAAATCAACCACAGTTGTCCTTCAACATTGTAAACTAAATTGATTTTGTTGTTCTGGTCAGACTTTCTTGCAGAAAGTCAACTGACAGATTGCTGCTGTGAATCAAAATGTCAAAAATCAAATTATCAATTAAGAATGGAAGTGATCTCTGAACTCTGAAGTTAATGTTGTTGTTTTTGTAAGTTTGACAACATAAATATTGCAAGAACAGCTTAATCAAATTGTAGTTATGGTGTTGAGATTGCCAACCATTTTATTTTTGTTACACAATATTGAACATAAATGATGGATTTTAATATCTGAGTAAAACTTCCTGTCAGTGGGCAAGGCAAGTGATCCACAAATCGGAGCGACTACAATACATCAATCCATGAATAAAAATTATATATTCAATTATTTGATAAACACTAAGTTACCATTGTTTAGATTTTGTTCAAGCAAGGGGATTCAGGGGAACCTCTATTAGGAGGGGATTTCTGTTTTCTATACAAAAGGGTTGATATTGAAAAAGTCAAGCCTTATAAGTACTGTTCTCTATACGGAATATTGCCAGCTGCCACAAGGAATTAATGAATGTAGTATCTGAAGGTCTTTTCAGAATTATGCAAATACCAGGCATTCTTTTTCACTTTATGTAATAGCAGATCAATGAAAGCAATTACATCAAGACAAAAACGTTGTCATATTCTCTTTGAGATGTTGGGAAAAGGAATTTGTCAATCTTTGGAAACAGAGGGCCTACAAAGACTCTACTTTCATCAACTTTATTTAATACCACAAGATTTCAGTTAATTACACTATTCATCATTCATGAAATGGTAGTACTTTTAAAATTCAGTGAGCAATATGAAACAAGAGGACCATGATGATCCTAAATTACTCACCAGATTTACCTGCCAGAATGAAAAAGGAGCAAATGGAGCCATGTATAGTGTGATTTGAAATATTTTTTCCAGGTTTCTTTGTATAGTAATCTTCTTTTTATGCTATACAAATAATAATGCCTTAGACCTTAAATATTGGGGAATTTTCTAGCTTACTATAATTGAGAGTTTTTTCCAATTTTGGACCCCTTGGCAGGGCCATTTTTGACTCCATAGGCAGTGAAGAAGTCTTTTGAACTTACTTCAATTTAGCCTTTTTCTAAACTTCAGACTTCTGGGGCGGCATAATTATTGAGGGTATAATTTTAGCAAATATAGTAGAGAATCATAGAGGGGTTACAGTGTATATGAAAGATGAATGTCCTTGCCCTTGTAGTTTCTGAAAAACATTCTTCAAAGATATACTACCGCCGTCATAGTGCAGTCGGTAGTGGGCTAGACTCCTAATCTTCAATCGTGATGTAATGGGTTCCATATTCTTTCCGACATTTGTCTCTCACCAATGGGTGGATAATCGTAAACCTAAGTGAGATAGCAGCTGGAGGCTAGGAAAGGATGTAGTGGTAGTACTGGTGTGAAAAAATACCAGGAATCCATTGTTAGGTGCTCCAGCATTAAAAGCCACATTAAGCCTGTCAAGACAATATTTGACTCAAATTTAAGTCTAAAGCGCCCGTTTGAGTGTGTTTAAGGCAATTGGCAAATTTTTCTTATCAAGGTTTCAGAAACATCGATACCTACCTTTAATAGCCTACGTCGGCTGTTATTCTATATTTAGATTTTGCCTCGTCTTTTGCAATGAATATTGGGATAGTCACTTGGTACTTATAATAGTTGTTTCAATCGTAATTTATTTTTTCTGTTGTGTTTGGGTTATATGCAAATGAGGGCAAGCAGTGTCAACAACTGAATGCAGTGAATTCTAAAAATGACTTATGAATCCGATGAACCTTTGCTACATCACAACAAAAAGCTACTTTTAAAACATTAGATTAGCATGATGACAATATCTGGCTATACTTAGAGTATTAAATGCTCGGATGAGCCTATTTTGGGGCATTTGGAATTTTTTTCTTATTCAAAATACAGAAACATTGCATACCTCCTTTTAATAAAAGTTTTAACGCTTTTGAGTCTCAACTGAATTTGTATGCATCTTTAATTGTTTTCCTATTCTTATTAACATGATATACAGCAATTCAAGTCAAGTACTTCCTACTTCAGAATGAATTGCAACACATGTATGAGTTGTTTTTGTTTTTCTTGCATAGAAAAGAAAACAACAATCAATATAAATTGCAGCGTAATGGTGTCACTGGATGAGGAACAAGTTCTATGTTGTCAAAAGTTAAAGTTTTAAAACCAAGAAAGCATAATATTTGATTAGAGACTGAAAGAGGCTAACTAGTTGGAGCAGTATAGCTACAAAATTTCCAGATCGGTCCAAATTCAAAGAAGCTGCAGACCACAATTTCAAGTTGATAGATTTTGTCTGTCATCCTTGGTAGAAAACAATGTGGAAAATGTAGAAATTGCTTGTAACAAGCAATTTCTTCATTTCAACATTATTTTCCTGGACTATTTTCTTAAGGGGCATAAAAAGCAAGATTGTGTGAAAATGGGTTAAAGGTTTATGTTTGAACACAAATGAATCTTTATCTTTGTAAAGTGTAGTAATTGTTTTTCCCCAGTTAATCTATTATCAAACAAACCCACAATTTGAAAAACAATGCGGGAAAAGGAAAAAGTGCTAGTTGCCTGTACAAGCAACTTTTCCTTTACTCTTAATGTTTTCTATAATCATCCTGCCCCTTTCCATCAATTTATAAACACAATTTGAACCATCCTCTGCAACCTCTTTGAAATTGGACCAATCTAAAATTTTGTAGTCATTTAATTGGTTTAGTTAAATTAGATGACCTGTCAAAATGTGACAAATTTCAAACTTATTAGATTTCTTGAATTTGATAGTGACGATGTAGTGATAACAAATGATAAAAGATGCATTAAAATGGAAATATCAATGACTTTGTATGAGAAAAAATTCAAGCCATAGCATCTACTCTTGAAAATCAATAAACAAGAGGACCATGTTGGTCCTAAATCACTCCCCTGAGTATGATGGTTTATGGCTTTAAGGATTTGATCATTTCTCTTTTAATCCTAGGTATATTGATGATCCCACCAAATAGCACTAATTTCCTGAATATGGTAATGCTTTTAAGTATAGACATCAATACATACCAAGTATAAAAGCTCTAGGCCTTATGGTTTAGGTGAAGAAGTTTTTCAAAGATATCATCATTTATTTTTACTAAAATTAGGGATCGCATAGAAAAGGGCTAATTTTCAGAATACAGTAATTCTTTGAAGTACTTTGGTGGAGGGTCAATAGATGATGATATGTACCAAATATCAAAGCTCTAGGCCTTATGGTTTGGGAGAAAAAGATTTTCAAAGATTTCCTACTTTATTCCTTTGTAAAATCAGAGATTGCACAGAAAGGGGCTAATTTTCAGAATACAGTAATTCTTTGAAGTATTTGGTAGAGGGTCAATAGGTGATGATATGTACCAAATATCAAAGCTCTTGGTCTTATGGTTTGGGAGAAGAAGATTTTCAAAGATTTCCTACTTTATTTCTTTGTGAAATCAGGGATTGCATAGAAAAGGGCTAATTTTCAGAGTACAATAATTCTTTGAAGTATTTTTGTAGAGGGTCAATAGGTGATGATATGTACCAAATATCAAAGCGCTTGGCCTTATGGTTTGGGAGAAAAAGATTTTTTAAAGATCTCCATCTTTATTTCTTTGTGAAATCAGGGATTGCATAGAAAAGGGCTAATTTTCAGAGTACAATAATTCTTTGAAGTACTTTGGTAGAGGGTCAATAGGTGATGATATGTACCAAATATCAAAGCTCTTGGCCTTATGGTTTAGGAAGAGAAGATTTTTTAATAATTGTTTACGGACGGACAGAAGGACGGACAGACAGACAGACGGATGCCGGACAAGTACCGATCACAATAGCTCACTTTGAGCAGGATGTGCTCAGGTGAGCTAATCAAGAGCTGGTCACAGTCATGTGACAAATGCCCCCAAAGGACAGGGTCAAGCATGTGGCACTTTGATTTGTTATGTAAACACAACCACATGCATTTGTGATCTTTACGCCTGGGTTTTTAACAAATGAAATTTTAATACATATAATAATTTCTATAAATACAGAATGAAATCGAGAAATGCATTATGGAACGATTTTTCTGAGGTCAAAAGTAGGTCAAAGGTCAAGGTCACTGGGTCAAGGTTTTATAAAGTGGTCCTCCTAATTAAGCATCTGTCCAAATATAGAAGCAATCCATTGAAGAATAAGAGAGTAAATACAATTTAACCATTTCGGACACAATTTAACCATTCTGGACGCCCCTTTGAGCCCAGGTTGTGACCTTGACCTTTGAGATAGGAACCTGGGTCTTTTTCGCAACACGTCTTCTGAAGGTGGTTAACATTTGCAGTGCTTCAGATAATTTCAAGAGGCATCAGTACTGTACTGATCAAAATGATTTTAAATCAGTACTTGATATGAGGATCAGTACCAGCATACTTTTAGTATCAAATATGAAATTTTATAAATACGAGTTTCTACCGTAGTAGACACCCAAACTCTTCCTTAACTTCTATGAATCATCTGGAATCGATTTTACATTCTACTCAGCAACAAAACTTTTAATTTATTTTCATTTCAATTTTGTATCAAAAATTCCATTTAATTAAGCAAGAAACCAATTCTATCCAGAATCATCACTGATTTCTCGTTTCAAACAGATGTCCAAACCGGCAAGAACGAAACTGCTGTGAGTGAATCAATATATACGTCGTATTATGCCCTAAACTTCCCATGCCTTCGAAAATGTTTCTCCATGATGGAGAAAAAAATTTCCTCTATAATTGGTCTTATGATTTCTTCTGGCTTTGGGAGGGATTTGTCCGTAGACGACTGAAAAAAACTTGTCAAAGTTTTCTGTCTCGACATATTGCGATTTAGTCAGTCGGAACGTCTGGTTTCACATCACTCACAACATTAAAATAGAAAGAGATTCAATGCCGGGTACAGTCCTTGTTGACAAAATTTTCCCACGGTCTGCATTCCAATGCCATGGAAAGAGACGGAAATTCGATCGGTAATCAGGGTACGCAATAACAAAATAACAGGGATTTTTGGCAACATCTGAAATAGCCGAGTGATTACATGAAATGCTACAAGAGTAAATTCCCTTTTCTTTACGCATTTGTACCTAATAATGCCCGTACACATGATTAACGGGCCGTAACTTGTACAGCAATTTGCTGAAAAATATGTGTAACCAGCAAATCTACGTCAGTAAATCACGGAAAAACGGACCTTATCTTGAGCACTGATTTGTATGAAAGAAATTTGTACCTGCATGCATGATAATAGAAGTTAAAGAGCAGACATGGCAAAAAGTGCCGATTTTTTACCTTTGACCCTAGATTGTGACCTTATCCTTTGAGATAGGAACCTGGGTCTTTTTTGCAACACGTGGTCTGAAGGTTGTTAACATTTGTATGAAAGAAATTTGTACCTGAGTGCATGATTATAGAAGTTACAGAGTGGACACGACAAAAAGTGCCGATTTTTTACCTTTGATCGCAGATTGTGACCTTGATCTTTGAGATAGGAACCTGGGTCTTTTTCGCAACACGTCGTCTTATAGTGGTGAACATTTGTGCAAAGTTATATTGAAATCCACTATTGCATGTAGAAGATACAGAGTGGACTTCTTTGGGGGCATACAAAATTACTTTGCTCTAAATTTAAAGTGATCCATTGTTAAGTCATTATTATTCTCCAAAATACACACTTATTCCATTACCAGACAGCAAGATTTTAGTCTGGTCCAAATTGAAAGGAGTTGCAGACAATAATTTAAGTTGATGAAATTTAGATTTTTTCAACTTTCTTGGTAAAAACATTGGGTAAAATGAAGAAATTGCTTGTAACAAGCAGTTTCTTCATTTTCCACATTTTTATTCCAACTGTTTTTCTTGTGGGTCACCAAAAACATTGGTAAAATGAAGAAATTGCTTGTTACAAGCAATTTCTTCATTTTCCACAATTTTTTTCCAATTCCTTTTCTTGTGGGTCACCAAAAAGTGTCACTGTGTGTGAATGGGTTAATGAGAAAATTTTAAGCCATAGTGTCTTTTCTTGAAGATATCGATAAAAAGAATACAGTAAAGACCACCCCGGAAATAAGGCACCGCGCTATTAAGACTGAATTCTTACAGAACAGAATTTTTTGTTCTTTATTTCAATAGTCGCCCCTCTAAAACAGGCACCCCGCTATTCTGAATTACAACCACTAAATTCAGTACCAAATATAGCTGATACACTATTTTGAACCCTACTAATACGACCAGTAACTTCACGACTGGAGACCGACCACCAGAATTTCACACTTGATAAGAGCGACACTAATTGCGTACCAATGATTTTTGATTATGTGATATCCAGCCCTTATTATGAAAGGCTTTATTTCTATCAAATTGATAAAATTGGCCAATTTCTTTTAGAAATTATAGATGGTATTATTTTTTTTATTGTTATTTGAATATGTCACAGGTTTTGACTCAGTGAAATAGTATCCGAGAAGATACAATTGGTTTATTTACTGCATTCCGGACAGTTAATTAGCAATTAAAATTTGATTTCAACTTAATTGATGTTTGCTAATGGCATTATAGAAGATATGATATCAACAGTTTAACACTTTGAACCTGTACTTACATATAAATAATTTCAGGTTCGGACTTCTGAATCAGATCAAAATTGAGAAGAGAGACAGTAGAACTTATCAAAGATTGTTAATTTGAAAATGACGTACAAATCCGCTGTAAATATTTTTTATAGTTTTATTTTTTGTATGTATAGTATAAATTTATTCAAATAATGGAGATGCAATAAACATGAATTACTTGACAGCAAACGACCAAACCTTAGTGTTACACCCCCCCCCCCCCCCTCCCTATTACGACCACTTTCAGAAAGTAATGCAAGTGGTCTTATTAGAGGGGTTTTACTGCTGTACATTGCTCTGAATTCAAAGTGATCTAATTTGAAGTCCTTCAAAATACCAGTGCACTTAACAGATTTATCCCCCCAAAAAATTAAAACGGTTCATATAGCATAGCTTTGAATTTGAGCTTTGATTTTTCTTTTAAAATCCTGTTTTGAATTACACTAAAATCAAAGGACTGAAATCACTAGAAGCACTAGTTGTAGGTCAATATTTCATTTGAAAACTGATTTTATAAACAATTCCAGCTTGAAAGGTACAAGCAGGTGGTGTACACTAAGATCAGACTGCACATGTGCAGGCTGATCTTTGTCTAGACCTCCTGCCCAGACAGAAATATTCCAGATTCAACATGACAAGGGTTAATACTCCTAGCTGCAAATCACAATATCATCAACATCACCTAGTGGCATTTAGAGTTTTAGGCGCATTTTCTCCATCTTGACAACATATCACAAAAGCGGTGACGAAACAATGATCTAGTATTAAGAAACCAGATATACCTGTTATAGAGGTGACCATTCCTGTAACAGAAGCTGTACTTATGGACACTGTGACATACCCATTACCAGACAAAAAACTTTAGACTATTCCAAATTCAAAGAAATTGCAGATGACAATCTAAAGTGGATGAAATTTTGGGTTTTGTTCACACTTTGGGTAGAAAATATTGTGGGTAATGAAAAAATTGCTGGTTACAAGCAATTTTTTCATTATTCACAATGTTTTCCAAAACTTATTTCTTTGGGTATAGAAAATCTCAAATTGTGGGAATGATTTAACCCTTTGTCAGATGGCAAAATTTATAATGTTTAAGATTCAAAGAAGTTGCAGACCACAATTTCGATTTGCCATTTTGAAAATTCTTTGTCTTCCTTGACAGATAATAATGTCTAAAATGAGGAAATTGCTTGTTAAAAGCATTTTTTTCATTTCACACAATGTTTTCAAAACCAATTTTCTTAACCCATTCCCACTCAGTGACGCTTATAGATGCCCAAAGAAAAAAAGCTTTGGGAAAACATTGTGGAAAATGAAGAAATTGCTTGTGACAAGCAATTTCTTCATTATCCACAAGGTTTTCTACTCCCAAGGTAGGAAAAATCCAAAATTTCAATAGCTTTAAATTGTCATCTGCAACTTCTTTCAATTTGGACCAGTCAAAAATGATGCCATGTGGTAATGGGTTAAGCGGTGTAAAAAAGGTAGTCTGAGTGGCAATCAAGAGGGAAAGGCCAGGGGTTAACTTACCTAGTAAACGAACAAATTTTCCAGAACTTTTACACACAAATCAAGTGTAGAATACTCCATTTTCATGGATGGTCGGTAAAACAAATTTTAATATCCCATGTTGACATTCCTCACATTGTACCTTTTATGTCACAAACAGACACAATATGTCTAACTTCATGGTCACGACTGGCAATAATGTTTTGTTACTATAAATAGATCCCAATGTTGATGAGGATGTATTTCTCCCTATGTGTTTATTCGACTACAGATGAAGTTTCTGAAATGTAAGAGAGAGAATTATCATCCCTTCCAAAAATGTTTTATAGTAATAGCATGTCGCTGATGTACAATATCTAAGTTACTCTTCCATTGGAACCTGTTAACCCTTTCCCGTTTAATCCCGGGTTTTTACATCCTTGTGGTTTTATACTTGAGAGAACATTCTGGAAAAAGAAGAAACTGCTTGTAACAAGCAATTTCTTCTTTAACCACAATATTTTCTCCTCTACTAAATCATTATTTTTCAAATAAGATCAACATTAAATTGACGTCTTCAGAACCTTTGAATTTCTACAGGTCTAAAATTTTGTAAAACAGTAAAGGGTTAAAAAGTTTCTGAATGCAGACACAATTCAAAATGCTTGGAGAAAAAATTATCCCTGTACAACACAATCCCGCTCTTTTACACATGGCAGAAATATACCTATGGAAAGCATTGTGCGAAAGGAAGAAATAATTGTTAAAATATTCGCAATATTTTTGTACTAATACTGCACTTACTTCAATAATTTCAATTTAAACCAACTTTAACCATTTCAATTAGGTCCACTCTAGAATTTTGTCATCTGGTAATGGGTTAACCCATTCCAACAAAAAAGTATTCTAAACTGGTCAAATTCAAAGAAGTTGTAGACAATAAAATTTATTTAATGAAATTTTGCCTTTTGAGGTTGTAAACATTGTGGAAATGAAGAAATTACTTTTTCATTTCTTCAATTACCACAAAGGTTTCAAAACTTTTTTCTTGGGGTTGTCAAAAAGAGAAATACTGGAATTGGTTAAGTATCTTCTTACAGATACAACACACACTAATAAAAAAAAATTTTTACTTTATACCACTTGCATTAACCCAAACTAGACAGCACTTGTTTTAGACTGGCCAAAGTTGAAAGAAGTTGCAGATGACAATTCAAAGTGTGTTAGAATTAAGAAATAAGTGTCAAGAAGGGGAAGAAAACATTGTAAGAAGATGAGAAGTTGCTTGTAACAATTTCTCCTATTTTCATTATGTTTCAAGACTGGACATCTCCAATATGTAAAGATGAGGGATTTGTGGGAATGGGTTAAAAAAGGAAATGGGTTGATTTTGATATCGTTTTACCAACAGAATACAATGTTTATGATAATCTGATGGCAATATCGTGACCTGACAGACTGAGCAGACTCTAAGCTCACATTATTAAAGTTTTGTAGCTTATAAACCAAGAACAGTTAATAAGTAGCTGCAGATACTCTCTAATTGGTATGAACAACAATGTGTTCTTGTTGTATAAACAAATGATACTTTCCCTCAGTGAAGTAAACAAACATGTTTGGCACAATATCTTTCCTATAGCTGTTTTTCACTGTGACATGAAGACTCTGGTATAATTATGTAGGTATGGAAAGGATTGTTCAAGGCCAGTGGATGAACATCATGATTGACATTGACATTTCAAATTATTCAGAGCAATGATCCTTTAAATGTCTGGTGACAGATTCCCTTTTCAACAGACAATTTCTCAGATAATTGCCAGACAGAGAATTTCAAGAAGGTAGAGCTACAGAAAGAGGAGTTGAATTGGATAAACCAATACCAGATAGCCAAATTTTTGACTGGTCAAAATTGAAAGGAGCTGCAGATGACAAATTAAAGATTATGAAGTTTTATATTTTTTCACATTCCTTGATTGAAAACACTGGGGAAAATGAAGAACTTGCTTGTTGTAAGCAATTTCTTCATTTTACACAATTTCCCAATTGTTTTGTTGAGGGGCATCAAAAAGCATTGTTGTGTTGGAAATTACGGTTAACCCTTTCCTGGATAAACCCGGGATTTTATGTCACTGTGATTTTATACTTGAGAAAACATTGTGGAAACAGGAGAAATTGCTCATAATAAGCAATTTCTCCTTTTCCCACAATGTTTTCTACCACATAGGGTGTTTTTATTTGGAATTGCATCCAATTTTCATTGTCGTCTGCATCCTCTTTTAATTTGGACCAGTCTAAAATTTCAAAAACCAGGAAAGGGTTAATTCAATTTAGATACTCATAAAATACCACCCTAACTCCTATCTTGTGGGTACTGATTGAAATGGTCTCATCAAGACTCTTCCAAAGTGTTACAGCCAGATTTTTGTTTTTCCTTGAGGAAAAGCAATCTAGAAATGAACTACCCATTTTATCATGACCTGTTCAGGAACAGTTCAATCCGTTATCAGACAGCAATATTTTGGACAGTGTATAAAAGCACAGGATTGTGATTACTTAACCCATTCCAACACAGTGAAATTTTAGACTGATCCAAATTGAAAGAAGCTGCAGACGACAATTTCAAGTTAATGGAATTTTGAATTTTTTCGTCTTTTTGGATAGAAATCATTGTGGATAATGAAGAAATTGCTTGATAAAAGCAATTTCTTCATTTTCCACAATGTTTTCCAAAGCTTTTTTCTTGAGGGGCGTAAAAAGGAGGGATTGAGTTGGAATGGGTTAACACATGACACTAGTGCTCTTCAAGGGGGATAACTGTGCACAGTTATTTTGAACTCCACCATTTCAAGTAGCATAGCTCTGGACAGACACATAAACACTGACAGAGGTCAATCAATATGCCCATTGCAATTACATAATAGGGCAAAACAATGAATTTCAAACAACTCTGGCCTGAAAGGGACAAACAGATGACATAGACTAAGATCAGACTGCACCTATTTACAGGCTGGTTTTTGCCAATGCCTCCTGCTAAACATGAGTCTTGTTAGGGAACATTACAAGGGATAGACATTTATAAAGTTTTTTCACAAAAACCTAAAAATACCAATCCAACTGGAACTTGTTTTCTTTATAAAAGGCAAATAAAATTTAACCTATTCATTTACAATCTCACTACTCAATGCTCTAAGAAAAAAAGCTTTGGAAAACATTATGACAAAAAAAGAAATTGCTTGTTAGGAGCAATTTCTCATTATCCACAATGTTTTCTTCCTTGAAGGACAAAGATCGTTAAAATATTTTTCAAAAATTGTCAGCAGCAACTTTTTGACGTCGGGTATGTGGTGTAGACTAAGATTGGAGGTAAAAATCTTAGTTTATACCTCCTCTCAAGACAAAAAATATTCCAGGTTTAGCACAACAAGGAGTGAAATACTGTTTTGGCAGGAGGTATAGACTAAGATCAGCCTGTACATTATAAATGCAGTCTGATCTTAGTCTACACCACCTGCTTTTCCAATTAAAGCCAGAAATATTTATGAAATCATTTTCTAGGAGATATTGACCAACAATCAAGCTTTCAGTGCTTTAAAGCCTTAAATTTTAACCCATTACCAGATGGCAAAATTGTAGACTGGTCCAAATTAAAAGTAGTTGCAGGTGACATTTGAAGTTTATGAAAATTAAGATTTTTTTCAACTTTCTAGGCAAAAAAAAAAAAAGAAAAAAAAAACGTGAAAAATGAATAAAATTGATTGTTGCTAGTCATTTTTTCATTTACTAAAATGCTTCCAATTTGCTTTTAATGGGTGTCAAAAAGCATTATTGTGTGGGAATAGGTTAACCCTTTCCCACACAATGACACTTTTGGATGCCCCTCAATATAAACCATTGGGAAAAAGTTGTGTAAAATGAAGAAATGGCTCGCATTTTCTTCGTTTTCTTCAATGTTTTCTACACAGAAAGGTGAAAAAATCTATAACCTTTTAAATATTAAATTGTTATCTGACCTTCTTTAAATTTGGAACAGTCTATAATGTTGTTGTGTGGGAATTGTTTAATACATTTCTCTGCATAACAAGGGTTAAAAGCAATACATCACAGCAAAGGTGCACAAGGTGTAAAGTAATGAAAGTGAAACTGGTGAGTCATACAACACTGCTTTCCATTAAGATTAACCCTTTCCCGTTTTTGGAAATTTTAGACTAGTCCAAGTTCAAAGAGATGGCAGACGACAATAAAGATGGGACTCAATTTGAAATGAAACCATCCTATGTGGTAGAAAATATTGTGGGAAAAGGAGAAATTGCTTGTCACAAGCAATTTCTTATTTTTTCACAATATTTTCTCAAGTATAAAATCACAGGAACGCAAAATCCCGTATTTGAACGGGAAAGGGTTAATGATCAACTATTACAACATACTTGAACTGTAACATTACCCTTGATAAAATAGTCTTGTTATGTTAACATAGTTTGGATTGAATGGGGTTTAACCCATTACCACACAGCAAAATTTTAGACTGGTCCAAATTCAAAGTAGTTACAGACGATCATTTAAAGTTTATGAAATTCTAGATTTTTTCCCCTTTCTTGGTAAAAAATATTGTGGACAATGAAGAAATTGCTTCTCGCAAGCAATTTCTTCATTTTCTACAATTTTTTCCAATGCTGTTTTACCTAGGGGAGTCAAAAGGCGTCACTGTGTGGGAATTGGTTAAGGCCACAGTAGGTGATGCACCTAGCCATGGATTCCCCATTTCCCCATTTTTCTCAAACCAGTTCAACCACAACATCCTTTCCCAGTCCCCAGCTGCTCATCCCAGTTAGGTTTGCAATTATTGGTGGGAGATGTCACAAAGGACATTCGCTGCAGCCGAGAATTAAACCCAGGACCCCTTGATTAGGAGTCCTACCACTGTGCTATGACCCTATTTTTTACATAGATTGATTAACCCTTTCCTGTTTTTCAATATTTTAGACCTGTCCAATTTGAAAGAAGCTGCAGACGACATCTAAAAGTGACTGAAATTTGAAAAGTGACTAACCTACAGGATAGAAAATATTCTTGGAAAAGAAGAAATTGCTTGTTACAAGCAATTTCTTCTTTTCCCACAATATTTTCTGAAATATAGAATCATGGGGACGTAAAAACCAGGGTTTGAACAGGAAAGGGTTAATTGAATGGGGTTTAATGCCACTTGACAGTGTTTCAGTCACACCAGCATTACCACTACATCCTTTCCTAGATCAATCATTTAATTTGCATTATGAAACAAATTGTTTTAAAACACTAAGGGATTACAAATTTTCAGGAATATGTTTTGTAACACCCATAATTTCAAAATTAACATGAGGGTTGGTTGTTTTCCGAAGTAAGGAAGAAAACATTGAGAGAAAAGGAGAAATTGCTTGCTTCAAGCAATTTCTCCTTTTCTCACAATATTTTCAACAGCAATAATTCTTCAGGGCACAAAAAAGCAGGACTGTGTGGTAATGGATTAGGATAAGATAAAATAATGTTACAAACCTGTAATAACCAACATCATACAAATCCATAATCAGAAGATAATCCACGTTGAATCAAGTGACAATCCTAGATATACCTACTGGGCCAAAAACTGCAGTATTTGTAAATTTTTAAAATAACAAATACCAGCAACCTATACTTTCCTCGCCCTAAACCTTTTCAAACTTAACCGCTCTTTTTTCTGCTCTTCGAGAAAAGACTTTGAAATACATTGTTGACAATGAAGAAATTGCTTGTTATATAAGAAATATCTTCATTGTCCATAATGTTTAATTACCCTATAAGATAGAGTTGGCTTTAATTTGTTTAACCCTTTCCTTTTTTTTTTAAATTATAGATTCAAAAGTTTTCATTCAATAGGGTAGAAAATATTGTGAGAAAAGGAAAAATTGCTTGTTAGTTAAAAGCAATTTTTTCTTTTCCCACAAGGTTTTTCAAGTATAAAAAACAGGGGCATAAAAACCAGGGATTAAACAGGAAAGGGTTATTGCATCTTCTTCCAATATGGGTCAGTCTTATATTTGTTGTCTGGTAATGATCTAACACTATTTACCAGAGCAATTACCAGGGTATTTACTCTTTCCTGTATCAAAAAAGCATTTTTTTAATTTCCACAATATTTATTACCCTTACTCTTTCGTGTATAAAAAGCTTTTTTTTTTCACTTTTCACTTAACAAAGAAAAAGAGTCTGAAAACAAGAGGGCCTAAATGGCCCCGAACCCCTCATCTGAGAATTATTTCCTGATTTCTCTAATCTAATAAGCCTAACCCTACTATATTGATATTTTTATGCAAATGAAAATTCTATAAACACATTTTGAAAAGGATCACTCAAGGAACATACCTGTCAAGTTTGGTCCAAATGGACACAGTGGTTTAACCTATTCCCACACAATGACGCTTTTTGATGCCCCTTAAGAAATGCAATTGGGGGAAATTGTCAAAAGCAATTTCTTCATTTCACACAATGTTTTCTTTCAAGAAAGTAGAAAAGATCCAGAATTTCATAAACTTTAAATTGTGGTATCTCCTTTCTATTTGGACCAGTCTTAAATTTCATCGTCCGGTAATGTGTTAAGAGAAGATTTAAAAAAAAAAATTCATCAGTTCTTTAATTCTGATTATCTCCACCCTGCAATGCCCCCATTTTATTACACTACTGACAACAGACATGAACTTCACCTTATTTGTCATCTAGTGAACTTCCCACACAGTCCTGCTTTAAAACGCCACATAAAAAGAAGCTTTGGAAAATATTGTGGAAAATAAAGAAATTGCTTGTTACAAGTAATTTTTTCATTATCCACCATATTTTCTAACCAAAAGGACAAAGATTTATTGTATTCCATCCATTAAAACTGTCATCTATATTGGACAAGTAATATCTTGCCATCTGGTAATGGGTTAAACTATGTCATTGACTGACTTGGGACTAATCTGAAAATTTGTGATGTATAGATCCAACCCATTACCAGACAATAATTTTTCAGACTGCTCCAAAATGACAGGAGTTGAAGACAACAATTTAAAGTTTACGGAATTTCTTATTTTTTGTAACTTTCTGGTTGGAAAAAAATGTAGAAAATGAAGAAATTACTTGTTACAAGCAATTTCTTCATTTTACACAATGTTTTCGCACCTGTTTTTCTTGAAGTGCATCAAAAGGTGTCATTAAGTGGGAATGGGTTAAAACTGACAATTTTCTTGGAACAATCCATCTGTTACAGTTGATTTATTGTACATGAAAATTCAAGATATTCCTTTCATTTTTGAACAGATATTGACAAACATTCTGACCAAGTTCAATCAAGATCTGGCCAACATTGCTTCCTCTCGAGTTCAAAATTCAAAGTAGACAGCACCAAATTTGCCATCTAGTCTATTTTGATTTATAATATTGATTGACTTGGGACAAGTGTGAAACTCAGTGATGTTGTATAGATTGAAAACTGACAATATTCTGGGAACAATCCATCTGTTACAGATACATGTAATTTATTGTACATGAAAATGAGGGCCATTCCTTTCATTATTGATCAGGTGTTGACAGCTGCCTGTCATTTATTAAAGATTTGAGAAGTTCGGAGTTTTTATCATTAATTAACAAAATAGAACAAAATTTCTTAAATATGCTACACATTATGATTCTAATTTGATTCATTAAATTATCAGGTTTTGAATGAAACATTAAGAAACAAGAGGACCATGATGGTCCTAAATCGCTCCTCTGAGTATGATGGTTCATGGATTAATGATATATACAAAATAGCAAAGCCCTCTGTCTAATTATTTTGGAGAAGATGTTTAAGGATATTCTCTTTTAATCCTAGGTATATTGATGATACCACCATATAACCCTAATTTCCTGAATAAGGCAATGCTTTGAAGTATAGACATAAATACATACCAAATATAAAAGCTCTAGGCCTAATGGTTTAGGAGAAGAAGGTTTTCAAAAATATCATTCTTTATTCCTATCAAAAAATATGGATCGCACAGAAAAGGGCTAATTTTCAGTATACAGTAATTTTTTGAAGTATTTTGGTAGAAAGTCAATAGCTGATGATAAATACCAAATATCAAAGCTCTAGGCCTTTATTTCTTTGTAAAGACTTTAAAATATTTCCTTCTTTATTCCTTTGTAAAATCCAGTCATTTAGACCCCTTCTCTATGATATTGGATGGAATGTCACCACATTCAGGGATCTTCCTCATTACAATACAAACACTCAAGCAAGTTTTGGAATGATTGTGCCAAACTTGATCTAAATAGTATTAAAACTTAATTGTTTGCGACAGACAATGGATGATATACATTCAATGATCACAAAAGCGCCCCATGAGTGAATTGTGTTCAGACAAGCTAAAAAAGATACTTTGCTTTAAGCAAACTTTTCATGACAATTCCTTATGATCATTTACAAACAATTTATAAACACCTACACCATAATTAAGCGCCAGTACACGCATTTCAAGTTTGAATATTACTGGTATGTGTCATTTAATATGCCCTACCATGCCTCAACTCTGTACCTCATGCACAAACTGGATAAAATGAAAGTCACATGAAATGAAATTTACTATATAACGGCAATGGTATGTACATGTAAGCCTTGCATTTTGAAATATACAAAGAGAAAATATTTCCTTCAGATATTCCGCAAACAGGAGGACTATGACAGTCCTATATCGCTCACCTGAGTATGATGGCTCAAGGCTTTATGATATACAAATTATCAAAGCTCTTCTCCTTACTGGATATTTAAAGATTTTCTCTTTTAACCCATTCCCACACAGCAAAATTTTAGACGAATAAACAATTAAAGGAGTTGCAGGCATTAATGTAAAGTTAACAAAATTAAGGTTTTTTTCAGTGTTCGTGATGGTGAACTTTGTAAAAAATGAATATACTGCTTGCAAGCAATTTCATCATTTTACACAATGTTTTCCCAATGATTTTTTCTTGAGGGTTGTCAAAAAGCGTCATTGTGTGGGAATGGGTTATTCCATTTACAGACGGCAAAGTTTTAGACTGGTCCAAATTTAAAGGAGTTGCAGAAGACAAAGTAGAATTTATGAAATTTAAGATTTTTTGCCTGTTTCAAGCAATTTCTTTATTTTACATAGTGTTTTCACATTTTATTCATGAGGCGTCAAAAAGGATCATTGTGAGGGAGTAGGTTAAAGATTGTTTAAATTGGCCTTAGATCCCATTCAAATCAAACTGAATTGAATGGCATACAGTTTTTCACTTGTCATCTCAGGCACCAATCACTATCTATCTGAAAGATCACTGTTAAGTCTTGATCAATTTTGGTTTGGGTAAATTGCCATGTGCCTTGCAGGAATTGCTTTTATCTTGAAAGCCTCTTTGTTGTGTTAATACCATTAATAACAACCCATACTGTTAGGTGTCTATTCCAACAATTTTCTCTGAGGAGATCTAATGTAGCCTATGAAAAACTAAATTTACAGTATCCATCAATATACAACTTAACCCATTAGTACAAGAATTTGCTTGTTATTTCTTCATTTCCCACCTCTTTTCCTACCCAAAATGGACAAATCTTTTTACATATTATCAAAAATTAAAAGGAATTCTTGTCTGCAACTTTTCATTTTTGACCAGTCTAAAACTTTGTTGTCTGCTAATGGGTTAAGAAGTAACAGATGACAATTTCCTAGCAGATAAGATTTTGAACAAGAGGACCATGATGGTCCTAAATCGCTCACCTGAGGCATCTGCAAATTACAGTACTTTTTAGAATAAAAAAGACACAACTTGAGGAAAATAAATAAAACAAATATAAGATTTTGGGCTTTGTACAAAACAATCCAGTAACGCTTTACAATAAGAATGAATTCCTTTGGCTTTATAGTTTAATCCATTACCAAACTATCCAAGAAATTGTCACCCTCAGGTTTGAAAAAAAACATAGTAAGAAAGGGAGTGACAAGCAATTTATCCATTTCTCACAGTGTTTTCTACCTGAAATTCTTTGTATTTAGATTTCAATCAAACTCTAATTACTGTCTGCAACATCAATGGGTGTAATTTTAGCAACCTTGGTAGAGAACAATCTGGATGTACTATAAATCAAAATATGAATGCATTACAACCTATACTTGAGGAGTGGAAGATATTTGAACATGCTCTTATTGAGCGTTTTTCATTTCTTTGGATGCCTTGGGAAGGGCCATGTTTGTCCAAAGGATGTACACATGGTAGATAACAATAATGTTATCCTATGTTTTTAATGTAAATGCTCTAGAACCTATATTTAGGAAGAAGAATTCTTTCAATGCAATTTATGCAATTTTTAACCCCAAGAGCAGAGACATTTTTTATCCTAAGAGAATATTTTCCTGTTACATTGTACAAAATCATTTAGTCATGCTACATACCAAATATGTATGCCCATCACCTTATATTTCAGAAAGAGAAGACTTTTGATGTTGCTCTAATTAGGTGTTTTCCAAAATTTTTGACCTCTGGGGCAGTGCAATGTTTTATCCAAGGGCTAAGATTATAGCTAACATGGTAGAGAACCATCTGGATATGCTATATACAAAATATGAATGCCTTAGACTTTGTAGATTGCGAGGAAAAGAATATTGAACATGGTCTAATTGAGCATTTTTACAAACTTTGGACACCCAGGGAAGGGATGTTTATTAACCTACAGGCATAAAATAATCAAAACTGATAGATAATAGCCAGGCTATGCTACACTCAAAATATAAATGCCCTCCTCCTTAAAATGAAGAATTTTTTTTTTTAGCATACTCAAAATTTGCGTTTTTCCCAATTTTGGACCCCTAGTGCAGGGCCGTTTTTGACCCGAGGAAGCCATCTTTTGGTGATATACTACAAAACTATCTAGTTATGCTACATACCAAATAGGAATATCCTAGACCTTATTGTTTAAGAGGAGAAGTCTTTTGAAATTGCTCTAATGAAGCATTTTTCCAAACTTCGGACCTCAAGGGCAGGGCCATTTTTGACCCCAGAGATTAAATATTTAAAAACTTGGTAGAGAACAATATGATTAAGTTCTATGTAAAATATAAATGCCTTTGGCCTTGTAGTCTGTGAAAAAAAAACACAAAAAAACAAAGATTTTCTTAAATTTTCATATGCCGCGGTTACAAGAGTTTTTTCATGGAATTAAATTCTTTTAACAACTTTTAAAGAGCTTCACCAAAGGAACATCCCTGCAAAGTTTCAGCTTGATTGGCCTACTGGTTTAGGAGAAGAAGATTTTTAAGGATTTTTAAAGATTTACTAAAGATTCACATTTTCAAATGCCGCGGCAACCAGAGTTTTTGACAGAATTAAATTCTTTTAACAACTTTTGTAGAACTTCACCCAAGGAACATCCCTGCAAAGTTTCAGCTTGATTGGCCTACTGGTTTAGGAGGAGAAGATTTTTAAAGATTTTAAAGATTTACTTAAGATTCCCATTTTCAAATGCCGCGGCAACCAGAGTTTTTGACGGAATTAAATTCTTTTAACATCTTTTGTAGAATTTCACCCAGGAACATCCCTGCAAAGTTTCAGCTTAATTTGCCAGGTGGTTTAGGAGGAGAAGATTTTTAAAGAAATTGTGGACGGACGGACAGACGGACGGACGGACGACGGACAATGACCGATCACAATAGCTCACCTCGCACTTTGTGCTCAGGTGAGCTAAAAAAAACCCTTGTATAAAAATTCATGTATTTTAGAAAACATTGAAATTGCTCTAATTGAGCGTTTTTCTCATCTTTGGACCTCATGGGCGGGGCCATTTTTACCCCAGGGGCAAAAATTTTAATAACGTACTACAAAACCATCTAGTTATGTTAATTGACAAATATGAATGTCCTAGGCCATATAGTTAAGGAGAAGACTTTTGAACTTGCTCTTATTGAGCGGTTTTCTCAACTTTGGACCTCATGGGCGGGGCCATCTTTTACCCCAGGGGTATAATTTTTGAAACCTTGAGAGAATTATGTGATTTATGCTATAATATGAAATATAAATGCCCTTGGCCTTGTAATTGCTATAAAAAGATTTCCAAATATTTATGAAAATTTTCCATTTTCAAATGCCACAGCAACAAGAGTTTTTCATGGAATTAAACTCTTTTAACACTTTTTGTAGAGCTTCACCCAAGAAACATCCCTGCAAAGTTTCAGCTTGATTGGCCTGCTGGTTTTTGAGGAGAAGATTTTTAAAGAGATTGTGGAAAGATTGATGACGGTCAATGACCGATCACAATAGCTCACATCGCACTTTGTGCTTAGATAAGCTGAAAAAAATCTTCCCCTCATAAACTAACCTTGGAATTTCAACCAACTAACCTTTGAATTTCAACCAAACTTCACAGAAATGATCCTAAGGGCAGACTCTTTAAAAATACTTCAAAAAAATTGAATCCATGATGAACTTTGGTTGTCTTGGAAGCCTTGTGAAAAAACTTAAAAAAATTTACCCTTAGGTTATTCCTTTTGGCATACATGAAAAAGATCTAAATCAATCACAATATGAACCAGTGTGTGACATTTTCAACAATTTTAAGTTAAGACTTGGACCAGTTTGTGCATCTGTAGCCTTTACTATGCTCTCTGTATTCATAGTTTCTTTCAATTATCTGTGAAATTGTTGAAAATGTTACACAGAGACGCCTAACCTATTCCAACACTAGAACATTTTAGACTGGTCCAAATTGAAAGAAGCTGCAGACGACAATTTAAATTTGATGGAATTTTAAATTTGCCAGTATTTTGGGGTAGAAAACATTGTGGATAATGAAGAAATTGCTTGACACAAGCAATTTCTTCATTTTCCAC
The DNA here is from genome assembly GCA_946902895.1 of Fragum fragum. Lineage (NCBI taxonomy): Eukaryota > Metazoa > Mollusca > Bivalvia > Cardiida > Cardiidae > Fragum > Fragum fragum. The sequence continues at coordinate 57,784,041 of OX336370.1, read as the reverse complement.
AACGTTTTCCTAAGCTTTTTTCTTGAAAAAAGCGTAAAAAGGAGGGCTTGAGTTGGAATGGGTTAACTGTTAGAGAGATCTGTGGTTTCTAATACAAATAAGGGTCATCAGAGACCTCAATATGTTCCTCAATATAGCCCTGTCACAAAAAGTATAAAATAAACAGGGAAAAGGGTTCAGACCGGTAGACAGATGCAGCAGCTGCTATATGCTTGCCCTACTCCAGATATGTGACCTTGAACTTTCTGAAAATTTGTTTAAAATAACACATCTACTTATGATGGGGAACAGTTGTGCTAAGTCATATTGAAATCCATCCATAGTTTTAGGAGCTATACTCCTGACATGCTTATTTCTAATGTTTTGCCTTGAACTGTGACCTTGACCTTTGAGCTTTCTGAAAATTTCTTTTAAATGGTATGTCTACTCATGATAGAGAACACTTGTGCTAAGTTATATTGAAATCCATCCATAATTGAAAGAGCTATGCTCTAGACATGCCTTATTTTAGAGTTTGACCTTGAGCTGTGACCTTGACCTTGGAGCTATCTGAATCTTTGTTTCAAATGGTACATCCTAATGATAGAGAACAATTGTAACAAGTTATACATTGTGTATATTGAAAACCATCCGAAATTGAAAGAGCTATGCTCTGGACATGCCTAATTTTAAAATTTGACCTTGATCTGTGACCTTGACCTTGGAGATACCCCAGAACAGGGAAAACATGACGTATTATCATAGGGAATTCACATGCCAAGTTTAATTCAATTTGGCCCAAAGGTTGTTGAGAAATTGAGGCATACAGACGGATAGACAGAAATGACAAGATGGATGGCTCGCCTTTAGGAGAGCATAAAAAATCCTTAACCCATTCCAACTCAACAAAATTTTAGACTGGTCCAAATTGAAAGGAGCTGCAGACGATATTTTGAAGTTGATGGAATTTAAATTTTCTTTGTCTTTTTGGAGAGAAAACATTGTGGATAATGAACACAATGTTTTCAAAAGCTATTTTCTTGAGGGGCGTAAAAAGGAGGGATTGAGTTGGAATGGGTTAACCCCAGGTGTGTGGAATTCCCATGCCCCACTTGTTTAACATGGCTTTAACTACATTTTTGAGATAACTTGTTCCTGGGTAAGAAAATACCACCAGGACAAATTTTAGAAAGGTTAAACATAGATCTCTAAGAGCCCTGTCACACTACACGGCGATTGCACCCCTTGCACGGCGCTCTAGCATTTTTCAGAGCGCCCTGGGATCGCCGGAAAACATCAATAATTTTCGGGAAAAAAGAGATACACGGCGATTCTACGGCTCTCCTATGGAGTTCTTTCGATGATTCTACAGCGATGTATCGCGTTCCTACGGCGATTGACTGCATTTCTAAAGCACTTCTACCGCACTCATGGAGACGTCACGGTGTGTGCACTTGGCTCTCACGACGATTGCACTGCGCTTGAGACACTGTAGGAGCGCAGTAGAGACGCAGGGGATGTGCGAAGAGCGTGGTATAGTCGCCATGCAAGAGCCATTGCCTTCCATGGCGCTCTGACTACGCTCACATCGCGGTGTCGTGGAGCTCTTATGGCGTTGTAGGAGACCTTGTGGCGCGGCTAAGGCGACCGCACGACGATCCAACTGCGCACTTACCACACCGCGCTCCCAAGGCGATTGTTTAGTGCATGTTCAAAGTGCGTGCCATCCCTCGCCGCTCTACGCGACTGCACGGCGCTCCCACTGCCCTCCTGCAGCCATCATGGCGATGTCACGACATACTCACAGCGCTCAGGAAATTTTGGGATCGCCATGGGAGCGGCGTGGGATCGCAACCCTAGTGTGACAGGGGTTTAAGATAATTGATACCTTAACCTAAATTTGATATTGAAAGGTAGAAAAGTTTGTTGATGAAGAAAATGCTAGCTTCCAGCACTTTCCTAATCTGTTTTGCAAAATTTTAGACCTGTCCAAATTCAAGGGTTTTGCAGACGAAAATTCAAACTTGATTTTATTTGAAAAAATATCCATTCAGCAGGACAGATTGTGGAAAAAGAAAAAAAATTCATCTTTTTCCACAATGTATTCTGAATTATAAAATCACAGGGATTGAACAGGAAAGGGTTAACATTGTTTTTCTCAAATTTTTTCTTTCATTTTTTTGCAGATATGATCATTTCTATTTTTGTCAAGTACACAAGTCTGGGGACAAGTGGAGAAACCTGTATTTCCACAACCCTGAACCCATTCCAACATAGTTTTGGTTTTTGACACCCCTCAATATAAGAGGTTTACAGGTAATTTCTGCTTTTTCCAAAATTTTTACTATCCAAATAACACAGATTTTGGAAATATTATCCACTTGAAATTGTCATTATTTGAAACTTCTCTGATTTTGAACCAGTCTAAACTTTCGTCATCTGTTAATAGTTTAACTGTTTCTTGCAACATAAAATAAGAAGCAGCTAGTTTTGACAAAGATCAGACTGCTGCTCTGCATGTTTATGCAACCTCATCTCGGGACAAACTGTCCAACTGTTATTAATGCAGAATATTAACCAATAGACAATCTTACCTTTGCAGTACTTAACCCATTCCCAAACTACAAAATTTCAGACTGGTCCAAATTGAAAGAAGCTGCAGACGATAATTTCAAGTAGATGGATTTTTTAAATCTTTGTCTTTTTGAATAGAAAACATTGTGAATAATGAAGAAATTGCTTGTTACAAGCAATTTCTTCATTATCCACAATGTTTTTCAAGGCTTTCATATTGAGGGGGCGTTTAAAAGAGTCATTGTGTGGGAATGGGTTAAATGAATCATTGTTTGAGAAAGTTTTCCTTCTTGTATATTTCCCAACTTCAATGGCATTTACTGTTCATGTCAATTGTCTTTTATATTGTGATCTGGAACTTCTTTCCATATTTATGAATCTATTCTATGAATCTTTTATTCTTCTTCCTTTTTTTTTTGTTTTTTTATTGTCTGGAGATGGATAAACCCATTATCTGATGGCAACAGTTTGGACTGGTCCAAATTCAAAGAAGCTGCACACAGTAATTTAAAGTTTATGAAAATTTAGATTTTTACCTTTCTAAATAAAGAACATTGTGGAAATTGAAGAAATTGCTTGTTGCAATAAATTTTTTCATTTTATACAATGTTTTTTCCTATTATTCATCTTGAGAAGATTTAAAAGCATCATTGTCTAGAAATGGTATAAGGAACTGTTAGCCTATTCCAACATTATGATGCTTTTAGACGCCACCAAGCAAATAGGCTTTGGAAAACATTGTGGAAAATGAAAAATTGCTTTTATCAAGCAATTTCTTCACTACCAACAATGTTTTCTATCAAATAAGATGAAAAAAGTTTAAATTCTATCAACTTGAATTGTTGTCTGCAGCTTCTTTCAATTTGGATAAGTCTAAAATTTTGTTGCGTGGGATGGGTTAAGAAAGAAAAAATAAATCAAAATCTAGCTCTAACGTCTAAAGAACACACTACTGGCACTGGCTACAAAGAGCACTGAGCTATATTCATGATCTATCCCACAACAAGACTGCCGTTCTGAAGTGAGTTCATCATTAGATCCAATACCATTTCATCAATATTATGACAAACTGACAACAGTCAATATACCAGCACCTTTGTTTACATTCTATAAATAGTAAATGACTCAGAATGGTGAACTGTTCTGTTTCTAATTTAACTCATTACCAGACAACAAAATTTTAAACTGGTCCCAATTCAAAAGTGCTGTAAACGACAATTATTAGTCAGTTAATGAAATTTTAGAAATATTTCCCTGTTTGGGTAAAAATATAGTGGTTAATAAAGAAATTCCTTTTTACGAGCAATTTATTCATTCCCTACGATATTTTACAGAGCTTTTTTCTTGGAGGCGTCAAAAAGCCTGATTGTGTGGGAATGGATAAATAATTAATGTTATGTATAAGTAATGAAAATTGTTTTAATTCTAAATAAATGCCTTGGTGGAGAGTGAACATTGTGGGAAATCATTTTTTTTTTTTTTTTTTTTTAACAACTTTTCAGTCATATTGCAGCGGTTGGAGTACCAAACAATGGATTCCTTGTATTTCATTAACAACAGTACTACCACTACATCTTTTCCTAGCCTCCAGCTGCTATCCAACTTTAGCTTACAATTATCCACCCATTGATGAGAGACAAATGTTGGAAAGGATAAGTGCCGCTGCCGGGGATAGACCCCATGACACCTAATGATTGAAGATTGGGAATCTGATGTGCTACCAAATGGGCTGTGACGGCCACTTGTGAGAAATTGCTTGGTGCGTCAAAAAGCTTCATTGTGTTGGAATGGGATAAAGCACACGCCTTTACCAGAAATTCGTCCTTCTTTTTACCTCATTTCAGAAAACAATTCCAAAAGCAAAATATTTTTATCACATTTAATCTCAAAATAATATCTACCACTATGGTTGAGCTTCTCAATGCTTTATTCAATCTTTGTCAAAAGGTTTTGGTCACCAAATTACAATATATGATATGTACTTGTACAGTCTGATCTTAGTCTCAATCATTATTATACTATTATATATACTAATTGTTACAAGTAATTTCTTCATTTTCCACAATTTTTTCGAAACTGTTTTTCTTGAGGGGCGTCCAAAAGCTTCATTGTGTGGAAATGGGTTAATACAAAATAAATCAAAAATACATCATAATTGCAGCATGAACACTATTGTAGGTAACACTCCAACAGGTAAAAAGGTATAAAAGATGGGTTTACACTTTAGTACATATGTACATTTTCATTATAATTATGTCTTGAGATGGTGAGTAATGGACTAGTAACATGTAACCCTTTATTCTCTGGTCATGTCAAACAATGCAAAGATGCTGAAAAAATCAACCTGTTACCTGATGTCTAAATTTTGGACTAGTCCAAATTCAAAGATATTGCAGACCAAAATTTATGGTTATTGAATTGAAAAACTGTTTTTCTTTCTTGGTAAAAAAAACATTAATGATTATGGATAATGAAGAAATTGCTTGTATCAAGCTACTTCTTTATTTTCCACAATGTTTTCTAAAGGTTTTTTGTAAGGGGTGTAAGAAAGCATTACTGTGTGTGAATGGGTAAACATATTAACCCATTCCAACTCAAGCCCTCCTTTTTACGCCCCGCAATTAAAAAGCTTTGGAAAACATTGTGGATAATGAAGAAATTGCTTGTATCAAGCAATTTCTTCATTATCCACAATGTTTTCTACCCCAAAAGACAAAAAAAATTAAAATTACATCAACTTGAAATTGTCGTCTGCAGCTCCTTTCAATTTCGACGGGTCTAAAATTTTGTTGTGTTGGAATGGGTTAAGCTGTTTTACTTTTAGGCAACAAAATTTCAGAACGGGTCCAAATTAGAAAAATTTCAAAGAGAATTTTTATTGAAAACAAGATGTGTTTTAGAAACACCATGTCCCCGGAACAGGCGGATTTTTATTGTTTTTTTTTTATTTGTTTTAGGGAAAAGGGTTAAAATTTTGACCTTGACCTTGATGAAATGACCTAGCATTGTAACTTAATTAGGGATGAAGTTATAGGAAAATGTTTAGTTGGCAGGTTAAGTTTTTGAGTAATGTTTTAGGGCAAAGGGTTAAAATTTTGACCTTGATCTTGATGAAATGACCTTCCCCAGTTGCACCTTGTTGAGACCTAACTACATACCAAATATTAGCATTGTATCTTAATTAGGGATGAAGATATAGGAAAATGTTTAGTTGGCAGGTTAAGTTTTTGAGTAACATTTTATGGAAAAGGGTTATAATTGTGACCTGACCTTGATGAAATGACCTTCCCCTGTTGCACCTTGTTGAGACCTATCTACATACCAAATATTAGCATTGTAACTTAATTAGGGATGAAGTTATAGGAAAATGTTTAGTTGGCAGGTTAAGTTTTTGAGTAAAATTTCATGGAAAAGGGTTAAAATTATGACCTTGACCTTGATGAAATGACCTTCTCCAGTTGCGCCTTGTTGTGATCTATCTACATACCGAATATTAGCATTGTAACTTAATTAGGGATGAAGATATAGGAAAATGTTTAGTTGGCAGGTTTAGTTTTTTAGTAATGTTTTATGGAAAAGGGTTAAAATTTTGACCTTGACCTTGATTAAATGACCTTCCCCAGTTGCGCAATGTTTAGACCTAACTACATGTAAAATATTAGCATTGTAACTTAATTAGGGGTGAAGTTAAAGGAAAATGTGTAGTTAGCAGGTTAAGTTTTTGAGTAAAATTTTATGGAAAAGGGTTAAAATTTTTACCTTGACCTTGATGAAATGACCTTCTCTAGTTGCGCCTTGTTGAGATCTATCTACATACGAAATATTAGCATTGTTTCTTAATTAGGGATGAAGTTATAGGAAAATGTTTAGTTGGCAGGTTAAGTTTTTGAGTAATGTTTTATGGAAAAGGGTTAAAATTTTGACCTTGACCTTGATGAAATGACCTTCTCCAGTTGCGCCTTGTTGCGATCTATCTACATACGAAATATTAGCATTGTTTCTTAATTAGGGATGAAGATATAGGAAAATGTTTAGTTGGCAGGTTAAGTTTTTGAGTAACATTTTAGGGAAAAGGGTTATAATTGTGACCTTGACCTTGATGAAATGACCTTCCCCTCTTGCACCTTGTTGAGACCAATCTACATACCAAATATTAGCATTGTAACTTAATTAGGGATGAAGTTATAGGAAAATGTTTAGTTGGCAGGTTAAGTTTTTGAGTAAAATTTTATGGAAAGGGGTTAAAATTTTGACCTTGATTTTGATGAAATGACCTTCCCCAGTTTTGCCTTGTTGAGATCTATCTACATACCAAATATTACCATTGTAACTTAATTAGGGATGAAGTTATAGGAAATGTTTAGTTGAAGTTTTGCAGACAGACAGACGGACAGACAGACGGACAGACCGACAGACGGACACCGGTAAAACAATATGCCCCCGATCTATCCATGCGGGGGCATAAAAATCACACAAAAAAACCCAGTAACATAAGTTAAAAATCATTCTGCAAAAAGGATTAACTAGTTTTTCTTTGGACACATTCTGATACATTACACCTTTTGAATGCCACCCTCCCCCTCCAAAAAAAATCTTTTCAAACATTGTGGAAAATGAAACAAGAGGGCCATTGGCCCTGGGGCGCTCACCTGAGATAAGGCTCTTTTTCTTTCAACCGTCTAATTTCATGTTAAGGTTCGCATTATGAAACAAGTGGGCCACATATAAAGACTATGAACCTTGGGATCAAAAAGTCTACAAATTCCAAGGCTTGAGTGCTGATTTGAAAGAAGGAAAAAACTTTTCCATGGGTTATAATTTCAGAAATAAAAAAGAAGTCTGTGAACTGATGCTTCATGCCTATACCCCCCCCCACCTGGAGACCTGAGGATCATGATTTTAGCTATTTTGTAAGAGATCAATATACTGATGGTTCATGCAAAATATCAAGGCTCTACGCCTTCTGGGTCAGAAGGAGAAGATTCTTTTGAAATTTCACTTTGTTGTTGTAACAGATTTCAATTCTTTTAGCTAATTTTAAGGGGGACTACCTAAGGAACATTTCTGCCAAATTTGGTTCAAATTTGCCCAGTGGTTTGGGAGGAGATGTCAGTTAAAAAAAAACTTCTTTATTTCTATATAAACCCTGACCCCTTGGGGCTCCGCCCCTGGGGACCCGGGGATCATGATTTTAGCTATTTTGAAAGAGGTCAATATACTGATGCTTCATGCAAAATATCAAGGCTCTACGCCTTCTGGGTCAGGGGGAGAAGATTTTTAAAGATTATTTTAAAATTTCACTTTTGTTGCCATGGCAACCAGAGTTTTGAACAGATCTCAATTCTTTTAGCTATTTTTGAAGGGGACCACCTTAGCAACATTTCTGCCAAATTTGGTTCAAATTTGCCCAGTGGTTTGGGAGGAGATGTCATTTAAAAAGTGGATTCTTTATTTCTATATAAACCCCACCCGCCTGGGGCTCCGCCCCTGGGGACCCGAGGATCATGATTTTAGCTATTTTGAAAGAGGTCAATATACTGATGATTCAAGCGAAATATCAAGGCTCTAAGCCTTCTGGGTCAGGAGGAGAAGATTTTTAAAGATTATTTTAAAATTTCACTTTTGTTGCCATGGCAACCAGAGATTTTAACAGATTTGAATTATTTTAGCTACTTTTGAAGGGGACCACCTAAGCAACATTTCTGCCAAATTTGGTTCAAATTGGCCCAGTGGTTTGGGAGGAGATGTCATTTTAAAAATCGTTCTTTATTTCTATATAAACCCCACCCCCCTGGGGCTCTGCCTCTGGGGACCCGACGATTATGATTTTAGCTATTTTGAAAGAGGTCAATATACTGATGCTTCAAGCGAAATATTAAGGCTCTAAGCCTTCTGGGTCAGGAGGAGAAGATTTTTAAAGATTATTTTAAATTTCACTTTTATTGCCATGGCAACCAGAGATTTTAACGGATTTCAATTCTTTTAGCTATTTTTAAAGGGGACCACCTAAGGAACATTTCTGCCAAATTTGGTTCAAATTGGCCCAGTGGTTTGGGAAGAGATGTCGTCTAAAGAAATTGTTGACGGACGACGCACGGCGGACGGACGCCAGGGGATCACAATAGCTCTCTTGGACAAGTAGAGAAAATCTGTATTTCCACATCCCTGGGCATTAGTTCATACCAAATATCAAAGCTCTAGGCCTAATGGTTTAGAAGGAGAACATTTTCTATGATATCCTTCATTACTCCTTTCTGGGATTGCACAAAAAATCCAGTATTTCTATGAAGTATTTTAGTACAGGGTCAATGGGTATTATTACACACTAAATATTAAAGCCCTTGGCCTTATGGTTTGGGAGAAGAAGACTTAAAGATATCCTTCTTTATTTCTATGTAAAATCAGGGATTGCACAGAAAAGGGCTAATTTTTTTACATTTTATTCTATGAAGTATTTTAGTAGATGGTTAATAGTTGATGATTTATACAAAATATCAAAGCTCTAAGCCTTATGGTATGGGAGAAGAAGATTTTTACAGTTTTCCTTCTTATCTTAATGTAAAATCAGTGATCGCATAGAAAAGGGCTAATTTTCTGAATATGGTAATTCTATGAAGTATTTTGGTAGAGGGTCAATAGATGATAATTTGTACCAAATATCAAAGCTCTAGGCCTTATGGTTTGGGAAAAGAAGATTTATAAAATTCTTCCTTCTTTATTTTTATGTAAAATCATTGATCACACAGAAAAGGGCCAATTTTCAGAATACAGTAATTCTTTGAAGTATTCTGGTAGAGGGTCAATAGATGATGATTTGTACGAAAAAATCATAGCTCTAGGCCTTATGGCTTGGGAGGAGAAGATTTTTTAAGTTTTTCACTCCATTGCCATGGCAACCAGAGTTCTTCATCGATTTCAATTCTTTGAAGTAATTTGATAGAGCAAGACCTTAGGATCATTTATGTGAAGTTTTGTTGAAATTCCATGGTTAGTTTAGGAGGAGAAGATTTTTTTGTAATTGTGAACGGACGGATGGACGGACAGACGGATGGATGGACAGATGATGACCGATCACAATAGCTCGACCAGAGCACTTTATGCTCAGGTGAGCTAAAAATACAGACCGCCCCCCCCAAAAATGTCATAGATTGGGCAGCGTTGCCATAACCTTTCTTAACCCTTTCCCATTTTTTTAAATTTTACACCAGTCTAAATTGAAGAGGTTGCAGAAGACATTGAAATTTGGATGCAATTTAAAATGGAACCATCCTGTGTGGTAGAAATTATTGTGAGAAAAGAGGAAATTGCTTCTTAAAAGCAATTTTCTCTTTTTCCACAATATTTACTAAAGTATACAAGAGGTCCTAGATCGCTCACTGTCTGCTCTTCAAAAAATGCAATTAGAGACTAATAACTATGATCAGTTTCATGAAGATAGAGGCAAAACTGTGACTTCTATATTTGGCAAAACTGTGACTTCTATATTTGGCAAAACTGTGACTTCTATATTTGGCAAAACTGTGACTTCTATATTGTAAACAAAGAAATTGTTATTATGGCCCCTTTTCCTGTGTTATCCTATAGAACCTTCCCATAATCTATAAGGTTCTTCTTTATGACCTTACAAGTATCCTGACCAAGTAACATGATAATTGAGCCAAAATGATGACCTCTAGAGCATTTACAATGAAATTGTTATTAAGGCCCCTTTTCCTGTGTTTCCAAAAGTACCTTCCTATAATCAATAGGGTTCATTCTTGTGACTAAACAATAATTCTGACCAATTTTCATGAAAATTGAGCCAAAATTGTGGTCCCTAGAGTGTAAACGTAGAAATTGCCCTTAAAGCCTCTTTTCCTGTATTTTCCAAAAGAACCTTCCCATAATCAATAGGCTTCATCCTCATGCCCTAATAATTATTCTGGCCTAGTTTCATGAAGATTGAGCTGAAACTGTGGCCTCTAGAGTGTAAACAAAGAAATTGTTGTTAAGCATCCTTTTCCAATAGAATCTACCAATAATCAATAGGGTTCATCCTCATGATCAAACAATTATTCTGACCAAGTTTTATGAAGATTGGGCCAAAATTGTGGCCTCTAGAGTGTAAAGAAAGAAATTGTCATTAAGGCCCCTTTTCCTGTGTTTTCGGAAAGATCCTTCTAATAATCAATAGGGTTCATCTCTATGACCTAATAATCATTCTGGCAAAGTTTCATGAAGATAGAACCATATTTGTGGCCTATAGAGTGTAAACAAAGAAATTTGCATTAAGGCCCCTTTTCCTGTGTTTTCCAAAAGTACCTTCCTATAATCAATAGGGTTCATCCTTGTGACTAAACAATTATTCTGACTAAGTTTCATGAAGATTGGGTCAAAACTGTGGCCTCTAGAGTGTAAACACTTCAATTGTTGACGACGCACGAAGCACGATGCACGAGGGACCTTCAACGATCACAAAAGCTCACCATGAGCACCATGTGCTTAGGTGAGCTAAAAATCACAGCGATGTAAAATCCCAGGCTTGTTTAGGGAAGGGCTAAAGAACTTATGTCAATATCTTTACAGCAAGTTTTACTTTGAAAGCCAAAAAGGTGCTTACAACTTAGGGCTTATTTAAGTCGCATCATTATTACCTCCATTATTTTGATAGATGACATTTGGTCAATGCTACATGCAAATTTGAAAGCTGTTTGATTAACGGTTTCAAAGAGTTTTTCTTGGAACTCTAAAGAAATTCCCTTTGGTTACTACAGCAACCAGAGTAATTCATGGGTACCTATTCTCTTACATTTTTTGACTGTGAGAAATAGCAAAGTACGATAAAAATGCAAATATCATGTCTTAACCCATTCCCACTCAGTGACGCCTTTTGATGCCTGCCAAGTACAAGAGCCGCCGATTATGCTCCCCGAAATAAGGCTTTTGTCACAAAACTGTATGCCTTTATTGGACAAAAAACTTTTTATTGAATGCAACTATAGTTTGAGAGTTCAGTTCACAAGAAATTTGGAATTTTGACAAACATTGAAGGAATCTGTTTGGCTACACAGGCCTGATTCTAGTAAAATTCAATATCATCATATGGTAAAGGGTTAAATATTTTACCTTGACTATCAAAGTTATCAATGAAAAATGTCTCCATACAAAAAATGAAGACTCTAACTTGAGTAGTCTTGCAGAAACAATAGAATGATTTATTTTTAGAGTAGGATATATACAAAATGTAAAGCTACATGGCATTAAGCCCCCTTTAAGCATGGTCAGGCTCATTGGGTCAAAAATTGAAATAAACATTACCTAGGGCATTTAATAAACAACATTTATGTAAAGTAACAAGAAACTTTGGCAATTTGTAAAGGAGGTATTTGAAAGTTAATGACCTTCACAATTTGACCTTGACCAATGACTATGAACTTAGTACCAACAGAAAATCTATGTAAAAAGCAATGCACATGTAAAATATGAAGGCTATATTACTTACCATTGTATACTTGTGGGAGGGGTAAAAGTTAAAATTTTCAAAATTTTGACCTTGAAAAGTGACCTTGACCTTGACAGATGACCTTGAACTTAGTACCAACAGAAAGTCCATGTCATAAGCAATGCACATGTGAATATGAAGGCTATGTCACTTACCATTGTATAATTATAGACAATGTAAAAGTTAAGATTTTCGAAATTTTGACCTTGAGAAATGACCTTGATCTTGTCAGATAACCTTGAACTTAAATCCAACAGAAAGGTCATGTCATAAGCAATGCACATGTGAAATATGAAGGCTATATCACTTACCATTGCAAAATTATTGCCACTTTTTAAGTTTTAATTTCCCAAATTTTGACCTTGAGAAATGACCTTGACCTTGAATGATGACCTTGAACTTGGTACCAACAGAAAGGGTTTGTCACAAGCAATACACATGTGAAATATGAAGACTTCATCTGTAACCAATCAAAAGTTATTGCCAATTTTAGTTTTTGCGGGGAAAAGGCAGTTAACGTAAAGGTAATATTAAGGCCCCTTTTCCCATTACGCATTTTTTTAAACGAAAATTCACGTTAGTTTAAGGTCAAGGGGATCTGATTTGCTACTCAAGTATGAGATTTCATGAAATTCTAACAATTAGTCAATTAGACAATAACGGGTCTTGGAAATTTCCTAGGAAGATTATATATGAAGTTTCGTCCAATTAGGCCCAGGGGTTGCTGAGATATGACTTCGGACGGACGGACGGACGGACAGACGGACGCACAGGCCGGCGACTATATGCTCCTCCCGAAAAATTTTTTCGGGTAGCATAAAAATAATAGGGAAAACATGGCTTGAACTAAGCAATTTCTTCATTTTACACAATGTTTTCTACCCAGAAAGTTGAAAAAATCTAAAATTTCATAAACTTTAAATTGTCGTCTGCAACTTCTTTGAATTTGGACCAGTCTAAATCTTGTCGTCTGGTGATGGGTTAAGCCTTATGCAATATCATTATCTGAAACTTTAAGAGAAATAGCCAGTCTTAACATCAGACCATCAACCAATAAGTCATGCACAGCATATTAACCCACCCCAATTCGCAGTGATCAACACTAACAGTGTCCCGGGATCCCAAGGACTCTAAATATTGGCCAGGAACTCCAAAGTCTAATTTCTTGGTGTTCCTTTGGTTTTTTGATTTTTCCTGCACCAGAATGCCCATTTTTTCCAACAATTTATGCTTTGCCATACCCGACATTTTTGCTTGGCATTCTTAATTTTATCCTTTATAGCAATAATGTGGAGTTTTGTATACTTGTTTAAATTTATATTTGTCTTTTTAATCATAATCAGGGTTCTCCCCAGGCCCTTATGGCGTATCGGCCCCGATACGCCTTCATAAATCAAGAGAGTTTGCCGATACGCCTTCAGATCGCCGATACGCTTAAATTTGGTCACCGATACGGCTTAATTTCCAGGTGAAGAAAGGGTCAAGCAAACCATTAAAATTGGTTGGCGAGACGCGTGGACACGACAGGCTGTTTATCTATAGTGTTGTATACCACGTATTACATAACATCTCTATTGATAAGACCCTTAAACTCTTACTGATTGGTGATTATTGATTTTTTTTTCTCGCGTTTCCCACTGGTACCACGCTATCAGTCACCAAGGATGATGGGTACCAATATGTAAACAATGAATTCAAAATGGCGACCCGGTTTCGGAAAATTGTCACTTTGTCTGCGATTGGTCTAGTTAAAAGTAAAAGATGTGGTTATTTGATATGACAACTATCAAAACTAAAGCCATAGTGGTCTAAAATTTAATTTTTGAAGGAGAGATAATTTTTTTTTCAGTTTATTTCATACATTGATCGCTGAAAACATACCCTTTTCGCGATCTTTTTTCCTTACGAGAATTTGCCAAAATAATAAAGACAGATTTGTATAGAAGCCATCCTAGTTATACTTAGCTCTTGTTTTCAACTCAGTTTAATAGTTACACAAATGTACTTTCTGGATCAAGTCCATTTATTTTTTAATCCAACATGGAGGGTATTATCTCGCACATTCGTACCCTGGTTTGTTCAACCCATTTTTTCACTAAACTTGTTTTAAAAGTTTGTTGAAAAATATTATACTTTTAGTAATCATCTAATAATATCTCATGCTCTCATGTTTTTTTGCTCAAAAAGATATAACACCCTCATAAAAATCAAAGTGCTGAAAGCACTTCAAGAAAAGAATGCCTTAGACCAATTTTGGGATTTTTTTTTTATAAAAAGTAATATTTGATAATCATTTAGAATCAGGAAAAGATAATTCACTCTATAATATTTAGAAAACAAAATCATCTTTTGAAAATCAAAGTGCTGAAATCACTTAAAGTATAGAAGAATTAAGACACTTGTTTTACAAAATTGATCAAGTTTCATGTTATAATTTGAGATTTAAGGTTAAGATTAGACACTGCTGGTATTTTATACATTTTTTATTAACTTATTGAAATCAAAGAGCTGAAAGGACTGTTAGGAGAATAGTTATAGTGTCAGACAGTCAAAGGCTTCTGAATGGGCAAATAATGAGCATTTCAAATTTGAAACAGAGAATCTAATGGAGCTCTTTAAGATGCAAAACTTGAAAATGAAACCAGGTTTTCACACAGGAACCTTTAAATACTTTTTTGAAATTACTGATAATAATTTCTATTTTTTTCTGAATAAGGGCATTTTTTTTTTCAATCTAACAGTCCATGCTTTTTTAAAAGAGTCCTAAAGGATATGATTTTTGGACAGACTTGATAAAATGGCCAAGCATGAAAAGCTATTCCCATCTAAAAGACAAACAATCGACACTTTTTATTTATTCATTCCTTTGAGACTTTTGGGTATATTCTTTCATTATCTTTCCTTTTCACATTTTTTTATTGGACAATTTAGTGCCCTTTCTAACAATTATGATAGAGAGGTAAAATAAGCTGAGTAATGTCACAATTTGTTGGTATCAAAATAAGCCTCAGAGTAGATAAATCAACTTAAAATAATTAAAAAGTTGAAGAATATTATTCAAGAATAACTCTCAATAAAAAAAACAAGAAGTCAATAATCAAGCTAAAAAGCACCTTTAATGACCTTTATTATGTATAGTCATACCAAGATATCATACAACACACCGGGCATTTGCCACTACGCCTTCAAAAATTTCTGGGGAGAACCCTGATAATCTACAGTCATCCAATTTTCAGGGACTCCTCATTTCCAGAAGGGACTCCCAAATTTCATGACAGGTGTTCCGTTGGGATTTCAACCTAAAAAGTCAAACATTGAATTTGTGGTAGGATTGACCCGTGTCATACTGAATAAAATCTTTGTCTGAATTTGCATAAAAAATTAAAGGTCTGAAAGCACTGGAAGCACTAAAGATAAAAAGTTATATTGAAAATGAGTTTTATAAGCTTCTCTGCGTTGAAAGAGACAAAGAGGAGGTGTAAACTAAGGTCCAGGGGTCGACACTAACAGTGTCCTTGGATCCCGAGGATCCCTGAACATAGTATTTCTCCAGTACAATAGATCATAATGTATCAACTAATGCTCCAGATTTTTTGTTTACCTGTTTTCGTAGAAAGATTGTGGATAATGAAGAAATTGCTTGACACAAGCACTTTCTTCATTTTCCACAATGCTTTCCAAAGCTTTTTTTCAACTTAGAAGGGCAGGAATGAGTTAATGTATATCAAGGAGGATCCCTGATTATCTTGAGGAAACCCTAAAGTAATAGGTAGGGGTTCCTGTGGGATCTCACTGAAGCAGAGTTAGTGTCAACCCTGAGGTCAGACTGCACATTATGTGCAGGTTGATTTTTGTCTCTTCTTCCTGCCAAAACAGGAATATTCCATTCCATAATATTTCTAAACTAAAGTTCTAAAGCTTCCAGTTTATATTTAGGACATCTAAATTCAAATGAGGGTCATTAAGCTTTTAAATGATTTTTCTTGAGTGTCTGAACTTCACCTTTTGATTATAGATTTGTCTGAGTTTCCTTAGCGGTGTGTGCATATATTTCTAACACTCTTCGAACTTACCTATATTACAGTACTGTGAATATTTATCTTTTCGTAATGTTTTGGACATTGCTCTTTTGAATGAAAAGCAAGGGTAATGGTTCGTGTCCGGGTTTAACTGTATTGAATTGAAATTAAGCTCCAAAACTGACCAAATTTACTGTGGCTTCCTCTAATTAAATGTTTGTCAAAAGGCCAACCAAAACTTGGATGGACTCTACTTGGTAGTCCTCTTACTGATAATCTGTTGGCGACAGCCACTTGACATATAACAGTATCAATATCATGCCCTAGTCATAATTTGGGACACGACGTATTTCATTTGATGCCACTTCTCCTAAGTTAGCATTGCACTTCAAGGACAGGAATCTGCACTTACTCTTGCCCATTTAACCTAATATTAAGTCAAATTGCTAAACGTGTCACTTTTGTTGACCAAATATTCAGTTTCTAATCATCGAAGTTGAAAACTAAAATAACCGCACTATTTCAATGCGTCTAAAACATGATTCTCACCATTACCATTTCAGTTCACTTAATCCAGCAGAATGTCAAACTGTTCAACAACAGTTAGGCTAGTCAAGCTGCGTCACTAAATTCGGATGAGAGGACGATGTCCGCCATTTTGAAAAAACTTAATTCAGGAAAAATATCATTCCGCGTAAAGTTCTAAAAAAAGTGCTATTTAAAAAAAAGAAAAAAAAAAAAACACACGCACAAAAATACATAATCAATCAAACTATAATTTAATCGACATAAGTATTGTTTTGCGGAGCTAAAATGGAAAGAATATCAATATAGACTGGAACTATTTTTTCTACATAGTTTCATTGGTTTTCGAGTAACAGAATGCAGAAAAGACTGCCCAATTTAGCATAAATTTTCGGTTTTATGTGCAGCCTAAATCGTATGAATTTATCCGATCAAACTATTCAGCGCTGTTAACTCTCCCATAATGAAACAACAAAGTACAAATATAAAAGATTTGAATCCGGATGGTTGCTTTGTACAGTATACTAGTATCCGGACAGAACCTTGTCGCCGTCAGCCCTCTGATAGTTGTAAGTTAGATAAAGTATTTTAGATACTTGTGTTTTGCAAAACCAAATATCAGGGTTTAGATTCAGGAGTCAGAACTGATCCGAAGTTTGGTCCTTTCGCGTTAAAACACATTTGACCTTATGATACTTCTTGGCCTAATTCCTATGGTATTTTGTCGCACAGACAATCATGAGGTCCAAGGTTTGATTTTGGGTTGCAGAAATTAATCTCTCCATTTTTTTTTTAAACTATGACACACCTGTAATTAAGGTTTGTTTACATAAAATTATGACGTTGGTGATGAAATTTCAAATTTAGCTAGTCATTGAAATAACTAGCGTACCATTCCCTTCAGTCATGGAGAACAGCCCATGTGTATGTAAAGGTCAATATTCCATGGTCATAGCCCAGAGGTAACACAAAGGACTCCTTGACATAGGGTCCCTGGATCGATCCCCGGCTGTGGCAAATATCTTTTCCAACATTTGGGCTGATAATATCAGATTTACTCCAACTAGTAATACATAGAGTAATTTCTAATTTCATAATGTTTAAGATTATACGCTTATACTTTGTAATAGGAAACTTTTTTTAAAAAAAGGGAAAATATGCACTTTGGTGAGGAAATTATCATATCAATCAGGATTTTTGACACTTATTCGTATGATCAGGACTACCATGTGAAGGGCGGGGTTTGCCATGATAGATGTGCTATGATTGATGCATATTCGCAAATCTAAATAATCAGTGTGCCAAAAAAATTCAGAAGGCTTATGTCTTTTGTAGTGTCGATAGTTGTAAATATTACAAAACAATTGACTGCTGGCACATATAATGTATAGTAAATCGTTTATTATATTTCATCAAAAGGGTAATTCAGTGTTTGTTCCGAATGTTAAACTGTAACTCTATATTTTTCCCCTTCCCTGAAGGTGGGGAGTTGATATTTCAAAAAAATCTTATTTCATTGAAAATATTTTTAAATGAAAAGATGATTATCGCCATATTCGAAATGGATAACCCCGATGATATGCGCATCTCCTTTTTGTAGTGAAGCTTTCCACAAAGTCTCATTGAAATCCAGCAAATGGTTTCCAAGAAAAGTGCGGAAACGAATATTACTCTGTATGTATTTGGCTTCATCAATCAGGGGCAGTAACTCTGAATTTGATAGTTGAACCGAATAGCCCCGACAATATGCGCATCTCCTCTTTGTAGTGAAGCTTTTCACAAAATTTCAGTGAAATCCAGTCAATTGTTTCCAAGAATTAGCATGGAAAGGAAACTCGGACAGAAGGACAGACGGAAAAGGCAAAAACAATATCCCCTGATGATTTCATTGGCAGGGGATAAAAATCCTCATCAACATACTAGAATCCACAGTTTTCATCAGATTCTCTTCAAACCTTCACAGAATGATTGTACCATCATGATGGTTCCTTTCGAAATTGGGTATGTTCTGGCAAGAAACATGGGGAATGGGCCTTATGAAAATTTAATTAAAAAATCGATTAAAAATCCTCGTAAACATTCTACAGTCAACAGTTTTTTATAGGATTCTCTTCAGAATGATTGTACCATCATAAGGATTGTTCCTTTTGAAATTGGGTCAGATCCGTCAAGAAACATTGGAAAAGGGGCCTTATGAAAATTTAATTAAAAGATCCTCGTTAACACTCTAGAGTGCACATTTTCATGGGATTCTCTTCAAACTTTCACAGAATGATTGTGCAATCATAAGGATTTTCCTTTCAGAATGTGTACCATTCGTCAAGAACACAGGAAAAGGGGCCCTATGAAAATTTAATTGAAAAATCTATTAAGAAATCTAGAGTGCAAAGTTTTCATCCAATTCTCTTTAAACTTTCACAGAATGATTTTATAATCATAAGAATTGTTCCTTTTGGATAATTGGTATGATCCGTCAAGAAACACAGGAAAAGGGGCCTAAATGAAATTTAATATAAAGATCTTTGTTAGCACTCTAGAGTCCACAGTTTTCATCGTAGTCTCTAAATGAATGTACCATCATACGGATCGTTCCTTTCAAAATTGGGTCAGATTTTGTCAAGGACCATTGGAAAAAGGGACCTTATGAAAATTTGCTTAAAAATTCCTCGTTTACACAACAGAGTCCCCAGTTTTCAACAAATTCTCTTCAACCTATCACAGAATGATAATTACATTAAAGGCTTGTTTTCCTTTTGGAAGTGGGTTTGATCCATCAAGTATCATGGAAAAAGGGGCCTTATGAAAATTTTATTGTAAAAAAATATTAGTTAACATATCATGGCCCTAGATTTCACCTGGTCGACTTCAAACTTTCACAGAATGATTGTACCATTATAAGTATTATTCCTTTCAAATTGGGTCTGATCCATGGAGAAACAAAGGAAGAGGGGCCTAATGAAAATTTAATTATAAAAATCTTAATTAATGCTTCAAAGTCCACAGATTTCATGGGGTTGTTTTCATACTCAAACAGAATAATTATACTTTTGTAAGCATAGTTCCCTTTGGAAAAGGTCCTGAACCATCAAGTAGTTTGGGAAAAGGGGATATATGAAAATCTAATTGAAAAATCCCTATTAACACGATGAAGCACACAGCTTTGTTAAGATTTTGACAGAATGTTTATAACGTCACAACAATCATTCTTTTCATAAGTCACGGGCTCTGCAGAGTGGGCGACTCAGGCGAAAAAGTCGCCTGGTTTGATAAAACTTCGCCTGATTTGCTGATCAAAGCGAAGTCGAAGTCGCCTGGAATTTTCGGGAAGTCGCCTGGATACGATAGGTGATAACCTAATCTAGCCCAGTGGCTATAAAAGTGTGTGTATTTCCGTTTATTTATCGTCGCTACCGTAGCAAATGCCCATATGAGCGACGCCCCCAGAAGACGGTTAGTTGTTATGGAGGATAGTGCAAGGATACAGGACGAAACTGCTGAGAGCTCCGCCTGGTTCTTTAACGTGCTCGATGGATAGCATCGGTACACAGGGCCTCGGTTTAAAGTCTCATCCGAAAGACAATTAGTTTGTTAGTTGATATGGTCAGCCCAGGGCTCGAACCCGTGATCTTGAGGTTTGAAGTCAAGTGCTCTACCAACTGAGCTAAACGGGCTGAGGAAGGCTATAAAAGTAGGGGACAGTGTGCAATTATACAACTGTCGGTCGGAAGCCCTTTGATCGTAATTCAAGCGTGTATCGATAGTCGCGAGGCCAGCAGATTATCAGAAAGAGGGGTATGTTCTGGCAGCTCATAGTCAACATACTTGCTTCATTCACACCTACGCTGATTGGTTTCGGCAATGCTGTGTATACTATCTTTATTTAAAATAATTTCCCTTCTTAAGTTTTAATTATTTCTGTAAATTGAGTTATCATCAGTCTACGAGATTTGTCGCTTACTTTCACATAATGAGAAAAATGGCCGACATTTACGGATGCTGTGTCATTTACCAGAAGCCAATTTTTGTTAAAAATTTGAAATCTTGATGAAAAATAATTCTGCCGAAAAATCTACGTAGAGTAAATTCATTTTTCATTAGAATCCTTCAATTTGAGTTATCTGCTTTAATTGTAACTTGTAAGTGAAGAAAATTATGGCAAACAATTTAAAGGCTATTACGATCTTTTCCTGAGATTCTTGTTATGATACATTCTATCCAAAAACTAAATTTCACTTACTTGTGTTGGTAATAATTCCTTTAAATAACATGTAATCCTATAAAATGGAGCAAATTATCCTGTGTTAACTTTAAACCTCTGCATGTACAGAGGCTAGTTTTGTGTACTGAGCAGTAACCCTTACCCTTTACACGCTATAACTGACTTAATCACAGAGGACCTTTTTTGGCCAATTAATGATAATTTTTATCCATTTATATGTTATCAGGTAAAGTGCACAGACTTTAACTCATTACCACACAATCCCCCATTTTTGACATCTTGAAATGTTTTTTATGGGAAACTGTGGAAAAAGGAGGAAATGATTGCAGCAAGCAATTTATCCTTTCCCCACATGTTTTTACTCTCTTTGGCACCTTCTTTCTTATTTAAGCTCACTGTGAAATGTCTTATTTAGCTACTTTCAATTTGTACCAGTCTGAATTTTTTTTCTGGTAATGGTTTGATTAAATACATGTTGTTACAATAAATTCTTTTCTCATTTTCTGCTTCAAATAGGAACTCATTTCATTCAGACCGCCTATACACTATTTGCATTTTTTCATTAGTTGACTTTTTTTTATCATATATGAATCTATTATGAAATATTAAAAAAAATAAATTCAGAATCAAACTCTTGAATTCTCAAACCTAAAAAAAAAAGAAAAATACAAAAGTATTTGTTCACAGGAATAAGATCTGTATTGAGGACTGAAAGGATAAGCAGTATTTTCTATGTTTATTGCATAATATATAATATTAAGTGCAACTACTTGGTTGTAAAGCTATTTCATTTTCTGATAGAAATGAGGAACACGCACAAAAACTTAATATTTAACCCGATCCACTTCTCCTGAAAGTCTCACCACTTCTCCCCATTTTGAAAAACTTCTCCCAATTCTCAGACTAGTGAGAAGTGACTTCTCCCTAAATTCTGGGAGTCAGCAGAGCCCTGCATGATGATAACAGGCTTTGAACTGTCAAGAAACACGGGAAAAGGGGCCTGATGAAAATTTCATTTAGAAATCCTTGTTACCAAGTCCACAGCTTTCATCTGATTTTCTTCAAACATTCACAGAATAATTGTACAATAATAATGATTGTTGATGTTGACACTATACCTGATCCATCAAGTATCACAGAAAAAGGAGCCTTTGAAATATAATTTTAAAATCTTGTACCACAATTAAGTCCACAGTTTTCATTGGATTCTGTTTAAACTTTCACAGAATGATTGTACCATCATGAGGATTGTTTCTTTTCAAATTAGGCCTGATCTGTCTAGTATCATGGGAAAAGGGGCCTTTTGAAAATTTTATCTATAATCCTTGTAACCAAGTCCAGAGCTTTCATTGGATTTTCTTCAAACCTTCACAGAATCATTGTACAATAATCAAAATTGTTGATGCTGACATGAGACCTGATCCTTCAAGTATCACAGGAAAAGGAGCTTTATGAAAATTTTATTTTAAAATCTTTACACTAAGATAAAGTCCGTAGTTTTCTTGGATTCTGTTCAAATTTTTACAGAATGTTTGTATCATCATTAGGATTGTTTCTTTCTAAATTGGGCTCTATTTTTCCAGTATCATAGGAAAAGGGGTTGTATGAAAAATTATTACCAAATCCTCATTAACACAAGAATGTCCTCAGTCTTTATCAGAATTTCTTCAAACTTTAATCGAATGATTGTGCCATCATTAGGATTGTTCCTTTGTAAGTTGGGTCTGATTGGTTAAGTGACACAAGAAAAGGGGCCTTATGAAAATGTTATTACAAAAACATCATTATCACAATAATGTCCTCAGTCTTTATTATTTTCTTCAAACTATCTATCATTAGGATTGTTCCTTTGAACATTTGGTCTGATTTGTTAACTTTCACGAGAAAAGGGGCCTTATGAAAATTTAATTACCAAAAATTCTTGACACACACATTTCAGTCCACTGTTTTCATTGATTCTCTTTCATTTTTAGCTCACCTTAGCACAAAAGTGATATTTTGCATGAAGCATCTGTATACTGAACTATTTCAAAATAGCTAAGATCATGACCCTCTGGTCCCCAGGGGTGGAGCCCCAGGGGTTGGGGTTCATATAGAAATAAAGAACAATTTTTTAAATGACATCTCCTCCCAAACCACTGGGCTGATTTGAACCAAATGTAGCAGA
Source organism: Fragum fragum (assembly GCA_946902895.1). Taxonomy (NCBI): domain Eukaryota; kingdom Metazoa; phylum Mollusca; class Bivalvia; order Cardiida; family Cardiidae; genus Fragum; species Fragum fragum. The sequence continues at coordinate 57,761,077 of OX336370.1, read as the reverse complement.
AATGTTTCTTAGGTGGTCCCCTTTGAAAATAGCTAAAAGAATTGAAATCAGTTAAAAACTCTGGTTGCCATGGCAACAAAAGTGAAATTTCAAAATAATCTTTAAAAATCTTCTCCTGACCTAGAAGGCGTAGAGCCTTGATATTTTGCATGAAGTTTCAATATATTGACCTCTTTCAAAAAAGCTAAAATCATAGGCATGAAGCATCAGTTCACAGACTTTTTCCTTATATATGCAATTATAACCCATGGATCCAGAGGGAGAAAAATGTTTTTTCCTTCTTTCAAATCAGCACTAAAGCCTTGGAATCTGTAATTTAGACTTTTGGATCCCCAGATTCATAGTCTTTATATTTAAGTGTGGCCCACTTGTATCATAATCCTAGCCTTAACAAGAAAATAGACTGTTGAAAGAAAAAGAGCCTTTATCTAAGGTGAGCGCCCCAGGGCCAACGGCCCTCTTGTTACAGAATGATTGTACATGTACCTTCACTAGAATTGTTCCTTTTGAAACATGGTTTGTTCTGTAAAGTATCATGTGAAAAGGGGCCCTATGAAGATTTCACTATAAACTCATTAACACAATAAATTCCACAGATTACACAGATTGATTGTACCATGATTACAATTGTTGATTTTGACAGTGGATCTGATTATGGTAAGTGTCGCATAAAAAGAGGTCTTATGAAAAACTTTCTTAAATACTCAAGTTAAAACAATGATGTCCCTTGATTTCACCAGATTCACTTCAAAAATTCACAGAATGATTGTACAATCTCAAAAATGGTCTTTTCAGAACTGGGTACAATCCATCTGGTGTCTTGAAAAAATATGATTTTTTTTTATTTTAAATATTCTAGTAAACATAATGAAGTCCCCATATTTCATCAGATTCACTTTTAACTTTCACAGAATGATAAAACCAACAGTAAAATATCAAGGGAAAAGGGACCTTATGAGAACTTGATTTTAATATCTTTGTTAACACAATAAAATCAACAGTTTTATCGGATTCTTAACAAAGATGCATGGAATAATTGTTGCATTGGAAATACATGAAAAGGGGCCTTACAGATTATCATTCAAAACATTCTTGTGCATGTGATGAAGATCACAATCATTATAAGATTGTCTTTTAAATTTCACAAGACAATTGTAGGGTTGTAAGGAAAGTTCCCTTTGGAATGAAATTGATCCATCAGAAAACACAGGAAAACCTTATTGATTTTCATTCAAAACAATCCTGTTTATGTGATAAAGTCCAAAATTATTGTCAGATTCTGATGAAAATTTCACATTATGATGGAAATATCCTTTTGGAAATAGAGAGGATCCATCATTAAAACACGGGAAAAGGGGCCTTGAGGATTGTTGCTCAAAATAATAAAGGGGATAAAGTCCATCGTTTTTCTTTATGTATTCTTCTTTAAGCAATTAACTTCCTTAACCCATTCCAACACAGTGGAATTTTAGACTGGTCCAAATTGAAAGAAGCTGCAGATGACAATTTCAAGTTGATAGAATTTTGAATTTTTTCGTCATTTTGGGTAGAAAACATTGTGGATAATGAAGAAATTGCTTGATACAAGCAATTTCTTCATTTTCCACAATGTTTTCAAAATATCTTTTCTTGAGGGGCGTAAAAAGGAGGGATTGAGTTGAAATGGGTTAAATATCCGATTTCTTTAACGGAAATCTTGATAACCAGTAGATCGTCTCAGGCCCTCATGGGCCTCTCAGGGCCTTAAATTGTTCGTTTAGGAAAATTTTTGCGCAGTTTCCAGAAGAATTGGGAACATATGTTTTAATAAAAGACAGTAATAAAAGTAAGATTCATGCATAATTTTTAAGATTCAATGATAAATAACTATATATAAGTGTCTTATCATTTATAAAATGAATAGAAATATTAAACAAAACACCTTTCAAAGAAAATAAATCTATATAATTCAAAAATAAGCTGTAATTTTGGGAAATTTCTCTGCCATATGTGGGAAAAAAAGAGCCTTTTTAGCGGTTTTGTAGGACAAACCGGTATTTCAAATCGATCAACCGGAAACAAGTTTTCACTCATTTCCGCTCATTTCCATGCATGCTCATAACCTTGAAGTGAAAATCTATGTGATTGCCTCCATCTTGTTTCATCGCTGATGAAGAAAATAACTTACTTGCTGAATGCCAACAGCCTACTTTTAGTCGTAAATATCAATGAATGGTTTATTACTTCAAGTTAATATATCCATGGTAAATTGTCTTATGAATTGTCTAAATGGTAGAAATAATTTCCTGGCTTTTCGAGATAGAATCTAGGTCAGTGGTTAGTGGAGTGTTGGAATATATGTAAACAAACTTCTAATCCTGTCTGTTAGTGTTTTGACCTGGCAGGGCTGAGCAAATTTACACCCCGAATGTTACAAGATAAAACCCTATTATAGTCGCGATTCAAACGCCTATTTAACCCCACCGAATAAACACATTTTACCTTGAATTCGACTTTATCTTTGAAACGGACAAATAGTACTTCAATTGTAATAATAATATGCTGAATGTTAGCTTTGATTTCTTTACCATTTATCATTTAACCTTTACCACACAACCACAAATTTTCACGCACTGATGAAATAATTTTAAAGAAAACGTTTTGATTAAATCAAAATAACGTTTTTGGTAAACAGTAAAGGGTCATAATTGATTGAAGTGGGTTTAATGCGACTTTTAATAGTTTTTCAGTTATATCCGGGCGGCTGGAGCTCCTAGCCATGGATTCACACACTAGTACTACCACTACATCCTTATCGAGCCTCCAGCTGCTCATCCCACTTAGGTGTACGATTTACTTACTCATCTTGATGATACATGCTGACTTAATTGAGCGCGGTTACTGCAAAGCCAGCAAAAACGCTCTCAGGACTTTCAGTCCTTTGATTTAAATTGGGTAGTAGCCTTTTATAGGCCCCTATTAAAGAACCAAAAAAAGCCCTGCTTCTTGTTTCTACCACATATGGTGGTTTCATTTCAAATTGCATCCAAATTTCATTGTTGTCTGCAACCTCTTTCAATTTGGACCAGTCTAAAGTTTCAAAAAACGGGAAAGGGTTAAAGTTAATTTTATTTCATTTCAGGCAACAATCAAGTCAATGGTACCTTTCTTTACTCTAACTGGATGTGTGTAGCACTATATGTGATGTCTAGATTCAAATCAAGACAAATTGGGAAGATGGAAATCTGGTTTTCTCTGAACAGAGGATTGATATGATGTTGGAGAGGGTTGGATTACTTGGACAGTAAATTGAAACTTTACACATGACACTGATTACTGGGAGATAGTATCAGAATAAATGGAAATGAGGTTGTTAAAAAATTGTAAACAGTTCAGAAAGAAAAGGATTTAATTCTTCTTAGTTTATAAGTGATTACAAAACTGCTATGTTTTAAATCATCTAACACGTTTTGGTATCATATGGTTTCTTATTAACAGTTAACGTTAATAGACAAATAAAGAAAAAGGCTTAACTGCTGAAACTGTCTGCTATAAAATACAATTAGAACCAAAGAAATTTATAGATTGTGAATAAGATTCAAATAAAGCACAAATATGGAAGTAACAGAAGAAGTCAAACAAAACGCAAACATTATGATAGACTCTGCAAATAATGAACAGCAAATTTTAGATGATTTAGAATCTAGACCTGAGAATCCCTTTCTATGCCATCTGTGTGGGGCTGTATACACAACAAAACTTAGCCTAGCCACTCATTTGAAGGCACACTTATTTAAGGAAGAACCATATCTACTGAAGAGTGATAAATATGATAGGATGTTTCAACATAAATCATCACTTACTTGTCATAAATCTAAACATCAAAAAGGGGGGCACTTAACATGTGAGGAGTGCGGAAAAAAATTTACGAGAAAAAGCAATCTTAAACGCCACAAATTAATGATTCATGATGGAAGAGATTCAAGAGAACCATATACATGTGATACTTGTGGTAAACAATTTGCTTATAGACGCTACTTGATACATCACATAAGGTATCATACTGGTGACGTGATTTATGAATGTAATGTGTGTTTGAAAGTATTGAAATGTAAAAAATCTTTAAATCTGCATATGTTAACACATTCTCAGGAAAGAAAGTACATGTGTCTCATTTGTTCGAAAACTTTTAAACATAACAGATATCTTTCAAGACATATGAAGTTACATACCAGTCCTAAGCCTTCAATACCCTGTAGAATATGCAATGTATCCTATTCATCTAGATTAGATCTAAGAAAACACATGGCTACTCACAAAGAGCTGAAAAGTTTTTATTGCAATCTCTGTAATCAAGATTTTGGAAACCGAATTAGATGGAACAAGCACAGAGAGTCTCACATTGCTGAAAATAGTTGGAAATGTGTCAAATGTTGTGAGATATTTTCAAATAAGGGTATATTGAATTCTCATAGGAGGAATGAACATCGTAATATAACACCGGAAGACATGTGTAAATGTAACTTTTGTGGTCAGACCTTTACTCATTCAGGTACTTTAAAGTTGCACCAAAAGACACATATTGCAGAAAACAGTTGGAAATGTTTGGATTGCAGTGAAATTTTTTCAAGCAAATGTTTGTTACTTCACCACAGAAAGATGAAACATAACAAATTGCCAAATAGATTTGAGCATTGTGACAAGACCTTTACTAGAAACTTTCACAAGGAGGATCACACAGCTGAATACAGTTGGAAATGTCATGTGTGCAGAGAAATACTTCCAGATAGAAGTTCATTAACTTCTCATAAAAAGATTGGTTGTACAATCAAAACTCACAAAAATGTAAAAAAATATGTATGCAAACTGTGCAATACTTGGTTCGATAGTAAAAGGGAAATGGTTAAGCACAGAAAGACTTATCCATTTAAGTGTGAATTTTGTCATAAGGTGTTTCATCTAGAGAGCAACCTTACAGCTCATAATAAAATTCATATTGCTAAAAACAGTTGGAGATGCAAAGAATGTAACAGGGTATTTCAAGATATGAGGTCATTGGTGGTCCATTTAAATGTGAATCATTTTGACAAAAGGAAAAAAACAAGTAAAATTGCCTGCGATGAATGTCCAGAAAATAAAGAGCATACACAGCACAATGTGTCAGAAAATACAACACAGGACCTCAAGAGAAAATCAATGCCTTGGGCTAGTCTTTTGCTTTCAAAAGCACCAAAAGAATCCCCTATACATCTCAAGGTTAATTCAGAATCTTCTGAAAGACTTTCAAAAGCACAAAAAAAATCCCCCATACACCTTGAGATGAACCCCAAAACTCAAAAAAGACTTCCAAAAACATCCAAAAAATCCAAAGTGCATATTGAGGTTAGACCGGAATCTCCAGACACACTTACTTGTTTGCCATGTGGATTCAAGTTTAAATTTAGGATATCATTTCAAGAACATAAGAGAATTCACTCAGAATATACTTGCTATCACTGTACCCTTGCATTTCCTAATGTTAAGACATATTCATACCACATGAAGACACATGATTTCAGCTGTGGTGTATGCAATATTTGGTTCAAAACTGTTGCTTTACTCTGTAAGCATTTGGCCATTCATCATGAAATTGGATACAAATGTAAATTGTGCAATATGAAGATTCTTGAAGCCAGCCATTATAAAAGACACCTTCTTAGAATCCATAAGACAGAATTCACTTGTAAACTCTGTTTCTTGAAATGTCATAGTAAATCACAATTAGACATGCATATATTTGATGCTCATAAGAAGCTGTTCTGTGCTCAAAATTTATACTACTGTGAGTATTGTGGCGAGTCCTTTCTTACTAGACTACACCTCACCATTCATACTGATAAGGAACATGAACACAGAAATGAATGTAAGCATTTCAAAACTGAATTTTTGTCAAAATATGAATGGAAAAGTAATAAATGTGTTTTTCATTACAAAAGACAGAAAAGTGTATATTGTAATTTGTGCAAGAAACACATTAACATACAGAAGGCTTCAAACTACCATTTTTTGGTTCAAAACACATTGAAAATGTATGGATGTTCCAAATGCCAAAAGATATTTTTGCAGGAGTGTAGAATGAGAGAACATGAATTTGTTCATACTATGGTCGAAAAGATAAGTAAGCTTCAAGATGATGCAAATGTTAGTAAAGATAAATCTATCTTTGGTTCTTCGGAGGATTTGAGCAATCATGGAGAACAAACAAAAAGTCTACCTTTAAATTCAGTAAGACCAAATCAAAATCTTGACACAAGTCTTGTAGATGAAAATAATGGCCTTGCTGCAAGTTATGTAACAACTGATGTTGCAGGACAGTCAAACAATATTGAGATGTCCACAGATACTTTAGAAAATCTAAATGAAGAGAATTATAAAGAATCTGGTAATAGGGAGAGAACTGCCAGTCCTAATACTTCTATTAGATACGATCAAAATGTTAGTGTTCTTACTGCCAATACAAGTCCATGCCATATGCATGTGGATGGATATAAAATAGAAGTGAATGAAGACTTTGAATCAGACTTTGAATCAGAAACAGATTCATGTGTCAATCTTGAGAGAGCAGAGACTACTAAAAGTGAATATTTAGATGGAACTGCTAATGATAATGCTGAAGGGCTGGAAGCTAGGAAAGTTGTTCTTAATCATCCATTAGCTTATAAAGCAGCTGGCAATGGTCCTCAAGAAACTGTCAACAAAATAATCCAGATTCCTTCTAGTACAGCTCATTATTTGTTGAAAGAAATTAATCTTTCTGATACAACGGATGGTTACTCAGATATTGAAGGCAAGAAAATATCTATTTTGAAAGATCACACTTATGCTAAATCTTTGAGAATAGTAGGAGCACATGCTAAATCTTTGAGAGTAGTAGGAGCACATGCTAAATCTTTGAGAGTAGTAGGAGCATATGCTAAATCTTTGAGAGTAGTAGGAGCACTCAGTTATGTAGAAATCAAAGTAGAAGCTGAAGATCCAATTATGTCTGTGGATGAACATCAAATGATTATGCAAGAATCAAACCAAAGAAATGAAAAGGTAGAAACCAAAAAAGAATTTGATGAGGTTATTTCTGTTGCAGGTGAATATCCACACACTATAGAAAAAACAAACCAAATAAGTGATAATGATGAAGTCAAAGTAGAAATTGGTGACAAAACAATGTCGTTGTATGGTTGTCCCCAGATTACAAAAATACTAAAGCAAACAAATCAGTGTGTAGAAATTAATCAAAAAGTTAATGAAACCATGGATGAATATCCACATATGCAAACATTAAACCAAACAAATGAAAATGTACAGATCAAAGTAGAAGTTGATGAGGTTGATACCGTCATTGATCAAAATCCAGTCATGATAAAAACACTAAACCAAGAAAATAAAAATGTAAAATCTAAAGTGAATGATGATGATATAATTACATCAATTAATGAATATCTAAAGATTATGCAAGCATCAAACAAGGTAAACGAAAACGCTGAAGTAGAAATAGGTTTTGATGATGTAAGTACAGTTTATGGTAATTATCCTCGGATCAAAACAATAAAACAAACAAATGCACATGTAGAAAACGAAATAGAAGTGAATAATGCAATTATGGCAGTTGATGACAGCCAACAGTTTATGCAAACAGAGGAACAATCAAATAAACAAGAGAAAGTAGGATTAGAGTTAACTGGACTTGACTTTACTTTTACAAGAATATGTGATTTAAAAGACAACAAATCTGAGGACTCAGGCATAGACACAGTCAAGGTTAATAACAAACTGGACAAGAAAACTTTAAAGGGAATGTCTCAGTTTGAAAAAAGCTTGAACAGTAAACTTGATTTAGCGGGGAAGAAGGATGTAACAAAACAAAAACTCAAAGGCAATTCAGATAATAATTCTGCTGGCCAGTATCTGTGTAGTTTTTGTAAGGTTGAATTTCCAAACAGAATCTCTTGTTGGATTCACCTGAGAGATCATTGTGATAAATACTTCGACCTCACATGTGATATTTGTTATCACAAGTTCTTCCGTATGGATGATGTCATAGTCCATAAAACTAATGATCACAAACGCAAAAGCCAGCCATATAGATGCTGTTTTTGTTCTGAAAAATTTTCTGATAAAGATGTTTGTAAATATCATATCAAATTTAAACTTTGTGAACAACCTAGACATGTTGACTGGTCCAAATTCAAAAATGTTGCTGGCAACAATTGATATTTTACGAAATTTTGAAAATATTTGTTTTTTGTGAAGAAAACATTGTGGATAATGAAGAAATTGTAGGTAACATGCAATTTCTTCTTTTTCCAAAAAGTTTTCCTATTTCTTGGGGGATGTGAAAAAGTGGTTATGTGTGGGAATGGGTTATCCAAATATCCAAAATATTTATGTATTTTGATGCTTTTCAATGGAAAAAGCTTTGGAAAACATTGTGAGAGAAAGTCAAATCGCTTGTACCAACCACTTAATTCTAAGTAGAAGTCATAGCAAAGATATTGGGGCATTTGTGTAATCCTAAAACCTGTGCATACTTATGAATGGATGAATGAATCGACATTGAGTCATTGCTCCTATGGGCAGGTGGGCTGACATCTATGAATGGTATATTGTGAAAACTTTGAAAAATCAGAATCAAGTTGATCGATTTTTTACAGAAGTTATCCTTGGGCAACTCTTGTCATATTCCTGTAAGAAAATTAATAGGATAAAAACATGAATTAGTAGGGCTCATTTCCAAAAATGATGTAATGTGAAAACTTCAAAAATCTTCTCAGACACCTGCAGATGGATTTCACCTACATTTCACAAGATTTATTTTTATCATTTGTGACCCCTAGATTAGGATTTATACAGAATTTGATTGGTTAAAAAACACGACTTTAATGGGTGAGGCTAATTTCCATAAATGGTATGTAGTGATAAGTTTAGAAATCTTCTCTAAGGATGGATTTAACCAAATTTTAATGGAATGATATTTTTGTGATCCTTTATCAGACTTTTAACGAAATTTACAGTAATTTAAATACCTATAACCCATTCCCAGACAATGGTGCCTTTTCATGCCCCCAAAGAAAAATTGTTTAAAAACTTTGTGAGCAATGAATAAATTGCTTGTTACAAGCAATTTATTCATTGCTCACAATGTGTTATACCCAGAAAGATGAAAAAATCTAAAATTTCATACACTTAAATTTGTCGTCTGCCATTCCTTTCAATTTGGACCATTCTAAAATTTTGCTGTCTAGAAATGGGTTAATAATAATGCTGTAGTATATGGCAATTTTTCAGATAGAGATGGTGATGTAAGAGAAATAATTGTTACAGCTTGACTGAGAATATTTGTTGTGTGAAGGAAAGTTGCCTCCATTTAACCCCATTTTTCCAGACAGCAATATTTTAGACTGGTCCAAATTGAAAAAAATTGTAGACAACAGTTTAAAAAGTTATGAATTTTCACTTTTTTAGCACACCTGAGCACAAAGTGCTCATGGTGAGCTTTTGAGATCGTTGAATGTCTATTGTGCGTCATGCTACCTCAACAATTGAAGTGTTTACACTCTATAGGCCACAATTTTGGCTCAATCTTCATGAAACTTGGCCAGAATATTTATTAGGTCATAAGGTTGAGCCCTGTTGATTATAGGAAGGTTCTTTTGGAAAACACAGGAAAAGGGGCCTTAATGACAATTTCTTTGTTAACACTCTAGAAGTCATGATTTTGGATCAATTGTCATGAAACTTGGTCAGGATAATTGTTAGGTGACAAAGATGAATCTTGTAGATTATGGAAAGGTTCTATAGGAATCAATAGAAAAAGGGGTCATAATGACAGTTTGTTTACAATATAGAAGTCACAGTTTTGGCTCAATCTTCATGAAACTTGTTATAGTTATTTGTCTCTAGTTGCACTTTTTTTAAAAACAGACAATTTAAGTGAGCGATCTAGGGCCTACATGACCCTCTTGTTTAAAGCTTTGAATCATCAACTCCTTTCAATTTGGACCAGTATTTTGCTGTCTTGTAATGGGTTAAACTGTCCAACAACAAAAATTATTATGCAAACATTGCTTGTCCAGGCTTTGTAAATGAATGATTTGGCTGGTCATTTGTTGTTGATCTGACAATTGACCAATCACTTGCCCCCAAACATTAAGTCTGACAAGAAGTTCCTCTTAGATATTTAACCATGCTATTTTGAAAGTTATGGCCAGTTACATGTAACAGATAAGTAGAACTGGTTTGCGACCTAAACGCTGTAACTACAACTTGAATAAGCTGTAGTTATGACATTTAAGTCGCACAACCAACAAAAATGCTTCTCATAAATGGCGACCATTTGTTGGAGTTTAAAGTTAACTTCCAATCTAAATGAATTATTTCATTGGCTGACTGATTATTTGATTCACAGCTGAGATTGGTCAATTATCCCTTTCCCGTTCAATGCCAGGTTTTTATGGCCCTGTGATTCTATTATTTGGAAAACATTATGGAAAAAGAAGAAATTGCTTGAAACATGCAATTTCTTCTTTTTCCACAGTATTTACTACCATACTGAATGGTTATTTTTCAAAATAAATCCTTTTCAAATTTTCACTAGCAAAACCTTTGAAGGTATCAAGGTCTAAAATTTTGTAAAACAGAAAAGGGTTAACCCTCTGATTACTGATTCATTGTTTCAGATGTATGAACCCTTCAACACACAGTCCCGCTTTTTTATGCCTTGAGAAATGTTTTCATTGAAAACTTTCTGTTAATAGGAGAAACTGCATTTTCTTTTACCTTTAGCACTTCTCCCAAGACTCCATACCTTTAGACAAGTCTAACCTTGTCAACAATTCACATTTAATGGAATTTTGAAATACTTAGACTTTTTGGGTAAAAACATTGTGGATAATGAAGTAATTGCTTGTCACAAGCAATTTCTTCATTATCATTAATGGTTTCCACACCCGGTTTTTTGAGGCGCTAAAAAAGTAAGATTGTGTGGGAAGTGGGAAAGGGCTATTTGTTTTCACTGAATTAAGATTGAAAATGGTGATCTTTAAAATCCCTTGTAGTATTGACTTACTCTATGATCATTATTACTGAATAAAGTTTTTAGGCCTTTCCTGGATAAACAAGGGATTTTACGTCACTGTGATTTTATATTTGAGAAAACAATATGGGAAAAGGAGAAATTGCTTATGATAAGCAATTTCTCCTTTTCCCACAGTGTTTTCTACCACATAGGGTGGCTTTATTTGGAATTGCATCCAATTTTCATTGTCGTCTGCATCCTCTTTCAATTTGGACCAGTCTAAAATTTCAAAAACCAGGAAAGGGTTAAATTAGGTGAATTAGTTTTCTTTGTTTATTTGAATTAGGTTTTATGTCTTTTTTTTATACGCCCGAAGGGTTGTATTATGTTATGGCCCCGGTCGTCCGTCCGGCTGTCTGTCCATCTGTCCGTCTGTTAGCAATTTTTTGTGTGCGCAACTCCTCCTAAACTTTAAATGGGAATGAGCTGAAACATGGCACAATTACTCTCCATGATGTCTAGTCGTGCACAAGATCTTGAAATTCAAATTGCTCCAGTCACACTTGAGTTATGAATTATCTGCCCCTGAATTGAACGAAAATCACTGTTTATTGTGTGCGCAACTCATTCTAGACTATCAATGGGAATGAGCTGAAACTTGGCACAATTACTCTCCATGATGTCTAGTTGTGCATTAGACCTTTGAAATTCAAATTGCTCCAGTCATACTTGAGTTATCTTGAATAATCTGCCCTTGAATTGAAAAAAAAACCAACTTTATTTCTTGTGAGCTTTATTGCTCCTACATTTTGAATGGGAATGAACTGAAACTTGCCAAAAATACTCTGTATGATTTCTAGTTGTGCTTAGGACTAAAATTTGTTTGATATGTCAAGTTGTTATTGAATTATCTGCCCTTTACTTAACAATATAGCTTAAAATTACAGGGGGGGGGGTTGCACAACTCCTAAAAATTCTATTGGATTGAACTGAATCTTGTCATAATGTATCACTGATATTTAGTTGAGCATTAGACTCACTTCAGAAATTGAAAAAGCTTGGGTCTTTCTTGAATTATCTGCCTCGGAATGGATTGAATTCAAATTTCAAGGTCTTTTTTAGCTCTGAAAACTGAACTATTGTAATTTACTTGTCAAGATCAGTTTTTTTTCAAGGTCATATTTTTATTGCTTGTGGTGATTACTTTCTGTTGAAACTGTTTCCAGGTCATTGGTCAAGGTCATTTTTTTTATGTCAATTGTATTCAAATTATAGAATCTAACTATTGTACATAATGTTGAATGATAAGTTATTATAAAGCTGTCTTGTTTCTCAAGTGTAAACAGTATAATTCAGGTGATAAGATCTTTATGTTTTTTGACAAAAATCATTAGCTATCATTCAAGCTTGGGTTACTGAAAAGCCAATGTTACTGACAAGCCCCTTCGGGCGTATATGCACCGCTCTGCGAAGCTCTTGTTACAGTATTTCATCAGATTCCTCCAAAGAATTTTGATCAGATGAAAATCATGGCTTTAATAGGCAGGTCTAATTCCATGTAACGGTAAAGGCTTTGAAAATCTTTTTTCTCAGAAACCAGGTGATAGATTTCAACCAAATTGTACAGGAATGATGATTGGGTTACGCTTTATCATTTTGATCTGATGAAAAACATGGCTTTAATTAGCGGGGCTAATTTCTTTGATTATTTTTCTCGGAAACCAGGTGATGGATTTCAATCAAAGGTCACAGGAACGATACTTTGTTGACTGTTTATCAGGTGTTTAAAAAGAAGTTTAATCAGATGAAAAATATAACTTTTATAGATTGGGCTTATGTCTATATATGGGAAACCTTTGCAAATCTTTTTCCTAGAAACCAGTTTATGGATTTCAACCACATTTCACAGGAATGATCCTCTGGTGACTCTTTTACAGATTCCACAAATTAATTTTGATTCGTTGAAAATGTGGCTGTTAAGGTTGTGGCTTATGTCCATATATGGTATCCAGTAATTCTTTTTTAGAAATTTGTGAATACCTTTTTCATCTTACTTGGCAAATGTATTTTTTTAAATCAATTTTCGCGGTTGAAATATTAAAAGATTTCAGTGACGAGATTTTTTTGCCACACATGGTGAATATAATTCTTTAAAACACCATTTGCTTAATAAGTACAATAAGGCCTGTGGAGCGGTACAGACACTTAAGCGCCTCCAGTTTATGTTGGGCATCATAAAATTTATGTTATGTAATGATTTAATAAGCGTAATGAATTGAAAACGTGCTACGTTGTTAAATGTGACTTATTGCACCACCGTGTGCTTTGCTATGAAATACAGAAATCGTCGATGGGTGACTATAACCGGTAATTACAGCTCATTATTATCTACAGCTAAGAGGTCTATGTCGGCCACTACTAAAATGCTTCTTCAATCATTCAAATTATAATTGATATCAGTATTAATCTTCTTGTAGTATGTGTTGGAAAAAACGTGAAAAATAAAAAGAAGTGAAAAATGTTAATCAATTCTTCGCATAAAGAAGAACTGTACGAGGCGTTTCTAGATCAAACTATACTTTAAAAAACAATGCAAAGATTTTGATTTTGTTAATACAATAAGTGGTTAACGAGACCACTGTTAATATATTTCTAATGTAAAAAGGAGATTGTTTTCTAATATCTAAAAGAAGGGTTTTGTCAGATTTTTTTTAAAACAAAGATTAAAAAAAATAGTTCCCTTACCTATAATATTGCGTTTATAATCTGATTTAAGATAATTAAATTCTATTCTTGTGTTCTAAGCTCCACTGGCTGAAAGCCAGTGAGCTATTGTCATAGCGTTGTGTCCGTCGTGCGTGAGTCCGTCCATCCGGTCGTCCGTCCGTCTATCCGTAAACTTTTACTTTGAAAATCTTCTCCCCAGAAAGTACTGAACAGATTTCAACCAAATTTGACAGAAATGATCCTTTGTTGACCCTCTATCAGATTCCTTCAAAGAATTTTGATCGGATAAAAAAATGGCTTTAATGGGCGGGGCTAATCTCCATTTATGGTAAAAGCTTTGAAAATCTTCTCAGAAACCGGCAGATGGATTTCATCCAAATTTCACAGAAATGATCCTATGGTGAACCCTAATCAGATTCCTTCAAAGAATTTTGATCGGATAAAAAAATGGCTTTAATGGGCGGGGCTAATCTCCATTTATGGTAAAAGCTTTGAAAATCTTCTCAGAAACCGGCAGATGGATTTCAACCAAATTTCACAGAAATGATCCTATGGTGAACCCTAATCAGATTCCTTCAAAGAACTGTGATTGGATGAAAAACATGGCTTTAATGGGCGGGGCTTATTTCCATATGTGGTAAAAGCTTTGAAAATCTTCTTCTTAGAACCTAATGGATGGATTTAAACTAAATTTCACAGAAATAATCTTTGAGTGACCCTCTATCAGATTCCATCAAAGAATTGTGATCGGATGGAAAACATGGCTTTAATGTGCGGGGCTAATTTCCATATATGGTAAAAGCTTTGAAAATCCTCTACTCAGAAACCGGCGGATGGATTTCAACCAAATTTGACCAGAATGATCCTTAGGTGACATTTTATCAGACCATGAAAAAAATTTGATTGGATGAAAAATATGGCTTTAATTGGCAGGGTTAATATCCATATATGGTATATACTGAAAACATTGTAAATTCCTTCGAAACCTGTTGATGGATTTCAACCAAATTTCACGGGAATGATAACCAGATGACTGTTTGTAAGGTTCTTTCATATATTTTTGATTGGTTGAAAAACATGGCTATTATGGTGGCGGGTTATGTCCATATATGGTATACAGTGAAAATTTCACATAATGTATTTTACATGACTTTTCTCTAGAACTATTTCAAAGATTCCAATGATTTAGATTTATTTTCATTATATCCAGTTTATTTTAAATTAATTGGAAAATTTGCTTAATCAGTAGATTCATGCCTGTGGAGCGATACAGGCGCTCAAGCGCCTCTAGTTTATAACTCGACTAATTCGAAATAACTTCAGTCAAATGGTTTCCTTGGTTATTTGTAAAAAGAGGGCACCTAGGCAGTCGGTGGATAAAAATAAACAAGCATTCTGAAGTATTGCATGGCAATACCAAGTCCCCTACCGGCTTTATATATATCCCTAGAGCGGTATGTTTTTTGGGCAGTAAAGGGATTACTACCCACCCCCCCCCGCCAAAAAAAAAAAAAAAAAAAAAATTACTGTTGTATCAAATTTTGTGAGCAATTCTTAAACACACAAACATAAAAAATAGGCGTCTCTTTTTGTTGTTAGCTAAATTATACTTCATAAAGTCATCTGTTCCAAGAGAATTAAGAGTTAAGACCATAAAGCCCAAGTAAACTTTAAACGAAAGCTTTCAAAAATCTGTCTAGGATTATGAATGCTTTTCGGTTATCAAAATATTTTGCCTTGATCACTTCATGCAACCACTTTTAACAATTTGTTCAGTCAATGTAACAGTGACTGGAGCACCTTACAGTGTATTCCTGGTATCTCTCTCACCAGTACCATCCTAAAATCCTTTACAAGCCTTGGAAAGGCAATGGACTGTAATTAAACTCAATATTTTTAATATGTAACTTATTTTGCGAAAGCATCCATATCTTGCTCAAAAATCAATGGTCTGGAACAGAACTTGAACTCGTTCTGTAACTCATCAATGCTGACTCACTTATCAAAAATCAGCTCAATACCTGCAAGTGTTAAGAAAAAAGTCTGGAAAAACTGTAATTTCCCAAGTCTAGCATCGACATCTCCCTCAAAAATCAATGGACCGGAACAAAACTTACACTTGTTCTGTAACTTATCAATATTGACTCACAAAATAAAAACCTCCTTCATATCACAAAGGGTTTAGAAAAAATACGGAAAACCGAATTTTCCTGGTAATTTTTTTAAGTCCAGCAACCATATCTTCCTCGAAAATCAATGTCCGGAACCACATGAAACTTGTTGTGTAACTCATTGATGTTGACTCACATACCAAAAAAACAGCTCAATATCTTCAAGGATTAAGAAAAAAAGTCCGGAAAACTTAATTTCATGGTAATTTTCTAAGTCAAGCATCCGTATCTTCCTCAAAAATCAATGGCCCGGAACCAAACTCAAACTTGTTCTGAAACTAATAGTTACAGACTCACGTACCAAAAAATAAGCTCAATATCTCTGAGGGTTAAGAAAAAAGTCTGGAAATTGAAATTTCTTGGTAATTTCTAAGTACAGCATCCGTATCTTCCTCAAAAATCAATGGACCAGAACCAAACTCGAGCTTGTTCTGTTACAAATCATACGGACTCACATACCGAAATTCAGCTCAATCTCAATATCTCTTGGGGTTAAGAAAAAAGTCCGGAAACTGAAATTTCTTGGTAATTTCTAAGTTCAGCATCCGTATCTTCCACAAAAATCAATGGACCGGAACCAAACTCGAGCTTGTTCTGTAACTCATTGATGCGGACTAACATGCCAAAAAACAGCTCAATATCTCTGGGGGTTAAGAAAAAAAAGTCCGGAAAACTGAAATTTCTTGGTAATTTCTAAGTCCAGCATCCGTATCTTCCACAAAAATCAATGGACCGGAACCAAACTCGAACTTGTTCTGTAACTCATTGGTGCTGACTCACATACCAAAATCAGCCCAGGGTTAAGGAAAAAAGTACGGAAAACTGATATGTCCGGACTGACAGACGGACGGAGCACAAACCTATAGTCCCCTTCGGCTTTCGCCGGTAAGGGACTAAAAAGCGGATCATCATGAGATATACCCGATTTAAATCTCATATGTTACCCGTGAACTTCTGCGCGGTAGGAAGATACACATAAGTTACTATATAAGACTAAACCAGGAGCTTATGTTAGGTCATCGTCAACGTTTAATATTCACGCACACTGTAACCCTTTAATGGTGAAAAAAAAATCTCAGAACGATGGAGGATACAGACGAAATTTAACATAGCATGTGTATCTGAAAAAAAAATGTAAAAACACTTTTCTTAAATCATAATTATGTTAAAAGCCAATGAGCTGAAACAATAGTTCATTATGAAAGAAACCTTCGCTAATTTTGTTTCCAGAAATAGAATATGAAAACTAGAATGACGGAATGAAAAATTGTTTCCCTCGGAAGGGAAGACAATTGGATTGATTTATTGAATGGGGTTTAACGCACGCCGCTTTTAACAGTATTTCAGTTATATCGCGGCGGCTGGAGCACCTAACAATGGATTCCTGGTATTTCTCACACCAGTACTACCACTATATATTATTTCCTAGCCTCCAGCTGCTATCCCACTTAGGTTTACGATTATCCACCCATTGGTGAGAGACAAATGTCAATTAGAATGTTTAAATGTAAAAACAAATTATTACAATAATTTCACAGTTAACATTCTAATAAAAGCAAGTAAGATATTACGAGAGTATTCAATGTTAAATTTCCACTAGAATTAAAAGGGAAGTAATCAATGCTGCAGGGCTGAGTTATTTCGTTTTGCACCCAATACTAGTACAGGGGAACTACTTTTTCTTATTGTATTTGAGTTGCTTTCCATGTAAAATCCTAAATCCTATTTCTCAACTTAGCTCATTCCCACTTAATACCATTTTAGACAGGTTCAAATTGAAAGAAATTGTTGATGGCATCTTATCGCGTCTTAATTAAGAATTAGTGTCTAAATGGGTAGAAGACATTGAGAGAATAGAAAATATTGCTTGTTATATATGCAGTTCCCCTCCTTAAGGTCGGTATCGATGTTTTTAACATGTCTCAGACTTTAATTATTCATATTCCCTCTCATGAACTATTTGAATACAATATTCTGAAAAGCAGTTTTGCGAAAATCAGAGGTGGCTTATCAGAGAAAATAAGAGTATTTTCCTAATAGCCGACGTAGGTTATTAATCTATTTTCAGATTAACTCTGACGGTTGCAATCAATAAAGGGTCATTCATGTGGTGCGAATAACCGTTGGAATCTCGCATTTAGTTTGGATTACGTCATCAGGAGTTATGTTCGCTAGTCGGTCTTAGTTCTAAAAAGATCAGTTTAAAACTGTCGTAAGCGTTATTATGAATATAAACACTTACCGTAGTTTAGCGCTAACCATTTGAAGTGACATGATTTCGGACGTTGATTGTTTCGCTAGTCAATTTGTTATCATCCCTTGACTTCGGATCATATGCAAATGAGGTCACGCCATGTCGACAACCTAACTCCGTGATATCTATAAATAACCTGGAATTCTGCCGAGCCTTTGCTGTTTAACCACAAATAGCCACTTTAAACCTATAAGATTACCACCAAGACAATATCTGGCTCAAATTTAAGTATCAAATGTTCGTTAGAGCGTATCTTGGCATTTTTTCTTGTCTAGGTTTCAGAAACATCGATAGGGCCTACCTCCATTTAACACAATCATCTAGAGGAACGTATAAATGAGACTGATACAGGCACTCAAGCGCATCTAGTTCATGGCTTGAAATCATAATGTCAGTGGGTCCTGTTGGGCGTTATATTTCAATTTAGATACCCTCTAACTCGTCATATCCGCTTTCTTTGAGTTTTACGCACAGCATTACAAAATGTGTTAAAGAATGCTAGAAAGCTTCAAAAGAAAGGGTTCCTTTGTAACAAAATAAGAAAGAGCGTGAGCACCCAATGTCTGTGGTGCCGTGCCGTTTTATCCGCATCACCCACTATTAATTGCTGTCGTGTCGTTTTATCTGAATCACCCACTATTAATTCACACAGTCCTTTTACTAAGCCAGTAGGCTAAATTCAAGGAAATTTTGCAAATATTTCTTTGGGATGAAGCTAAAGTAAATTAAATTTAATTCAGTATGGTTACCTAGACAAAATGAATGATTTACTGGCAGCAGATTGTTTGTATTTCCGTTTATTTATCGTCGCTACCGTAGCACATGCCCATATGAGCGACGCCCCCAGAAGATGGTTAGTTGTTACGGGGGATAGTGCAAGGATACAGGACGAAACTACTGAGAGCCCCGCCTGGTTCTTTAACGTGCTCGATGGATAGCATCGTCACACGGGGCCTCGGTTTAACGTCTCATCCGAAAGACAATTACTTAGTTAGTTGATTTGGTCAGCCCAGGGCTCGAACCCGTGATCTTGAGGTTTGAAGTCAAGTGCTCTACCAACTGAGCTAATCGGGCTGACAACTGGCAGCAGAACACTTAGAGAATCAATATTTCGTGTTTGGCATCTGTAAGTTAACACCTTCCTAATCCTAGTATTCTCCGTTGGTGATGTTCTTGAACAAGTGTGTTAAATTGAATTTAATTTTTGACAAAGCATTAAAAGAATTTGCACAGACAAGGGTGTCAATATCTATCTCAACTTTGACATTGAACAAAGATTTTCAACTTAGAAGAAGAGAAATCATTCTTGCTCCTTGCAATTCCGACGCTGATACTGAACAAGTGTGTGAAATAAATTTAAAATCGATCCGATAGTTCGGAAATTTCGTCCTAGTAGAGGGACAGACAAAATACTGATGGACCGTAAGACACACGTACATACAGACGGGAGAGGTAGCAGAAACATATTTTTCTTCTGAGTAGGACAACATCTTTAGACATATGCACCAGCCAACAGTTACAAGTTTTATTTCAGCAATATTTCTCGGTGAACGGAAACTTGTAACGAAACGGAAACTCCCTCCATTATTATAGACGACAACAATAAGAGCCTGATTGCGAACGCAACCAGGCGAAACAGAAATCAATAATCAGCTACTATTTGACTGGTTCACAAAACGTCTCTTAATTGCACAGAGTTCTGTGTAATGATTAATACAGCTCTTTACCAGATTTTTTTTAAATCAGCGTGTTTTTATTACAGAAAATACGTGACTTTGAATGAATGTAAGTGTTTGGAAAACGGATTAATAAATGAAAGCAATTTTCAAAAACTTTAATTTGCACACATGTGTAATTTTATCGAGATAAAAGCTGATTCGAGTGGAATGCATCGGGATGCCTTTATCAGAGGTTGGTTGAATCAATGTCTTTTGGTCAATAACACTAACTAATGTTGTTTTTAACGCATGGAACATCAAACTAGTGAATAATCCAGTAAATGAAGAATAAGATAAGGTCGCCATTGGCCTAGTTGGTAGAATGCATATTGCTTAAATCCTAGATATCGAGAGTTACCCATCTATCATACTAAATGTCTTTTAGGTGAAACGTTAAATCAAAACATCTTGTAACAGCTCTCAACACCGAGTAGGCTTACCTTACAGAACTAGATGATCCTAGTACTGTCGGCTACTATTATTGCACTTCCACCCGTAAAAACTAAGCGCATATCTTTGGAAGCCACCGTGAATGAAATTAAAATACACATAGGCGAGGTCATCTGTTCTTAGAATGGCTTTCAAGCGCTCCGGCTTACGATCTTAATGAACAACTTTCAAAATTAATATTCCTTCAGATATCCACACCTTTACCGATGTTTTTACACCAGCTCGGATGGATTCGATAATGTACCAGATATGTGGGTGAATAATAAAATGCACTGTTAATGTTTACACATATATCTAGAAAACAACGTTTTAACTTCAAATTAGGAGAATCTATTATTAAAAAAACAGAGGATATATGCCTAATTGGATTTTACTGAAATATTATTGGTAACGCGCTACTACCCAGAAATATTATCAGATTCCCGTCAAACTTGTAAAACATGTTTGTAAGGTCATGAGATCGTTTCTTTTATGATTGGCAAGTGATTACGCCCGAAACCACGTCAAAGGTGCTTTTTAGTCGGACCGGGATTTGCGTATATTTGCAAACAAATTCTAGACGTGTTTGGTTGTTGCAATTCTAAGCCTGCGATGTTGTTACATTATCTATCTGAACTGAAGTATAACTAGTTGTTTGCCCCTGTAACAGTCTTTTTCGGAAATTTGACCTTGACTAGCAACACTGACCTTGACCAATGCCCAGGACCTTACAAGCAACTGATGACTATCAATGCAAGGAACCTATGCCCTAAATATGAGTAATGTATCACGTATATAAAAGTTTGTGTATCTTTTGCTGCCCGCAGATAGATAGACGGACGGACATCGGTAAAAAATGCAATACTGATTCAAGGTCATTAAAAGAATTAATGATTGGCGACCTTTACGTCGTAACCACAGCTTGAATAAGCCGTAGTTTCCGCGTTTAATTTGCCAAACCAACAAAACATGCTTCATATAAATACCATCGTGGGCCCCAACGGATAGTCTCGCCGTTTACTCTACATTCCTACTTCAACTTGAATGGGGAGATGTAACGTAATCAGAGTAGGGTGGGTAGTAGACAATGGTGAATACCGACAACTGTAGGACTTCAGAGCACGCTTCCTGTCTAATTGAATGATTTGATTTTTTTTTCATCGGCTAACCGTCAATCGGGATGCTTCCGTCAGAAAACAGGGAACAAGACCTTATGTAGTTCGGTCACTCACAGCATAGGTTATCAGATTGACCAATATGATCAGATTCACTTGAAACTTACACACCGTGTTTGTTATGTCATAAGAACTGGCGGAGAGCTGGTCCCACTCACTGTCACCGCAAGTCACACCAACCGACTCTACAAGGAAGTTCCACTATTAACCCATTCCCATTTGACAAAATTTTAGACTGGTCCAAATTGAAAGAAGATGCAGACGACAATTTCAAGTTGATGGAATTTTAATTCTTCTCACCTTTTGGGATAGAAAACATTAAGGATAATGAAGAAATTGCTTGATACAAGCAATTTCTTCATTTTCCACAATGTTTTCCAAAGCTTTTTTCTTGAAGGGCGTAAAAAGGTGGGATTGAGTTGGAATGGGTTAAACGGAGTTAATTTTCAAAATTTATGACAAGTAACACGCAACAATAATTAAAATGGTTGGTTGGTGACCTAAAAGTCATAATTTCAGCTTAATCAAACTGTAGTTACACCGTTTAAGTCAGCAAACCAACTAAAATAGATCACAAAAATGTCAGCCAATGTCTGAGTTCAAAACATATGTCCTACATGAATTACTTTAATGGTCAATTGATTTTTGATTGACAGTCGCGATTTGTCAATTATTCCGTTTGAAAGCGGGAAGATCCGTTGGGAAAACACGTGAAAACGACATACATTGTAATTGAATTCCACTTTAGACGTTCCCTTTTACTCGATATAGTGTAAATGTCTTCAAGATTCTTTTGAGCTTTCGTATGATGTTTACATAATGTAAGCATTTTTTTCTCGTTTAAAATTGGGGTGGACTCCCATGGGACACGCAGGAACTGAACGGGCCTTATGTAATTGCACCCAAATATGCTTGTTAACAGGATGGTTTTCATACATCTGAGATTGGAAATATCACAGGATATTTGTGTGGTCATAAGACTAGTTCCTAAAATAAGAATTGGAAAAGATCAATTTGAAAACACGAGAAAGGATCAACCTCTCGGGTTTAGTAGAAGGTATAGACAAACTTTTCAGAACTTTAATTAAAGAAAACCTTTTTTGACCGTCAGTTTCTGTCTGTCGGGTATAGTTTTTCGCGTTCAATTTTATCATATATGTGTATTGAACAACTTGAGGTGTATCCTTACCAATCGTCAAAAACACTTTTAACCCATTCCCACACAAGCCCTCATTTTTACGCCCCTCGAGAAAAAAATCTTTAGATTATTATAACTTTATTTTAGTTCGATTGCGACGAAAGCTTTAAGCTTATAGACTCGCTCTCGGCACACAATCCAGATGTTTTCAAGTCCCTGAAAGAGAGGCAGTGGCTTTACTCCACTGCCACCCGGGTGATGTAAAACAATAGAAGCGTTCGATACAAAGTTTCATCAACGACTATGTATTGGATAATAGTCTATGTACATTTTAAACATGCATATCAAGACCATTCCATCACAGACTGTGGCTGGCTATTAAGTGTATTGCCCATGAAAACACCACAGTGACGTTGGGGCTCGAACTCGCGACCTTCAGATCACGGTTCAAGCACCTATACCACTCTGCCATCGAGGCAGTCAATGAAGCTTTGGACAACATTGCGGAAAATGAAGAAATAGCTTGATACATTAGGTGGACAGACAGACATATTGAAGCACAATACCGAACTCTAAAGCACATAATACAAAGCAGTCTTATCTAAAGCTTTTGCTTGCTTACAGTTAAAGCCCCAGGTACATGTAAGATATCCTTACCATTCTTCCCATTCTACGTACATGTAAGATTGTCTGTCAAAAGAAATTTAGAAAAGATGACATAATGGATTTATATCAATAAGATAAATATCGTCTCCATGGTACGTTTAAGTTCTTGTCTTTCCGTGATTCTTCTTTAGAGAGGATCATATTTGTCGGCAATCCACCCTTTATCAGACTTATTTTCAAGTCTTCACAATTTATATTGTCTTCTGCCGTCTCTTCCAATTTAGTTCATCGTAAATTCTGTCGTCTGGTACTGGATTACCTAAAAGAGACATAACGGTTTTGGATATCAATTTATCTTTTTGACATTACAATCCTTTATGCAATGATCGATAGCTTGAATATGTCATCACCAGATTAGATCGAAATCCTGCGTACACGAACGGACCAGAACGCTCTTTCATTCATTTATTGACTTCATTGAAATTACTGATCTAAAATCAAACTTGGACCAGAAAATTGACGTGGCAAATTTATTTATATTTCTTCATCGGGCAAAATAAATCAGGCATCATAAAACATGCACCGTCGTTTCCACCAACAAGTTTTCTTATATCAGTTTTCCTTAACCCATACCAACACAATGACGCTTATTGACGCCTCGAAGAGAAAAGCTTCGGAAAACATTGTGGAAAATGAAGAAATTACTTGTTACAAGCAATTTCTGCACTATCGACAATGTTCTCTGTCCCCATAGTAAAACAAGGTGCCAAATTGTCACAAGATACGCCCGTCACACTGCTTAATATTAACTGGGGATTTGAATAGAACTGAGGTTATTTTGAATGAATATTTTTTGTCAAACAAAGTATGAAAAACAACAAAGGACAATAACTCAAAATATACGCTAGGTAGAGTTATGGTTATTGTACACTGCACTCCAACTTGGTGAGCTCTATCCATCCATGAAGTTTCATGATTCTAGCTATTATACTTTTAGAGATATACTCCGGACAAGATTCAAGTACGAAAAACAACAAAGGGCAATAACTCAAAAAAAATAGGCTAGGTAGAGTTATGGTTCTTGTACAATGCACTCCAACTTGGTGAGCTCTATCCATCCATGAAATATCATGATTCTAGCTATTATACTTTTAGAGATATACTCCGGACAAGATACAAGTATGAAAAACAACAAAGGGCAGTAATTCATAAAATAGGCTAGGTAGAGTTATGGTTTTTGTGCACTGCACTCCCCTTGGTGAGATCTATACACCCATGAAGTTTCATGATCCTAGCTATAATACTTTTAGAGATATATTCCGGACAAGATTCAAGTATGAAAAACAACAAAGGGCAACAACTCAAAAATAGGTTAGGTACAGTTATGCTTCTTGTAAACTGCACTCCCAATTGGTGAGCACTATCCATCCATGAAATTTCATGATTCTAGCTATTATACTTTTAGAGATATACTCCAGACAAGATTCAAGTATGAAAAACAACAAAGGGCAATAACTCAAAAAATAGGCCAGGTAGAGTTATGGTTCTTGTACACTGCACTCCCCCTTGGTGAATTCAATACATCCATGAAATTTCATGATCCTAGCTATAATACTTTTAGAGATATACTCCGGACAAGATTCAAGTATGAAAAACAACAAAGGGCAATAACTCAAAAAATAGGCCAGGTAGAGTTATGGTTATTGAGCACTGCACTCCGTATTGATGAGAAGAATATAACTGCCAAGTTTAAAGTCAATCGGACTTACGGTGACAGAGTTATGCTCCGGACAAAGAAGTGGACACCGCCGGACAACCGGACGCCCGGACACCACGGATGAATCCATAATACGGCCCGTCTTCGACGGGCGTATAAAAACAAAACAAAACAAAACAACAACAAAAAAATCCATCAACTAAAATTTGTCGTCTTCAACATCTTTGAATTTTGACCAGTCTAAAACTTTGCTGTCTGGTAATGGGTTAATTATACATTGTATACGACGGTATGGACGATACAAAATAAATAGAATGGTTTCTCTTCACTAAGACTGATATGCCACAGCCTTCCAAGATTATACATGTCGTCGGGAAGGAACATACTATTGGAGTGACCCAAATACATGTTCAAGGTCGGTTGCAATCGTTAGTAGAGTAAGTAATCGTGTGTGGGGGGGGGGGTTCAGCATGAATGCCTTGTTCAGTCATTGTGTCGTTAGTCTGTTTAACCCATCCCAACACAAGCCCTCCTTTTTAACCCCCCTCCCCCTACCACGAAAAAAGTTTTGGAAAACATCATGAAAAATGAAGAAATTACTTGATACAAGCAATTTCTTCATTTACCACAATGCTTAACACAATGCTTTCTATCCAAAAAGGAGAGAAAAAATAAATAGAATTCTATAAACTGGAAATTGTCATTTGCGGCTTCTTTCAATTTCGACCAGTCTAAAATTGTGTTGGTTGGGAATTTTTAACCCCCCTCCCCCTACCACGAAAAAAGTTTTGGAAAACATCATGAAAAATGAAGAAATTACTTGATACAAGCAATTTCTTCATTTACCACAATGCTTAACACAATGCTTTCTATCCAAAAAGGAGAGAAAAAATAAATAGAATTCTATAAACTGGAAATTGTCATTTGCGGCTTCTTTCAATTTCGACCAGTCTAAAATTGTGTTGGTTGGGAATGTGTTAAAGAATGTCGTCAGCCCCCAAAAGGATAGCTTCCGCAACGCGTTAAACTCTCCTGCACTGCCGCTACAGCCGTACATTGAGATCGGTGCACTGTGTCGCCTAAACAGGTAGCCCGCTGTCTGTAACCCAGTCACTGTGTCGCCTAATCTGGTAGCCCGCTGTCTGTAACCCAGTCAATGTGTTGCCTAAACTGGTAGCCCGCTGTCTTTAACCCAGTCAATGTGTTGCCTAAACTGGTAGCCCGCTGTCTGTAAGCCAGTCAATGTGTTGCCCAAACTGGTAGCCCGCTGTCTGTAACCCAGTCAATGTGTTGCCCAAACTGGTAGCCCGCTGTCTGTAACCCAGTCAATGTGTTGCCCAAACTGGTAGCCCGCTGTCTGTAACCCAGTCACTGTGTCGCCTAAACTGGTAGCCCGCTGTCTGTAACCCAGTCACTGTGTCGCCTAAACAGGTAGCCCGCTGTCTGTAACCCAGTCACTGTGTCGCCTAAACTGGTAGCCCGCTGTCTGTAACCCAGTCAATGTGTTGCCGTGAATTGACGGATCGCTTGCCACGCCTATTGACCTCCGCCATGGCAGTTCGACTCATATATCACTGAATCATCGTTAATTGGCAAACTATACTTAACACGAACATAATGAGTTAGACTGGATAAGATTAAAAAATTTACAGACGACAATTTTTAGTTGGAGAGCATTTTGCGTGTGTGTCTTTCCAGGTAGAAAAAATATGGATGATGAGGAAATTGTTCTAACCGTTGGTAGGAAGCAATTCCTTCATTTTTCACAATGCTTTTCTACGGTTTTTTTTTTTTCTTTTTTTTCTAGGGGCGTCAGACAGGGATAGTGAAGGACGTTGTCGCTGTTAGCTCAAGCAGCCGGCCAGGGACTCAAAAATAGCTACAAGTTCAGCTTCAGTCAAACATATATCTGAACTAGCGTAGATCTACCGATGATAGTAAATGTATATTAACTCTTGTCATGCTGTATAAATTACCTTACTAAATCGCTGTCGAATCAAAGGGCTGAAAGCACTGATAGAACTTGTTCAAAAATCAATTTTTTTTTTAAAAAAAAATCAACTTCATTAAAACTCTGGCAGGAAAAGTATAGGCAGGAGGTATAGACTAAGATCAGCCTGCACATAAGTGCAGTCTGATCTTAGTCTACTCCTCCTGCCAAAACCGGAATATTCCGGGTTCAGCATGACAAGGGTTAAGAATTCCCGAACCAATCCCTGGCCTCGCAAACTAACTCCATTGGTCCAAACCAATGACTCCGACAGTGAGTTCCACTTTGATTTTAAATGGCGTTATTTTGCAAAATTTGTGGCCAGTAGCATAAAACAAAAAAGTAAAATTGTCCGGGTTTACGACCTAAACGTCGTAACTACAGCTTGAATAAGTTTTAGCTACGACGTTAAAATCGCCAAACCTACATAAAAGCTGAACTAAAATGGCGGCCATTGTAGGAGTTAAAAACTCACCTCTGATCTAAATAACTGATTTCGTTGGCCGACTGATTATTTGCCCGACAGCAGCGATTCTTCAATTAAAGTTGGTATCGATGTTTTCTTTCACGTTGCAGACTTTTTAGATTATTTTTATTCTCTTAGTATATTATTTGAATAAGTTATTCGTTTTGACGAAAATCAGCGGTTGTTTTTTCAAACAAACAAACAAAAACCCCACACAAACTATCATTTTTATTTCCTTAATAGCCCACGTAGGCTATTAACGAGCATTGAAGTTTTAACCGTCTCATAGTAACGTCACCAGGACTTATATTTGCTAGCCCGGATTTCCATTCTGTAAATATCATTTCAAAACTGTTTAAAAGTTTACGTAAATATGGACACTTACTATAGTTTGTCATTTTCAGGACGTTGGTTGTTTCAATTGTAACTTTATTTCTACTTTCGAGTCAGGGTAATGTGCAAATGAGGTTATATGCGGTGTCGATAACATTCTAATTCCGCTGAGCCTTTATTAGATAATAACAAAAAGCCACTTCGAGCTCATCAGATTATCATGAAGACGATATCTGACTCGTATTTAATTATAAAATGCCCTTTTGGACATATTTTTGAGGCATTTGGAGTTTTTCTTATACAAGATTCAGAAACATCGAAACAAATCCTTTGAATCCCCTGTTCACAATAAGTTTAAAGTCAGTTTCTTTTAGGTCTGTAGGCTAATGGGATTTTTCTATTTCTCCCTATTAAAGTAAAGCGCCGGACCATTCGTAGCAAATCAGTCCGTCGATTCTACTGTCCTAGGATTAAAATATAAAAAAGACAGTATTACAAAGTTACTTCCCTTATTTCATATTCCGCCATTTACCTGTTTAAGCCAAAGGCCGATTTTGTATTAGGATTCAGCAGAAATCGTAAGAGATAATCAATAAAACTGATTTATATTCATTTGTTTTTTTATCCCTTCTCTACACTTAACTGCTACCCGCTTTCTGGTCTTAAAATACAGGGGACATTTATGCTTTTTTGGGACATGGTGCAAAATTGCAGCCTCAGCAGATCACTGAAAACTCAATGTAGCAAGACACTAGGGCAATACCAAAGTTCCTCCTCATTTTGGCCCAAGATTACGTTCATTAGGCCCCCCCCTTTTTTTTTTACTATTTTGCGAAAGTTATGACGACGACCTTTTCAAGCCAGAGCAAACCTAGCTGCGATATGGCCAGCAGATTATCAGAAAGAGGGCTACGATATCGCAGCTAGAGCTAACCCTGAAAATCGTACTTGATTAATCAGGTTCCCACATTTGTTCTTTTGTGAACAATCACTGAACATGCCTAGCTCAGGGTGCCCATTCACGTACTGCAGTATGTAATTCACATACAATTACGTCGGTTCACGTACAAATCTTACACCAAGACGTGCATGAACGTACAGAAAAATTAATGAACATAGAAACAAAAAAGCCATTACATGTGTACATGTAAGATTATTAGCGATTAAAACTAGAAACTCTTTGTGCGTTTTTTTCCTAAAAACCAAAATAATTGCAAGCAATGTAGAACAAAATTAGGAGCAAGTAACTTCCCTTACATGCAACAGGAACCATGGCTTCTTTCTGGTTTGTTTTCATCTACATAGAGAATGGGGAAACCAGCAGTTGTAAAAAGTTTGTATAATGCGGATCCCGATATCCCTCACCAATTTGTTTTAAAACAAGTCCATAGTCACGCTTTTTTTCCAACAAAATGCAAGATATTTAGTGTTTTTGGCATGAAACTGACAAGATTTCATACTATAGAATTTGATTTTGAAATTAGTTTCTCTTTTGTGTTCTGTTGTACATGTAAGTTGGGCGTGACAAAATGGAGCCATTTATTTGATGTTGTAGTTTTGTTTTAGCTATGTTATTTGCTGTCTGCAAAATGTCGTAGCAAAAGTTATTCTTTTTCTCCACAAATGGTGACTTTTGGACAGTAATAAGGCCATTTGATATTTTCTGTACCAGAATCATTTTAATACTAGAGTTTGAGCTAACAATGGGTTGACATGCCCGGTATGGCCTGCTCCAAAATGCCATTCCCCATCCTCATAATTAACTTGTTAGAGTTATTTAGCCATCGCTCTCATATCCCATTCAAACCCTTCAAAATCCAATGATTAAGAGAAAGTGAAATGTCAAGTCAGCTTTTGAAAAAAAAGTTTGCTATCCTTCGCTCTTAATTTAATTGACACTTGCACACGACCTGTGGCACTTATTTACTGATTATTAACAAATCATACAACAAAAATATTGTCATTTGGTAAAGGGTTCAGATTCGTATGGTGTACTCTTAACTCTGAAAGTAAAGGGTACACTCTACCCCCAAATTTTTCTTTGTACCCCCATTTCAAAACCTAAGGGGTACATGTACCCCCAAAATGGGGACTAGAAGTTGCAGACAACAAGTTACAAGTGATTTCTTCTCTTCCACAATGTTTTCTCATGTATCAAATCACAAGGACGTAAAAACATGGGATTGAACAGGAAAGGGTTAAACCTGCAAATTTCTACTCATGATTGACCCTTTTTGTTATTTTGACCCCTTCGTGGAATTTCGGGATCAAGGAGTCAAAAACTCTTCAATTTCAAATGCCCTGTATTATATAGGTGTTTGTGCCATTTGGTTTCTCATGAAACCCAACTTAACAAAACTTCAGCCCCCCCCCCCCCCAACAAAAAAGTCGTGAACACATGACAAGCAATTTCTTTATTATGCATATACCGGTAGTTGTTTACCAAGAAAGACAAGGCTGATTAAAATTCTTCCAAATTAAAATAGTCATCAAGTCATCAGCAACTTCTCTGAATTTGGACCAATGTAAAATTTTGTCATCTAGTAATGGGTAATACAATCTGTTGGATTTATCTTTTTTTATATACAGGACGTGATGAAAAATGAACTATACAAAGGCAGATTATTCAACTGGCCAAGTTGACTGCAAACTCATCTGTGTCAAGTAACTAGCTACAAAGAAGCTGCAAAGTGTCTGACAATGAAACCTTTTCCAATGTTTATAAATCCAGGTAGTATCGTTAGGTTAGTAAATCACCTTTTGTTACACCCCATAGTCTGCTTGTTGAACTTGATAGGTCAGTTAACCTATTCCCACACAATTTGGAAACATTGTGTTGAAAAATGAAGAAATTTACTTGTCCACCCCATTCTCCTAAAGTACTGGTTGGATTGGATTTGAATGTCACACAAGCACTCAGTATAAAGTGAAATTATTCACATGCCTTTTTTTTTGGTTATGTTCTTTTCGTTTCACTTGTGTTTGGGCCCTTTGTTTTAAAATCCTTTTTGACTACTTAATGGATTTAGTTGAAATTTCACATGTATAATCAGTGTCCATGAAAGATGTAGATATTCTACATGTATTTTGTTACACTTTTTTTTTTTCTCAAAGTCATGACCCTCTGTGGAAAAATCTGAGAAAAAGATTGATTTGTGTGACAAAATGTTTTTTCTGTGACAGGGAGCCATGAAACGGTCTTCAATTCTTTCTGAACTTGAGCCCAGAGCTACAATGGGACTCACATCAGATGATTTTGAAGGTCCTGACTATTTTATTTGTGAGTCTCAGACTTTCAAAAACTGCATCAGTTAAAAACCTGCAATCATAATTGTGAGATTGAACCCTAGCTTTGCCAACAATCTAACATTTGCTGAAAGACATTGTGTTATTTGTCTCTCACCATTGGACAAATTATAAGCAATGTGCCCAAGACTGATGAGCAGCCGCTGGCTTGGAAAACTTGGTTAGATGCACCACCCCCAGTGATTTAACTGAAATACTATGTATGAAAAGTGGAGTTGTAATCATGCAATCAAATCAATCCTTCTTATACATTGTATTTCACAAAAATTGTGTTTAACCCATTCTCACACAGTGACACTCTGGACTCTCCTCAAGAAAAACAATGTGGAAAACATTGTGTTAAATGGTGAAATTGATTGTTACAAGCAATTTCTTCATTTTACAGAATTTTGTCTGCCTATAAAGTTGAACAAATCTCAAATTCATAAACTTCAAATTTCATGAACTTTAAATTCTTATCTGCAACTCCGTTCTATTTGGACCAGTCTAAAATTTTGCTGTCTGATAATGGGCTCAGCGACCATTCTCTTACCCATTCCCGCACAATAAGAATTAAGACTGGTCCACATTCAAAGTTGCAGAGCACATTTTCAAGTTGATGAAATTTTAAAAAGCTTTTTTCTTTCTTAGTAGAAAATTTGAGGATAATGAAGAAATTGCTTGTGACAAGCTTTCCGAAGCTTTTTTTCTGGAGGGGCGTTAGAAAAAGGGATTGTGTGAGAATGGGTTAAGTGACCACATCTTGGTATTCCCATGAGTGGTCTCTCATTACAAGATTTACTGTATTTACAACATATGTGTTAACAAACTAGAGTTGTGATGAACAGGATTCCACTGTATATCATTAAATATTCCTTTAACCCTTTCCTGTTTTAAACTTTTTTAGACCTGTCTAAATTCAAAGGTTTTGCAGACGGAAATTTAGAGTGGATTTAATTTGAGAAATAACCATCCAGTAGTGTAGAAAATATTATGGAAAAAGAAGAAATTGCTTGTTACTAGCAATTTCTTCTTTTCCCACAATGTTTTCTCAAGTTTACGAGGACATAAAAACCAGTGATTGTACAGGAAAGGGTTAAATAAGAAAGAAAATTTTTCCCTTTCATTATGTTAATAAAGAAATTAATGGCTACATAATATATCTTACATGTATATTAAATAGTTATATATATTAATGCAGGTTTTAACATGAAAACCAACTCTCACAAGTTTGGATTGTGATGAAAGCTTTAAGCTTAAAGAGTTGCTTTTGAACACACACAACCCAGATGTTTTCATGTCCCTGAAAGAAAGGCAGTAGCTTAAACCCACTGCTACCTTAATTTGTAGCTGGGTAGCCTGGGACTGGCTATGAAATGTCTTGCCCATCAACACACCCTGGTCATGGTGGGTCTCAAAACCAAAGACCTTCAGATCATAAGTCAAGCACAACTCTGCCATTATGCCAGTCTGAGATCACTGTATGTTAATACAGCATAGTTATGATGAATTTCATGGCTTGATGGAAAAAAATATTCTCTTCAGATTTCTTAACCCATTACCACACCACACCATTAGAATCATCCAAATATAACCCTTTCCTGTTTCTTGAAATTTTAGACTGGTCCAATTTGAAAGAAGTTGCAGACGACAAAGAAAAATGCATGCAATTTGAAATCTGACCATCCGAAATGGTAGAAAATATTGTGAGAAAAGGAGAAATTGCTTGTTACAAGCAATTTCTTCTTTTTCCACAATGTTTTCTCAAGCATAGAATCACAGTGATGTAAAATCCCAGGTTTGTCCAGGAAAGGGTTAAAGGAGTCCAAAATTCCCTGTCTTATAGAATAGAAAATATTGTGGATAATGAAGAAATTGCTTTGTGGAAGCAATTTCTTCATTTAACACAAAGCTGTCGTCATAGAGCAGTCAGTAGCGCGTCAGACTCTTAATCTTCAATTATTGGATGTCATTGGTTCGATCCCCAGCGGCGGCACATATTCTTTCCGACATTTGTCTCTCATCAATGGATTGATATTTGTATAACTAAGTGGGCTAGCAGCTGGAGGCTTGGAAAGAATGTAGTGACAGTACTGGTGTGAGAAATACCAGGAATCCATTGTTAGGTGCTCCAGCCTCCGCGATTCGACTGAAATATTGTTAAAAGAGGCATTAAACACCATTCAATCAATTATTTATGTTTAACACAATTTTTATGCCCCCGCATTGATAAGATCAGGGGCATATTGTTTTACCGATGTCTGTCCGTCTGTCTGTCTGTCCGACTGTCTGTCTTCAAAACTTAACCTGCCAACTAAACATTTTCCTATAACTTTAACCCTGATTAAGTTACAATGCTAATATTTGGTATGTAGATAGGTCTCAACAAGGCGCAACTGGGGAAGGTCATTTCATCAAGGTGAAGGTCAAAATTTTAACCCTTTACCCATTTCTTAAGATTTCCTGTTTCGGGGGCATGGTGTTTCACAAACACATCTTGTTTTCAAAGCTTTCTTCTCCAGGAGTGTGAAAAAGAAGGATTGTGTGGGAATAGATGAAACAGTCCCTTATTATATGAGTCTTTTTGTATATAGTTTCAGATAAATTACAGTTCAGACAAACTCAAGTAGTAGAGACAAATACCAGAAGCTTTTATGGATTCGACAGATTCAAATGTTATGTGGAACAAATAATGTTTAAAAACATGTATTGTTTCCTCAAATGATGCACTAGTGGTTTGGAGACTTGAACTTAGTGGAATGTGTTTCATATGGATAATTTGATAAACTGTTTTTTAGGTAAAACCATCCATTAAAATGTTTTCAAATTATGTATGACAGATAAATCATACACTGAATTAAAGAAAAGTTTGAGTAACAAAAACCTTAAGATGTCAGATTTGGAGGAAAGAGCCATTCAAGACAATATTGAAACAGAGTCTACTGTAATGGAAGGACAATTCACAACTTCAGATAGCTGTGATACATATTTGAGTGAAAATAGTTTGCCATATGCAGCAAGAATTACATTCTTGTGTGACAAATGTGGAAAAGAATTCACAAATAAAAAATCTTTGTTTATTCACATAAAGGCACACAAATTCACAGGTCATGAAAGTTTATTAAAGTGTGATATTTGTGAGGAACTGTTTCCAGGTAAAGCCTCTCTTTCACGCCATAGACGCACACATCAGAATCAATTCAGGTGTGGAGAATGTGGGAAGTGCTTTGGGAAGAAAGCAAATCTTGAAGGCCATAAATTAATTCATGTAGGGAGACAACCATATAAATGTGAAGCTTGTGGTGAAGAGTTTGCATATATGAGCCTTCTGAATTATCATTTGAACGACCATACAGGAGAAAAATTGTTTGAATGTAATGTATGCGGGCAAAAGTTGAAATCTAAAGGAATTTTGAAAGGTCATATGCAGTTGCATTCTAATGAGAAAAATTTCAAATGCGTTATTTGTTCTAAAACTTTCAGATATAGTAGACATCTTGTCGCTCACATCAGAACACACACTAAAATAATGTCAGTCTCTTGTGAAATTTGTCATACATCTTTTTCCTCCAAAAAGACTTTAAAAGTTCATATGGCCAGACACACGGATAATCCCAATTTTAGGTGTAAATTATGTCTTCAAATATTTGATAGAAAAACTAAATTTTTTCATCATAAAAACAGTCATATTGGTGAAAATAAATGGAAATGTGTAGAATGTGGGGAAATATTTTCAAACAAGGCTATTTTGATCTCTCACAATAGAAAAAGTCATGGTAATAAATCCAGTTGTAAGGTTCATGAATACAAAGATCCATGTAAATGTAATTTATGTGGTCAAAGTTTCACTAGAAAAGTAAATTTAAAAGAACATGGTAATATGCACATAGCACGAAACAGTTGGAAATGTCTGATTTGTGGGGAAATATTTTCAAACAAAGATTTGTTATTCAGTCACAGACGGAAAACTCATAAAAATGAGAAAAGCTCATGTAAATGTGAATTTTGTGATAAAATTTTTTCTAAAACAGCTAATTTGAACAAGCACAAAAAGTTCCATGTTGCTCAAAACAAATGGAAGTGCATTTTTTGTGCACAAATATTTCCAAACTTAAATTTGTTACAATTTCACAGAAAGACAAATCATAAGATAGACAATAAAAAGGTATTTGAATGTGACTTTTGTGATAAAGGTTTTAGTACTAAAGACAATTTGAGAAAACACAATAAGGTGCACATAGCAAAGAATAGCTGGAAATGCTTGGTGTGTTTTTGCCTGCTTTCTGACTATGATTTATTAAAGTCTCACAGACGATCTTGTCCTGAAAAAAGCCTAAAATGCAACTTTTGTGATGATACTTTTACAAACACCCAATCACTTATTTATCATAAAAAGGTCCACACAGCTGAGAACTGCTGGAAATGTTTGGATTGCAGTGAAGATTTTCTTGACAAAACTGATCTAACCAACCACGAACAAAACTGTAAGAAAGATAAAAGTGTGTCTGTTAAAAAGAACTGGTGTCAATTTTGTGATAAAGCTTTTGTAAATAGTTATACTTTAAGTCTACATAATACAATTCATGTGGCTGTAAATAGTTGGAAATGTTCAACCTGTTATGAAATATTCTCTAACAAGCAATCTTTGAAATATCACAAGAGAAAATTTCACAATAAACACAAAGTTGAATCTGGTAATCGTATACACTCAAAATTACAGAATACAAGTTCAGAGAGTCAAATAAACAAACAAGATTCCCTTGAAATCCACAGGTCAACCAGAGTGACAGAGGAACTTATTACAGTCTATCCAACACAGAGAAATGAAGATTCCTCACCTAAACAAAAACTATGCAGGGTTATTACTGGAAGAGCTAGTTCTAACATGGACAAAGGTTCTAGAACTGATGATTTTCAAAGCAATTTATCAACTCACACTCTACTTCAAAATGCTCTTCGAAATTTAGTGGCTGATTCAATTAACCCTAGTCTTGGCTCTTCAAAGGATGGAAACAGTCATGGGAACTCAATACATAAATCCGCCTTAAAATCTTTAATATCAAATCAAGGGGATTTCAAAAAGCCTGAAGAAACGCTTGAACTTCATACATTGACAGGTGTAACAGAAGAAATTGTCAAAGTCTATCTACCACAAAGAAAAAAAGATTCCTCTCCCAAACAAAGAATTTGCAAGGTTATTACAGAAAAAGGCAGCTCTAACCTTAGTAAAGGTAATAGAAAGACTGCTATCTTTCAAAACACACTTGCAAATAATCTTGACATTACTGAAGATTTAAATGTTCAAATAAATCATACAGGTATTTCCTTGGAAAATAATTTAGGTGAACAGGTAAACAGTTTATCCACTACTGTTAAATCTGAGAGTGATAGTGATCCATATTCAAATGTAGAATTATATAAAAGTCCCACTTTCACTCAAACAAATAACATCAATTTTGAGTTACCTGCAATAAAAAGTGAATATAATGCAGCATATGACATTGACGATATCAAAACAGATGTTCTGAATGATACAGATAAAGTAGCTGCAAGCAGTGATGTTAAACAAGAATCTATCAACCCCTTCCTTGATAAAGCAGATGAAAGTAAATGTACAAGCATGTCACATGTTTTAGGGCTTTGTGGCAATGGACAGGCAGGTGGGTGGTAAGAAATGTACACATTTGGTAATAAATTGGCATCATGCCACCGCTAAAATCCTATACAGGATATGGCATTGAAATCAAAGGACTGATATCACTGGAAGGCCTAATTGAGGGAAAATATTTCTTTTGAAAAAATTTTTTTGAACAATTTTAGCTTAAAAGGGACATCCAGGAGGTGTAGACCAAGATCAGTCTGCACTTAAGTGCAGGCTGATCTTTGTCTATACCTTCTGCCAAAAACCAGGGTCAGCATGACAAGGGTTAACTTGCATAATTTACAGATCACCATTTTAAGTCAATAAATCAATATTCCAATTGATTCATTAATTTAAAGTGTAAGTGAACTTTTAACTCTGACATTTGTGTTAAGCTTCTTTGTTTGATTTGCAACTGCCATGCTGTGAGTACAGCATGTTTTATTGTACTAATCTTAAGTGAAAAAATCATTTGACAAGGGTAAGATTAAATGTAAAGTGCATACTCCTAGAAATTTACTATTTCACAAACATATTTTGTATGATTTATGGAATTCTTGAATCTAGGACAATAGCCCCTCCGGACAAAATCCCCTTCTGTGTTTTTTGACAAGGTGGACATTATCCCCTTCCCAAATTAAACAGGACAGGCATTAGCCCTTTCTTTATTGTGACAGGGTGGCCAAATCCCCTTCCTAATTTTAATTGGGTGGACAATACGCCCTTCTTCCTTGTACTTGTGCAGACAATAGCCCCTTTATAATATATATCACATACAATGTCCAGACTCATTTCACCATTTCGTGGTCAGTTAAAATTCTGGAATTTCACCTGAAAATCAGAGGTTTTTTTCTCTTTAATCAATAATGTAAGTCCCAACAATCAATGTTAAACACATTTTTAAAGTACCAGGCATGCAACATTAATTGTTTTCAATTATTGCAGAATGTTGAAATTGGCATAAGTATTCAATGATTATTCTATATGTGGCCAGAAATTAAACACTTGAATGCTTAAGGCTGATGTATAGGAACTTAAATGCAATAAAATCCTAAATGCGATCACAACACATTTGGATTAACGGTTTATGCAAAAGGATTTTATACACCTCAAAATATGTGACAGTCTACCCTTCCAGGCATTCACTGTATTGACCCTAGACTGTTGTGTTAACTCTTTCCTTGTCTAGAAAATACGCAAAAAGTAGGTAATGAAACTCCTGTGTGCACAATCACACAGGGCATCAGTTAAACATCCTTGCTGAAAGATATTTAGTTTGGTTAGCCAAGGGCTCGAAACCATGATCTTGAGATTTGAAATCAAGTGCTCAACCAACTGACCATGGGTTCAAGTATCCTATATCATGATTAACCCTTTCCTGTACAAACTTTTACGTCACTGTGATTCTTTACTAGAGAAAACATTGTAATAAAAGAAGACATAGCTTGTAACAAGCAAATTCTCCTTTTTCCTCAATATTTTCTTCCTTACAGGATGGTTTTATTTCAAATTGCATCCAATTTTCATTGTTGGTTGCAACCTCTTCCAATCTGGGCCAGTCTAAAATTTCAAACAGGAAAGGGTTAAAAAGGAGTCAATTATGATTCATCTTTAAGAATAATATGAATGGAAGGCTTTATTGTCCATTTCGTTTCTTTAGTGCAAAGGAATTCAGCAATTTCTCTTCCACAATGTTTTCCCAATGGCTTTTCTTATGGGCGTCTAAAGGCATCATTGTGTGAGATTGGGTTAATTAACCCATTCACACACAGAGACGCTTATTTCTTCATTTTACACAATATTTTCTACCCAGAAAGTTAAAAATCTGATATCTAGTAAGCTTTTTAATTGTCGTCTGCAGCTCCTTTCAATTCGGACCAGTCTGAAATTTTTGCCGTCTGGTAAGATATTTTTCAGATTTGTTGTTAAGTTATGTGTACAAGTTAAACCATTTTAGGACTATAATTTGTAATTGTACTATTTCATATCATAAACAACAAAATGGAAATAAATGAATGGTCAAAGATTTATAATTAGAAACGATGTACATGTTATATTTGTGAAAGGATTTCCCAAGACAGGCTTTTTAGCTAACCTGAGCACAAAGTGCTTAACTCTTTCCCGTTCAAATACTGGATTTTACGTTCCTGTGATTTTATACTCAAGAAAACATTGTGGAAAAAGAAGAAATTGCTTGTAACAAGCAATTTCTCCTTTTCCCACAATATTTTCTACCACATAGGATGGTTTCTTTTCTAATGGCATCCAGTTTTCATTGTCGTCTGCAACCTCCTTCAATTTGGACTACTCTAAAATTTCCAAAAACAGGAAAGGGTTAAGTGAGCTATCGTCATCACCTTTTGTCCAGCGTCTGTCCGTCATGTGTCAACAATTTCTTTAAATGACATCTCCCCCCAAAACACTGCGCAAATTTGAACCAAATTTTGCAGAAATGTTCCTTAGGTGGTCCCCTTTAAAAATAGCTAAAAGAATTGAAACCTGTTTAAAACTCTTGTTGCCATGGCAACAAAAGTGAAATTTTGAAAATAAGCTTTAAAAATCATCTCCTCCTGACCCAGAAGGCATAGAGCCTAGATATTTTGCATGAACCATATTTGCCTCTTTCAAAATAGCTATATTCATGATCCCTAGGTAACCAAGGGCAGAGCCCCAGGGGGTTTGGGTTTATATAGAAATAAAGAACCGTTTTTAAATGACATCTCCCAAATCACTGGGCCAATTTGAACCAAATTTGGCAGAAAGGTTCCTTAGGTGGTCTCCTTTAAAAATATCTAAAAGAATTGAAATCCATTAAAAACTCTGGTTGCCATGGCAACAAAAGTGAAATTTTAAAATAATCTTTAAAAATCTTCTCCTCCTGACCCAGAAGCCATACAGCCTTGATATTTTGCATTAAGTATCAGTATATTGATCTCTTTCAAAATAGCTAAAATAATGATCCCCGGGACCCATGGGGCAGAGCTTGGGGGGGGGGTTATATATGGAAATAAAGAAAGATTTTTAAATGACATCTCCCAAACCACTGGGCCAATTCGAACCAAATTTGGCAGAAATGTTCCTAAGGTGGTCTCCTTTATAAATAGCTAAAAGAATTGAAATCCATTAAAAACTCTGGTTGCCATCGTAACAAAAGTGAAATTTTAAAGTAATCTTTTAAAATCTTCTCTTCCTGACCCAGAAGGCCTTGAGCCTTGATATTTTGCATGAAGCATCAGTATATTGATCTCTTTCAAAATAGCTAAAATCATGATCCTCGGGTCCCCAGGGACGGAGCCGGGGGGGGGGGAGGGTTTATAGGCTTGAAGTGTCAGTTCACAGACTTCCCACTTATTTCTGAAATTATAAAACAACTCTGGCAGGAAAAGTACAAGCAGGAGGTGCAGACTAAGATCAGCCTGCACATAAGTGCAGTCTGATCTTAGTCTACACCTCCTGCCCCAAACCGGAATATTACGGGTTCAGCATGACAAGGGTTAACATTAAATTAGATTGTTTAATGAAAAAGATCCTTTGTCTCAGCTGAGTGCTCAAAGGCCAACAGCTCTCTATGTAAGATCCCCTAGCTGTACCTCCACAGAGAATTTCAAGACAATGCTATCAATAGTTTCTGAGAAAATATGACGAAAATATACAAGTATACTTGTCAATATCAAATAAAGAAAGTTGTAAAATAGATAGTAAACTTGCAGACCTAAATTCAGTAAGCTCCATATAGAACTTCAAGATGAGCCACCACGAAAAATTTCAAGTCATTATTATAAATGGTTGCTGAGATAAATGGGACAAAATATATTGGTTACAGACTGACAGACAGACTAGGGTAAACCATTATACCCACTCTTTTCTTTGAAGCAGAGGAATAAGGTCTCTTAGAGTGTCTACAAGGTTTTTCTAAGAATTGACGTAGTTACCTCTTTTTTTTTACCCCTAG
Source organism: Fragum fragum (assembly GCA_946902895.1). Lineage (NCBI taxonomy): Eukaryota > Metazoa > Mollusca > Bivalvia > Cardiida > Cardiidae > Fragum > Fragum fragum. The sequence goes on along the minus strand of OX336370.1, from coordinate 57,720,446 downwards.
TGACCCATTTTTGAGCAAAATATGTAGCATTTAGAGCTTCTTCCGGATAAATATTGATGATGGACATTGCATGACTCACGAAGGATACAAACAGAACAAAAGCTCACCATGAGCGTGTTGTATTCAGATTAGCAAAATAAGTGGCCCATAGGGCCTTATCGGTCACCTGAGTCCAAAGAGCACAAAAAACAGATTTAAGTCCATCAGATAATGCTACAAACCAAATGACAAAGCTCTAGGCTTTTCTGTTTTAAGTTTTGACTATACAAGCCTGTGTAAGACTTGTGACATCCAGAAACAGTCTAATTTTGACCCTGGGGCCATAATTTGTGCAATCTTGATAGATTTCCACCAGAATAACGCTGTAGACCAAAGAACAAAGCTCTAGGCTCCTCTCTTTGGGAGATTTTTAAAATGTTCACTATAAAAAGCCTATGTAAAAATTGTGATGTTTTGGGCTAATTATGACAATGGGGCCATAACTTACACAATCTTGAAAGAGGTCCACCAGATGATGCTACATACCAAATATCAAAGCTGTAGGCTTTTCTTTTTGAGAGAAGATTTTTAAAGATTTTGCTATAAAAGCTGTGCTAAACTAGTGACGTCAGGGAATGGGCTAATTCTGACCATGGGGTTATAATTCATACAATCTTGATAGAGGTCCACCAGATGATACTACCAAATATCAAACTTCGAGGCCTTTCTGTTTTGGAGAAGATTTTCAAAGTTTTCACTAATTTAGCCTATGTTTAACTTGTTACTTCCAGGAATGGGCTAATTATGACCATGGGGCCATAAGTTATACAATCTTAATAGAGGTCCACCAGATGATGTCACATACCAAATATCAGAGCTTTAGGTCTTTTGGTTTGCCCCCCCGGCATGGCCATTTCTGTATAGATTTTTTGTTCTAGTACAATCTTAAAAGTCCTTGGCCTAAAGACTCTAAATACTAAATGTGAATCCAATCCAACAGGTGGTTCATGACAAGAAGATGTTTAAAGATATACCCTTTTTTGCCCAAGGGGAGATAACTCCATGATGTAAAAAGCAATTAAAAATTAAGCTATTAATTATGACAAGAGGTGAAATTTGACCTTCAACATTCAGTTCAAATACTTTGTTGTTTGGCAAATTTTATATCATGACTATAGCTTATTCAAGTGGACACAACACAATGACAATAGCCAGCTGGCCTTTGGGCTGTGGAGCAAAAAATGATCTCTCATAGACCACCCACTGCTATGGTGTGTTTAAGTGAGAAGAGATTATTAGAGTCTATGCAAGAGTCATTTCAAACTGTTTTATATTTCCCATTCCAACTCAAGCCCTCCTTTTTACGCCCCTCAAAGAAAAAGCTTTGGAAAACATTGTGGCAAAATGAAGAAATTGCTTGTATCAAGCAATTTCTTCATTATCCACAATGTTTTCTACCCCAAAATACTGGCAAATTTGAAATTCCATCAAATTTAAATTATGGTTTGCAGCTTCTTTCAATTTGGATCAGTCTAAAATGTTCTTGTATTGGAATGGATTAAAAGAAAACCATCAAGCATTCTGGACAGTTACATAATGCATTTAGGATATCCAATGTCACTCTATAGAATCTTGCAGATGAATCTGGTGAGACTGCTCATATGCTCAGGCTGATCGGAGTCTTGATGGAATAATGGATAATGAACACACAATTCTTAAATACTGCATGATGAATATTTTATTATTTAAAATATAATAATAATTATAATAAAGTATTAAAGGCAATGACTGTTATTTACTTTTATTTTGTTTCAATTATATCTATGATTCTAATTAAACTAGACATTGCTGCAAAGCAGATTAATACCCCCAACAGCACTTGTCAAAATATAAGTGCTATCCGCCAGGGCCATAACAAAAAATGGACTTTTTAATTAAAGGGCCATAAATCCATCAAAAATAATTGGACCATAACCAAAATAGGAACTGCACATGTCTGACTTATACCGAGTGTTTGTGTGAAATTTGAATCAAATCCGTCCAGGCGTTGCTGAGATATTGAGCGGACACGAGTTTCCACCAAAGGGCCATAACTCCGTCAAAAATCAATGGACCATAACCAAAATACAAGAAAATCGCTCCCCTGAGTATGATGGTTCATGGCTTTATGATATAAACAAAATGGCAAAGCCCTCTGTCTAATTATTTTGGAGAAGTTGTTTACAGATTTCTCTTTTAATCCTAGGTATATTGATGATCCCACCATATAGCACTAATTTGGTAATGCTTTGAAGTATAGACATCATTACATACCAAGTATAAAAGCTGTAAGCCTAATGGTTTAGGAGAAGATGGTTTTCAGAGATATCATTATTTATTCCTAACTAAAATTAGGGATTGCACAGAAAAGGGCTAATTTTTTAAGTAATTTGGTAGAGGGTCAATGGCTGATGATATGTACCAAATATCAAAGCTCTAGGCTTTATGGTTTTGGAGAAGAAGATTTTCAAGATTTCCTTCTTTATTCCTTTGTAAAATTAGGAATCACACAGAAAAGGGCTAATTTTCAGAGTATGATAATTCTTTGAAGTATTTTCGTAGACAGTCAATATATTATGGTATGTACAAAATATCAAAGCTCTAGGCCTTATGGTTTGGGAGAAGAAGATTTTTAAAGATTTCCTTCTTTATTTCTATGTAAAATCAGGGATCATTAAGAAAAGGACTAATTTTCAGAATACGGGAATTCTTTGAAGTATTTTGGTAGAGGGTCAATAGATGATGATGTATACCAAATATCAAAGCTCTAGGCCTTATGGTTTGGGAGAAGATTTTTAAAGATTTCCTCCTTTATTTCTATGTAAAATCAGGGTTCATTAAGAAAAGGTCTAATTTTCAGAAAACTGTAATTCTTTGAAGTATTTTGGTAGAGGGTCAATAGATGATGATGTATACCAAATATCAAAGCTCTAGGCCTTATGGTTTTGGAGAAGAAGATTTTTAAAGATTTCCTTCTTTATTTCTATGTTAAATCAGGGATTGCCCAGAAAAGGGCTAATTTTCAGAATACGGTAATTCTTTGAAGTATTTTGGTAGAGGGTCAATAGATGATGATGTATACCAAATATCAAAGCTCTAGGCCTTATGGTTTGGGAGGAGAAGATTTTTAAAGATTTCCTTCTTTATTTCTATGTTAAATCAGGGATTGCCCAGAAAAGGGCTAATTTTCAGAATACGGTAATTCTTTGAAGTATTTTGGTAGAGGGTCAATAGATGATTATATATACAAAATATCAAAGCTCTAGGCCTTACCGTTTGGGAGGAGAAGATTTTTTCACTCCATTGCCATGGCAACCAGAGTTCTTCATGGATTTTAATTCTTTGAAGTATTTTGAAAGAACATGACCTAAGGATCATTTCTGTAAAGTTTTGTTGAAATTCCATGGTTAGTTTGGGAGGAGAAGATTTTTTTGTAATTGTAAACGGACGGACGGACGATGACCGATCACAATAGCTCCCCCAGAGCATTTCGTGTTCAAGGGATCTAAAAATATACACATCTCTGCTTGATACTGATTATATCAGTGAAGTTTGAATCAAGTCCGTCCAATGGTTGCCTAGAAATTGAGTGGACAGGAAAAAGCTACAGACAGATGGACCGACCGACTGACCGACAGACAAGCTGACTCCTATATACCCCAAACAAAGGTTAGGGGGATATAATTAGCCTCTGTATAAGCAACAACAGGTAGAAACAGATGTTTCCCTTTTGCCAGTTACTCACAATTAATTGTCTTTTTCCTCATTTCAAAACAAGAAGTCTTGGTTACATGATACACAAATTAGAGCTGAAGTTAGAGAATTCTGTAAAAGACTAATGCAAAAGTTGGCATGCTGAATACTTATTAGTAATTCATTGGCGTTGGTTGATGGTTTAACCCATTCCCACAAAATGACGCTTTTTCATGCCCCTCAAGAAACCAATTTGGAAAACATCGTGTAGAATGAAGAAATTGCTTGTAACAATTACTCTCAGTCAAGCAGTAACAATTGACCAATTGCTGGTCCTGCCACTAACTCCTTTGGTCACACCCACTGACTCCCAAAGGAAGTCCCGCCTCGATTTCAAACCTCGTTTTTTTTTTAAATTAATGGCCAATAGCTTGTAACATTTCACTTAAGTGAATGTCCAAGAAATTATTTCCTAGAAAACTGACCAATCCCTGCTCACTTACTTCGACAGGAAGTTCCACTTCATCTTTAAACAGTGTTATTTTGCATCACTTGTGGCCAGTAGCATGCAACAAAAAATGGAATGGTTTCTAGGCAACCAAAACATTGTAACTTTAGCTTGAAGAAGCTGTAGTTGCGACATTTAAGTCACTAAACCAACAAAAATACTTCACATTAATGGCGGCAAATGTCTCAAGTTCAAACTTCGCTACACCATTGTCAATGCCAATGCCTGGATGACCAAATATTCCTCCGATGCTATGAGTTTTTGAGATGGAATTCTCACATCATTTGATATGAATATAATATTGAGAGATTTCCTATATAAATTCATTATTATTTGTATACACTATTTTCTAATCTCTTACAAATTTGTCATTACATGATTTCATGAATAACTTAACATAAAAAATACATGGAAAATGCTCCTGAAAATGAGAGGAGATATCCAAAGATTGGAGAACATGGGTCCAAAAATTGATGACAATCTGGCCTGTGTCGTAGACGCCTGAATCAGTCAACCGATCAATCAGAAAATTGCCACAGAATTATGCGAGGAAATTCACAGGATGGAAAATTGTGAGTACCTTACAGTCCCAAAAGCTAATAAAGAACTCTGGGTAGCTCTTCATTGCTTAGAAACATATAAGACAATAACAGAAAATTTCAAACCACACAAATGTGGACTTATCCCTTCAGTAAACTTAATGGATTGGCTACTGAAGACAAATCAGTACAAAGAAAGATGCATTCCAGTTGCTTGTTTATGCATATTGGGACGTAACAAATTTGAGGGGGGCAACACACTATTCCAGGAATCAATGACAATTACAAACAATTTTGTAATGACAACACCCCCTTGATGGGAAATTTGTTAGGCGATGATTTGGAGAGCCAATTTGAATCTATAGACACGATGAAGAAATTGACCACAGATATTGGCCGATCCAAATCAGACTTTAATTCGTCAAAGAATAAAAGTCAAAAGAGAGATTACAAGGGCGTGCCAGTACATACCAGGTCTCATTTCAAATTGTCAACTGAAAATCAGGGAAACCATTTTTTATGGAAAGGAGCCGGCCCAAAAATCAGCCGGCAGACAAACGACAAGAAGCTAAAACTTATTGGAAGTGAATGACACAACAATGTCATTACCTGTAAGTGTTATTTCCTGTTTTCTTAATTCAATGAATACACCAGAAAATTTTAACACTGGCAAGGTTAAAAAATTTGCTCCTAATTGGGAAAAATTGACAAGGGATAGATACATTCTAGACATGAAATCGAGTAATAAGTTGGAATTTGATAGTGAACCATTTGATTGTTTTCAGTTTCCCATAAAATTCAATGATAAGGAAAAACAGATTATTAGGGATTCGATAAATAAACTTGACTGTAAGGGAGTAATGAAGCAAGTGGAACATGAACATGGTGAAGTTATCTCAAACATTTTCATTTGATCTAGTCCAGAGGGGATTTAACATTTATTTTAAATCTTAAAAGGTTAAATGAACACATTGAAAAGATTCACTTCAAAATAGAGACATTAAAATCTGCTTTAAACATGGTAAAACAAGGGGTTTATTTTTCCAAAATAGATTTGAAAGATGCATACTACAGAATAGGGGTAGCAGAGTCAGATAGATAGTACCTTCCCTTTACATGGGAAAACAAAGTTCTGCAATATACATTTGTACTTTTCTCGCTAACGATTTAGCCAGTGCTCCCCGTATTTTCACAAAAGTTTTGAAGCCATTTTTTCCTTTCTGAGGAAATTGGGTAATGAAAATGTCATCTTATCAATGACTCTTTGTTAGCTGGTGACACAGAAGAGGATTGTTATATTAATATTAACAGAACAATGAAACTAATAGATTCTTTGGGCTTAACAATTCATCCTAATAAGTATATTTTTATTCCAACTCAAGTGATAGAATTTGTGGGATTTGTGATAGACTCAATAAAAATGATTGTAACATTAAGTACCTGAAAAGCAGACAACATTAAATTACAGTGCACAAACATTTTGGGGGGACCATCTTTGACAATAAGGGAATTTTAAAAATTGATAGGCAAGCTAGTAGCTTCTGATCCTGCTGTTAAATATGGGCCTTTACATTACAAGCCCTTGGAATTGCAGCGCGACCATGAATTTAATTGCAACAAAGGTGATTTCAATGCAAAAATGCAACTTAGTGCCCTATCAATATCTTGTCTTAAATGGTGGGCTGAAAATATTCATTCAGCTCAAAGAAACATTTCCCCTGGACCACCTGACATAAAAATTGAAACAGACAGCTCCTTATCTGGATACAGAGGCTGTAACAAAACTAATGGGACAGAGGTTAGTGGACATTGGACTGAAAATGACAAACAGTATCACATTAATTATCTCGAACTGAAAGCAGCTTTCTTATGCCTACAGTCGTTTGGTGCAGACATCAGACAAACATCTTCAATTTTTTTTGAGAATACAGTGGCCTTAACTATTGTGACAAGCAATTTCTTCATTTTTTGACAATGTTTTTTACCCAGAAAGTTGAAAAAACCCAAATTTTCATAAACTTGAAATTGTCGTCTGAAACTTCTTTCAATTTGGGCCATTCTCAAATTTAGCTGTCTGGTAATGGGTTAAAGTATATTTCAAAAATGGGAGGTCATAAACCCGATCTACAAAGACTAGCCAGAGAAATTTGGTTAAGGTGCGAGTCTAAAATCATTTGGCTTAGTGCTTATTACATTGCTGGTAGGCTTAACATGAAAGGGGACATGTTCAGTTGGTTGAGTAAAAAGCTAAATGATGATATGGAGTGGTCATTGGACAAGAAAGTGTTTGACAAAATTCAGTTCAAAATAGGAACATGTGATATAGACCATTTTGCCTCTGCAAACATGAGCCGTCGGAGACGGATTATGTTCATCGAACAAGGCTTTTGTCACAAAACTGTATGCCATTATTCGACAAACAACTTTTTATTGAATACAACTATAGTTTGAGAGTTCAGTTCACAAGAAATTTGGAAGTTTGACAAACATTGAAGGAATCTGTTTGACTTCACAGGCCTGATTCTAGTAAAATTCAATATCATTATATGGTAAAGGGTTAAATATATTTACCTTGACTATCAAAATTATCAATGAAAAATGTCTCCATACAAAAAATGAAGACTCTAACTTGAGTATTCTTGCAGAAATAATAGACTGGTTTATTTTAGAGTAGGATATAAACAAAATGTAAAGCTACATGGCATTAAACCCCCTTTTAGCAAGGTAAGGCTCAATGGGTCAAAATTTGATAAACAACATTTATGTAGAGTAACAAGAAATTTTGGCAATTTGTAAAGGAGGTGTATTTGAAAATAAATGACCCTGAGAAAAAACCTTGACCTTTACAGATGACCTTGAACCTAAAACCAACAGAAAGGTCATGTCATTAGCAATGCATATGTAAAATATGAAGGCTATATCACTTACCATTGTATACTTATGGGCTATGTAAGTTAAAATTTTTGAAATTTTGACCTTGAGAAATGACCTTGACCTTAAGATGACCTTAAACCTAAAACCAACAGAAAGGTCATGTCATAAGCAATGCATATGTGAAATATGAAGGCTATGTCACTTACCATTGTAAACTTATGGGCTATGTTAAGTTAATTTTTTTGAAATTTTGACCTTGAGATATGACCTTGACATTGACAGATGACCTTGAACTCAATACAAACAGAAAGGTCATTACATAAGCAATGCACAAGTGAAATATTAAGGTTATATCACTTACAATTGTAAAATTATGGACAATATTAAAAATAAAAAAAATGAAAATTTGACCTTTAAAAATGACCTTGACCTCAACAGATGACCTTGAACTTAATACCAAAAGAAAGGTTTTGTCATAAACAATGCACATGTGAAATATAAAGGCTATATCACTTATCATTGTAAACTTATAGACAAGGTTAAAGTTAAGATTTTCGAAATTCTTACCTTGACACATCACATTGACTTATGACCTTGAACTTAATACCAACAGAAAGGCTTTTTCACAAGCAATGCACATGTGAAATATGAAGACTATATCTGTAACCATTCAAAAGTTATGGCCAATATAAGTTTTTGCAGGACAAAAAGAGATCTTACGTAAAGCTTAAAACATTAAGGCCCCATTTCCCATGACACGTTTTTTAAACGTAAATTTTCAATAGTTTAAGGTCAAGAGGATCTGATTTGCTACTCAAATATGAAATTTCATAAAATTCTGACAACTTGATTTGGAGAAATTGGCAAAAAACTAATTTTAACGTGAAGGCCTCTTTTTCAATTACGCAGCCTTGAATTGAGAAAATTAAAAAAAGGTCCTATTGAAATTTGCTAGGAAGATTATATGTGAAGTTTCATCCAATTAGGCCCAGGGGTTCTCGAGATATGACGTTGACGGAGGCACAAGCCAGCGACTATAATGCTCCCCGGAAAATTTTTTTGGGGGAGCATAAAATCATAAATTACAAAAATATGTAACTTTTGTACCAGATGCAAAAGCTTGCACAGTAAATGCTTTTTTCTTAACTTAGTCTAATATGTTGTATTAAATATTTCCTCCATTAGCATGTTGGGAGCAGTTCTACAGAAAATTCAGATGGACAAAACAGAGGCAATACTGATTGCGCCTCTATTCAAAACACAACCACGCATTTCGCAATGGCTCAAGCTAGTTTGCGGCCTGTATTTCATCCTACCAAAGGTAGTTTGTCTTCTGACTCTACCCAACAAAGCCCAAAAGCATCCACTGAAGTCGATGAAAATGGGAGCTTTTACGATATCAGGCAATACCTCCAAAGTCCTGGAATACCAGAAAAGCCTGTAAACATCATTATTGCATCATGGTGTCAAAGCACACAAATTCAATATTGGAGATGGTTGTGTTTTTGTGGTGAAAGGAAAATTAGTCAAATTAATCCATCTGTGAATGAAATAATTTTTTTTATCATCGTAATTTGATTCTGGATTAGGATTTAGTGCAATGAATATTGCAAGGTCAGCTTTATCTTCTTATTTGGATATAATCAGACAGTGATCATTATCCAACAAGCAATATTCTTGTTAAACATTTCATGAAAGGAATTTATCATTTGAAACAAAGTTTACCAAAGTACAATTGAACCTGGGATGCTAAAAGTTCTAGATTTTTTGAGAACTAAAGAACTGATAGATATTTCATTAAAACATCTAACAGTTAAATTAGTAACATTACTACCTTTGGTTATTGGCCCAAGATGTCAAACATTTACTTTATTAAAATTGAATGATTTAGATATAGAGATAAATAGTGTAAAGATAAGAACATCAAATTTGCTTAACCCATTCCCACACAACAAAATTTTAGACTGGTCCAAATTGAAAGTAGCTGCAGACAACAATTTCAAGTTAATGAAACTTTTAGATTTTTCGTCTTTTTGGATAGAAAACATTGTGGATAATGAAGAAATTGCTTGATACAAGCAATTTCTACATTTTCCACAATGTTTTTAAAGCTTTTTTCTTAAGGGGCGTAAAAAGGAGGGCTTGTGTGGGATTGGGTTAAGCAGTCAAAGCCTGGTACACATTTATCTGAAATGTACATTGAGAGCTACAGAGAAGACAAAAAACTCTGTGTTGTAGAAGCTTTAATTGAATACTTAAGATGGACACATGATATACGAAAATATAATGAATTGTTTCTAACAACGCAAAAGCCGCATAAACCTGCTTCAAAAGTACAATTTCATCATGGATAAAACTAGCATTAAAATTATCAGGGATAGATATGTCTATTTTCTCAACTCACAGTACTAGGAGTGCTTCTACTAGTGCAGCTGCTAGTAAAATACTATTACATGTACTTCTTTTTTTGACACAACTCGGGAAAAACAAGTTTGGAAAATGTTGTGGAAATTAAAGAAAATTGCTCATATTCTACCTAAAAAAAATGCTTCTTTTAAATTCCATGTGATGAAAATTGTCATCTGCAACTTCTTCAAATTTGGGCCAAACTAACTTTTTGTTGTCTGTGAATGGGTTGACGTTGACCGCATCTTTGTCTTCAGATCATGACAATGGTAAAAGATATCTGTGTTTATTGTGAGACTGTTGTGAGTGTCTTTACAATGTATAACAGCAGACAGTTAACCCATTCTCACTCAGTGATACTTTTAAACGCCCCCAAGGAAAAAAAAGCTTTGGAAAACATTGTGAACTAGAGGCGCTTGAGCGCCTATATCGCTCCACAGGCATGAATGTAATGATTAACCCTTTCCTGTTTTTCAAAATTTTAGACCTGTCCAAATTCAAAGAATTTGCAGACGACATTTCAGTTGATTTTATTTAAAAAATAATCATTCTTTAGGAGAGAAAAAAATGAGGAAAAAAATCTGCTTGTTACAAGCAATTTCTTCTTTTTCTGTAATGTTTTCTTAAGTATAAAAACACAGGGACATCAAAACCAGTGATTGAACGGGAAAGAGTCATGTACATGTAAATTTTTCATGAATTCAATATAAACTGATATAAGGAAAATAAAGCTAAGTCACAGAAATCTTTGAAATAGTTTCTAGAGCAGCATTTCAATTTTTTCATTGTTTTTACAAAATCAAGTTATGTATAATTCATTCACTGGGAAGATAAAAAGGTATTAACAAAAATTAAAAAAGTTTACTGTATACCATATATGGACATAAGCCACAACCATGATAGCCAAGCTTTTCAACCAAGCAAAATTATATGAAGGAATCCTACAAACAGTCATCTGAGGATCATTCCTGTGAAATTAATTTGAAGTCCCTCAACAGTCCATTTTCAGTATATATCATATGGAAATAGCCCTGTCCATTCAAGCCAAATTTTCTCACGATCAAAATTCTTTTTGGTAATCTGATAGAGAGTCACTAAAAAATCAATTTGGTAAAATTTGGTTGAAAACCATCCAACTTGTTTCTGAAACAAAGAATTTCAAAGCTTTTACCAAATATGGAAATTAGCCCTACCCATTAAAGCCATGTTTTCTATTTTATCAGAATTCTCTGAAGGAATCTGATAAAGGACCACCCAAGGATCATATCTGTGAAATTTGATTGAAATCAATCAAATGGTTTCTGAGAAGATGATTTTCAAAGATTTCACCATATATGGAAATTAGCCATATTTTTCCCCCGATCAACATTCTTTGAAGCAATCAAATAAATGTTAGCCAAAGAATCATTTCTGTTGGTTGAAATCCATTACATAGTTTATGCGAAGAAGATTTTTAAAGGTTTTACAATAAATGGAAATTAGCCCCACCCATTAAAGCAATGTTTTTCATCCTAACAATTATCTTTGAATGAATCTGATAAAGGATCACCCAAGAATCATTTCTGTGAAATTGGGATGAAATCCATCAAATGGTTTCTGAGAAGAAGATTTTTAAAGGTTTTACCATATATGGAAATAAGCCCCGCCCATTAACCCTTTCCCGTTTTTGGAAATTTTAGACTAGTCCAAATTGAAAGAGGTTGCAGACGACAATGACAACTGGATGCTATTTGAAATGAACCCATCCTATGTGGTAGAAAATATTGTTGAAAAAGGAGAAATTGCTTGTTACAAGCAATTTCTTCTTTTTCCACAATGTTTTCTTGAGTATGAAATCAATGGAACGTGAAATCCCGTATTTGAACGGGAAAGGGTTAAAAGCAATGTTTTTCATCCGAACAATGTTCTTTGAAGGAATCTGATAAAGGATCACCCAAGGATCATTTCTGTGTAATTTTGATGAAATCCATCAAATGGTTTCTGAGAAGATTTTTAAAGGTTTTACCATAAATGGAAATTACCGGTAGCCCCGACCAATAAAGCAATGTTTTTCATCCGAACAATATTCTTTGAAGGAATCTGATAAAGGATCACCCAAGGATCATTTCTGTGTGATATGGATGAAATCCATCAAATGGTCTCTGAGAAGAAGATTTTTGAAGGTTTTACCACATATGGAAATTAGCCCTGTCCATTCAAGCCATGTTTTTCATCCGATCAAATTTCTTTGAAGGAAACTGATAAAGGGCCATTTCTGTGAAATTTAGATGAAATCAATCTATTGGTTTATGAGAAGAAAATTTAAAAGCTTTCACTATATATGGAAATTAGCCCTGCCCATTAGCCCTTTCCTGGTTTTTGAAATTTTAGACTGGTCCAAATTGAAAGAGGATGCAGACAACAATAAAAATTGGATGCAATTCCAAATAAAACCACCCTATGTGGTAGAAAACACTGTGGGAAAAGGAGAAATTGCTTATTATAAGCAATTTCTCATTTTTCCACAGTGTTTTCTCAAGTATAAAATCACAGTGATGTAGAATCCCGAGTTTATCAAGGCAAGGGTTAAAGCCAGGTTTTTCATCCGATCAAAATTCTTTGATTGAATCTGATTGAGGGTCACCCAAGGATCATTCCTGTGAAATTTGGTTGAAATCCGTTCAGTACTTTCTGATGAGAAGATTTTTAAAGGAAAAGTTTACGGATGGACAACCGGACGGACACACGCGCGACGGACACCACACCATGACAATAGCTCGCTGGCTTTCAGCCAGTGGAGCTAAAAATGAAGAAATTGCTTGTAACAATCAATTTCTTCATTTTCCACAATGTTTTCTATACAGAAATTTGAAAAAATCCAAAATTTCATAAACTCTTAATTGTCTTCTGCAACTTCTTTCCATTTGGGTTTAAAATGTTATCGTCTGGTAATGGATTAAGACAGTATGGCAATCAACCCTCGATATACCTATTGATGTTATGAGACGAGACAGAGCCTAAATTTAATATGATATTTACATATATCCCCATCGGAGAAACTTTCATCACAGAAACAACAATAAAATGCCTGGGGTTTGCCATTCTTGTGTTTAGACTGGTGCCTCACAAAGTCATCCATTATGCAGAACTTCATACTGCAAAACTTGCATTTGAAAGGGAAAGTATTGCGGTCATGGATTCTCTTGTGTACCCATTCAGAAAGTTGGTCTGGAAAAATCCCATGACAAATATCACACATATATAGAAGCTTGTTTGAACTTTTTTTTAAAACATTACATAAAGTTTTCACCATATCATAATTGCCGTTTTGCTGTGTATATTTGCTGCCATCCGTCATATTAATGACTGGGTTCAAAACTTCCTGTCTCACGTAAATACTATTGGCTATTTTTTCTGTAACACACGGCATGTCTGGTTTAATATCTTCCAAATCATATGGTGCAATATGTTCACTTTTTGGTTCAGCAAACCCTGACATCTGGCAACTTGTTTGATTTGAGACAGAACTATGACTTGAATCTATGTTAGAATAAAGCTTGACATCAGTTTCAGATTTGATGGCAGCAAATGTACTCTTTAACAGTTCATCTTGATTATTTTCCAAACAACTATCTGAAAACGTTACTTGTTGATCAGAATAATTATTTATTCTAGTATTATAAGTACCAGCAAAAGTGCTATGAATGTCAAATTCAAATGGAATATGTTTATTTTCAATCCTAAGATCACTATGACTTATTTGTGCTTGCAAATTTTCAGCAAGGCCCGTGTTGGCAACATTTGTAATAGTACTTTGAAAGATATCAGTTTTTCTTGCAATTTCATCTACCTCAGAACAATTTCTTACAAAACTGGCTGTTGGAAGTCTTTGCTTTAAAGACATGTTTTCATTTCTTTTTGATAGGGAGACCTTTTCGATTTCTTTTGCTTCCCCAGTATTTGTGTGGAATTTATGACCATCTCCAGGCTCGTTGACATGCATTTGATTTGGTTCTCTAGATTTGAAGGTTGTTTTATATACGGAGTTCCCGTGACTGTGCCTTTCCTTCAAAGAGCAAAGAGCAGGTTTAACTGTTTCAGAAACTAAAGGTTGAACTGATTTTTGAAATGGCACATGAGTTGGAAAAGTGTTTTGCAAGTTATCAGTTTTCTTTGCAGCCTTATCTTGGTAAGAAGCATTTATACCTGTACTAATACTAGATATGTTTTCATTAGAGAATGAATCTTTTTCCTTTTTTGAGAGAGAGACATTTTCCTCTGTAAAAAGTGTAAGGGCATCTTCTGTCTTATTGTAATGCTCTTGATTTGGTTTTACAGATTCAATCATAGATCCACCTTTTAAATTCCTACAACAATTTACTCCCTTTGAAGGGTCAGAATTAGATTTAACTGTATCAATTTCTGTCCTTTCATCTGTCTTATCTCCTCTATTTTTATGAATAACCTTAACTTTTTTTACATCTTGTTTATGCATTTGACTTGTTTTTCTTGAACTGGTTGGACATGTTTGCTTATCTGATGCAACTTTGCATTTACTGTGAGTTTTTCTTTTGTGATATTTTACGGATTTTTTGTTAGAGAATATTTCATGACAGGTCGAACATTTCCATCTGTTTATACCCACATGAATTTGCTTATGTGCGTTTAAAGAATAACTGTTCTTAAAAGACTTTTCACAAAATTGACACCAATTTTGTTTAACAGGCACACTGCTGCCTTTCTTACAATTTTGTAAATGAATGATAAAAAAGGTTCTGTCAGGAAACACTTTATCACAATTTAAACATTTCCAGTGGTTCTCAGCTGTGTGAATCTTTTTATGGTACATAAGTGATTGGCTGTTAGTAAAAACACCATCACAAAAGTTGCATTTTAGGCTCTTTCCAAGGCAAGATCGTCTATGAGACTTTAATGAATCAAAGTCAGAAAGTACACAAGAGCATGCCAAGCATTTCCAGCTATCTCTAGCTATGTGCACCTTATTGTGTTTCTTCAAAGCGACTTTGGTACTAAAACCTTTATCACAAAAGTTGCATTTTAGACTGTTTTCAAGGCATGATGGTATATGAGAAATAAATGAATCATAGTCCGAGAGTATACAAGAACACACCAAGCATTTCCAGCTATTCTTTTCTATGTGCACATTATTGTGTTGTTTCAAAGTGTCTTTGGTACTAAAACTTTTATCACAGAAGCTGCATTTTAGACTTTTTTCAGGACAAGATCGTCTGTGATACATTAATGAATCATAGTCAGAAAGTACACAAGAGCATGCAAGGCATTTCCAGCTATTCTTTGCTATGTGCACCTTATTGTGTTGTTTCAAAGAGTCTTTGGTACTAAAACCTTTATCACAATAGTTGCATTTTAGACTTTTATCAAAACAAGATTGTCTGTGAGACATTAATGAATCATAGTCGGAAAGTATACAAGAACACACCAAGCATTTCCAGCTATTCATTTCTATGTGCACCTTATTGTGTTGTCTCAAAGCGTCTTTGGAACTAAAACCTTTATCACAAAAGTTGCATTTTAGATTTTTTTCAAGACAAGATCGTCTGTGACACATTAATGAATCATAGTCAGAAAGTACACTAGAACATGTCCAGCATTTCCATGCATTGTTTCCTATATGGACAGTATTATGTTGTTTCACATTACCTTTAGTAGTAAAAGCTTTATCACAAAAGTCACATTTAAAGAGTTTTTTCACCTCTATTGCATGACTTGTCTTTTTATGGACGTGTAGCAAATCAAGGCTTGAAAATATTTGTGAACATTTCAAACACTTCCATTTGTCTTTTCCAATGTGAAATCTTTTGTGAATGTTCAAACTCCCTGTTCTAGAAAAGCTTTTATCACAGAATTCACATATGCATGTATATGTACATGAGCGTACATAAGTTTTGTGACTTTTCCTTCTGTGGCTAAATAACAAAAGTTTGGTCATAAATATTTTCTCACAAATCAGACATTTCCAGCTATTTTTGGCTATGTGCATCTGGCTGTGTATTTTAAAATTCCTTTTTCTTGGGAACTTTTTATCACATAATTTACAAATACGTAGGCCTTTATTTTTCAGAATTTTATCATCATAATAATCATCATGACTTCTTTTGTGAGTAATTAATGAAGTCTTGTTAAGAAATATTTCCCTGCATAGAAGACATTTCCATTGGTTTTCAGCAATATGGCTGTCTTTGTGCTTTAGAAATTTAGTTCTTGTATCGAATCCTTGGAGGCATAATTTACATTTAAAATTGAGTTTCCCAAAGTGTCTAGCCATGTGCACTTTCAAAGTCTTTTTGGAAGCGAATGATGCATTACATACTTCACACGAAACTGGCATTAACTTAGTATGAGTTTTGATATGAGTGACAAGATGTCTGCTATACCTAAAAGTTTTAGAACAGATTGCACACTTGAAATTTCTCTCACTAGAATGTATTTGCATATGACTTTTTAGATTGGATTTAGATTTCAATTTTTGACCACAAATGTTGCATTCAAACGATTTCTCTCCTGTGTGATCCTTTATATGATAGAGTAAAAGGCTTTTATAGGCAAACTCTTCACCACAGGAATCACATTTATATGGTTGTCTCCCTTCATGAATTAATTTATGGCCTTCAAGATTTGCTTTCTTCCCAAAGCATTTTCCACATTCTCCACACCTAAATTCTTTCTGATGATTACGTCTATGGCGTGCAAGAGAGGCTTTACCTGGAAACAATTCCTCACATATGTCACACTTTAATAAACTTTTATGACCACTGAATTTGTGACCCTTCAAGTGAAAATTCAAGGACATTTTAGTTGTGAATTTCTTACCACATTCATCACATAAAAAGATTTTGTTTGTTGCATTTGATGCCTTTGCTAAATTTGGGTCACTCAAAAATATATCACAATTACCTGCTGTAATCATCTTTTGTCCTTTCTCAGAACTTGCGTCCATTTCATTGGTCCCTTGCATGATATTTTCCTCAGAAACATACATTTTAATGTTTTTTGTTATCGAGAATTCAATGTGTTATTGTTTTTTTTTTCATGAGTGTTTTCAAACACATTTTCAAGAAATCTTGTATCGTATAAAAGCATTGTTTATTATGATCATGGATCCGATATCCTTTCCACTAGTTTGAAGTTTTCAAGCGCATCGATATCAGAAACCTATGATGTTGCATAAACCATTTGTCTTTTCAATACACAGAATCCTTTAAAACTTGTTATCTTCATCAATACATGGTTTCTTCCTTCTGAGCTGTCATTTACCTGAAATAAAGTTTAACCCTTAAACCCGGTATATTCCTGTTTTCACAGGAGGTCTAGCTAAAGATCAGGCTGCACATAAATGCTGTCTGATTTTTGTCTAGACTTCCTGCTTGTCCCTTTATATCTAGCATTGTTTATACTATTTCTTTTCTTTTCTTTCCTACCAAAATGATTATTTCTGTGCTTTCAGTCCTTTGATTTCAACATAACTTTGTAGAGGATTTTATTCAGCATGACAAGGTTTAAATTTTATCCATTGTGCAAGTGGAGAAAATTTATGTGATTCCAACACACTTTCTTATGCCCCTCATGATAAATGCTTATAAAAACATTGTAGAAATTTGCTTGAAACAAGTTTTTTCTTCATAACCCATCATGTTTTCTGCGCCAAAAGACCTAAGGTGTTTGAAATTCCATCACCTAAAAATTGTCTGCAACATCTTTGGATTTTGGCCAGTCTTAAATTTTGTTGTAAAGGAATGGGTTAAGAACTTAAGACCTTGTCATGCTGAATTAAAATCATATACAGATTTGCTCTTAAATCAAAGTGCTGACAGCACTGGAAAGTCTTAATGAGGGTCAATATTCTTTGAAAATTGATTATTTAAACAACTCTGGATTAAAGGGGACAAACAGGAGGTGTAGACCAAGATCAGACTGCACTTATGTGCAGGCTGACCTTTGTCTATACCCCCTGCCAAAAAAGGAATATTCTGGGTTCAGCATGACAAGGGTTTAAAGTTATTAAATTTCAATTTCTTATATCCTTAGGAGCAAATTAATATAGATCTAATCTAAATTCAAGTCAATATGATATAACCCATTCCCACTCAACAAGATTTTATATTGGTCCAAATTCAAAGAAGTTGCAGACGACTATATCAAGTTCAGAGAATTTTTTGAATATCTGCCTTTTTGGGTAGAAAATAAGGCTAAGAATACAGAATATGACTTTAACAAGCTCTTTCTTCATTTTTAACCTTGTTTTCCTTAAGTCTTTTCTTGGGGGGGGTGTAAAAAAACAGGCATTGAACAGTAATGGGTTAAGATGTCATATCATAATATATTCCACTAGCTTTAGACCTTTTCAATGGGACTATTTGTATATCTGTGACATGTCTAACGGCTCTGTAAGCAAAATGATACTGGTTATTAGAAGAAATCTCCAATGTGATGTCCCATCTCTTTAGATATATCATCTACATTAACCCATTCCCACTCAATCCCTCCTTTTTACGTCCCTCAACCAAAAAGCTTTGAAAAATTCTGGAAAATGAAGAAATTGCTTGGATCAAGCAATTTCTTCATTATCCACAATGTTTTCGATCTAAAAAGACGAAAAAAAATAAAATTCCATCAACTTGAAATTGTCGTCTGCAGCTCCTTTCAATTTGGACCGGTCTAAAATTCCACTGTGTTGGAATGGGTTAACTCTTGTCATGCTGTATAAAAATCAAAGGGCTGAAAGCACTGGAAGTACTTGTTGTTCAGTTGTCAATACTTCTTTTGAAAATTAATTTCATAAATAACTCTGGTTTCAAAAGGACAGACAGGAGGTGTAGACTAAGATCAGACCGCACTTATGAGCAGTCTGATCTTTGTCTATACCTCCTTCTAAAACCTGAATATTCCAGGTTCAGCATGACAAGGGTTAAAATCAGCTGAATCTACATCAGCATTTATGATCTAACCACATAAATCAAACACAAGTTTCATGTAGATAAAGAGGTGTAAGTTTTCGTTGCTGACAACAAATAAAGAATGTTCAAAAATTTTTAGGGTCATCTTCATCTCGTACATTCAAGGGGTGGGGTGAAACATCTGATATTGAATTTCAGGTAGATTTGAAAGATGAACACAGAATAAATATTATTTGTTCGTTCTTTACTGAGTCATA
Source organism: Fragum fragum (assembly GCA_946902895.1). NCBI lineage: Eukaryota > Metazoa > Mollusca > Bivalvia > Cardiida > Cardiidae > Fragum > Fragum fragum. The sequence goes on along the minus strand of OX336370.1, from coordinate 57,701,236 downwards.
GCAAAATACCATTGAACTGGAAAGTGTAAAGCTTTAATCTTTTGAAAATTGTCTAGAATTCAAGTGGCTGCTATGTTATAGATTCTGAAACAAAGACACCCAATAAGGCCTGAGACGCTCTGCTGGTTATCAAGTTTACCATTTAAAAAAAATCTTATATTCAAGAAGTTAACTGCTTAAAGAAGAATGCATTTAATGAAAATAACAAATTGGACTTTATCCCCTTAATTATTTTTAGCAACAATCCTTTAGGCCCTTTATCTGTGTTTCATGTCGGATCCACTTCGGGAAAAGAAGCCTTATGAAAATTTCAAATAAAAATCCTTGTTACAAAGTCCAGAGCTTTCTTTGGATATTCTTCGAACTTTCACAGAATGATTGTACAATAATTACTATTGTTGAGCTGATGATTGATTCTGATCTATAATCAGTTGGTTTGGGCTTCCGATTACAATAGACGACTAAGAAATTTAGTAATCAATTAATTGATTTGAAACAAGTTTTTAGCCTACATTTGTTACTTAGGCAAAGCATCACATTTTTGATAATTGATGGTCATATGATTTTTTTAGGGGATGAATTTTCCCTTTAAAAGTAGGCCTAATCAATATTTGCTGGAGAAAATAAAGATTGTTGTATTTTTTCACTTGGTTATAATCACATTTTTATTCATAATGGGACTCATTTGTTTTCTATGCCAATCTTGTTGATTTTTTTTTTCTGAGACTCCTTGCAAATTCAGATATGTGAGTCCAGGCGACTCACACATGGCAAAATCTAAATTATTCTCTGCTTGATATGAATGTACAAATCACTGATACATGTTAAATCAGCTGGCGAGATCAATGTCTCTAATTTTGTCTTGTTAACTTCTTGCCCTCTTTTAATAACCTTTTACTTGTCTTAACCCATTCCAACTCAAGCCCACCTTTTTACGCCCCACAAGAAAAAAGCTTTAGAAAACATTGTGGACAATGAAGAAATTGCTTGTAACAAGCAATTTCTTCATTATCCACAATGTTTTATATCCCAATAGACGAAAAAAATTAAAATTCCATCAACTTGAAATTGTCGTCTGCAGCTTCTTTCAATTCTGACCAGTCTAAAATTTTCTTGTGTTGGAATGGGTTAAGGAATGCAATTCATTCACCCTGCCTTGAGGATGAACCAAGTCTCAATCTAAAAGAAAATCAACAGTTTCAAAACCATTGCATAAATTATGAAAAATCAAAGTAGCAATTATGTCATATATTTCTATTCCGTAATACGCAGTATAGCGAAAAAAGTTTTGCCTTCTTGATAGGCCGATGTTATAGAGTTGTTATGATGTTGTTTTAGAAGTTGACCAATGAAATAAGAGCGCTTTTTTTTTTTAAATGGTAAGAAGCGGGCCAGAGAATCGTTTCTAGCGAGTACACCAAATAATTCCGGTTGAAAATATTTTATTTGTAAAGTATGAAATCCCATGTACTCCATCGAGTCGGGCGCTTGAATGGTTATAGGATACAGCTTTTTTCAGAGAAACTTCCGTTGTTGTTTTTTGCTGGACGTCTAGTTTCAATATAGACATGGACTATCATTTTGATTTATAGCAAGCCTTTAGAAACTCTGGATTATATTATAGGCTACATTTAACAAATTAACATGCATTAATGTGACAGGGTACCTCAATAAATCCATAGCAGGTGTGTCTCGCTTTCGGCAAATAAAGTATTGTTGTTTTTTTGGTGAATGATTGATTGAATGGGGTTTATCAACACTTTTAACAGTATTTCAGTCATATCGCGGTGGCTGGACCACCTGACAATGGAGTCCTGGTATTTCTCACACCAGTACTACTATTACATCTTTTCCTAGCTACAGCTGCTATCCCACGTAGGTTTACGATTATCCGCCCATTGGTGAGAGACAAATGTCGTAACAGATATGTGCTGCCGCAGGGAATCGAACCCATGACATCCTATTATTGAAAATTAGGATTCTGATGGGCTACTGACTGCGCTATGACGGCGGCGCTTTTTTGGTGAATAGTCTCAATAAGTAAAGAGAAGACACATATATACATAGATTACTGAATTGACTTCAAAGAAACTTATTATGTAATGGCTCATTAGCTAATATATTTCACATACCAAAAACTGATAATTGTTCATGATTTGAAACTGATTGCCCAACACTAGCAGTCAGCCCAAACATATTTGTTTACATATTTTTGGTTGTCAGAATTGGTAGCCATGCCTCATTTGAAAAGAAAAGGTGGTTTTAGAATTCAATATAGGGAAACACTATGGCCTTTAACTAAAACCAGGTGTCATACCTTGTACTCTAAATATCTCAATCCGCCTTTGCATTTTTGGGCTCAAAAGCTTTGGTACATTTTCTAACCAATGTAAATAGAAAATAGCACATGTTCCCTCTCATTATCACCCTAATAACTCCAAATAGTGAAAGGTATTCTTGGCACTTTTGGATCTATTTCATTGTTTTGTTACAAGTTAGTGCACTCCCATATATTTCTATACCCTTTTTTCCAAACTTACATTGTCACATATTTCAGCCATTTTTATTAATGATCAACCCTTTATGGCTTAATAGGTTATGCTTCAATATATCATACGGTATCTGGTCCGTTGGTGCTAAATATACTTTCGCCCAAGTTCTGTTTGCCCCAAACGTGGGTCTGTTTGCCCTTATTTTTTTCTGTTCAACACCATTACCATGTGTATGGCTCTGTACATTTATGAAACAAAATATTGTCATAAACTTTAAAATTATATGTTATATTTTGTTTTAAGTCTGGTTTAGAATAGTTTTTATGTTTAAATTAGATGGTAATTGCTTATCAAAAATGTTCAACTGTCTGTAACACATGTATATTTGTAAGAGAATAAAGATAAAAATATTTTGAATCGGTCTCTATCACATCCTTGGGTTTTTTTTTTTTTCAAAATGAATAAATAGAATTTTGTTCAAGATGCATATTTCTGCTGTTATTCAAACTAACGGTACCCAAACTTTGGATGGGCCAATTTTAATCCAATTTATAAAATGTTTGACTCAATCAACGTTTTTTCTGACATTAAAGATGTTACCAAAAAAGACCTAGGGATCCAGTTTTCTTCAAACCTGACTTTTGACAGTCATGTAAGTACTTTGATTAACAAAGTAAACAGTATTATTGGTCTTGTTAGAAGGAATTTCTCTTTCATGGACGAACAACAATTTTTAACCCTTTATAAAGCCCTTATTAGACCATATATTGATTATGGAGACATCATCTACTACCCATTTTTGAAGAAACATATGTTATCTATCAAAAACTGTCAGAGAAGAGCCATCAAACTTGTGAAGGAAATCTACCATCATGATCTGTCCTATGAACAACGTCTTGAACACCTAAATTTGCCATCTTTAGTATACGGAAGAAATCATGGTGACATGATACAGCTATATAAGCTGGCGCATGGAACAGATGACCTTTATTTTACAAACTTTTTTGAATTGTCTTCTTCAAAAATAGAGGCAATAATCTCAAAATCCAAAATCCCAGAGCAAACAGAAATATTTGTCTTCATTCCTTTTCTAACTGTGTTATCAATGATTGAATTTCTCTCTCAACTGATGTAGTGAATGCAAAATCCTTGACTGTGTTTAAGTGCTCATTAGATAAGTTATGGCTGCATAAGCATTTCAACATCAGTGATGTTAATAGTGTATTCAGCTATAAAGAAGATGTTTCAGCATCAGTGAATGTTACTTAATAATGTATTCAGTTATAGAGATGAATCGACCAGCTAACCCGGGCCGGAGACTGCGAGAAACCTGTATAGAGGGGAATAACAGACCTAAGGGGTCTAAGATGTTTCCCTACAGACCCAGGTTGACAATAAAAACGCAACTCCGATAAAAAACAACTCGATGCTATGTTTCGAACGAAAGTGCGTAACTTAAAAACTTTAGCGCTTATTCAAATCGTTTTAACAACCTCGTTTTAAATGGGTTTTCTGTATGTGCACGCTGGAGAATACTTAAGATAATTTTATAACAACAACCTTTTCATATCTTTAACCTCACAAAGTCTGTGACAAGGTCTATGACAAGTTGAAGAAAGGGAGCTAAATTTTATGAATTTCTCTCCTCTGGAGACTGGAATACCTGGTACACAACTCGGCCTAAAGGGACTTATCACAGTTGAATTTTTTGTGTATTTCCGTTTATTTATCGTCGCTACCGTAGCACATGCCCATATGAGCGATGCCCCCAGAAGACGGTTAGTTGTTACGGGGGATAGTGCAAGGATACAGGACGAAACTGCTGAGAGCTCCGCCTGGTTCTTTAACGTGCTCGATGGATAGCATGTTCACACGGGCCTCGGTTTAACGTCTCATCCGAAAGACAATTAGTTTGTTAGTTGATATGGTCAGCCCAGGGCTCGAACCCGTGATCTTGAGGTTTGAAGTCAAGTGCTCTACCAAATGAGCTAATCGGGCTGATTTTTTTTATATCATACACTTACCTATATATAGTATATAGAGGATAATCAACTGGTTATTCCAGGTATGAAAACATATTCACGAGGATGCGTTGTAAGGCGTTAAAAAAACGAGTGCGTAGCCTATTAAGGGTATGATAACTGTTTAGGTGAGATACATGTTGACCAAAACATGGGTGATCTATTCTAAGTGAGGACCAAAATCTAATTTTGATTTTCTTCAATATCAAACACTTTAAAGATGTAAAAACATGTTCAAATAGAAATTGTATGGTATTTTAGCAATATCCATGTGAAAAAGTATGATTTAGATATCTTTTCATGAGAATCAACACTGTGAATATTGTGGACCGTTTTCTGCAGACCACTCTTTTGAATTCTACAGACCAAGTTGACATCTCGTATAATGGATTAAGTATTCAAGTGTTTGATATTGAAGAAAATCATTTTTTTGTCCTCTCTACTTACAATGGTCCATTCATTTTTGGTCAACATGTGTCTCACCTAAACAGTTATTATAGGCAAACTTCGGTAAACAATGATATTAACCAATTTGAAACAAAATAATCCAGATTTCTAAATAAGGAATGATTACAAGAGGGTCGTTGGCCCTGAGGCGCTCACCAAAGATAAAGGCTCTTTTTCTTTCAACAGTCTAATTTCATGTTAAGGTTACGATTATGATACAAGTGGTCCACACTTACATATAAAAACTATGTACCTGGGAATCCAAAAGTCTTGATTACAAATTCCAAGGCTTTAGGGCAAATTTGAAAGAAGGAGAAAAATGTTTCCTTCCTCTGGATCCATGGGTTATACTTTCAGAAATAAGAAAGAAGTCTTTGAACTGACGCTTCATGCCTATAACCCCCCCCCCCCGCTCAAACCATGGGGACCCGAGGGTCATGATTCGAGCTATTTTGTAAGAGATTAGTAAACTGATGCAGCTTGCAAAATATCAAGTCTCTACGCCTTCTGGGTCAGGTGGTGAAGATTTTTAAAGATTATTTTAAAATTTCACTTTTGTTGCCATGGCAACCAGAATTTTCAACAGATTTCAATTCTTTTAGCTATTTTAAAAGGGGACCACCTGAGGAACATTTCTGCCAAATTTCTATATACCACCCCCTGGGGCTCTGCCCCTTGGGACCCGAGGATCATATTTTTGGCTATTTTGAAAGAGGTCAATATACTGAATTGATTTATGGGGTTAATCCAATATACAAGATGTCAACTTGGTCTGTTGAATTCAAAAGAGTGGTCTGCAGAAAACGGTCCACAATATTTACAGTGTTGATTCTTATGAAAAGATATCTAAATTATACTATTTCACATGAATATTGCTAACAATACTATAAAATATTTATTTGAACATTTTTTTACTTCTTTAAAGTGTTTGATATTGAAGAAAATCAAAATTAGATTTAGGTCATCACTTTACTTAGAATGGTCCACACATTTTAAGGTCAACATGTTTCATACCTCACCAGTTATTATCCCTTTATAAGACAAACCATGTTGTTGTTGTTGTAGCTTGTCCATATTCTACGTTAGTTAAAATTGTGTAGACTATTACCAGTAGGTTAAATGTGTATAAGCAAAATATTATTTGTAATGGTGCACTTATCCTTAAAGATTAACAAGTTAATACACAATAAGAAGTGACCAATGGGTTTTAGCCTCCGTAAAACTAATACAAGATGTCAAGTAGGTCTGCAGAATTCAAAACAATAGTCTCCAGAATTCGGTCCACAAGTTTCAAAGTGTTGATTCCTATGAAATTTGGTTATTGTCCGTATACATGCAAATCTTAATTGCTGCAAATCCTTATGAATGTTTTTTTTTTTTGTTATAGCTAGTTTTCTTTATTATATTTTAGATTAAGAATTTGTTGTAGATTAAGGAGAAAGTTTTGTAAGGGCATAAACCCTTATTTGAACATCAAAAGAAAGTGGAAAATTCACAATTGACTTACAGTCTCTCTTTTTTTTCAAATTGAACAAACTAGACTTTTAAGAAGAGAAAATGAAGCCAGTCAGGTTTCTGGATAAAATAGATTTAACTTCAGAACTACCGTGCTGAAAATTCACCTTTAAAAATTACCCCCTACCCCTCCCTAAATAAATAAAAACAACACAAAACCCACACACATTACCCACAAAAAGAACAACATTAACAACAGGAGCAACAACAACAAAATGATAAACAATTTATGATCAAATGAACTTCAATAGTAAAAAATTCTTTAATATAATAGTCCAGTATACACCTGGTGATGTACCAATTCTGATCAAATTACTATATTCTCTGCTTATAACCCTATGTCACTTCTACTATCTCACATTATCCAATATTATGTAATAATGTCTTCTAAATCATCATTGTATATCCAGTCTGCAGGGACTGGGTCTGCTTTTTATACCCTTTGGTCTGCAGTCTCCTGGTCTGCAGTCTGCGGGTCTACAGAGTTTGGTCTGCTTTTTATACCTACCCAATTTCGCGATATTTTTAACACCCCCCACACGCATACAAGAAAGGAAAAAATATAGAGGTACAGTTAAACACTCGGTACAAACACTGAATAATCACTTTGATGAATTATAATGTATGACAAATAACTGTGATTTATTTGTGCCGGAAATCATTGTTTGTTTGTTTTTTTTTCTTCTTCTAAATAGTTACAACTATCAACACTACACAAAATACATAAGCCATCCGATTTTTCCCGCACACCGATTTTTTAATTTGCGAATATGCTTACATTATAGGCACGTCAATCATTGCAAACCCCGCTCTTCACGCGTTATTTGACGATTTTAATGGTGTTAAGAAAAGTATGAAAAATAAAATGATTAAATGTAAAGATAATGATAAGAGAGAGTTGATCAGAAGAATGATCTACTGACAGCCTTGCTGTAAAGGGTTCCCTTCAGTAAAACACGTGTGTGTATTTCCGTTTATTTATCGTCGCTACCGTAGCACATGCCCATATGACCGACGCCCCCGGAAGACGGTTAGTTGTTACGGGGGATAGTGGTAGGATACAGGATGGAAATGCTGAGAGCCCCGCCTGGTTCTTTAACGTGCTCGGTGGATAGCACCGTCACACGGGGCCCCTCGGTTTAACGTCTCGTCCAAAAGACAACTAGTTTGTTAGTTGATATGGTCAGCCCAGGACTCGAACCCCTGATCTTGAGGTTTGAAGTCAAGTGCTCTACCAACTGAGCTAATCGGGCTGAACCACGATACACTTTAGTGACTTACGCCAGGCTAGAAATGGGGCCTACCCTATCAAAATGATGCATGAAGTATCAATTACCCCCAGAGATCATAAAATTCCCATTATCACTCAGTTATGGTGCCTGGTCAGAATTTGGTCAGCAGTGTAGAATACAGATGGTTTCATCTTACAATTGAAATTTCATATTAAAGGCACCTTCCTACCCTGTAGACAGAATTCAGTTTCTCTTCAACTAGTTAAGCACTTTAATAAGAGTTATTAGTAGCAGAAAAAATGTTGATATGCTTAAAATGTGTTTTTGTGTTATCCCATTACCAGACAAAATGAAATAAGACTTTTTCATAGTCCATGACATTGCAAACACCAATTTCTAGTTAATGAAATTTTAGATATCTTTTAGGATTTTTGGTTACAAAAAAATATGGATAATGAAGAAATTGACAATAAAAAGAAATTTCTTCATTTTCCACAATGTGTTCCAATGTTTTATTACGGATGGGCATCAAAAAGAGGGATTGAATGGGGATAGATTAATAAAGCCTAATATATAATTGAACCAGTGCACAACATTTCATAAACAATTTCACAAGTATGTGATCAGATATTGAGAAGCATGGGCAGTTACAGTGAAAAAGAATATTTACTTACCAGCTGAAGAAGCTAAGAGTCTATATCTATCTATCGAGAGCATGGTGAAAACTCTGATCAGACTGTACACATGTATGGTCTGGTCTAAGTCTTACTTGATGCACATTTGAAATCATTTGAAATGTAATGCACTTGCCCAATTACGATCCATTGAAAGTTGTTTTTGATTGTGATCGGTCATCGTTCGGCGTCTGTCAAGAAAAGGGCTAATTCTCAGAATGCAGTAATTCATTGAACTTTTATGGTAGAGGGTCAATAGACATTGACTCATACAAAATATCAAAGCTCTAGGCCTTATGGTTTGTGAGAAGTAGATTTTCAAAGATTTCCTTCTTTGATCCTTTGTAAAATCGGATCGCACAGAAAAGGCTAATTTCAAGAATACAACAATTCTTTGAAGGATTTTGGTAGGAGATCAATGAATATTAATACCTACCAAATATCAAATCTTCATGACTTATGGTTTGGGAGAAGAAGAATTTCAAAGCGTTCATTCCGTATTCTTTGTAAAATCAGGGATCGCACTGTAAAGGGCTAATTTTCATGGCATGGTAATTTTATGAAGTATTTTGGCAGAGGGAAATAAGGTGATGATACATACCAAATATCAAAGCCCTAGGCCTAATAGTTTTTTCAAAGAGTTCCTTCTTCATTCCTTTGTAAAATCAGGGATGGCACAGAAAAGGCTATATTTTTTTTTTGAATGGGGTTTAACGCCGTTTTAACAGTATTTCAGTCATATCGCGACGGCTGGAGCAACTAACAATGGATTCCCGGTATTTCTCACACCAGTACTACCACTACATCCTTTCCTAGCCTCCAGCTGCTATCCCACTTAGGTTTACGATTATCCACCCATTGGTGAGAGACGAATGTCGGAATGGATATGTGCCGCCACTGGGGATCGAACCCATGACATCCATTGATTGAAGATTAGGAGTCTGACGTGCTACAGACTGCACTATGACGGCGGCGCTAATTTTCTGAGTTTAGTAATTCTTTGAAGTATTTTGGTAAAGGGTAAATAGGTGATAATATGTACCAAATATCAAAGCTCTAGGCCTATGGTTTAGGAGGAGAAGATTTTTTGATAATTGTTTACGGACGGATAGACGGACGTCTGACATTTACTGATCAAAATAGCTCACCTCCAGCACGTTGTGCACAGGTGAGCTAAAAAAGCCTTCTTAAAAGGATTGTGTAAGATATCCCATCACTTACCATTCAAAAGTTATTAACCATTTAAGTTTTTAATATAAACTTTGTTTTTTATTTTATATTTAAGTTTGACATTGCAAGGTGATCTTTAGAATACCAGTAATTTGTAAATAGAGACTTTCAAATGTTTAGAGAGTTGATGAATTTAAAGTTGAAAGAAACTTATCGAAAAATATCGATGTATCATTTATCAAAGCAACTGACTGAGTTTCTTTTTAATTATTATCAACTAGGTTATTACATAATTCTTATGATCTTGAAAAAATAACCCTTTCTTGTACAAACTCGGGATTTAAGTCGCTGTGATTTTACACTTGACAAAACATTGTGGAAAAAGAAGAAATTGCTTATAACTAACAATTTCTTCTCTTCCCACAATATTTTGTACCACATAGGATGATTTAATTTCAAATTGAATCCAATTTACATTGTCCTTTGAAACCTCATTTAATATGGACAATACTAAAATTTCCAAAAAATGGGAAAGGGTCAAAACAAGTAGTTCAAAGTGAAAGTTACTTGAAAAATAACATTGGAAACAGGGTTGGTAAAGAAGACATATATTTTTGAAAAAAAAAATGATATAATCTTCAACTTTTTAACACGAAATATATATTTGAATATAACTCATTTTTTTCAAAGCAAGTAATTATATGGAAACAGTTAATAAATATTATGTTACATGGACAACAATTTAGGATTCAAGTTACCAAAAAACGGGCTGTTCTGCTAGGGAATGACAGTAACAGGCTTATCAGTTCCACTGGAGAATTTATTGCACATGTCCTGTTTAATAGTGTGATAATTAGGGTCAAGCTGTCTTCTGCTGTCAAGTTAACTTGTTCTGCATTCCTGTAGCTCAAATCTGAGCAGATTGCGCACTGGATACATATGGGGTCATTATATAACCGGCACAATATCACAAAGAATCCGATAAACACTCTTAAATTTTATTGATCAAATTTATGATATGATGAGACAAATTTTATCTTTTTATGTTTCAGCCAATATGCCGCCAAGTACCAATTCCTTGTGGATTGATCAAAGGATGCGACCGGGTGTCGTTTCATTCGGCACGGTTGTATGACACGATGTTTATCTTTTAAAGATTTTTTCCACAATAAATTAAAGTGCATACGTTTATTTTCATTGAAAGGATTTAAAATTGTTTTTTGCTGCGAGGTAGGCTTTCAATTTAAAATATCTAGCTTTAATATTTGAAAATCTAGCCTTACTAGATTAAGGAGTAAATATATATATTATAACCAGAATATCATCAATAGGCTACCGAAAGGTCGTAAATACAATTCGAGATCATATGTAGTACGAGATTTTGGTTATCCAACATCGATATAATTTCTGATCTTTATTCTTTTTTAATTTCATCTTTCCTTGAACAAACTATTACAACTTCAACATTTCTGGTGGCGAAGAACGCGATTTTTGGTGATTCTGGTTATTGTCGGATACAAAACAAGTTAATGACCTTTCCATGGTGCATTCACCTTCATATATTACAGACATTTTCCCAATCTTATACAATATACCGGGTTATAAAATAATTTATTGTATATAGTGAAGTAGAACATGAAACAAAACACCCGTCATTTATTCCTTAAGGTCGATAAAATAGGGCACTTTTAATGCTTATGAAAAACATTACTTGGGCAACAGAGAAAAAATATTGTAACAAACAGATGTTACATTTCCAATAATATTATCTACATCATTTAGCCCAATACTTTTCATTGTAAAAAGAAGTTAAAATAACTGGACGCAATTATACGGCTTTCGAAATACAAAAACGGAAGTAAATTTATTGCGTGAAAAGGTCTTATAGTATAGGTTCAATATGCTCGAAATTCTTAAAAAAAAATAGTACGGAACAGCCTTCAAACCCACATGGGAAATGATTACCACTTTACAACACATCAATATAGATTTTTAAAGGCAAATCGTGCACTTTACAGCTTCTAAAGACGTTAGAAGATTGTTCAACTACTATAGATATGGGGAAGATGTTATTTTCTACGACTTAAAAAATGACTCTGACACGATCTCCTACGACGAATTTATTATCAAACTTTAAAAGTATGGAATCAATAGCAAAGCCTTAGATTGGATTAGAGATGTTCTATCAAATAGAGTGCAGAACGTAAGTATTAACGGGGAAAATCCAAAACTATCTAACAACATGTGGAGTACAAAGTGAGTAACGACTTAGGTCCAATTTTGTTTCTTATTTTCATCAATAGCCTCCCAGAAGTTGCCTAAATACCAGTTTGGTTGTTTGCTGCTGACACCAATACTTTCTCGAAAGTGGAAATTGCTCCAAACAGTTACAACTGACAACAGACCATTTCTGAAATTGATAACACGAATGATAAATGCAAACACATACACATCGGTAAAGCAACCATGAATATGGATATTACAGGACAAAAGGAAACAACACACGAGAAAATATTGAACAAGTAAAAGAAGAGAAAAGTTTAGTAGTATCAATAGATGTACAACACCACGGGGTCAACAAACGAATATTCTCATGTCTCGGTCTATAAGCAAATTTTCCGAAATTATATAAAGCAACTGTCAGACCCCATCTAAAATATGCAAGTACTGTATGGTCACCCTATCTAAAAGAACACAAAAGAGCTATCGAGACGTTCAACGGAGAGCAACCAAACTAATTCTGGGTTTAAGGCATCTATCGTATAGCCATTTGGATTATCCAACCCTAGAATACCCTAGAATCCGAGCTAACATGCTTCAGATCAACTAAGTAAGTTCTACATTACTTCAAAACCAGACTTACTTGCAAGAAATCATTCAACATGAACTCGAGATTATCAGTCGACTCAGTCCATCGAATGACTCGGCACTGTTAACTCGGCCCGATCAACTCTGTAAAAGACTTAATAAAAATGCGTCAGAATAGAAACAAATAGAAAATATCACAAAGTTGAAGAACCTGCCAAACAAGTTAGTAAATTCCGAAGGAGTTAATTGCTTAAAGAGTAGTATATATCCAAACATTTGCGCCAACAACTTTAAAAATTCAATCCCAAATGTTACAATGTAGAGAGAACACAAATAGACGGGCCCAAATATGTACATGCTACAATTGGCCTACACACAGCAAGTTAGAAAAATATACTATCATTGCCTTTGTTGTCTTTAATTAATATTTAGATTTTCAAACTGAACGATTTAAAAACCCACAGAGTGGTAATCGGTTGGCCTAAAACATGAAATGGATCACCTAGCACGAAATGGGGCGAAATGTACATTCTAACGGCGAAATGGACTTTTTATTTTGAAATAAGTCAATAAAACAATTATTTATAGAAATGTTTTATGGTTTTCATAAGTTTTAGATATACTTATAAAGGTTTTTTTTAAATTTTTCATTTCAACTGGGAGGCTTAGTTTTGTTATTTTGGCTTATATCAGTAGACCGGATTTGCTCACGCAATGGACCTATTATATTCAAAATCATTTCGCACTTTTTATGAATAGAGACTTTTAATAATTAAACCTTTCTCTTAAAGGCCTAGTTTAATCCTTCTTTATTTGACCCCCCCCCCCAAAAAAGAGATATACAATTAACCACCCGCTGAGAATTTAACGACCTTATCTGATAAGGAAGCTATATACAGTATACAAGGGATTAAATCTGCTGTACTACCATGGATAAGTGTGGCATATACTTGCACTTTCTTTGTATCTAATTTGTCTTTCGAAATAAATTTTGAATTTTATTTGGTTATAATTGTTAATGAATAATTAGTCCTCATTTTTAAGACTTTCAAAGTGCAGGAGACAGTAAAAATGCAAAATATTAAGCTACTGATATCTTAACAGATCACAAATAGCAACAAGAAGAATTAGGATTGACAGCATTGAGAAAAGAGGAGAAAACACTGATTTTTCTGATTCCCCCTTTCGTCTCAATATTTCAACACTTTTTCTCTTCTATTAAATTGAACTTTTTTAGTTTGTAAATTGCTATAATATTCATGAAATACTTCAATATTCTAGGACAGGACAGGATAAATCAAAGGGGTAAAAATATATTTTTACCAGAATTCTTACTTTACCACAATGTTTGAAGAAACTGTTTAACCGCTTAAATTCCAAAAAAAAAAAAAAGTAATGCATGTAAATTTCTTTCAATTACAATCAATTCAGCAATCTGCACTTTTCATTTAGTAATTTGTCATCGATTTGAAATTTTAAAGGCCTTAAAATAAATGATAAGATAAAATCTAACAAAATTACTTTACTGTGTTTTCTATCAAATTTTCATCAGCATAAAGCTAAGGTGCAGTTATTGCATAATATTGACAAATTTTGACCATGGTCATCAATGGAATATACAAGATGATTAACCTCCTGGTGTGATTTACAGATAAGGCAGTTAGCTTATTAGTAGGGGTCCAACATACACAACATTCCTTAAACTAGGTCTTTAATTAATAGTATTAATGGTCGTTTTGTTTTTAAGAATAAGGCTGTCTTCTAGATTCAATTACCTTGTGAAATGTCCAAAAGTGTACACAAATGGACACGAAATAGGCACGAAATGGACTATTTGTTTATAGATAAATAGATTCTTTCATACCAAGAAAGTTTGTATATATTAATCTTATTCAACTCAGTATTTTATTTGAACACACCATTTTACACAATAATGATGATATGCTTTCATTCGAGATATTTTGTTTCATTATTATAAATGTTCATTTTGAATCCATTGCTGAATGAAAGGCGAAATGGACATCAATTTTACTGCGAAATGGGCTTCTATATAACAATATAAGGGATACAAATATGTCATCATAAATTACATACATATGATCTTTTTATTTTCAGGTAGAAGATCAATAAATAAATGTTCGCAGAATAAGCACGGAATATTCTTAATGATTCTTATAAATCGCTTATGATTAGGTATGCCTTAACAGATAGACGGTGATTACTGATTTAATATTTGGTCAGTTAAACCAGCTTTTCGAGAAGAACCACTAAAACGAGGAAGATACAGACGTTGTTTATTAAAATAACAAAACTAAATGATTTTAATATCATTTCAGGAAAGAATGTCCACTTTTTATTCATTTGATTTAATTCGCTATTTGGCTATGTTAATGCAAATGTGTATCACACCTTGGTAATGAACACCCGACTACCGATTGATTAAATTACAACAACCTTTTATATAAGATTAAAGATCGTTGATTAAAGCCCTTGCCGCTAATAGTTATAAATGGTTAATATCTCAAGCACTTCAAAAATTCAAACTATTAATTCTTACTAATATATATAGAACTAAGAAATGTAATGCCACCACTTTCTCCTGAAATTGAAATATATAATATACACTCAATCAATGTCAAGATGCCGAAAAAGCATCCTTGTAACGTGTGTTCAAAGAATTGTGTGAATTATTGTATTCTGTGTGAGGTATGTTACCTTTTCTTTTTATTGATAAATGATCAGAAAATTGAGGGTATATCAGAGTTGCCGAGTTGGGCCCGATTCCCCGATTGCATAACAAAAGGTTAATTTTTCACGGTGTCAAGCCTTGCCAAAAAAAAAATTGATTCAGAAGTCAAAAACGTTTGCGAACATGTTGGAAATGTTGCTTCGCTTTGCACGTGCACTCAGGTGCAAGGCGGGGTAAAATTTATAGATCAAAAGTGTTATTGCATCTTGAACGCAGCTTACTCCGAGGGTTAATTTGACTTTTTTATGCAATTGAACCAATGGGTTTTAAAGGGAAGTTGTAGTCACAAAATTGTGGAAACTTGGTTACGAATAAGACAATATGCTGATCATGTGTGTTACTCATATCAATATTTTTTTCTTGGGCAAGCTTGTGTAAAGAACAACAGGACAAACGAATTAGAAAATTTAAATGTGACAAGGGAAAAAGAAATAATGAAATAGTTTCACAAAATGGTATTCGCACTGTCATAACTACACCATCTGCAGGAATAAAGCAAAATCAATTAAAAAGAAAGAGAACATAGTTCATGAAGAACTCGTCATGACAAAGTAAAGTATATTATGTTAAATCCTATGTTCATTCCAACAATTCCAATATGCGCGATGACCATGATCGATACTTTTTGCTCAGTCAGTTTGTAAAGGCTTATATCTATTCATTATGGCACTTAATTTTGACAAATATTTTCATTGAAATGATGATAAAGTGAATAAATAAGAAAAAGATATAAATATTCAATATATATGTGATTCGTCAAGTGAAAAGGGGGCATCTGTGAAGTGTGTACCTATGCGCAAGGGTCGAAGCTTTTTGGAATTGGGAGAAAATGGTTATTTATTTATGCGAACTTGTAGTTTTCTAATCACGACATTTCATTGATCAAAATTGATCAAATGGCTCATTTTTAATACGGAATTTCCGGAAGATAATTTTCGAATGATAGTTTACACATACATGTGACCCGTCATGCGAAAATTGCCTGTCTGTAAATTACGAAAATTGAATACTTTCTTACTAAGAATATTCGACAAATAGCCGTTGAGCTTCTACGAGCAACCTCTAGTTCACATCTTATAGGTCAAATATCCTTTCAAATATTTATTTTATGGAGTTTCCGGCTGGTCTCTTTTTGAATGACGGATCAGATATATAGAGAAATAGCAGAAAAAGGTTTTAAAAAAGGGCCATGGCATAGAGCGCCTCCACGCGGTGCGGCCTGGATACCAAATTCAGAGTTCAGAAAATACACATAATCTGTATATGTATTTTCTAATTTTGATATTTGTGAACTATACGCTCTTTCGGGTAAGTCTATTTGTAGTTGAATTATCTTGCTGGGGATGGCCCATTTGTCAGTGAACTGGTCCCTTTCGTTTGCATGATGAGTCCTGCAGTCTAGAATAAAAAAGTTTTAGATGTTAGTTTTATGTCCATTTCGCCGTAGGCTACTCCATTTCCTACTGCGATACTACATGTCCAGTAATCTCATAACTTAAGATTGGACAAGTCTGTAGTTACGTGATTCTGAATGACAACCTTTACTACTTTGGTTCCTTTACACACAGTACTTCATATTGACTGTGGGATAAGATCCTTATTTATAGTGAGTAGCCAAATATTGTCAGTAAGATTACGATATTTTGATTGCCAAACGAGCACACATGTCTGTAAACCATATACGTATACAAGTTAAAATCCGATAAATGAGATTCACAATATCGATTTTTTCAGCTCTACGTATACTCCATTTCGTCATCCGCTATGTCCATTTCGTGCAACCTGGTTGTCTTATATAATGGGTTATGGGCGTCAGGGATAGATCTTATATTCTAATATCAATTTTGGTGTACACAATTTTTTTCTTACCTAAAGTCCTCATGAAACGAAATAATGAAAACTTACTGACTTATTGTGCATAAAGGGGTCCAATTCGTCAGCGGCAAGTCCATTTCGCCCACCCTTTCAGCTTCAATTAATAACAATTTTAGCGTAACAATACCCTAAAATCTAACTAAAATTTGTCTAAGATATTACTAAACATTAAAAAAATATAAAATAACAAATTGATAACAATAGAATATCTAGTTGTTGACCTGGGGGTAGATAAAAGTCCATTTCGCCGTGAGAATGCCCATTTCGCCCCAATTCGTGCTAGGCGGTCCATTTCATATTTTAGGCCAACCCGAGTGGTAACTGTGAATTATTCCGGGGTATTTTTGATCGGAGAAATTTGTGACTGTTTGAAACAGAAACTCGATCAAAATTGTATTAAACTCGTAAAACAACAACAACAAAAAAAAAAAAAAAAAAAAAAAAAAAAACAGGGTGTAGTAAATATATATAATTTGCTTATTTCCTTATGCCGCATCATGTGGTTGTCTTAAGGTTCAGATTTACCAGTCTATTTTCTTGTTTTTCTTTATTGGAACTAGTTACCTCCCTTTGCTTAAAATCGCCACTTCCTACAAAACGGAAAGTGCATTAGGTGCATTAACAGAAAATGAAGTTTGTGAGTTTTATTCCAAATGGTTGAATCGGCTTTAGACATGTGTTACAGATTATGCTTACTGAATAGCGATATCTAAGAAATGATACTTTTGTTGGTTTCCATCACACGGACTTTATTACATTATTAATATTTTACACTACAAAGAAACACAATCTACACATGCCAGAGAATAAAAATATCTATTTTTGTCCGATATGATTTTGATATCGAATTACGGACCTTTCTTACCATAACCATTTCGTACCATGGTATTGGTTGTTTCGTACCATGTTGTAGTCATTTCATACCATGTTGTAGTCATTTCATACCATGTTGTAGTCATTTCATACCAGACGTCAACTATTTCGTACTATGTTAAGGAAAAAAAATCTTATGTTATTTGAATGGTATACAGTCATTTAGTACCATAACCATTTCGTACCATAATTTCTATGGTTATTTCGTACCAGACAATGGTTATTTCGTACTATGTGTTGGTTATTTTGTACCAAATAATTAGTCATTTCGTACCATCTCGTTCCACAAATAAACCACTCAATCAAGTTCAGAGAATTTGATAATAAGATTGTTTGTCATTGTTTGCGATGTGTTAGGTAAGATCATTTAAGATCTAATTGTGGAAGGTGAACGATTGTTGATTGCTTAATTATGATTAGATTGGTATTTGCCTTTCATTTGACTTTCCCACTTTTTTACACCCATCAAGAAAAGTACTTAGGAAAACATTGCTGGAGACAAGCAATAATTATTACAATATTTTCTTCTCCAAAAGACAAATATTTTAAAAGATTCCGTCCTCATAAATTGTGGTCTGCAAATTGCTTTATATTTGGACCTGTTGTGTGGCAATTGGCTAATGGTTACTTTGTCAAATTATTCGGTTAACTATGATACAATATTGACGGAAATACAGTTCTGATTCCCTACTAATTTTCTTCTAATGAACACAATCCCCCTGTTAGAAAAAAAGTAATGTGCTGATACGCTAATACTGTATCATCAAATCTCTGTTTGCCTGAATGGACTGTCTTAATTGATTTTCACCTGTTTAATGATTGATAAATTAGATAAAGCAAATAGGAAATAAAAATATTTTATAAATGTTGAAAGCGTTATTTTACTATTCAAATGATATAAGATTTTTTTCTAAACATTGTACGAAACATTTGACATATGGTACGAAATGACTACAACATGGTACGAAATGGTCACAGCATGGTACAAAACAACCAATACCATGGTACGAAACGACCAATAGCATGGTACGAAATGACTGGTACGAAATGGTTATGGTACGAAACGTCCGTAATTCATTTGAATGGTTAAAAAACGCTTCCAATATTAATAAACTAAGAATGTATTATGTATTTCCTTTATCTAATTAGTCGACCATTAACTTCTTCATGACATGAATTTTAGGTTTGTTTGTTTGTTTGAATGGGGTTTTACGCCGCTCTCAACAATCTTTCAGTTATATCGCGGCGGCTGGAGCACCTAACAATGGAATCCTGGTATTTCTCACACCAGTACTACCATTACTTCCCTTCCTAGCCTCCAGCTGCTATCCCACATAGGTCTACGATTATCGACCCATTGGTGAGAGACAGATAGTCATAAAGGATGAGTGCCGCCGTCGGGGATCGAACCCGGGACCTCTAGATTGACAGTCCGACGCGCTACCAACTGCGCTATGACGGCGGCTCATGAATTTTAGGGACTATAAGTAAAGGATGGAAAAGAATTTACTGTAGGCTTTATGCATTTTTTTTTTCATTTCATCTTTTTCATTTTTGGGGGGGGGGGAGTGGTATGGTTGGGGTGAAAAAAAAAAAATCATTGATTTTGTGAAAACTTCCTGAAATTGAAACTTGGAATTTTAAAAATTCCTGAAATTGGTCCGTATTGAGAGCACTGAAGAAGTTACTTTCTACCCAATTAACCCTGTCCTCTGCATTTGCTAAGATGATTTAAAAACTGCCTTCCAGGGCTTGTTGTGCAACACTGAGAAGAAATATTCTCTGATGTCTATTAATAGTGGAAAAATGTTCATATTTCAAAACACAATTCACCTCAGATAATCCATGATTCTTTTTAGTAATCTGTCTGCTATGAAGTGAAGTGTAAGTATATAGTACCTTAATGCAAGATTAAATCACACTAGGCTTTGAAAATAGAACTCACTAACATGGAATTTAATACACAGAAATACACACAGAATTTACTTAAATGGTCTCCTCTAAGTGGATCAATCTCATTTGATCAGTCAAGGGCCAACAGCCTTCAGTTAATGTTTAGTAATTAATTCCAGACAGGCTGTCTGTTGTCACAACTCTCAGACCCTTCGGGGCTTTGATTGTAATTGGCGCAAGTAAATATCTGTGGCACAACTGAAGTGTTTTGTTGAGTGTCAGGGGTACTGAAACTTGAGCTAATTTGAACTACATTTGTCAAAACACGGTCAGAATCGTATTCTTGAGCCTAATAATTTTATTCTGCATAAAGGTCAGGATCAGATTAACCCTTTCCCGTTCAAATACGGGATTTTACGTACCTGTGATTTAATACTTGAAAAAACATTGTGGAAAAAGAAGAAATTGCTTGTAACAAGCAATTTCTCCTTTTTCCACAATATTTCCTACCACATAGGATGGTTTCATTTCAAATGGCATCCAGTTTCATTGTCGTATGCAAACTCTTTCAATTTGGACTAGTCTAAAATTTCCAAAAATGGGAAAGGGTTAATGAAGTCAGCCTATACCCACTAAGTGTAAACAATGCAATTTTTATTACAAAATTTGTTACATATATGTTACTTTCATTTAGTTCATGGAAGCAAATTATTGCATAAGTGGGATTGAATGAATTCATTGCTGAAGGTGCTGAAATACAGGAGACTACAGGCTATTTATTACATGTAGGTGAGTATGATTTATTTTGATGGAAGAGTAAACTTGTGAACATTTTGTATTTCACCATTACCTTTTTGTACAGGAATGTGCCTTGGGTGACCCTTTTCAAACTTGATCTTGTAGTTTTGATTTGCAAAAAAATTGGGCTGGGCTTATCAGACTAAGAATTATCATGAAATAGTTCTTTTAAAATCTTTTCCTCTTGTGGCCAATTTGAACCAAATTTGGCAGGGAAGTTCCTTGGGCGACCCTTTTCAAGACTTTTACATGAAATTTTGATTAGCAAAAACATGTGGGTGTGGCAGGGCTGGGCTTATCAGACTTACAGGAATTATGAATTATTCTTAAAAAGTAATCTGTTAGGCAAGTAGGGCTTACTTCAAATGATTCTCAGGTGAGTGATTAAGGCCTCTTTGGTCCTCTTGTTTACTTCTGCATTCATTGACTCGATTGAGCATAAAAGTGTTAAATTTTCAAATTGTATCCTTCGACTTTCAGCCATGTATACTACTTTGTCTTTACAAATAAGACCTGTTTTGAAGTTTCAGTTTCATGTTTTATTTCTTTAACCAAGGACTCAGGAGAGCTATCTAGTGCCATAATGGGTCAAAGATGTTTGATCAGAGGTCAACAATGCATTACTAATTCAATGCAAAAGTATATTGATCAAATGATTTTTGTTGAGCCGGTTGTGGTGAGCGAGACATAGTTGTCACTATGACAAGTCGGTGTATGTGTGTTATTGCGTTAGTCCTAATTTGTCTGGACAATTACTCCTACATTTATGGATGGATTTCAAAATATCTTGGCACAAGTATTCTCCATCATGAGTAGATGTGCCATTTGAAAGATTTTTTTTGATAGATTCAAGTTCAAGGGCAAAGATCTAGTCTTTAAATGTAATTGTGGCCACCTTTTTCATAATCCTAACTTTAACATGAAATTAGACTGGTGAAAGAAAAAGAGCCTTTATCTCAGGTGAGCGCCCCAGGGCCAACGTCCCTCTTGTTCATACTTGGATCTTGTCCAGAGCATATCTCTGAAAGAATAATAGCTATGATCTTGAAACCTAATAGTAGATAGATCTCATCAAGGGGAAGTGCAGTGCACAAGAACCATAACTCTTCCTAGCTTAATATGAGAGTTATTGCCCTTTGTTGTTTTTCAGACATTGTTCATACTTGGACTTTGTCTGGATTATATCTCTGAAAGTGTAATAGCTATGATCATGAAACTTCATGAGTGGGTAGATATCACCAAGGGAAAATGCAGGTCACAAGAACCATAACTCTATCTGGCTTATTTTTTGAGTTATTTCTCTTTGTTGTTTTTCACACTTTGATTTTGTTTCAAATCTCTTATAATGTAACAGCCTATAGTTTTCAAAACCTCATGATAACAAGAAAAACAACAGAACCATAATTTATCATTGTGAGTTGTTACTCTTTCTTGAGATTAGACTTAAATTTTAATCCCCTTCCCCAGTCAACAACCAGTTTTGTTACGGGTTAGTTTGGGACAATTTGCAACCTTGTTTACACAATGTTTTTCCATTTGTTTTCTTCAAGGGAGCCAAAAACTTTTATTGTTTTGGAATAGGTTAAACCATTACAAGCGGTCAACAGTAGGTTTAAAAACAACAACAATTCTTAATCTTCTTTAATTGAAAAATGAAATACATAATATAGAAGGAAAAAAAAATGTTGGAAAAGGAGAATTCTTTTGTAACTTTATTACAAAAAAAAAACCTTTGGCAAAAAGAGTAGCCCAAATAAAGTCGTGCTTTTCTAGCTTACGGTATTTTGATTAACAGTGTCTTTCTGTCAATCCATTCTCCAATCCAGCTTTTTTACGCCTCTCAAGTAAACAAAGCTATGGAAAACACAGTGGAAAATCAGTCAAAATCTGCTGTATGGTAACTAGTTAATTTAGGTTGTACAGTTTACCTTATTGGTATTTACAGGGAAAGTTGACAGACCACTCTGTATATGATTGCAGCTTTTCAATAGGCTATACTGATGGCAAATTCATTTGAGACGAAAGTCCAGCTGTGAAGACTCGACATTGATCTAATTTCCATTATTTTTTTAAACTCTTGCAAACCAGATAGTATGGTAAGGCTCTTAATTCACATGTTTCTTGATTATTCTCCAAGCATATGAAGTAGCAGGATTATACTGGATTCTTCAAGTCCGTCTGTCTGGATATCCATTCTTCTATTTGTTCTTCCATATGTCCTTTCATTCTACCATCTAATTTATCCATGTAAATCATGCCAGGTGAGCCTAGACAGTAGTGCACTGCAAGCTCGACCCTTGGTTCATGAGTTCAAATATTGGCTGGTCAATAACTTTTAGCTCCACTGGCCGAAAGCCAGCAAGCTATTGTCATAGTGTTGTGTACATCATGTGGGCATGTGTCCGCCATCAATAAACTTTTACTTTAAATATCTTCTCCTCAGAAAGTATTAAACAGAATACAACCAAATTTCACAGAAGCAACCCCTGGATGACCCTTTATCAGATTTATTCAAAGAATTTTGATCAAATGTAAAACATTGCTGTAATGGACAGGGCTAAGTTCCAAATATGGTGAAACCTTTAAAAATCTTCTCAGAAACCAGAATTTTGATTGGATGGTAAACATGGCCTTAATAGGCAGTGCTAATTTCTATAGATGCTGAAAGCTTTAAAGAAACCAGTTGATGAATTTCAACCAAATATTACAGGAATGTTGCTTGAGTGACCCTTTATCAGATTCCTTCAAAGAAATTTGATCGAATGATAAGCATAGCTTTAATGGGTGGGGGTTAATTTCTATATATGGTGAATTTATTGATTAAATGGGGTTTAATGTCACTTTTGACAGTATTTCAGTCATATTGTGGCAGCTTGAGCACAATGGATTCCTGGTATTTTTCACACCAGTGCTACTAACACATCCTTTTCTAGCCTCCAGCTGCTATCCCACTTAGATTTATGGTTATCCACCCATTGTTGCAAAAAAACTATATATGGTGAAAGCTGGTGAAAGTTTTAAGATCTTCTGTTAAAAGTGGTATTAAACCCTATTCAAACAAACAAATTTTAGAGACTACATTTTATGCTCAATTTATTTGAAATTTGATCAGAATGATTTGCTCCATTAATATCTCAGCAAAGTTGGAAGATTGGTCATTTCAGCTGACAATTTAGGTCATTAGGTCAAGTGTTCAAATACCATGTTGCACTCTAGAAGCCTCATTTAAGGCTCAAATGATGTGATATTTTGTCAAAAAGATTTTCTCAGTATATATCTCTTAGTCAGTTCAAATTTTGATTACACAGGGTAAAAGCTAAGTAAATAGCTCTAATGTAAGAAATACCGTATCTGCAGTCTGGGGGCCTCAGTTTTGGCTCAAATGACTCGATATTTGCTCAGAAGAAATCTCCTTTGAAAATTTAACGTGCATTCTATTTTTCCTGCACAAATACCTTAAAACTTTGTAAGAATGTTCTTGATTTCCAAGACAAGATTTGTAAATGGTCACTTTTTTGGCAAAATTGGCCTCTTGGGATTTTTCACAACTGCAGTCATGGACTCAGGCGAGCGCATCGATACATATCTGCAGATACCAAAGTTGAGATTATGGGACAGGGTGAAGGTCATTTGTCAAGGTTGAACTTTTGGAAATTTCTTCATGTTACACAATATTTTCTAGCCAGAAAAGTGAAAAAATCTAAAATTTCATAAATTTTATATTGTCGTCTGCAACACCTTTCAATTTGGACTGGTCTAGAATTTTGTAGTGTGGTAATGGGTCATTGTGATTGGTAAATGTCTGGTGTCTGTCCATCTATCCATCTGTACACAATCATTAAAAAAAGTTCTCCTCTTAAACCACAAGACCTAGAGCATTGATATTTGGTATGTATCGTCACCTAATGACCTTTTACCAAAATATTTCAAAGAATAACCATACCCTGTAAATTAGCCCTTTTCTGTGCAATCCCTGATTTTACAAAGAAAATCTACTCAACCAAAACCATAAGGCCTAGAGCTTTGATATTTGGTATGGTTTAATGTCTATCTACCCTCTACCAAAAAACTTCAAGGAATAACTGTACCCTGAAAATTAGCCCTTTTCTCTTCAATTCCTGATTTTACATAGGAATATAAAAGGAAAAAAATTTATAATATCTTCTTTTCCAAAACCATAAGGCCAAGAGCCTTGATATTTTGTATGTACCAATGTCTATTATCCTCAATAAAATACTTCAAAGAATTACTGTACTCTGAAAATTAGCCCTTTCCTGTGCAATCCCTTAATATACAAAGGAATAAAGATTGAATTCTTTGAAAATCTTCTTCTCTAGCCAATAGTCACAGAGCCTTGAAAATTAGACATATATCATTGCTCATTTACCCTTTACCAAAATACTCCAACTCTGAAATTAAGCCCTATGTTGTTGGATCTTTGATTTGTATAGGATTAAAAGAGAAAATAAAAAAAAATCTTCTCTAAAACAGTTATAAGTAGAACTTTGATAATATTTTGTATATGTTATAAAGCCATGAGCCATCATATTCAGGTGAGTGGTATAGGACCATCGTGGTCCTCTTATTAGCCCTACTGGCAAAAGGCCATGGTGTTTTCCCATCTGGCTTCCGTGCCTCAGGCCTTCTGTCCATTAGATTTTTGTCCCCCACCGTTTTGGCGAAGGGGATGTAGTAATGGTCTCCGCCCCTCATTCTGTCCTTCTGTCACTAAACTTGTCCAGAGCATATCTATGAAAGTATAATTGCTGTCAACTTGAAACTTCATAGGTCGATAGATCTCATTGAGGAGAAGTGCAGTGCACAAGAACCACAACTCTTGCTTGCATAATTTTGGAGTTATTGCCCTTTGTTGTTTTAAAGACTTAGATTTTGTCCTGAGCATATTGGAGTTATTGCCCTTTGTTTTTTAAAGTCTTAAGATTTTTCCAGGGCATATCTCTGAAAGTATAATAGCTAATAACTAAAAACTTCATAGGTAGATAGATCTTGTTGAGGAGAAGTGCGGTGCATAAGAACCACAACTCTTGCTTGCATAATTTACGAGTTATTGCCCTTTGTTGTTTTAAAGACTTAGATTTTGTCCTGAGCATATTTCTGAAAGTATAATAGCTATTATCGAACTCATTGAGAAGAAATGCAGTGCACAAGAAGCCTGGCTTCAGTTTACTATCAAGCTTTAAGGCGGGAGATGGCCATGTCCGACATGGCTCTTGTTCTTTGTTAATACTCTTAAGTCTGCAATTTTCATTGGATACTCCTCAAACTTTTTCAAAATAATCATACCATCATACAGATTGTTCCTTTTTGAATTCGTTTCGACCTGTCTTCCCCCCCCCCCCAAAAAAAAAAAAACAAACAAAAAAAACCAAAAAAAAAAAAAAAATCAGGAAAAGGGGCCTAATTGAATTTTAATTAAAAAATCCTTGTTATTACTCTCGTGTTCACAGTTTTCATTTTATTCTCATCAAACTTTCACTAAATGATTGTACCATCATAACTTATTAAGAATAGTTCCTTTTGAAATTTGGTCTAGACCATCTAGTAACATGGGGAAAGAGGAATTTTGAAAAATTTAATTGAAATTGTTCCTTTTCAAAGTGGGTCTGTTCCGATAAGAAACCCAAAAAAAGGGGCCTTATGAAAATTGAATTAAACATTCTCGTTAACAGTTCAGTTTTCATGGGATTGACTTCAAACTTTCATAGCATGATTGTACTATCATAAGGATTGTTCCTTTCTAAAGTTGGTATGTCAAGTATTAAAAAGGGGCCTTATGAAAATTTAGTTTAAATCTCCTAGTCATTGACTAGGTTTCCATATACCAATTGCCACGAGGCAAATGGTAGATGAAAACCCTGTAGGGCCTAGGAAAAAGCTGGGGCCTGCCTGTTGGACCAGGTTATAAAAAAATCTCAGATATATAATGTTCCAAATAGGTGAAAGGGTTTACCTTAACCAGCCCTCCCTGAGAATGATTGGTTAATGAAAACCTAACTGGGTATAAAAGGAAGGTTTAAAAGAACAATAAACAACAGTCTCTGGGATCAGCTTACCATGTATTTTCTTGAAACTTCTTTCAGATTAAGTATTATAAGCACATTATTTAAAAACATTAAGTCAGTATGAGCAAAGGTATCAAGAAAACACATCCCAAAATACATGGCAACAGCAAAAGTCTAAAATAGAAACAAGAAGAAATGTAAAAAAAGAAAAAAAAATGGTAGTGGGTGGATGGAATATAAGACTTCATCTATAATTTCCAACACTTTTAAAACAACTGCATGAATATCTACAGCAAGCTGTGAAAACAAAATGATGCCAAAATTTCAAACAATTCCTTTGTTATGGAGCTCCTATCCCATTGGTCAAAAAAGTTGTTATGACATCAATCATTGGCTCCAGAAATCATAACAAGATAAGTATAGGGCCCAAAGATAAGTACAGGGCTCATTATCACTTTGAAAGCTGATTGGCTGATATTATCAAGTTATATTTAGCATAAGGAAACAAATCACATAACTAAAAATACACAGAAAACTTACTTATTAAAAAGGAAGGAAAATTATTGTGATATCAGATTGGATGTTTGGGTTTATGTCATTAAATGCCCATCAGCCAATCCTTTGATGCAGTCTTTTGGGATCTACCTGTTGGCTTTGTTAAAGTCGATGGCGGTACCGGTCTAGAAGAAGTGTTGCATGCCAGTAACAGATGGATTCCCACTCAATTTAAAACCACATTACAGGTAATCTGTTAAAAAAAATCCTCATTGACACAATGATGTCCCCAGATTTCTCTGGGTTCTCTTCAGGCTTTCACAGAGTGATTTTACCATCAAAGGCATTATTCCTTTCAAAATTGGGTCTGATCCGTCAAGTAACGGAGGAAACAAGGCCTATTGAAAATTAAATTAAAGAAATCTTAGTTAATGCAATAAAGTCCACAGATTTCATGGGATTGTCTCATACTCTCACAGAATGATTATATAATCATAGGGATCGTTCCTTTCGAAAGTTTGTTGAAACTTTCACAGAATAATTGTAAGGTAAAATTTCTGGTTTCTAAATTGGTGAAATGGTGATTTTACTGGTGACAACTTTGAAGATAAGGCAAAGGGATGTTGAGTCCACTGAAATGATTTTCGATGATCGACTTAATCGTTAACACATACGCTGATTTGTTTGAAAATCTTTATTTCGCGATAATTTTTTGCAATTCATTAAGGTGCCGAATTAAATGCACAAAAGGCACTACTTTTCTATTGGTGATAGAAAAGTGATTTTGTGAGACATAAGTAATCAAAGTATTGTTGACATTAGTTTTCAAAGTACTGTGGGTTACTAAAATTTGCCCCTTCGTCCGGCATAGAGGTGTTCTTGGCATTTTATTTTCAAATGGAAAATCTTTTGTTTGCACCTTTTAGTAAACTGGAGTTGAAGGTAAACATCACTCTCAAATTTAATCCACCCCTTCATAATTTAAGATAGGTCCAAATTGAATGATGTTGCAGACAATACTTCAAAGTGTTTGTTAATTTAACATCATTTATGGAAGAAATCATTGTGAAAAAATTTTTTTTTTCATAAAATGTTTTGGAAAGCTTCAGCGATTCAAATCTTAAATTACAGGATTAATATTCAAATGGGTTCATCAGAGTATCTTTTTGTTATAAAAGTAGCACAAACAAGAGAAATTGTAGACGGTTTCATTCTGTTTTCATTTAGTATTGTCACTTTCTAAACATTTTCTGCATTCAAAGTAGTCAGTAAATTAATAATTTATTCAACATACAGTAAAACCCCTCCTTACGACCACCCAGGAAATACGGGCACCCCTCTATTACGACCGAATTTTTACAGAACGGAATTTTTTGTTCTTTATTTCAATGGTCGCGAACCCCTCTAAAACGGGCACCCCGCTATTCCGAATTACGACCACTAAATTCAGTACCAACCATAGCTGATACACTATTTTGAACCCCTCTAAAGCGACCAGTTTTCACACATTGAGACCGATCGACCGAATTTCACACTTGATAAGAGCGACACTAATTGGGTACGAATACATTGTAAATACATTATCGGATTTTTGATTATGTGATATCGAACCCTTATTATAATATGTGTTATGATTAAAGTGGCCGATCACTTTTAGAAATTATAGTTTATATTATTTTTAATTGTTATTTGAATGTTTCAAAGGTTTTGACTCCAGTAATAAATTCCAAAGTGTAAACGTATCCGAGAAGTTACGATTAGTTTGTTTACGGCGTTCCGAACAGTTAATTAGCAATTAAATCTTTATTTCAACGTAATTGATGCTTGGAATTCGCATTATAAAAGATATGATATCGACAGTTTGACACTTTGAATCTGTACTTACGAATAAATAATCTGAGGTCGGAGTACCAAATGGAGAATAGAGAAAGTAGAACTTATCGAAGACAGTAAATTTGAAAATGACATAAGATTCCGCTGAAATACAGGTTCTTATAGTTTCATTTTTGTATGTATAGTATTAATATATTCAAAGAACAAAAATAAAATAAACATGCATTACTTGACAACAAACGACCAAACCTCGGTAATACGACCACCCTGCTATTACGACCACTTTTTGAAAGTACCGCAAGTGGTCGTATTAGAGGGGTTTTACTGTAATATAAATTGATTACGTTATTTGTTTTCAATACTAGATTTCTTTCATTCGCTTGTTCATGCTGGCTCCACTTTTTTCTTGAATCGGCACCAAGTGGCGCCAAAGTTTTGGCACAAGAAGAAAATTTTCCAGGGGAGCCCTGGGCTGTATGAAAATTCTATTACAAAATCCTCATTAACACAAGAATGTCCTCAGTCTTTATCAGATTCTCTTCAAAATGTAATAGAATAATTGTACCATCATTTGGATTGTTCCTTGTAAATTGGGTCTGATCTGTTAAGTTTTACAAGAAAAGGGACCTTATGAAAATTTTTATTACAAAACGTTATCACAATAAAGATTCAATCTTTATCACTTTCTTCAAACTTGTAGAATGATTGAACTATCTTAGGATTTTTCCTTAATAAATGTAGTCTGATTTGTTAAGTTTCACAGGAAAAGGGGCCTTATGAAAATTTTATTACCAAAAATTCTTGACACAATTAAGTCCACTGTTTTCATTGATTCTCTGTAAACTTTTACAAAATATTATACAGATTGATAGTACCATCAAAACGATTGTTGATTTTGACAGTGGAATTGATCCATCAAGTATCACACGAAAGGGGCCCTATGAAAAACTTATTCAAATATTCTAGTTAACACAATGATATTCTCAGTTTAAGTCACCATATTTCATCAGATTCACTTTAAACTCTTTCAGAATGATTGTATAATCCTAAGGATTGATTCTTTTTAACCCATTTCACGCTGAATAAAATCTTAATCAGAATTGTATAAAAATCAATTGGCTGAAAGCTCTGGTAGTACTAGTTCAGCTTTCAATACTTCTTTTTATGCCCCCAAAGGGAGACAAATAGTAATTGAACTGTCCATCTGTCAGTCAGTCCGTCCATCTGTCTTTCCCGCTTTCGTGTCTGCTCTGTAACTTCTACATGCAATAGGGGATTTCAATGTAACTTTGCACAAATGTTCACCGTTATAAGACTACGTGTCACGAAAAAGACCCAGGTTCCTATCTCAAAGATCAAGATCACAATCTTGGGTCAAAGGTAAATCAAAGGACTGAAAGTCCTGAGAGCGGTTTTGCCGGTTTATCAGTAACCCCGCTAAACAAAGCGAGCATGTTTCATCAATATGAGTAAGTAAATCGTACACCTAAGTAGGAGGAGCAGCTGGAGGCTCAATAAGGATGTAGTGGTAGTACTGGTGTGTGAACTACCAGGAATCCATGGTTAGGAGCTCCAGCCACCCCGATATAACCGAAATACTATTAAAAGTTGCGTTAAACCCTATTCAATCAATCATGACCCCTTACTGTTTACCGAAATCCCATGTTTTAATCACGTTTTCTTCTTGTGGTAAAGGGTTAAATGATAAAAGATAAAGAAATCAAAGCTATCATTCAATTCTTTTTTCGTTGATAATATTATTATCACAATTGAAGTACTACAAGTCCGTTTCAAAGATTTAGTCGAATTCGAGAGGTAAAAGGTGTTTTATTCGATGAAATTAATAGGAGCTTGAATTGCGACTATAACAGGGTTTTAACTTGTTACATATACTGTGTATACGGGATGTAAATTTGCTCAGCCCTGCCAGGTCAACCCACCAGCAGACAGTTTACATGTATTCGTTTACTGCACTGGCCACTGACCTAGATCCTATCTTGAAACGCGAGGAAATTATTTCTCTCATTTTGACAATTCATTAGACCATTTACCATGGATATATTAAGTCAAAGTTTTAAACCATTTTCCTGGATATTCATGACTAAAAGGAGGCTGTTTGCATTCAGCAAGTAAGTTATTTTCTTCAATAACGATGAAACAAGATGGAGGCGATCACAAAGATTTTCACTTCAAGTTTATGAGCATGCGTGGAAATGAGCGGAAAAGTGTGAGAACTTGTTTCCGGTTGATCGATATGTAATACCGGTTTTTCCTTAAAAAAAACGCTAAAAATGGGGACTTTTTGCCATGTCCGCTCTGTAACGTCTATAATCATGCACGCAGGTACAAATTTCTTTCATACAAATGTTAAACACCTTCAGATGACATGTTACGAAAAAGACCAAGGTTCCTATCTCAAAGGTCAAGGTCACAATCTGGGGTCAAAGGTAAAAAATAGGCCCTTTAGCCGTGTCCACTCTGTAACTTCTATAATCATGCGCGCAGGTAGAAATTTTTTCTTACAAATGTTCACCATCTTCAGACAACGTGTTGCGAAAAAGACTCAGGTTCCTATCTCAAAGGTCAAGGTCACAATCTGGGGCCAAAGGGGCGTCCAGAATGGTTAAATTGCGTCCGGAATGGTTAAATTGTATTTACTCTCTTATTCTTCAATGATTGCTTCCATATTTGGACAGATGCTTAATTGGGTGGACCACTTTACATGACCTTGACCCAGTGACCTTGACCTTTGACCTTCTTTTGATGTCAGAAAATCCATCCATAGTGCATTTCTCGGTTTCATTCTGTATCTATAGAAATTATTATGTGTATCATGATTTTATTTATTAAAAAACAAGACGTATAGATCACAAATGCATGTGGTTGTGTTTACAAAACAAATCAAAGTGCCAAATGCTTGACCATGTCCTTTTGGGGCATTGTCACATGACTGTGGCCGGCTCTTGTTAATTTCATGCAAATTAATTTCATAAACAACTCTGGTTTCAAAAGGACAGACAGGAGTTGTAGATTAAGATCAAACTACACTTTTGTGCATTGTGGTCTTTGTCTATATCTCCTTTTAAAACAGTAATATTCTGGGTTCAGCATGACAAGTTTTAAGATGGATAAGGTCAATAATGTATCACGGCAAAAGAGGCCTTAAGAGAAGTTGACTGAAATATCTTTGTTATTACAGTTTTTAGCTCACCTGAGAATGCAGTGCTCTGGGTGAGCTATTGTGATCATACATTGTCTGGCTTCCATTTATTGGTCCATCTGTCCATTTGTTCATAATTATAAAAATAATCTTCTCCTAAACTTACTGTCGAATTACAACCAAACTTATGAGAAATGATACTAAGGTCATGCTCTTTAAAATTCTTCAGAGACTTGAAATCCATGAAGAACTTTGGTTGCCATGGCAACAGATTGAAAAAAAAAAAAAAATCTCCTCCAAAACCATAAGGCCAAGAGCTTTAAAATTTGGTATAAATCATCATCTATTGACCTTCTACCAAAATACTTAAAAGAATTACAGTACTCTAACAATAAGCCCTTTTCTGTGCGACCTCTGATATACATTGAAATACAGAAGAAAATCTTTGGAAATCTTCTTCTCCCAAACCACAAGGGTTAGAGCTTTGATATTTGGAATAAGTCATCATCTTTTGACCCTCTACTAAAATACTTCAAAGAATTACTGTAGTCTGAAAATTAGCCCCTTTCTCTGTGATCCCTGATTTTACATAGAAATATAGAAGGAAATCTTTACAAATATTCTACTCCCAAAGCCTAGAGCTTTCATATTTTGTATAAATCATTATGTACTGACCCTCTACCAAAATACTTTAAAGAATTACTGTACTCTGAAAATAAGGCCTATTTTGTAAGATCCCCGATTTTACATATATAAGGAAAATAATAAATAAGTAAATCTTAAAAAAATCTGCTTCTCCAAAACCATAAAGCCTAGACCTTTCATATTTGGTATAAATCATCATCTATTGAACCTCTACCATAATTCTTGAAAGAATTGCCATACTCTGGAAACTAGCACTATATGGTGGGATCTTTAATATACATAGGATTAAAGGAGAAAATCTTCTCCTCAAATGAATTGGTGTATGGCTTTGATAATTGTATATATCATAAACCCTTTGAGCCATCATACTCAGGGGAGCGGTATAGGACTATCATGGCTCTCTTGTTTATCAGATTCTCTTCAAAGATGCAGAAACACAGGAAATGGGGTCTTATGAATTTTCATTCAAAACAATCCTCTTAACATGATTAAGTCCACAATTATTTTCGGATTCTGTTGAAAATTTCACATGATGATTGTAGGGTCATAAGGAAACTTCCTTTTGGGAATGGAGTGGATCCATCATGAAACATGGGAAAAGGGGCCTTAAGAATTGTTCCTTCAAATAAAGGGGATAAAGTCCAATCTGTTATATTCATTTTTGCGTTCTTCTTTAAACAATTAATTTACTAAAATATCAGATAACTTTAACGGAAAACTTAATGTTAATCATATTAATGATCAGACCTTTCAAGTTGTAGTTACAGTGTTTCGGTCACAAAAAACAATGTGCCTTTTATTTTCTATTCGAGACAACATATTTTACAAACTGATGA
This sequence comes from Fragum fragum, assembly GCA_946902895.1. NCBI lineage: Eukaryota > Metazoa > Mollusca > Bivalvia > Cardiida > Cardiidae > Fragum > Fragum fragum. The sequence goes on along the minus strand of OX336370.1, from coordinate 57,667,697 downwards.
TGTTTATTACCACAGAGTTTAACCTGGGATTATACCTTGCTGGGATTTTATACTAGAGGAAACATTGTGGGAAAAGAACTTGAAACATGCAATTTCTTTTCTTTTCCCTCAATATTTTCTACCATACAGGATGGTTTCATTTCAAATTGCATCCAATTTTCATTGTCATCTGCAACTTTTTTCGATTTGGACCAGTCTGAATTTTAAAAAAACGGGAAATGGCCAGTAATTCATCAGTTGTACATGATTTCAGGTAAATTACTGAAGAAGAAACCAAGAAGTGTACAAAGATATGGTATTACATGGTGAGAGGGCAGTTTTATTGAGCAGTTCATTTGTGATATTTGATCCTTGATAATTTAACAACCAAGAGACTTGAGTGGAATGGATATGGTATGGGCAGAGATATAAAATGTATAATTGTTATGGTCTAACATTTATATAAGTGTGTTGATAAACCCCCCGTATATAGAAAAAGTTAGAAAAATAACCCACATCAATGGCCTTAAAATGACTGATAGTGAGGAGGCAGTCATTCAAAAAAACATAGAGATGGAGGCTTCTGCAATAGAAGGAAAAAATACACTTAATAGCTGCAATACAAATTTTGGTGACAGTAAATTGCCATATGTAGTAAAGAATACTTTCTTGTGTGATGAATGTGGAAAAGCATTTACAACTAAATCTTGCCTGTCTGTTCACTTAAAGGCTCACAAATTTACTGGTCATGAAAGTTTATTAAAGTGTGATATTTGTGAGGAATTGTTTCCAGGTAAAGCCTCTCTTGCACGCCATAAACGTAATCATCAGAGAGAATTTAGGTGTGGAGAATGTGGAAAATGCTTTGGGAAGAAAGCAAATCTTGAAGGCCATAAATTAATTCATGAAGGGAGACAACCATATAAATGTGATACTTGTGGTGAAGAGTTTGCTTATAAAAGCCTTTTGAGCTATCATGTGAACGACCACACTGGAGAGAAAAGATTTGAATGTAATGTTTGTGGGCAAAGTTTTAAATCTAAAGGGATTTTGAAATACCACTTGCTGTTGCATTCTAGTGAGAAAAAGTTTAAATGTGTTATTTGTTCTAAAGCTTTCAGGTATAATAGAGATCTTGCCAGTCATATCAGAACACACACTAAAATAATGCCAGTTTCATGTAAAATATGTAATGGATCATTTTCGTCCAAAAAGACTTTGAAAAGTCATATGGCTAGACACTTAGGGGAACCCATATTTAAGTGTAAATTATGTCTTCAAGGGTTTGATACCAAATCTAGGTTTCTTAAGCACAAAAGCTACCATATTGCTGAAAACCAATGGAAATGCCTTGATTGTGGGGTAATATTTTCAAGCAAGGCTTTATTAATTTCTCATAAAAACAAAAGTCATAGTATTTCCCACAATGATGAAACTTACGAAAATGAGGGTCCATGTAGTTGTAGCTTCTGTGGTCAAAACTTCAGATTAAGAAAGAATTTGAAAGTACACAGCAAGGTGCACATAGCCAAAGATAGTTGGAAGTGTCTGATTTGTGAGGAAGTATTTCTCAGCAAGGATTTGTTATTTTCCCACAGAAGGAAAAGTCATAGGAAACAAAGCTCGTATAAATGTGAATTCTGCAATGGAGAATTTTCTAACATAATAAGTTTCAAAACGCACAAAAAATACCATGTTGCCCCAAATGAATGGAAATGTCATATATGTGCACAAATATTTTCAAATTTAAAAATGTTACAATTTCACAGAAAAATGAATCATAAGCAAAAAAGAAAAAAACTCTTTTTTAAATGTGACTTTTGTGATAAAGTATTTACTGCCAAACAAAAACAAAAAAGACACAATGAGGTGCATATAGGAGTACAGACCTGGAAATGCTTGGCATGCTTTTGTCTGCTCTCAGACTCTGAATCATTAAAGAAGCATAGACTTACTTGCACTAAAGTAAACCTAAAGTGCAACCTTTGTGATGCTACTTTTACAAATAGACAATCTTTTTTTTATCATAAAAAAGTTCACGTAGCTGAAAACTGCTGGAAATGTTTTGGTTGCGATGAAACGTCTCCTGACAGAACTTCTTTTATCACTCATGGTCAGAAATGTGAAAAATCAATAAATGTGTCACTTCAAAAGAAATGGTGTCAACTTTGTGAAAAGGTTTTTGATAAAAGTAATAATTACAGCCAACATAAAAGAATACATGTGGCTTTAAACAGTTGGAAATGTTTGACATGTGATACACTATTTCCCAACAAGAATTCCTTAAAATGTCACAAACTAAAATGTCGAATGCACAAACAATATATTGAAAAGGGTAAAGTTACAGAAAGGGAAGATCTAAAGAAAAACCGTAATCAACGTTGCAAGACATGTAGCCTAAAGATAGCCACTGGTTATCACATGAGTAGTCACCGTCTTTTACATCATGTAAAGCGGAAGATTGCTTATCTTTGTGTTCACTGCGGAAAGCAGTTCACTACAAAAAGGGCTCTAAAGATACACTCTAGTAATTACAATTGCAAGAAATCTTTCATTCGTAAATGTTTTAAATGTAATAAAGTATTTAGGAGCAGATTAGACTTACTTCATCACAAAGAAAAGCATAAAAATAGCATACATAATAAATGTAAAAACCTCAGAGAGAAATTGTTGTTTAAATACAACTATAAAGGGAATCAACCTTTTCAGTGTAGAGTGTGCTTTGTTGGATTAAGTTGTAAAACTTTTTTAAACTACCACAGTAGAATTCATAATAACTCCTATAGATGTGACATATGCAGTGCAAAATTTAAGTCAATTCATTCATTGGTTGCTCATAAAAATATGCATAAATCGAAGAAACTGAAGAAGTGTGCTCATTGCTTCAAACTGTTTAAACACAAATCATGCTATATATCTCATATGAAAGGACATGACAAAATAACCAAAAATCATGTATGTAAATTATGCAATGCTCGATTTCAGAGTGAACATGAAATGACAAAACACATGGGAATGAATCTGTTTGAATGTAAGTTTTGTCACAAAAAATTTCATGTGAAGAAGTCTCTTAAAGCTCACAAAACTGTCCATATATCTCAATTTAAATGGAAGTGTAAAGATTGTGGGCAGATTTTTCTAGATGAAAGAAAATTAATCATCCATTACAATGTAAGCCATGGTATTTTGGGTAAACGGAAGAGAAAGACATATCAAAATGAATGTAGTCAATGTGATTTGAATAAAGCTCATACAGAAACTTGCAGTAGACAACTTGTTAAAGGAAAATGCAACTGTGACAATTGCAGATTAAAGTGTTACAAGCAACAGATTCAAAACAAAAACTTCATCGAAGTTTATAAAGATATGTCAAAAACAGTGCGCTGTGTAGGATGTGAAATTGAATTTAATTTTATGATCTCATTACAGGAACATAACAGACGGTTGCATTGCAAGTATTCATGCTATCACTGTAATCTTGATTTTGTTAATGTCCCATCTTACAGGAATCATATGAATACTCATGAATTTGGGTGTGGTATTTGCAAAATTTCGTTGAAAAAATATTGTGAACTTGTAAAGCACTTAAAGATTCACGAAATTCACCATAAATGTTCATATTGTGGAGCAATATTTGAGGAAAACAGTCAGTATAAAACACATCTTCTTGCTCATGAGAGTTGTAAAGTAATTTGTGATTACTGTCCTCTCAGTTTTCAAAGTAATCCAGAATTAGAAAAGCATCTAGAAGTGGCTCATGCACCTCTATACCGTATTCAAAATTTGAATTATTGTGAAAATTGTGGTAAGTCATTTAAAACTGTAATGGAGCTTCAAAACCATACAAGACAAACTCACAAGAATTTAAAGGATTGTTTACATTTCAAAACAAATTTTTCTTCATATAGAAGATGGAAGAATACTATTCTTCATTTCTCTTCCAAACAAGAGTTTTCTTATTGTAACATATGTAGACAAAGGATAAACCTAAATCAGGCTTCAGACTACTGCTTATTAATAATAAATTCACTAAGACCTCATGTGTGCATGAAATGCAACAAGTTTTTTCTGCAGAAAAAGGGTCTAACAGAGCATCTTTCAATTCATGGAGAGTTTGAGAATACTGCTCAAGCATCAGTTACTGGTACTGTTAAAACGAATCGTTCCACTTCAAATAAAAGAAAATGTTACAGGAATGAAACACCTTTCAGCACAACAAAGGAAATTATAACACTCCCTTTACAAAAAAGAAATAAAGAAACCTCAGTCAAAAAAATAAATTGCAGTATCTATACTGGAAGAAATGGTTCTAACTCAAATGAATCTGCTAGACAAAATGATGTAATTCAAACAATGAATGGCATTAATGAGGGAATTGCTGAACTCTCTCTACCACAAAGAAATGATGATTCCTCCATGTTATCAAGGAATTGCACTATCATAACTGGGTCAACAAGTGAAAACATTAAAAAGACTGTAAGAAAGTCTGATACATTTCAAAGAGTTGTTGCTAGTCCTAAAAATACTAAGCTGAATATTCAAAATAATATGCCAGTTGGCCATGCTGATATTTGTATAGAAAGAAAATCTATTCCGGGCGAAACATTAGAAAAAACTGGCAGCACAAGAAGTGCTCCTAGTGACTTTTCTCTAAAGGAATATTTGAATACACAAACAAGCACTACAAATATTTTGTTGGAAAGTAATCAGGATGAACTGCATAGTGGCTCTTTTATTACAATCAAATCTGAGATTGATTTTGAACAATATTCTAATAACGTTTCAAGTAATAGTCCCTTGTTGACTCACACAAATGTCCATGGTTTTGAGTTCTCTGAAGGGAAAAGAGTCACAATCAAATCTGAGATTGATTTTGAACAATATTCTAATAATGTTTCAAGTAGTAGTCCTTTGTTGACCCACTCAAATGACCATGGTTTTGAGTTCTCTGAAGGAAATAGTGAACACAATATAACATATGATTTAGAAGACATTAAGCCAGTAGTGATGGACGATACTGATAAAGAAGCTGAGGAAATTAGTGTGAAAAGAGAAATTGTAACCCCATTTGTCGATATGGGAGATGGAAGTGGAAACATGCAGCAAAAATGTACTGATAGAATGTTAGAAAATTCACACAGTAATGAAAATACGGATTCATATGAATTACTGCATACCTGTGATCTTTGTCAATTGATTTTTCCAGACCGAATTTCTAAGTGGATACATCAAAGAATCCACGAAAACAATAATTTTCCTTTCAAATGTGAACTGTGCAGTAAAAAATTCTGCTCAATGGATGCACTCGTGAGGCACCAGTCTCAACATGCAATTGGCAAACCCCCATCATTTTATTGTTGTTTTTGTGATGAAAGTTTCTCAGATGAGGATACTTGTAAATATCACATTAAATTTCGGCTTTGTCTGTTAATTTAGTGTACAGAGAGATTGAAAAGAGAATTGCCATGATTTGAATGACTAAGCTGATAGAATTGCTAGCCTTTTGGAATCTGCTTTTGAAGTGCTTGAACAGGCAAGGTTTGGGTTCAGATTCTATTTGCCAAAGTTTTTACGAATTTAGCCTTATGTGATTGAACAGTTTAACACATTACCAGGTGATAAAATTTTTTTGACTGGCCCCAATTGAAAGAAGTTGCAGATGACAATTTAAAGTTGATAACTTTTAAAAATCTTTGTCCTGTGGGATCGGAAGCATTGTAGATAATGAAGATATTGCTTGAGACAAGCAATTCGTTCATTTTCCACAATGTTTCAAAAGTTTGTTTTTTTCTTGAAAGATATCAAAAATTGGCATTGTGTTGGACAAAGACAACTTTTACTTATGTTCCCATCAACCCATTACCAGACGACAAAAAATCATACTTGTCCAAATTCAAAGATGTTTCAGATGACAAATTTTAGTTCATGAAATCATAATTTTTTTTGGAGGTAGAAAACATAGTGGAAAATGAAGAAGAAATTGTAACAAGTAATTTCTTCATTATCCAGAAGGCTTTCAAAAGCCCTTTTGTGCATCATTGGGGGGGGGGGGTTAATGGGTGAATACTCCTAAATAGGGGGAGGATTATAGGTTAGGACAGATAAAATGCTTATCAAATATGGATAGGTGCTTCAGCTGCTATGTTATGACTTAAATGATATTAAAAGTGGTGAGAAACCCTAAGCAATCAATAAATGAAACATGACATTAAAACCTTAAACCTGACTTACACTAGGACTTGTGAATGGAATTGTACTTTATGTACCCAAAAAATCATTTTGTATAAATGGTGAGAAAGATAAGGTAGTTGAATTAACTCTTCTCCTGCTGAATAAAATCCTTATCTGAATTTGCATTAAAATCAAGGCTTGAAAGCACTGGGAGCACTTGTTAATGGTCAAAGTCAATTTTAGAAATTGATTTCATAAACAACTCTGGATTAAAGGAGACAAACAGGAGGTATAGACTAAGATTTATGTGCAGGCTGATCTTGGTCTATACCTCCTGCCAAAACCGGAATATTCTGAGTTCAGCATGACAAGGGTTAAGATATCATTCATTGCAATTAAATCAAATTTTATATAACATTTATTCATCAGTAAGTATGCTATCTGTTTTCCTTTTAAATACGATTAACCAATCTTTATGCATAGTTGAGCATATAATTTGTGACTTCTTCATATTGGTAAAGTTCATGATTGCGACTCTCTTTTATGATTATGGCAATGTTTCCCTTACACAGGCCTAGCTCTTATTAACCCTTTCCCGTTCAAATACGTGATTTTATGTTCCTGTGATTTTATACTTGAAACAAGCAATTTCTCCTTTTTCCACAATATTTTCTACCACATAGGATGGGTTCATTTCAAATAGCATCCAGTTGTCATTGTTGTCTTCAAACTCTTTCAATTTGGACTAGTCTAAAATTTCCAAAAACTGGAAAGGGTTAAAGTTATCAAGCATGTTGGTCTGTTTAACTCAAAATTTACACAATGTATTTTGTGCAAATTTACATATTTCTTAGTATCCGAGGTCTTTAATTGCTGCCTTTTCTGAAAGATTATTTTGCAACCAAGTGTATGAGCTGAAATTTGAAGCATGCTCATAATAAAAATACATATACGATTTAGGTATAAGCAAAAATCTTAACCCTTGTTGTATTAACCCATTCCAACACAGTGGAATTTTAGACCGGTCCAAATTGAAAGGAGCTGCAGACGACAATTTCAAGTTGATGGAATTTTAAATTTTTTCGTCTTTTTGGATTGAAAACATTGTGGATAATGAAGAAATTGCTTGATACAAGCAATTTCTTCATTTTCCACAATGTTTTCCAAAGCTTTTTTCTTGAGGGGCGTAAAAAGGAGGGCTTGTGTGGGAATGGGTTAACTAAGTCATAATAATGTGCAGTCTGAACTTAGTCTACACCACCTGTTTGATGTTTTAGTTATAATACTAATTTGAAAAAAAAAAAAACACCCCAACTTTTGGGTTTTTGAGGTCTATAACCAATTACTAAACAACTAAATTTAACCCTTTCCTGGTTTTTGAAATTTTAGACTGATCCAAATTGAAAGAGGATGCAGACGACAATGAAAATTGGATGCAATTCCAAATAAAACCACCCTATGTGGTAGAAAACACTGTGGGAAAAGGAGAAATTGCTTATTATAAGCAATTTATCCTTTTTCCTCAGTGTTTTCTCAAATATGAAATCACAGTGACGTAAAATCCCGGGTTTATCCAGGAAAGGGTTAAGACTTCCATTTTGATTGCAGCCAGCAATTTTTAGTTGATGGAATTTAAAATATCTTTGTCTTTTAGGTAGAAAACATGGTTGATAATGAAGAAATTGCTTGTTACAATTTATTCATTTTCCACAATGTTTTCTAAAGTTTTGTTTCTAGGGGGGCGTTCAAATGCATCAGTGTGTGGAAATTGGTTGATTGCAGTTAGGAACAAGTATTTTTTCAGAGTGACAAGAATTAAATTGTTGAGTACAACCATGGTTTAGATTTAAAAAGTTAACCAAATATTTTATAAAAAAGCAACACACGCATGCATGCAAAAAAACCCCCAAACCAAATACCCCCAAAAACATAATTTAGTTATATAAAACAAACAAAGAACAATACTATTTAAAATAACTTTTCATTCTGTTTTGAGAAATAAAGCATATGTGAAATAGATTAAAGGTAATAAGAGAAAACTAGCACAATTACATTTTATGTAGTTATAGATAAGTTGACTCTTTATCAAGAAGAAAATGAAGTTATTTTTTCATCAAAAACATATTTTAAACATAATATCATTTATTGCAAAAAAAAATATGACATCAGGCGCATTTATGACACAAAATAGAAAAAAAGTCAAATAGAAAAGCTCAAAATATCGTAATTTAAATCTATGATTTTGCTGTATGCATCTGTGCTCGTGTTTGAAGTGTAAACCAGGGTTTTGATCCTCAAAATCAGTGTGCAACATTTCTAACAATTGACGGATCACAATTATCAATCAAAGAATCAATCGACCAATCAAATGATTCAATAAGACCGGAAGTTATCTTCGAACTCTCACATTGGCTAACATTTAGGTGAACCATTCATGAATGCCAGATTCTTACAGTCATCTTTGTAGAGTGAAATGTGTTAAATGGCTAAGTTGTGATGGGTTTCTGAGACTTCACGATTTCTAAATCACCTGAGCATAACTTGCTCATTGTAAAAAGCAATTTCTTCATTTTCCACAATGTTTTACAAAGGTTTTTTTCTTGGTGGCGTCTAAAAGCATCATCGAGTGGGAATCTCAAAGATCACAGTTTTTACTGTTTTAACCCATCCCACACAATGACACTTTTAAACGCCCCTCAATAAGATAGCTTAGGAAAACATTGTCGAGAATGAAGAAATTGCTTGTTGCAAGCAGTTACTTCATTATCCCCAATGTTTCTACCCCAAAAGACAAAGATTTTAAAGATTTCCTGAACTTAAAATTGTCTTCTGCAACTTCTTTGAATTTGGACTGGTTTAAAATTTTATTGTGTGGGAATGGGTTAAAACATATTTAAAGATGTAATTTTTGACAATTTTTCTTTTGATTCTTGAAAGCTCATAGGATGTTGGTATGTAGCAATGAGGATTATCACTATTAAAATTGATGAGATTGTTAATAGACTAATGGATTATAAGTTTGTTTTTATCAGAAAATAAATGGTTGTTTGTGACATTGCTAATTTGAGCTCCGGATTAATTGATTTGTGACATAACTTCAAAATACGAAACTTTCACAGAAATTTATGTAGCTTTAAAAGATAGACCTGTTAAATGAAAGTGCTGATGCATGTACTTAGTTTGACACATCTACTTTCAAATTCCTTAACCTTTCAAACAAACTTTAAATAATGTGGTTAATATTTAGCCTATTATTGAGTCAGATTGACATTTTGTAAAATTACTGTTAAGTCTCAACCCATTCCCACACAATGACGCATTTGGATGCCCATGATTAAAAACAATTGGGAAAAATTGTGAAAAGTGAAGAAATTGCTGGCAACAAGCAATTGCATTATTTTCTACAATGTTTTCTACCAAAATAGTTTAAAATATCTTACATTTCATAAAGTGTAAATTTCAACACTACAAAGATTGTTTTTATCCAGACCTAAGGATTTCTATTTCTTTTTGTTTTCATCCAGGCCTAAGTATGTGTATTTCTTTAAGACCCCTCAAGTGGTATGACAGTTAAAAAATGGCGATTTTCAAGAACTTCAGTCCTTTGAATGTTGGTTTGGCGACTTTAACGTTTTAACTATATTTTATTCAAGCTGTAGTTACAACACTTTATTTTTTTGATACTTGTTGCTGGCCATAAAAGTTGCAAATAATTCATTTTAATATTATCTAGAACTTTCTATTAGAGGTCATTAGGCGTGGTCAGTCATCCAGATATATTACATGGACTGCCAAGAGATGTTTTCTTTTGATTTGATGGTTGCCCAGTGTTAATTCTAGGATTTCAGAAAGGTTTGGCATTTTAGCGCAAAATCTACACCGAAGAGAAATTTTGGTATTACACCCTCTTTATTTATTTATTTATATCCCTTACCAATGTTGAAAGTATTTGGGATCTTTGAAAAAGTGGGGAATCCCCCAATCCTACTATCTAGAATAAACACTGCATTGTCAAAAGAAACCTTGAGTATGGAACTGTCTATGGAGCAAGAAGTGGAGACTCTGACCTTGATATGTAGATGCTCAGACTAATCTGTATTTACTTAATGCACATTGGTAAATAATGATAATAATGTCATTGACCAATCCCTTGCTCCGCCCACTGACTCTGCTGGAGACGCCCACTGAGGCTCCAAAACGAAGTTCCACTTTGTTATCAAAAGTGTTATTTCACAAAATTTATGGCCAGTTGTATGTAACAAAAAAGTAAAAAGGTTGCTTAGGTGACTTTAATGTTGTAACTAGACTAACTGCAGCTTACTCAAGCCGTAGTTACAACGTATTATTGGAACAAAAATGCTTCACAAAAATGTCGGTCTATGTCTGAGTTTAAGGCACACTTTGGTTCAAATGAAAAATTTGATCTGTCAATTGGTTTTATGAGTTTCTGTCGCAATTGGTAATTGTTATTAAATGTCATGCACCAGCTCAATTGACAGATCATAGGCCCTGCAGAATAATCCCAGACATGACATTTCATTGAGATATCATTATAGATAATTTTGTAAAATATTCAGTCATGTGCATAAACCAAAAGTTGGTTGGTGTTCTTAACAAGGTTTGTGTAGTTCTTTAAGCTATAGATACAATGTTTGAGTCGCCAACCCAACAAAAATGCTTTACATAATTGTGGAGATCAATGTTCACTTCTGGTCTGAATAAAAGGGTTGATTGGTCAATCGCTTTTGTTTTGTGGACCAAGTTATCTGTTAATTGTTATTCATAATGTAAAAACATAAACTTGTAGTCCTTTTACTCTTGAGCTCTTTATTTGTATTTCTCTGTAATGAATTATTAAATTTTTTGTACAATACTTATCTTTTTTGTGTTAAAGTTATTTTTACTCCTTTGGTTTAAAGCCGGCAGGCTATTGTCATGTCATAGTGTCTGTTTTAACTATGCCCGTGAATCCGTGCATCCGTAAACTATAAAAATCTTCTCCTCAAAAAGTATTGAACAGAACTCAACGAAATTACACAGAAATGATCCTTGGGTGACCCTTATCAGATTCCTTCAAAGAATTTGATCAGATGAAAAACATGGCCTCAATGGAGCCTTTTTCTGACTTCTTATCAGATTATTAAAAAGAATTGTGATCAGATGAAGGAAAAAAAAGAACCCGGCTTTATTTCTATATATGGTGTATAGTGAAAACTTTATAAATCATTTTTCTCAGAAACCAGTAGATTGATTTCCAGTAAATGTCACAGGAGTTACCCTTTTGGGACCCTGAAACAGACTTCTTCAATTAAATTGACCAAATAAAAAACATGGACTTTTTGGTTGGTTGGGTGGGGGACGGTATTTCTATATAGAGATTCTTTTATATAATTTTGGTTGGTTGAAAAATATGGCTAATGTCATATGTGGTATTCAGTGAAATTTTGAAAATGTTGTAAATACCTTTTCATCTGACTTAGTAAATGAATTTTACATAACACGACTTGACTGTTGTAAAACAGTGAAAAGTTTGAAATGCTTCTCTAGAACTATTTCAAAGATTTCAGTGAGTGAATTTATATAGCAAAGATGATTAAGTTTATCTTGAATTCCAGAAAACACCACTGGCTTAATCAGTACATTTAGGCCTGAGGAGTGATACAGGCCTTCAAGCGGCTGTAGTTTGTGCTAGTACACCTTACCATGATCAAGGTGAACTATTCTATTTTTGATACATCAAATTTGTCTATGTTCCATGCTTAATTTCTTTAAAATTTTCCTGTTCTAAAAGACCATTCCTGGTGGCGGCAAATATCCTTTCTGACATTTGTCTCCCACCAATGGTTGGATAATCGTAAGCCTAAGTGGGATAGCAGCTGGATGTAGTGGTAGTACTGCTGTGAGAGAGACCAGGAATCCATTGTTAGGTGCTTCAGCTGTTGTGATATAGATGAAATACTGTTAAAAGTGGCGTTAAACCCAGATCAATCAACCTAGAACACCAGGTCAATTAGGATGCCACTTTAGAGAAGCTCTACTATTGAAAAAAAAAAGATTCTGGGTTCAATGGCAACTGAAAGGTTTGGAATTCTTAATAGTGAAAACTGTAGAGATTAAGACCTTAAAAACTTCTGACAATTCATAGGGACTACAGGTTTTTATAGGCCAGAAGAGTCGTATTATGTTATGGCCCCAGTTGTCCGTCTGTCCATATGTCTGTCTGTCCATCTGTTAGCAATTTTTCTTGAGTTATCTTGAAATATCTGCCCTGAAAATCTCTATGTTTATTGTGTGTACATCTAATCGTAAATTATTGATTGCAATGAGCTGAAATTCCCCACAATTACTCTGTATGATTATTTTCAAAATGGGCCTGATCTGTCTAGTGTCTTGGGAAAAGGGACCTTTTGAGAATTTTATCTATAATCCTTGTAACCAAGTCCAGAACTTTCATTGGATTTTCTTCAAACCTTCACAGAATCATTGTACAATGACGCTGACATGAGACCTGATCTTTAAAGTATCACAGGAAAAGGAGCCTTATGAACATTTTTTAAAATCTTTACACCAAGATAAAGTCAGCAGTTTTCTTCCATCATCACTTTCACAGAATGTTTGTACCATCATTAGGATTGTTTCTTTCCAAATTGGGCCTGATCTGTGCAGTATCATAGGAAAAGGGGCTGTATGAAAAATTATTACCAAATACTCATAAACACAACAATGCCCTCAGTCTTTATCAGAATCTCTTTAAACTCTAATAGAATGATTGTACCATCATTTGGATTGTTCCTTTGTAAATTGGGTCTGATTGATTAAGTGACACAAGAAAAGGGGCCTCATGAAAATTTTATTTCAGAACATCATTACCACAATAAAGTCCTCAGTCTTTATCATTTTCTTCAAACTATCTATCATTAGGATTGTTCCTTTGTACATTGGGTCTGATTTGTTAAGTTTCAGGAGAAAAGGGGCCTTATGAAAGTTTTATTAACAAAAATTCTTTTACACAATTCAGTCCACTGTTTTCATTGTTTTCCTTTAACTTTTACAGAATGATTGTACCCTCATTAGAATTGTTCCTTTTGAAATTTGGTTTGTTCTGTAAAGTATCATGGGAAAAGGGGGTCATATGAAGATTTCACTATAAACTCATTAACACAATGAATTAGACAGATTACACAGATTGATTGTACCATCATTACAATTGTTGATTTTGAAAGTGGATCTGATCATGGCAAGTGTCATATAAAAAGGGGCCTTGTGAAAAACTTTCTTAAAAAGTCTAGTTAACACAAGGATGTCCCTTGATTTCACCGCTTTCACTTCAAAATTTCACAGAATGACTGTTCAAATACTTAAATGGTTCTTTTCAGAACTTGTTACAATCCATCAAGTATCATATAAAAAGGGGCCATATGATTTTTTTTATATGTATATTCTAGTAAACATCATGGGATTCACTTTAAACTTTCACAGAATGATAAAACCAACAGTAAAATATCATGGGAAAATGGGCCTTATGAAAAATTGATTTTAATTTCTTTGTTAACACAATAAACTCAACAGTTTTATCAGATTCTCTTTAAAGGTGCATGGAATAATTGTGGCAATGGAAACACAGGAAAAGGGGCCTTACAGATTATCATTCAAAACATTCTTGTGTATGTGATGAAGTTCACAATCATTAGCAGATTGTCTTTTAAATTTCACAGGACAATTGTTGGGTTGTAAAGAAAGTTCCTTTTGGAGTGAAATTGATCCATCAGAAAACGCAGGAAAAGGGTCCTTATGGATTTTCATTCAAAACAATTCTGTTTATGTGATAAAGTCCATAATTATTATCAGATTCTGATGAAAATTTCACAGGACGATTGTAGGGTCATAAGGAAACTTCCTTTTGGAAATGGAGTGGGTCCATCATGAAACACAGGAAAAGGGGCCTTGAGGATTGTTGCTCAAAATAACAAAGGGGATAAAGTCCATTTTTTTCCTTTATGCATTCTTTAAGCAATTAACTTCCTTAAATATCAGATTTCTTTAGCAGAAAACTTGATAACCAGTAGAGCGTCTCAGGCCTCCATGGGCCTCTTGTTCTTGGGTTATCTTGAATTATCTGTCCTTGAATTGAACAAAAAAAAACCTTTATTTCTTGTGAGCACTTTTTCTCCTACATTTTGAAATGGAATTAACTGAAACTTGACTCAGTATGATGTCTAGTTGTGCTTAGGACTAAAATTTGTTTGATATGTTAACCCTTGTCATGCTGGACCCGGAATATTCCGGTTTTGGCAGGAGCTGTAGAAAAAGATCAGCCTGCAAATAAGTGCAGTCTGATCTTAGTCTACACCTCCTGCTTGCACTTTCCCTGCCAGAGTTGTGTATGAAGTTAATTTCAGCCCTTTGATATTACAGCAATTCAGTAAGGTAATGTATCCAGCATGACCAGGGTTAAGTTGTTCCTGAATTATCTGCCCTTTACTTAACAATACATCTTAGAATTACGTTTTTTTTGTGTGTAAGTGTATCTGCACACCTCCTCCTACATATTCTATTGGATTGAACTGAATCTTGTTTCAGTGTATCTCTGATATTAAGTTTAAGCATAAGACTTCAGAAATTCAAAAAGCTTGTGTTTTTCTTGAATTATCTGCCCTTGAATTCATTGAATTCAAATGTCAAGGTCATTTTGAGCTCTGAAAAACCTAAACTGAACCATTGTAATAGTTTATTTGTCAATGTCAGTTTTTTCACTGTCATATTTTTATTGCATGTGGTGAGTACTATCTGTTGAAACTTATTTCAAGGTCATTGGTCAAAGTCATTTTTTTATGTCATTTGTACTCAAATTATAAAATTCATCCATTGTACATAACGTTGAATCATAAGTTATGATAAAGCTGTCTTGTTTCTCAAGTGTATACAGTATTATTCAGGTGATAAGATCTTTCTATTGACAAAAATCATTAGCTGTCATTCAAGCTCGGGTTATTGACAAGCCAAGGTTACTGAAATCCCCATCTTTTCCGTCTATTTGTCTCTCACCAATGGCTTGATAATCGTAGACCTTTGTGGGATAGCAGCTGGAGGCTTGGAAAGGATGTAATGGTAGTACTGGTGTGAGAAATCACAGGATTTCATTGTTAGGTGCTCCAGCCGCCGCGATATAACTGAAAGATTGTTGAAAGCGGCGTAAAACCCCATTCAAACAAACAAATTACTGAAATCCCCTTCTGGTGTATATATGCGCCGCTCTGCAAAGCTCTTGTTTGCTCCATTGGCGGAAAGCAACACTTATGGTCATGTTGTGTCTGTTGTGCATCCTTCCATGTGTGCATGCATCAGTATACTTTTACTTTAAGAATCTTCTCAGAAAGTATATAACAGAACTCAACCAAATTACACAGAATTGGTCCTTGGGTAACCCTTTATCAGACTTCTACAAGGAATTTTGATCAGGTGGAAAATATTGCTTCAATGGTTGGGGCTAATTTCCATATATAGTGAAAGCTTTGAAAAACTTTTCCTCCGAAACCAGTTGATGGATTTCAACCAAATTTCACAGGAATGATCCTTGGGTGACCCTTTATTAGATTCCTTCAAAGAATTGTGATCAGGTGAAAAATATGACTTCATTTCATATATGGTGAAAGATTTGAATATGTTTTTTTCGGATATGAATTGATGGATTTAAAAAAGAATTCACAGGGATGAGCAACTGAAAATCTCAGAATATTATTCTCATATTTTTGCTCCACTGGCCGAAAGCCAGCAGGCTATTGTCATGTCATCATGTTTGTTGTAACTCTGTCCATCCGTCTGCCCGTCCATAAACTTTTTCTTTAAAAATCTTCTAAGAAAGTACTGAACAGAATTTTACCAAATTTAACAGAATCCTTGGGTGACCATTCATAACATTCCTTCAAAGAATTTTGATCAGGTGAAAAACATGGCTTAAATGAGCGGTGCTAATTTCCGTGTATGGTGAAATTTATAAAAATCTTCTCAGAAACCAGTGGATCTATTTCAACAAATCTTTCCATGAATGATTGGTGAACCTTTATCAGATTCCTTCAAAGAATTGAGATCAGATGGCTTTAATGGGCGGGGCTAATTTCCATATATGGTGAAACCTTTAAAAATCTTCTCCTCAGAAAGCAGTCAATAGATTTCAACCAAATTTTAATGAAATGATCCTTGGGTGACCCTTTATCAGATTCCTTCAAAGAATTAAGGTCGGATGAAAAACATCTTCCATGGTCGGGGCTAATTTCCATATATGGTGAAACATTTTAAAATCATCTTCTTAGAAAACCAGTTGATGGATTTCAACCAAATATTACAGGAATGATCCTTTGGTGACCCTTTATCAGAATCCTTTAAAGAATTAAGGTCGGATAAAAACATGACTTTAATTGGCGGTGTTAATTTCCATATATGGGGAAAGCTTTGAAAATCTTCTCAGAAATCAATTGATGGATTTCAACCAAATTTTACAGGAATGATCCTGTGGTGACTCCTTTGTCAGATTCCATCAAAGAACTTGATGGGATGATAAACATGGCTCAACTTGGCGGGACTAATTTCCTCATATGGTGAAACCCTTAAAAATATTTTTCTCAGAAACCAGGCGATGGATTTCAACCAAATTTCACAGAAATGATCCTTGTGTGACTTTTTTTCAGATTCAATCAGGCCTTCGAAGCGTTACAGGCGCTCAAGTGCATCTAGATATAGATTTCAACCAAATTTATAAGAATGGTCCTCAGGTGACTCTTTGTCAGATCCCTTCATTGAATTTGGTTCTGTTAAAAAAAAAACATGAGTTGTAAGGCGTGGCTTATAAGCTTCTCTGGCTTTCAGCCAGAGAGCTATTGTCAAAGCGTTGTGTCCCTCGTGTGTGCGTCCGTTTGTCCGTCCGTCTGTTCGTAAACTTTTACTTTGAAAATCTTCTCCTCAGAAATTTCACAGGAATGGTCCTTGGATGACCCTTTATCAGATTCCTTCAAAGAACTTTGATTTGATGAAAAACATGGCTTTTATGGGTGGGGCAAATTTCCATATATGGTAAAAGCTTTGAAAATCTTTTTCTTATAGAGAGGTGGGTGGATTTCAACCAAGTTTTACAGGAATGATCGATTGGTGAACCTTTATCAGATTCCTTCAAGAATTTAGATCGGATGAAAAACACGGATAAGCGCGACTAATTTCCAATTATGGTGAAATCCTTAAAAATCTTCACCTCAGAAACCATTAGATGGATTTCTTCAACATTTATATCTTTTCATCTGACTTAGTAAAGGTGTTTTATATAACTTGATGTTTATTCACGGGGTCACGGGTTAGATCCCTGGTCTTTGTGAACATTTGCATGATTGTAAACCTATGTGGGATGAGCAGCTTGACGTTCGGAAAGGATATTGTTGTAGTATAGTTGGGAAAACCTCGAATCTATCTTAAGCCTTTCCAGCTTTAAAAATCTTCTTCTCAGAAGTTAATTGATCGATTTCAACCAAGTTTTACAGGAGATTCCTTCAAGAATTTAGATCGGGTGAAAAACACGGCTTTATTAAGCGGGACTAATTTCCATTTATGGTGAAACCCTTCAAAATCTTCTCCTCAGAAACTATTATATGGATTTCAACCAAATTCTACAGGAATGATCATTGGGTAATCCTCTATCAGATTCATTCAAAGAATTTTGATCGGATGATAAAGATGGCTTTAATGGGTGGGGCTAATTTCCATATATGCTAAAAGCTTTGATTTTTTTTCTTTGAAACCAGTTGATCGATTTCAACCAAATTTTACTGAAATGATCCTCTGGTGACTTTTTTTCATATTTCATTAATTAATTTTGATTTGTTGAAAATATGGTATGACTACCCCGCTTGCGGTGACCACGACATAGTTGTCACAATTTGGCTTCGGTGTTAGTGCTTTAGTGCATGCTCATGCGTGCTTCCAGATTTTTTTTCCGAAAGCATAACTTCTACATGTACGGATAGATTTGAAAATAACTTGACACAGCTGTTCCTTTTGATGAGTGCTAGTGTCATGAGAAACGTTTGTTGTGTTACCTCCAAGATCATGGTCACAATTGAAGGTCAAAGGTCAAAATTGACCTAGTCCGGAGTATAACTTTTTACATTTATGGATGGATTTGAATAACTACTTGGCACAGTTGTTCTTCTTGATGAGTGCTAGTGCCATGTGAAACGTTCGTTATGATACCTCCAAAGTAAATGGTAACAGTTGAAGTCAAAGGTCAAAATTAACCTTGTCCGGAGCATTACTTCTACGTTACCCCCCCCCCCCCCTCTCTCTCTCTCTCTCTCTCTCTCTCTCAATTACTTTATTAAGACTATATCGAGCTGTGGGATATAAAACACACAGCCCATGACATTGCCCTGACAGCTGAACTATGAAAAAAAAAAAACTCGACCTTTTGCATGTAAAGGTAAAACTCATATATCAAAGTTTTAAAATGATGAAAACAAACAAACAAAAAAGTTTCAAGTTATCAAAAAATGTGAACTTGTTTTTACTTTGTATTAAAATTCGTTTCTCGAGTTTTATACAGGAGTTTCAGGAATGAAACTTATAGTACATCGACCATCAATTCGGATTATGTCGGGTTAGGCGGTATACAACATCTGGCAACGTGACCAGGCGGTTTCCATTTCACCGAAGCCGTATGTAAAACCCCCTCTGATTGACAGTCACAGAAATCGCGTTTGACCTTTTGATTGGTTGGTTAAAATGAATCGTACAGAAAGTAACTATTCATTAGTTGAAGAGATATTAGAGGAAATGATACACCATCTATAGCTTTTTTATCATTTTTTTATGAGTTAACTTTTTAGACAGGTTTATATCAACCTACAATAGTTCAACTTTAGCATTTAATTCTAAAATAACTGGCTTGGCAGATACCTTTTAAAATGTATGTGCTTTAATTTTGATCTAAATTTGGTTTTGGTTCGCAGTTTTTTCTATCGGGTTTGCGGCCAAATCTAAGTCAAAGGTCTGGATTCTTTACCATTGGCATAATGGTCAACCATCACAGAAAAGGTATATCTTTTTATGGCTGATCATAGCATTTAGTCCCCCTTAAAACGATGGTTTGTCGTCATATATTATATCAAGGGACCAGTCATTACTTTTCTGAAAATTGGAGATTACGGATATCCACAATACGCTTATATCGTGGTCTGCGATCACTGAACACATTTGAAAAGCGTGTATCTAATCGTTCCGGAGATGTTGGGTTTAAAACGACGCGCTCTGTTACAGACAACCATACACATTCAAGGCTGTCCCAGTATTGTCAAAAGGCCTGCTAATGGTGCTAAATTAGCCTGAACATTTTGATGTCTTGCACCCTTACAATATATATATTATATAAACAGTCTAATTTCACCAAAGGGAAATCTGTGAAGAAAGTATAATGGCAACCTTCAAATTATCATCCAAATAGAATTTTATGTATATTCAAATTGTTGTTCTCTGTATTAGATCTTTGTGTGCAAATATTTTTTTGTAATTCCTTGTTTTGCCACCCTTTGCTTTTTTTGTTTTACCGTGCACCTTTAACTGTCGACTTTCTCTAACGACAAAGTAACTAATGCTAGAGTGTGGTTACAAAATTTTTGACGGAGGGCGATCGAATGCTAATAACTGCACACAACTCTATTGTCAGTCTTTGTCTGGTAAAGTTCATGAGCAGACCGATGCATTACCAAATGACCCGGACTGATGTGAACAACGTTCACACGTAAAAACGTTCATTTTGAACAACTTACCATTATAGCACATGCTCATTAATTCAAGTCACCCAAACAATGTGTAAATTTTAGGAAATTAGCCATAATCAATACGGACGCATAAACTTTACTTTCAAGAAAGGGATATGTACCCGCGAATCCGACAAGTAATATTTTACACACGTTTTTCTATCAAGCACACCAACAAAGCGAATATTACTGAACTCGTGATAAAGTATAATCCGTTCAGTCCCCAGGCTAATATCGAGGTACTGAAAAGTTCAGAGAGCTAGCAAAGCATTGGTTTGCTCAGCAATCCTCTTTGTCAAAGGTTATCAGGATAAAGAAACGATGTTAAAGTAATCAAAGAGTAAACCCATTCCAACACAATACCTCCTTTTTATGCCCCTGAATAAAATAGTTGTGGAAATCAATGTGGAAAATGAAGAAATTGCTTGTCACAAGCAATTTCTTCATTTTCCACATTGTTTTCTACCTAGAGAGACAAATATTTTAGAATTTTCAACAATTTGAAATTGTCGGCTGCAACTTCTCTGAAGACTCTGATCAGTCTTTTTGAACACGGTGTGCTCAAGTGAGGAAAAACTACCTAGGAGATGAACTTGCAGGCAGAGTGTGCATGTTCCTGAAATACATAAGAACTACTTATTGCTTAGGCATTTAACGGATTTAGTGGTTAAGCCTCCGGCGGCAGTTTGCACTCGTTAAACGTTGAGGCGACCTCAAAATTTTGTATGTAAACTTAAGCTATCAGCTATCAAAGGTGACGCTGTGCTAGCTAAACAGGATGAAATAGAGATGACAGGTAGTATTTAATTAAAATACCTTAAAGAACAAGGCGTGATTTTCTATCCATTCCTCTACATTTGCCAAGCGAATTTCAAAGCACTGATCTCAAAGAAATATTTGTTGCCTTTTTTGCAACATTACAAAGCTATTTTATGCTTTGAAATCTAGTAATTACGTCAAATTTATTCATCACTTTAAACATAAATCAGATGACTACAAGATTTGTATAGAACCCACACTGTGAGATGAGGCGAAATGCAAGAAATGAATGTCTTTTTTTTCCATATGCTTGCATACACTCTAGCATGTTGATAATTGACCAATCGCTGGCCCACTTAGCCCGTTGGCCAAGCCCATTGACTGCAACAGGAAGTTCCGTTTTGATTTTTAGCGGCGTTATTTTGCAAAAAATATGGCCAATCGCATGTAACAAAAAATAAAAATAGTTGGTTGGTGACCAAACGTCGTAGCTACAGCTTGAATGAGATGTAGTTACGACGTTCAAATCGCCAAACCAACAAAAAGGTTAACAAAAAAAAAAACAAAAAACAAAACAAAAAAAAAACAAAAAAGAAAAAAAAAAAAAAAAAAAAAAAAATCCCGGCTTTTGTTGGAGTTGTAAGCTCAGGTCCGGGCTAAATTAATGATTTGATTGGTCGGATGATTCCTTGATTGATAGCTGCGATTGGTCAATTCAGGGGCTGTCCCAGCCAAGCCACTGGTCATTTGGGTATGTCCGGAACCTGGGTATGTCCTTGGTCTAGGTTTTCAGACTAGCCTCAGCCTAATACTGATTATACAATGAAAGTATTTGAATAAGTGAATTTCGCCAGGATAGAACTGATACATTGTTCTTTTAACACTGTTATACCCTATAAAAATCGGGCAACAACATAAATGGATTAAACCTAAATAACGGGGGGGAGGGGGGAGTGAGCAGCTTTGGCGCGGAGCTGTGGCCGTGATGTATTATTCGTAGGCCTACTGGTACCGGGAATCCATGTTAAGGAGCTCCAGACGCCACGATATGCATGCTCTAGATAAGCACAATTTTAGTATTTGACCTTGAGCTTTGACCTTGAACTTGAAGCTATCCAAAAAATCCTTTCAAGTGGCACATCTACTAATGATGGAGAATAATTGTGCCAATTTATTTTGAAATTCATCCATAATTGTAGGAAAAATGCTCTGGACAAGCTCAATTTTAGTGTTTGACCTTGAGCTGTGACCTTGAACTTGAAGCCTATCCAAAACAATTCTTTCAAATGGCACATCTACTTATGATGGTGAATAATTGTGCCAAGTTATTTTGAAATCCATCCGTAAATGTAGGAGTAATTGTCCGGACAAAATCGGACGGACGGACTAACGGACTAACGGACAAACAGACTAACGGACAAACTATCACACCAGTAGTTAACGCTCATACACCGACTTGTCATAGTGACAACTATGTCTCGCTAGCTGCAAGCGGGCTCGACAAAAATTATATATTTTACGGTATTTTAACAATTATCTCCCTTTGACCATTAACATACTACACAATGTACTACTACACGCCTACGAGTACACTGTTGACAATTATTGAAAAGACACAATTATCACATTCCCATATAACAAAATTTTAGACTGATCCAAATTGAAAGAAGCTGAAGGTGTCAATTTCAAGTTAGTGGAATTTTATTTCATTTATATTTATTTGTCTTTTTTTAATAGAAAAAATGTGAATAAAGAAGAAATTGCTTTTCACAAGCAATTTCTTCATTTTCTACAGTGTTTTCAAAAGCTTTTATCTTAAGGGGCGGTATAAGGAGGGATTGTGTGGGAATGGGTTAAGTGTGCAGCAAGTATCTATTTCTTTATTTACTATTTCGAAGAATATGAATTGTAACGATAATAATTTCACACTAAAGAGTAATGGGTACTAGTTACGAAAATAAGAAAATTACTTTCTACGGTATACGTATGCCATTAGTAATGATATAAATGCAGCCCTGGCTAAGGAAAAAGAAGAAATTTCAATGAAAAGATGTTCGTTATCAGTGCTAATTAAAAGGTTGTAAATAATGATTGATTGTGTTGTAGTTACAACAATTTAAAGCTGTTTCATTACGGATCATAAGCATACCATAAGTACTCTGTATCAAAACTAGAAAACAATTGATTTTAATGTCTTTTTTTCTTGACATAAATATTGATGTTTTCGATTTTAATTCTCCACAAGTTTAAGTATTTAACTCAGTCACTGTGAGTTTGACTAAAGAGCCTGTCCTAATCTTACGGTAACCAATACCAGAGAACAGCGTAGACGGGACGGGCCTTACCAGTCTGCTCCATCACGGGAAGAAGAAAGTTACTTCCCTTTGTTAATTTTCCTCCATTTTAGGAGCTATTGAAGTAGGATGCAGTGATGAGGACTGCTATTAGGTATAATTTTATTCAGGGGTTAATCTTGATCAATGATATTAAATTAGTCAAAGCCAAGAAAACGGTCTAAAGACTAAGCTATTACAACAAGCAAGCTAGCTCAACAAAGAAATTGGATTTCACACAATAAAACTTATCTAGCGAAATGTCAAACTTTGATTTTTTTACTTTATGTCTGTACACTATGCTCTCCAGTTTGGGTTGGCCCAGCGTTCAATCTAGCTTTGTATCACATGGGGCCCAATGGGCCCATGGCTCTTGGTCAAGGGGGTCATGCAATACAAATACATAGACAAGCTATTGAATTACAAGGTTTTAAATGTAACAAACCTTAATAATTTGATAATAAATTAATGCTTGAACAAAATAAATCTACAAGAAAAAGTTAAGACATTATTTCCATGACTTCATTCAGAGAAGTCTTATTGAATGTGTGATTGAAGTGTGCCATTTGGGCCCAGTCTTCATTTTGAAGGGGGTCATTTTGGATTTTAGAGGGCCATTTTAGCCATGGCCCCCTCTAGATTGAACACTGTTGGCCTATAATACGAAAAGGACCATCTACCATGAAATGGACTTTTTTTCTTGGACGGTGCAATTTATGCCAAAAAAACGACAATGTCCCCTGCTTTGTCTTCAGTATCTTTTTAGAATGTATTATTGATAATAAGTAAAATTCTCCTTTGAAATAAAATAAATGCATAGATGCAGGAATTATTCTAAACCGATATCATCAATTAAATGGGCCTTGCTTTGGCAAATTGGACCTCAATGAGTAGTGATAGGCCAATGATTGATTATATAATCAGTTGGTTTGGGCTTCCAATCATGATAATCAACAACTAAATTTGTACCTGATAAACGTTTTGTAACATGATTTTATGCTTTCGATTTGGGGCATATTGTTTTTACCTTTGTCCATCTGTCCATCTGTCTGTCCATTATTGAGTATGTTGGTCTGTCTGTCTGCAAAACATAACCAAAAAACTTGCCAATGACTACCAGCCTATTCATGATAAAATGCTCATATTTAGCGTGATGATATATCTTCATAGTATGCATGTCAAGGTCAAGGTCATGTGATAAGGTCAAGGTCACATACCAAGGTCAAACGCCCCAAACCCCCTCATGTACATGGGGGGGGGGTTGTGTTTCACAAACATATCTTGGTTTTTTTTACATTTACTTGGGCTAAAAATAGCAATCATAATGCCATGTTTTAAGAATTAACTGCTGTTGCTGAATGACTCTTCCAGGTTTAAGCTTTTATATTTTATTTTGGGGATGATGATGCAAAATGTAAACTCAGAAATAAATCGGTGGTCATATGTTTTTTTTAGGAGATTGATCTTCCTTTTGAAATTAGGCCTAATTTATATTAGCAGATGAAAATAAAGAATAGATAGTTGCTTGTTTTCACTTAATTATAATTTATTATTAGTGGGACTCATTTGTTTTCTATGCTGGACTTGTTGATATTTTTTCTGGAATGCTTGCATGTTTCAGATATGTTAGTCCGGGCCCACAGTCAACGGGGTGTGTTTATGGGCACAAACTTTAAAGGCAGAGCTGAAAAGGTAGCCCCAGTCTATCCAGGGGACAAGGAAACATCTGGATGAGTGAGTATTTAAGCATATTCTTGCTCCGCAATCGAAATAAAATGAGTTAGAAAAAACTTTCCGAGTCGATTTCAAGCTCTTTATTATACTCGACACAGGTTTAAATTTCCATTTATAAGGTTAGGAGTCTCACTTGTTTATACATGTAGCTAAAGAATGAAAAAACAGTTTTCGTTTACTTAACAAGAACAGCTTAGGACCACCAAAGATAAGCAATTCATTTGATCTAGTAGAGAATATGTGAACACTGAATAGTAGGACAGCCATTCTGTTCAACTATCCCATTACCAGATGGCAAAGTTCTAAACTTCTCCAAAATGAAAGGAGTTACAGACAATAATTTCAAGTTAATGAAATATCAGATTTTTTCAACTTTAGCTTATACTAATTTATTTTAGTTCAATTGCGAAGAAAGCCTTTGGCTGATAGAATCGCTCTGGAACACTAAATACCCAAATGTTTTCACAGACCTGAAAGAGAGGCACAGCATTAAACCCACTGCTACCCAATTGTGTAGCTGGGTAGACTGAGGCTGACTTTTAAGAGTTTTGCCCATGAACACACCCTTACAGTTGGGCTTGACCCCTTGACCTTCAGATAAAAAATCAAGCACCTTTACCACTTGGCTATCAAGGGTGTCAACTTTCAGGGTAGAAAACAATTTGGAAAATGAAGAAATTGCTTGATGCTTGATGTTTTCACAATAGACCTTTTCACGCAAAGCGTCAGATGACTAAAAAGTCTTTATCCGATAGACGCTTTCGACGAAAAAAAAACAAACAACAATTTTCCACTGTGGGGAGGATTTACTTCCGGTTTTGCTTTCCGAAAGCCCTCCGATTGCAACCAGTCATTCTTTTTTCCAGTTTTTACAATGAAAATTATTGAGCTAAATGATGTAGATAATATTGTTGGAAATGTAACATCTGCTTGTAACAATTTTTTTTCTCCGTTGTCCCAGTTATGTTTGTCAGAAGCATTAAAAGTACCCTATTTTATCAGCCTTAACAAATAAACGACGGGTGTTATGTTTCATGATCTATTTTCACCATATACAATAAATTGTACAATAAGCTGGTATATTGTATAAGTTGAAACAAATGCCTGTAATGTATGAAGATGAATGCACCATGGAAAGGTCATTAACGCGTTTTGTATCCGGCAACCCAAGAATCACCAAAATTCATGTTCTTTGCCCTGGAAATATTGAAGTTACGATAGTTTGTGCGAAAAATGTAATTAAAGTTCAATATAGATCAGACATTGTATCGTCGTTGGGTGACCAAAATGTCGTAATCAATATTATCTCAAATTGTATTTACGACCTTTTGTTAGCCCATTGATGACATTCTGGTTATAGGATGCATATTGGCCCCTTGATCTTCTAGAAAGGCTAGATTTTCAAATATTAAAGCTAGATAGTTTAAAATGAAAACCTACTATGCAATATATCCTTCAGTGTAAAAACAATTTTAAATCCTTTAAATGAAAATAAGCGTATTCACTTTATTTGACTGTGGAAAAATGCTTAATACAAACACCGTGTCATATAACTGTGCCGTTTGAAACGACGCTGCGTCGCATCCTTTGATCAAGTAGTTAGTATTTGGTGGCATATCGGTTGAAACATAAAAAGATAAATTTTGTCCCATCAAATCATAAATTTGACCAATTAAATGTAAGTGTGTTTATCGGA
This sequence comes from Fragum fragum, assembly GCA_946902895.1. Taxonomy (NCBI): domain Eukaryota; kingdom Metazoa; phylum Mollusca; class Bivalvia; order Cardiida; family Cardiidae; genus Fragum; species Fragum fragum. Next base: position 57,641,229 of record OX336370.1, on the reverse strand, counting down.
TTCTCTTTGACATGTTGCCGGTTACGTAATAACCCCATACGTATCGTGATTTATCGAAGGAAACCCCTTACATCAAGGCTGTAGAACACATCATTCTTCTGATCAGATCTCTCTTATCATTATCTTTACATTGAATCATTTTTATTTTTTATACTTTTCTTCGCACTATTAACATCGTCATCATAAATACTATCTATGTCATTCATCGTCGAGATAATTCTCCCTATTTTCGCATTGTAATATATTCTTTTTAATTTATTGTATTGATTTTATTCGTAAAGTTGATTGTTCATATCAAGAACATGTTTCCTCCTTTTCTCCTACATTTCTATTATTGCAATGATTTGAATGTTTAAAAAAACAGCTGATATGCTGTTGTGTGGACATGTTTGATATTAAGAAATGTAAAGAGAGAGAGAGTGTGTGAGAGAGATCTACTTTAGTGGACAAACAGACAGAAACAAATATTTCATAAGCTACACGTCTACTTTGTTATAATATATATTTTCATAATGTTTCAGTTTAAACGCTTAAACTTTGTATCAAGGAAAGGTTTTAAAGAAATATATGCAATTTGGTGAAGACTTTAGGAGATTGGTATCAATATGGCATGCATATCTAAAGCAACATTTTATCTTTATCGTCCAAGATGTGGTCAATAGTATTTAAATGCTTTTAAAATAAACATATAAAGTTAGTCAATTATGTCAATCAGGATTATTATCACTGTGATCAGGCCTACCGTTTGAAGGGCAGAGTTTGCAATGAATTGCGTGCCGGTGATTGACGCATATTCGCAAATTTAACCATCCAGTGTGCTGGAAAAATTCGGATTACTTATGTCTTTTGTGGAGTGTCAATAGTTATAAATATCAAAATATATCACAAAAAACTTATAGTAATTTGTTGTATACCATAATTCATCAAAGTGGTCATGGAGAGCTTAACTGAAACTCTATATTTTTTCTTTTCTTGTATGCACACGCTTGTGGGGTGGGTAAAAATATTTTCAAAAATCTCATTTCATTGGAAATACTACTGTTATCGCCAAAATTCGAGATACGTTATATTTCATATGGCCTAGATACCAGGCCGTTTTAAACTCAATTCTGTTACTGATACAAGATCATATCACCAATTTTACTCGCTACAACTAGTCAGCATATATCTGCTCATAGGTTGGAAATCTTTTTTCAACCAAATTTTGATTTTTAACCTTTGGTTTTGCTTGTTAAAAATAGCCATTTTATATAGGTTTATATAGGGATAATTTATCTACTCCCTGCAATAGATCACGTGACTTAGTCTCGGGTAAATATCACATTTAACCAGATTTAATTTGACGCATGCGCTGTGAGAGCGTGAAAAGGTCTATTGTTTTTCTTGAGGGGCATCAAAAAGAGTCACTATGTGGATATAGGTTAATGCTGACTTGGATGGAGCCCAGTACCTTTTACAACGAAAGCCAGTGCCTGACTACTGTGACACCTGAATCAACCTCTGATTGAGTAAGAGGCTCACTTGATGTCTGAGAGGGAGATTTAAGTATGAGAGAGACAGATTCAGTTTGGCTTTGGAGAGATTAACTTTGACTTCAAATTAATTGGAATATTAGTAATTAGAAACTTTGGCTAAGAATTAGAAATTGTAGACAAAATGCGAAATTATAATTGTGAGCAAGATCAAATAAATGGATGGTATTTGTTAAAATGAAATATTGAAAAGTGAGATCAAATTATAGATATTTAGATTTGGAAACTGAACGTTGACTTATTCCATCCGAGATTCCACTATATATGAACCTACACATAAATCCTGCGATGATAAGAATTGAGTCATTGCTATAGTTTTTTTTTTATTTGGTTGACTAGGGTTTAATGACGTTTTTAATAATTTTTCAGTTATATTGCAATGGCTGGAGCACCGTTATAACAATGGAATCTTGGTATATAGCGCACTTCCATTCATCCTTTCCTAGCCTCCAGCTGCTATCCCACTTAGGTTTACGATTACCCATTAGTGAGAGACAAATGTCAGAATGCTATAGTTTGGACATTTTGTTTGCCCAACAGCAACAATTTAACCCATTCCCACTCAATCCCTCCTTTTTACGCCCCTCAACGAAAACGCTTTGGAAAACATTGTGGAAAATGAAGAAATTGCTTGGAACAAGCAATTTCTTCATTATCCACAATGTTTTCTATCCAAAAAGACGAAAAAATTCAAACTTCCATCAACTTGAAATTGTCTTCTGCATCTTCTTTCAATTTGGACCGGTCCAAATTCCACTGTGTTGGAATGGGTTAACAAGTTTGTTATTGGTAGTAATAGTTTGACACATCTTTCTATTCATTTTTACCTGTATGTAGCATTATTGTACAGATTAACCCATTCCAACACAAGAAAATTTTAGACTGGTCCAAATTGAAAGAAATTGCAGACTACAATTCAAATTTGTTGAAATTTCAAAAATCTTTATCTTTTGGGGAAGAAAATATTGTGGATAATGAAGAAATTGCTTGTAACAAGCAATTTCTTCATTTTCCACAATGTTTTCTAAAGCTGTTTCATTGAGGGGCGTGAAAAGGAGGGATTAAGTTGGAATGGGTTAATTGTGCCATTTTTTTTTACAAATACCAGCAATAAAAGTTTAGGCTAGTCTTGTGTTATTTATTTGTTTATTCTTTTTTTCATAGCTGGAAATTGAATCCTTCTACTGGCAAGTTAAACGGCTCCAGAAAAAACAGCTGGTATGGGTAGGGTTATTATACTTATAGAATTTAACTTAAAAAAATCCTCACAAAAGCAATAGAGTCCACAGATTTCATCCGATTCTCTTTGAACTCTCACCGAATGATTGTACTATCATATAGATGCTTCCTTTCCAAATTGGGTCTATCCATCGAGTAACGTGGGAAAGGGGCCCTTATGAAAATTCAATAATGAGATCAGTCTTAACGCAATAAAGCCCACAGCTTTGATTGATCGGATTTTGTTGAAACTTTAATAGAATGGTTGTCAGGTCATAGTTATTATTGATCATCCCTTTTGAAATCGGGTCTGAAACGTCAAGAAACAGGAGAAAAGGGTCGTTACGAAAATTTCATCAGACTATCCTAGTTGGCAAGTTCACAGCTTTCATCAGATTCTCTTCAAGCTTTCACAGATTGATTGTACCATCATTACCATCATTGGTGTTTACATAAGATGTGATCCGACAAGTATCACAGGAAAAGGAGCCTTATGAAAATTTTCTTTTGAATCCTCATTAACACAATTAAGTCTACAGATTGATTGTACCATCATTGCAATTGTTGATTTTTACAGTGGATAGGATCAGTAAAGTATTACATGAAAAGGGACCTTATTAAGAACTTATCTAAATATTCTAGTTAACACAATGATGTCCCCAGAGTTGATTGGATTCATTTCAAACTTACACGATGAATGTACCATGATAAGAATGGATCTTTTTGTGTACAATCCTTCAAGTATCATGTAAAAAGGGCCCTAGGAAAATTTAATTTAATTATTCTAGTTAACACAATGAAGTCCCTATAGTTCGTCAGATTCACTTCAAACTTTTACGGAATGATTTTACCATCATTAGGATGGTTCTTTTTGAAATTGGGTCTGATCATTCAAGAATCATGGTGGCTTTTTTTAAACACTTGTGATCCTGAGCCCCAGATATTCCTGCTTTTGCAGGAGGTATAGATTTAGATCAGCCTGCACATATGTTCTGTTCAGTCTGATCTCAGTCTACTCCGCCTGTGTGACTCTTGTTTTTCAGATTATTTACCAATACAAATATTAACCCACAATTAGAGCAATTGATTCCTTTCAGCCCTGTCATTTAATGCAATCCTAAACAAAAAATGATATTCAGCATGACAAGGGTTAACACAGTAAAGTCTTTAGTTTTCATTAAATTCTCTTCAAAATTTCACAGCCACCATAATAGCGCAGTTAGTAGCACATCAGACTCCCAATCTTTAATCAAGGGATATCATGGGTTCGAACCCTGACGGCACATATCCTTTCAGACATTTGTCTCTCACCATTAAGTGGAATAGTTAACCTAAGTGGGATAGCAGCTGGAGTCTAGGAAAGGATGTAGTGTTAGTACTGGTGTGAGAAATACCAGGAATCCATTGTTAGGTGCTCCAGCCGCTGCAATATGACTGAAATACTGTTAAAGAAGGCATTTAACCCCATTCAACCAACCAACCATAAAATTTCACAGCATGATCATATAATCATTAGTACTGATTCTTTTGAAAAAGGGAAATGTCAATCAAGTATCATTGAAAAGGGGCCGTATGAGGACTTGATTGAATTATCCTCAATTATACCATAAATCCACGGTATTTATCAAGCCCACATGCGGTCAGCAAGACAAAGTTGTCATAATTTCACTTGGGTGTTGGTGTGTGCGTTAGTGCGACTGTGTGTGCGTGAGTCCTTCCAGAATTTTGTCCAGAGTATAACTTCTTTGTTTATGAATGGATTTGAAAATAACTTGGCACAGTTGAACTTCTTGATGAGTGCTAGTGGCATGTGAAACGTTTGTTGTGATACATCCAAGGTCAAGGTCACAGTTTAAGGTGCAATGATAGAATTGACCGAGTCTTGAGCATAACTTCTACGTTTACAGTTTGATTTGGAAATAAGTTGGCACAGTTATTCTTCTTGATGAGTGCTAGTGTCATTCAAAACTTTTGCTGTGATACCTCCAAGGCAGGGTTTTCCCTGACCCCCTCCTTCTTTGAATTTGGACCCCCATTTTCCAGAAATGACCCCCAAAATAGCTAGACATCCTTCTTTATCTTATTTGATAGGGGTCATAATGTGGCAAAATGACCCCCTGTTTTGAAAGTCGAGGGAAAACCCTGTCCAAGGTCAAGGTCACATTTGAAGGTCAAACAATAAAATTGACCTTGTATGGAGCATAACTTCTACATTTATTGATGGATTTGAAAATATTAAAATATTTTGGCACAGTTGTTCTGCCCTTGAATTTTGAAAAATTGCTATATTTCACTTTGTCACTTCTATAGTGCCTTAGATTTGAACTAATCTCAGTAATATTTCATCTAAATGTAAATGATCTTGAAATCTTTCATGAGTTTGATTTTCAGCCTAATCACACCAATAAGTCTAGATTTATCTGCTATTGAATTTGAAAAAAAAATGCAATATTTCACCTTACTAATACTTAACTCTTTCCCACTTGTTTTTATGTCTTCATGTGAAAGGTTTAGGAAAACATTGTGGCAACAGGAGAAATTGCACAGAACATGCAATTTCTCCTTTTCCCACAATGTTTTCTATTACATCAGGCAAGCAGAAGCAATTTTTTACAGTTATTAATTTGTTGTCTACAAATCCTTTTCATTTGGAAATGTCCAAAATTGCTTGAGAGGTAATCGGTTAAGCACTCTCATTTTCTATTCTATGTGTACGACACTTGATTAGATTATTTGTCTTAATGATATCTGGGTCAAGTATGAAACTGGGTCACATCTGTCCTGAAAGTAGGTCACTAGGTCAAATCTTTAGAAAAAACCTTTGTGCGTTCTTTTTTTCCCCCCACATTTTCTGTTTGTTGTTCATGCAACATGGTCAGAATATTTCTGTTAATGATATCTGGGTCAAGTTTCAATATGGGTCATTTCCATATTAGAAGTAGGTCATGAGGTCAGATCTTAGTATATGTGCACTCTGAAAGTCACATTTTTGTCAAATTTTAACCATACTTGGTCAGAACGTTTTTCTTATTTGCCAAATTCCAATATGGGTCATCTGTGTTCAGAAAGTATGTTATTAGGGCCGATAAAAAAAAGTTCTGCGCACCACATTTTCTGTATAAATCAGCGGGCCAACATGTTGCCCTTGACAACCTATTTCTAGTTATTTGATTCTCTTCAAAGATACATGAAATTATTTGGGCTTTGGAAACACAGAAAAGGGGGCCTTAAAAGTTATCATTCAAAACATTCCCTTGTTTGCATTGAAGTCCATAATTATTATCAGATCACCTTCAAAATTTTACTGGGTCGTAAGGAAAGTTACTTTCAGAAATGAAGTGGATGCATCAAAAAACAGGAAAAGGGGCCTCATGAATTTTCACTCAAAACATTCTCTTTTACGTGATAAAGTCGACAATTATTACCTGATTCTATTGAATATTTCACAGGATGATTGTTTGGTCTTAAGGAAACTTTCTTTTGGAAATAGAGTGGATCGGTCATGAAACATGATAAAAGGGGCCTTAAGGATTCATGCTGAAAATGAAAGGTGGATAGAGTACAAATTGTTACTTGCATTTTATGCATTCTTTTTTAATCAACTAATTTCCTAAAATATTAGATTACTTTCAGGAAAAATGGTAGCCAGTAGAGCGTCTCAGCCCCTTGTGGGCAACTTGTTAGTTTTTTCAAGCTTTTCGAAATTGCTTGCAAGACGTAGGACTATGAATGCCATTATATATTACCCCCTGTCATGCTGAACCCAGGATATTTCTGCTGTTGCAGAAGGTGTAGACTAAGATTGGCCTGCATATATACAGTCTAATCGTAGTGTACACCACCTTTTTTGACATTTATAGAAAGAGTTGCCTATAGAGAAAGTTAAAAAAAGAAATTTTGATCGACAATTGTGGCCTGCAAGTGCTTTCAGTCTTTTGACTTGATGCTATTCTGAGAAAAAGATCTTACTTAGTATGACAAGGTTTAACCCATTACCACACAATCCGGCATTTTGAAGAATAACTATGGAACACAGTGTGAGAAAAGTAGAAACTGCATGTAACAAGCTTTTTTTGTAACAATGTTTTCTACCTGATTTGGCATTGAAATGCAGTTTGATTTGTCGTCTGTTAATTCTTTCAATTTGGACCGGTCAAAAAAAATGGTTGTGTGGTAATGGGTTAATGTAGAATAACCATTGTGAATTCAGTAAAGCTTTCAAAGGAAGATAGTTCGGACCATGGTCAGACTAACAATTGTTGTAACTTTTGTTTCAGGTATGTGCCACATTTTGCCTGAAACATAGATGTTAGAGCCAACTGCAGGATTGTTAAGGGTTTATACTCCTGGGTATGCTTAAATTTCTTGGCAAAAGCTGCTCTTCAATGGATTGCAAAGTAGACTGAAGCTTGAAAGCCTGCATGCAACAAAATGATACATATGTGCATAAACGTTGAGACACTGTGGAATATAGGTTTTGAAGAGAGCTGGTACATCAAAACAGATTGAATTTGCTAGATTTTTGAAAGATAAGAATTAAATGACAGTTTAGTGGCGGCAATCCTGTTTCTTTACTATTCAAATGCAGTACCATAATGGATGAAATGAATTACATAGAGAGATACAAGAGAGATTCAACCTGTGGAAATGAGGGTAGAACTTGTATGGAGAAAGACGAGAAAAAGACTGACATTGATAAAAACGCCGTACTTAAACCTACTCACACTTTGGTTGACAGTGATGTAAAAGCTATAGTTAAACTTAAAGGCACTTTAGTTAACAGTCATGGAAAAGCTATACTTCAACCTACAGACGCTTTGGTTGACAGTGATGAAAATTCTGAACTTGAGTCTGCCAACAATTTAGTTGACAGTGATGAATCTACAGACACTTTGGTTAACAATGATGGAAAATCTGAACTTGAACCTACACACACCTTGGCTGACAGTGATGTAAAAGCTCTTCTTGAACCTACTGACACTTTGGTTGCCAATGATGAAAGAGCTAACATTGAATGTACACAAACTATTGATAAAAGTTCATTACAAAAGGAGTTGGATAACACTCCTATTGTAGGAAATGGTAACACACATTTTAGATGTACAGGGTGCAAGTTCACTTGTAGTAGTGAAAACAGTTTGCGAGACCATATGATGTCACATGAAAATTTTCTATGTCACCATTGTGGACAAAAATTCAAGACTTACTATTCCTTAAGGGTCCATATGAAGGCACATATGTTTGACGATCATACGAATCTAAAGAAATGTGATATCTGTGGTGAAGTGTTTCCTAGCTCTGTTTCCCTTAGTCAGCATAAACGTACGCATCAGACTTCATCATCCTTTAGGTGTGGGGAGTGTGGAAAAACCTTTTCAAAAAAATCAAATCTGGAGGGTCACAAATTGATTCACCAGGGCATGCAACCATTCACATGTGACACTTGTGGTGAAGAGTTTGCTTACAAAAGCCTTTTGAAAAATCATATAAAAAGCCATATAGGAGAATTATTTGAATGTAATGTCTGTGGAAAAGGTTTGAAAAGTAAGGAAAGTTTAAAAGGTCACATGCTGATCCATTGCAACGAGCCAAATTTCAAATGTATGTTCTGTAGTATGACTTTTAAAACTAAAAACGGCTGCAATCGTCACCAAAAAACACATACTAATACAAGCCATTTTAACTGTAAATTTTGTAATGCTTCATACCTTTCAAAAAAGACTTTAAGAGTTCACATGGCAAGGCATACGGATAGTTTACTATATAAATGTAAATTTTGTGACCAAACATTCAGTGGGAAGGGTAAATTTGTACTTCACAGTAAGTATCATATTGCAGAAAATATCTGGAAATGTTTGAGATGTGAGAAAGACTTTTTAACTAAGAATTTGTTAACTTGGCACGTACAGAAGTTTCATGGGAAAAGATACTCATTTAAGTGTGAATTTTGTGGTGAAGGCTTTACTGCTAGTAATGCTTTACAAGTACACAACAAGGTTCATATTGCCAAGAATAGCTGGAAATGTTTGACTTGTTTAGAACTATTTCCTGACATGATGTCATTAGAGATTCACAAAGAGAAATGTTCTAACCACAATGGAAAAACCTTTGAATGCCGATTTTGTTTATCCACTTTTAAGAGGGCTCGTGAGCTTACTCGCCACACTAGAGTTCACATAGCTGAAAACATTTGGAAATGTACACTATGTGATGATGTTTTTGTTGATAAAAATGCTTTAAAAATTCACAAAAAGGAATGCCGTGTATCAAAATCCATTTACCATAGAGGTGACAGGGTTAGCGATAACATTATATCTAAAAATGTTCAACAGGGCTCTACGAAAGAGAGTTATATAAAACATCTTGGATCTCAGTATAAAGTTGCCAAGATACAAACAAAAACATATCACGACAGGGGAAGTTTAAGAATAAAGAATAAAAAACAGCTCTGTAAGACATGTGGTTTTAAGATTGCCAAGGGTTATCACAAGATTAGCCATTTTCTTTTACACCGTGTAAAGGGAATATATGGTTATGTTTGTATGCCTTGTGGAAAACGGTTTCCAACAATAAAGGGCTTGAAACTTCACTCAAAAGAAAATAAATGTGATAAAGCTTGCAGCCAAAAATGTTACACTTGTGGTATGGTATTTCAAAGTAAATATGCGTTATTATACCACAAAGAAACCCATAAAAGTGGTGCGAGCTATCAATGCAAGAAGTGCAATAGAATATTCAAAAAGAATTTTTTATTTAATGCACATGTTTTGGGTCATAAAGGGACACATATTTACAAGTGTAAGAAATGTTTTAGTCAATTTAACTGTAAGACATACCTGTACTATCACAAAAGAATTCACAGCAATATCTATAGATGCGAAAGATGCAGTGCAAAATTTGACACAAAACAGTTACTTCTAACCCACAGAAAATGTCACAAGAGCATTACAAGGCTCAAGAAATGCCTATTTTGCATGAAATTTTTCCATGACAACTGCTTTACAACTCATATGAAATCTCACAAAAACGTAAGAAAAAAACATGTGTGTAAACTATGCAATGTTCGATATGAAAAGAGAAGTGATATGATAAGGCACAGAGCAAGAAATTTTTTTAAGTGCCATCTTTGTGCCGAGACATTTCATAAAAAGCAAAATCTCAATGCTCATAAAACAGTCCATGTATCTGAATCTGATTGGAAGTGTAAAAAATGTTGCAAGGTTTTTCCTGATTTTAGAAGACTTGTAATCCATTACAACTGTAACCATGGAATTTTGGGCACACTAAAAAGAGAGAATAAAAAGAAATGTAGTCACTGTTCTGCAAAACATTTGAAAAGTTCTGCAAAACATGTGGAAAGTTCTGTAAAACCCATGAAAAGTTTTGAAAAACACATTCAAAATTCTGCAAAAATTGTGCAAATTTCCTCAAAACACGTGGAAAGTTCAGCTAAGCTCATGAAAAGTTCTGTAAAACACATGCAAAATTCTGCAAAAATTGTGAAAATTTCCTCAAAACATGTGAAAAGTTCAGCTATGCTCATGAAAAGTTCTGTAAAACACATGCAAAATTCTGCAAAAATTGTGAAAATTTCCACAAAACATGTAAAACGTTCTGCAAATCACTTGAAAAGTTCTGAAAAACACATGCAAAATTCTGCAAAAATTGTGAAAAATTCTCGAAAAGAAGATCAAGATACAAAAGCTAGAGTAGTAAAACATAGAAAGAAAACAAAACCTAATGGAAATATCTGCAAATGTTGTCATTGCAGATCAAAGTCTAGCTTAACTGAACAACCAAAAATAAATATTGATGTTAAGAAGGAGATTAGTAACAGTAATCCACTTTTCTGTGTGGCATGTGGATTTGAATTCAACTTCTTGATCTCGCTCCAGGAGCATGACAGAATATGGCACCTAGGATATTCATGTTCTCATTGTAAGCTTGAATTCTCAAATAGCAAAGAGTATAATCAACATATGGAGACTCATGAGTACACTTGTGACATTTGCAAGATAAAATTCAAGAAATACATTTGCCTCGTTAAGCACTTGAAAATGCATGAAATTGGATATAAATGTAACTTGTGTGGTGAAAAGTTTGATGAGATCCCTGAATATAAAAGGCATGTGATTGATTGTATGATGCTCGAAAAAGAGCTTAATGAGAAAACCTATAGTCGTAGTCTTGTCCAGTCCAATGTAAACGGAAAACTTGTTTGTCAATACTGTATGGAAAAATTTGATAGTACGGTAGAAATAGAAAAACACATGAAGGTATCTCACGCAAAGATATACAATGCCCTAAATGTATATTACTGTGTTCATTGTGGACTATCATTTGACAAGTTGTCTAAAATGAAAATTCACGCAGATTTCCATGCAAATAAATGTGTCCATTTCAAAACAGAATTTTCATCCCTAGAAGAATGGACAGTCACTTAATTACTCTATAGTAATGGACATTCTCGAATAATTCGTTGTGATGTATGTGCAGAAATTATCCCCTTGAATCAGGCCCCAGACTATGGTTATTTAGTCAGGAACACTCTGAGAGTACAGTCATGTATGTTATGTCAAAAATATTTTCTTCAGGAGAAAGGACTTGCAGAACATTATTTAGTACACAAATCAAAGCAAGATGATGCTAGACTTTCTCATAATGAAACCACAGCCAGAGACGAAAACAGTCAAGGTGCTTCTATCTATCCTAAACATGACGAAAATACAAATCTGCTGGACAGTAAATATCCTCTTAATGGAACAGTTATTTTGAGACAAGGAGGAATACATACACTTCATTCAAATAATGGAATCATGAGGAATATTTCCAGCACAATAGCAAAGGATATTCCAAAAGATATTCAAAAGGATATTTCAAAAGATATGTCAACATTAAATGTAAACATACAAAATAAACTAAAAGAATGGCTACATACTCAAAAGAATGAAAATATTAGGAATGTTTCACCTAGTGTACATCCTTCTAATGATCAGAGCAGAGCTGAAAATGTCACTTATCGACATCTAGCTAAGAATATTCATAACATTGTCATGCGTGAAAAGGTTGGATCACCTCTTGGTCCATCAGAAACATCAAGAGCTGAAAGAGAAATATCTGATAAAGCTCCTGTCAGCATGTGCAGTAATCAGTCAGAAAATCTTCTAAAGATGATCTCTTCAGTCAGTTGGAAAGTTGGCCATAATCTTGTAAAACCTGTTGATGTCACTGAAGGCAATGGCTCCTGCTTTGGACTCCAAGAAAGTCCTAGCCATTCAGTTAGCATTGCAGTGCATGATGTTACCAAGCATGAAATGATTAATGATACAACACAGTTACCTTTCAGCGTTAATGAAAATTTTGTTGGTAATATTCCACACCCAACAATTGGTGGTATTTTGTCCGATATTGATCAGGAAGTAAAATGTGATATAGACAGAATCAGAAAAGGGTTGATAAATGATCATACATATGATGGTCCAGTGACTCAATTTGTTGGACCTGCAGATATTACAATTAAGACAGAGGAGGAAACTGCAGATGGATGTATTGAGATAACTCATACAGCAACCCGTGCTGATGGCTCTAAAGAATCCTCTAGTTTCATGTCTAGACTTGCACACAACTATGATCCAGCTTATGACCTTGATGACAACAAATCAGATATTTTAACCCATTACCACACAAGAAAATTTTAGACTGGTCCAAATTGAAAGAAGTTGCAGACGACAATTCAAAGTTTATGAAATTTGGGATTTTTTTCAACTTTCTGGGTAGAACACATTGTGGTTAATGAAGAATTTTTTTGTGACAAGCAATTTCTTCATTTTCCACGATGTTTTCTACAGCTTTTGTTCTTGGGGGTGTCTAAAGGCGGCACTGTGTGGGAATGGGTTAAAAAGCACTAGTGCAATAACATAGAAAATTTCTTAAACCTATCCCCATAAAATGATGCCTTTTTACCCCCTGGAAGAAAAAAGATTAAAAAAATTGTGAAAAATGTAGAAATGTCTTGCTTATCCACAGTACTTTCTATCAAAAAAAATAAAGAATTTTAAAATTTTATCAAACAAAAACTGTCATCTGCAACTTCTTTCAATTTGGACCAGTCTAAAATTTTGTTGTGTGGAAATGGGTTAACCAAATACCACCCTGCAAAATTTGTGTTGATGAATTTTCAAGTTTCTTTGCCTTTCTGGGTAAATGCAGAAATTGCTTTTCACAAATAATTCCTTCATTTTCCACATTGTTTTTTTTTTGATTGTTAATTGATAGGGGTAAAAATGATTTTCAATTTTCCTTGAAAGACTGCTGATTCTGTAATTGTCTGATCTTATCCTATCATCCATAATTAAAAGCACATCTGAATCTTATCGTAACACTCCTAGCAGTCCACTACATTTTTTGCCGCTGTCATAGCGCAGTTGGTAGCGCATCAGACCCCCAATATTTAATCATGGGATGTCATTGATATTTTGTATATATCATAAAGCCACAAGCCATCATATTCAGTTGAGCAATATAGGACCATTATTGTCCTCTTATTTTAAAGAAGTTTTAATTGGTTTGATAATAAAACTGAGATCACACTGTGATACAAGGGAATTAATTAATGCTGTTTAACTAAGAATATTTGTTAAAAAACAAAATACATAGTACTTTTTTATGAAAGGCTACTGACTTTATACTCTTCATATTATGTTTATGACAGAACAGAGTGGAAAGTGACATCTAATTAATTTTTTACATTATTTGCTCTTTTTTTCCCTGTCATAGCGCAGCCGGTAGCGTGTCAGACTTCCAATCTCCAATCATGGGATGTAATGGGTTCAATCCCCAGTGGCGGCACATACCCTTGCCAACATTTGTCTCCCACCAATTGGTGGATAATCGTAAACCTAAGTCGGATAGCAGCTAAAGGCAAGGAAGGGATGTAATGGTAGCACTGGTTTGAGAAATACCAGGAATCAATTGTTAGGTGCTTCAGCCCCCACATTATGACTAAAATACTGTTAGAAGTGGTGTTAAACCCCAATCAATCAATCAATTCAAGACTTTATGAATGAGCCTTATGAAAATTTCAATTATAATTCTTGTTACCAAAAAACTTAACATTGTCAATTACTACCAGCCTTTTCATATTTGGCATGATGATACATCTCCATAATACGTATTTCCTCATTTCAAGGTCAAGGTCATGTGATAAGGTCATGGTCACATATCAAGGTCAAAGGTTTAGTCCTGTTTCGGGGGCATTACGTTTCACAAACATATCTTGTTTCACCATGTTTTCCAAAGTTTTTTTCTTGAGGGTTGTAAAAAAAGTGGGGTTGTGTGGGAATTGGTTAAGGGGACATAAGTATTCTCAAAAAATCTGATAGTTTGTGTTATTATGCCTTCATTTTGTTTGTAATCCAGTTTATTTTATATATTGTTATATAGTGTCTGTACCGTATATACTGCGAAAAGTATTCTATTTGACAGGAATAAAATGTTAAATTAAAAGAAAGGTTAAACAGTTTTGCCTGACTAGAGTGTTTCTTTGCCAATCCCTGGGATCTGTCCAAACTTTTTAACTCTTTTATAAAATACAGAGCTAAATAATGAACAAAGCACTGGCCTCGCCCATTGGCCTCTGATAGGAAGTTTGACTTAACCAATTACCAGACAACCAAATATTACACTTGTTCAAATTGAAAGGAGTTGCAGACGACGATTTTATGTTTATGGAATTTTAGATTTTTCAACTTCCTGGGTAGAAAACAATGTGTAAAATGAAGAAATTGCGTGTAAAAAGCAATTTCTTCATTTTACGCAATGTTTTTCTGGTGTTTTTTTCATAAAAGGTGTCCAAAATCGTCTCTGTGTGGGAATGGGTTAAATTTTAAATGACATCAATTTGCATAATTTATGTCCAAATGGTAAATCATTGTTTGGTAAAGTAAACTAGGTAACTACAGCTTGAATTTGCTTTGTGACTTCAAAATCATAAAACCGACTAAATGCTTAAAACAATTGCTTAGGTCAGAGTTCACTTTCTGTCTAAATCAGTTTGATTGGTCAAAAGTTTTTTTGATTGACAGGGTTATTTAAGGTTTGAAAATTTATTTATGAGCATATTTTATGCAATCCTTGTGTTGTTTACTTCTCATTTAAATTGTCTTTTTAAGAACATTCAAAAGAAAACCAACCATATAGGGTTTGATGGTTGATTAAGTCCTTTCATCTGGAACATGGAAAATTCCTGTTTTTAACTCCACTGGCTGAAAGCCAGAGAGCTATTGTCATGGCGTTGTGTCCGTTGTGTGTGTGTCTGTCCGTCAGTCCGGCCAGTCGTCCGTCCATCTGTAAACTTTTACTTTGAAAATCTTCTCCTCAAAAAGTACTGATCAAATTTCAACAAAATTTCACAGAAATGATCCTTGGTTGACCCTCTATCAGATTCCTTCAAAGAATTTTGATTGGATGAAATACATGGCTTTAATGGGCGGGGCTAATTTCAATATATGGTGAAAGCTTTGAAAAGAGACCAGTTGATGGATTTCAAACAAATTTCACAGAAATGATCCTTGGGTGAACCTTTATCAGATTCCTTCAAAGAATTTAGACCCGATGGATAACATGGCTTTATTGGGCGGGGCTTATTTCTATATGGTGAAAGCTTCCAAAATCTTCTTCTCAGAAACCGGTGGATGGATTTCAACCAAATTTCACAGCAATGATCCTTGGGTGAAGCTTTATCAGATTCCTTCAAAAAAATTTGATTGGATGAAAAACATAGCTCTGATGGGCAGGGCCATTTCCATATATTATATAATCTTTGAAATTCTTCTTCTCAGAAACCAGAGGATTTCAACCAAATTTGACCGGATTAATCCTTGGGTGACCTTTTTTCAGATAAAGAAAAGAATTTTTATCCGATGAAAAATATGGCTTTAATGGGCAGGGCTTATTTCCATAAATTTCTCAGAAACCTGTTGATGGATTTCAACCAAATTTCACAGGAATGTAACCAGATGACTGTTTGTTAGATTCCTTCATACAATTTTGATTGGTTGAAAAACATGGCTATTATAGTGGTGAGTTATGGTCACATATGGTATACACTGAAAATTTTACATAATGAATTTTACATAACTTGACTTGATTTTTGTAAAACTAGATTTTTTTCAAAGATTTCAATGATTTATATTTATTTTTATTATATTCAGTTTATTTGAAATTAATGAAAAAAATTCTTAATCAGTACATTCATGCCTGTGGAGTGATACAGGCGCTCTAGGGCCTCTAGTTACAAGATGTATAGGCAAAGATCGGCCTGCACACATGTGCAGCCTAATCTTAGTTTACACTCCCTGTATACCTATTTCTGATGTTGTGTGATGAGACGTCAAGTTCCTATTGTG
The DNA here is from genome assembly GCA_946902895.1 of Fragum fragum. Classification (NCBI taxonomy): domain Eukaryota; kingdom Metazoa; phylum Mollusca; class Bivalvia; order Cardiida; family Cardiidae; genus Fragum; species Fragum fragum. Next base: position 57,625,073 of record OX336370.1, on the reverse strand, counting down.
AATATTGTGATAGATAACTGACAATGCCAACTGTCCTCCGACATGGCAGTCAGACTGAGGTCAAAAAGGACATAATTAGCTGACATCAGCACAAAGTGCTCATGGCGAGGTATTTTGTTCGTCCTCTGTCCAGCTTCCTGAGAGTGTGTCAACAATTTTAAAACGATATCTTCTTCCTAATCCCTGGACCAATTTCAACCAAATACGGTAGAAATGTTCCTTACTTATGTCCTTTAAAAATTGCTAAAAAATTGAAATCCGTTGAAAACTCTGGTTGCCATAGCATCGGAACTTACGTTTTAAAAAAATCTTCAAAAACTTTCCCCATGACCCAGAAGGCGTAATGCCTTGATATTTTGCATGAAGCATCAGTACATTGTGCTCTTTCAGAATTGCTAAAAGCATCACCCTTGGGTCCCAAGGAATTGAGCCCAAGTGGGGGTTGGGTGTATAAAGAAAAGGGAATGATTTTAAAATTACAATTCCGACGAAACCACTGGGCCAATTTCAACAAAATTTTGCAAAAACATTCCTTAGGTGATGCCCTTTAAAAATTACTAAAATAAATGAAATCTTTTAAAACCCTAAAATGTGAAATAAAAAAAAAAAACTTTATAAATTATGTCCTCCTGACCCAGAAGGTGCAGAGTCTTGATATTTTCATGAAGCATCAGCTTTCGAAATTGGGTTGGGCTGAAATTTGGCAGAAACAATCTGTAGGTTGTGCACTTCAAAAATTGCTAAAACGGCAAAAAAGTTAAATTTTTTAATAATTTTTAAGAATCATCTCCTCCTAACTCAAAAAGCGTGAAACATTGATATTTTGCTAGAAGCTCAAGTACATCAACCTTTTTATAGAATTGCTAAAATCATTACCCTCGGGTACCCAGGGGCAGAGCCCCAGGGGGGTGCTTATATAGAAATAAAAAAGGATTTTTATCTCACCTGAGCACTTAGTGCTCAAGTAAGCCATTGTTATTACCTTTTGTCTGTTCGTCGTCCACAATTTCTTTAACAATATCTCCCAAACCACTTGGCCAATTTGACCCAATTGTGGCAGAAAGGTCTTTATGTGTCTCTGTATAGAAGTAGCTAAAAGAATTGAAATCCATTGAAAACTGTTGTTGCTATGACAACAAAAGTGAAATTTTAGAATAATCTCTAAAAATCTTCTCCTCCTGACCCCAGAGCATAGAGCCTTGATATTTTGCATGAAACATCAGTATAGTGACCTCTTTTAAAATAGCTAAAATCATTATCCTCAGGTGCCCAGGGGAGAGGCCCCAATAGAAATAAAGAATAATTTTTATAAGATATCTCCTCCAAATCATTTAGCGTATCTGCACAAAATTTGGCAGAAATGTTCCTTATATGGTTCCGTATGAATATTGCTTACAGAATTTAAATCTGTTGAAAACTCTGGTTGCCATGGCAAAAATAGTGAAAATTAAAAAAAAAATCTTCTCCTCCTGACCCAGAAGGCTTAGAGCTTTGTTATTTTGCATGAAACATCAGTATTACGACCTCTTTCAAAAACTGCTAAAATCATTACCATCGTGTCCCAAGGGACAGAGCCCTAGGGGGTTTGGTTTATATAGAAGTGACTTTCAGCTCCACTGGCTAAAAGCCAGTAAGCATTTGTAATGGCGTTGTGTCCGCCATGCATGCATCCATGCGTGTGTGCGTCTGTCTGTAAACTTTTGCTTTAAAAAATTTCTCATCAGAAAGTACTGAACAGAATTCAACAAAATTTCACAGACATGATCCTTGGGTGACCCTTTATCAGGTTCTTTCAAAGAATTTTGATTGGATGAAAAAATGGCTTTTGTGGGTGGAGCTAATTTCCATATATGGTGAATACTTTTAAAATCTTCTTCTCAGAAACCAATTAATGGATTTCAACCAAATATTTCAGGAATGATCATTGGGTGACCCTTTATCAGATTCATTCAAAGAATTTTGATAGGATGAAAAAGCTGTCATTAATGGGCGAGGCTATTTTCCATGTATGGTGTAACCTCTAAGAATCTTCTGCTCAGAAACCACAGGATGGATTTTTACCAAATTTTACAGGAATGATCATTGTGTGACCCTTATTAGATTCCTTCAAAGAATTTTGATAGAAAAAAAAACGTGGCTTTAATGGTCGGGACTTATCTCAAAATATGGTAAAATCTGCTCAGAAACCAATGGATGAATTTCAACCAAATTTTACAGGAATGATCATTCGGTGACCCTTTATCAGATTCCTTCAAAGAATTAAGAATGGATGAAAAACATTGCTTTAGTGGGCGGGACTAATTCCCATATACATGTATGGTAAAATCTTTAAATACCTTCTCAGAATCCAATGGATGCCTTTCAACCAAATTGTACAAGAATGATGATCAGGTGACTCTTTATTATACTCCTTCAAAGAATTAAGATCAAATGAAAAACATGGCTTAAATTGGCGGGTCTAATTTCCATACATGTCGAAAGTTTTGAAAATCTTTTTCTAAGAACCATTAGAAGGATTTCAACCAAATTTCACTTGAATGAACCTTTGTTGACCCTTTACCTGATTGCTAAAAAAGAATCAATTTGCTGTAAACATTGCTTTAATGGGAAGGGTTTATTTCCATATAAGGTAAACAGTGAAAACCTACAATATTCTCAGATTACAAACGATTATAAGTTTTTAACTAAATTTTTCAAAATGATCCTTTGGTGACTCGTTGTCAGATTCCTTCATAAGATATGGCTCAGATGACAATTATGGCCTTTATTGGGGGGGTGGGGGCCTTGTGTCCATATATGGTATATAGTGAATCTTTGAAAATCTTATTCTTGCAAACTGCAGGATAGTTTTCATTCAAATTTCTCAGGAAAGATAAGTAAATCCAGGCCGGTTGAGCGAATCAGGCGCTCAAGCGCCTCTAGTTGAATGATATCTCCTCCCAAACTAATGGACCAATTTTAACCAAATTCGGCAGAAATGTTCCTTAGGTGGTCCTCTTTCACAATAGCTAAAATGATAGAAATCTAGAAGAACTCTGGTTGCCATGGCAATGAAAGTAAAATCTTTAATAATCTCTAGTCCTGACCAAGTTGGCCTTCAGTCTTGATATTTAGCATGAAGCACCAGTTCATTGACCTCTTTTCATATTTCTCAAAATATTACCAATGGATCTGTAGGGAGAAAAAAGTATTCTCCTTTCTTCATATAATTAGCTCATCTGACCACGTAGTGGTCATGGTCAGCAATTTTGATAGGGCTGTGTCCTGCGTCTGTTGTCCGTCGTCAACTTTTACCTTGTGTGCACTCTAGAGGTCTCATTTTTTGGCTCAAATTCCTTGAAACTTGGTCAGAATGTTTTTCTACAACGATTTCGAAAAATGGGTCATGTGGGGTCAAAACTAGGTCACCGGGTCAAATCTTAGAAAAACCTTGTGTGCACTCTAGAGATCTCATTTTAAGCTCAAATGTCTTGAAACCTGGTTGAAATGTTTGTCTTTATAATGCCTCAAACAAGTTCGAAAATGAGTCAAATGGGGTCAAAATCTAGGTCACCAGGTCAAATTTTAGAAAAACCTTGTGTACATTTATGAAGTCACACTTTTTGCTCAAATGCCTTGAATTTGTGTCAGAATGGTTGCCTTTATCATATCATGGTTGAGTTCGAAAATGGGTCATGCAGGGTCAAAATATATATTAGACACCAGGTCAAATATTAGAAAAACCTTGTGTGCATTTTAGACGTCACATTTTTTGGCTCAGATGTCTTGGATTTTGGTCAAATGTTTTTCTACATGATACCTCGGAGGAGTCCTAAAATGGGGTATTTGGGTCAAAAACTAGGTTACCAGGTCAAATCTTAGAAAAACTTTGTGTGCACCTACTGCACTCTAGAGGTCACATTTTTTTGGCTCAAGGTCAGAAAGTTTGTCTACATCATATCGGTTGAATTCAAAAATGGGTCATGTGGGGTTGAAAACTAGGTCACCAGGTCAAATCTTAGAAAAACCGTATGTGCACTTGTATTTTTGGTTCAAATGTTTTGAAGTTTGGTCAGAATGTTTATTTTCGTGATATCTTGATGGAGTTTGAAAAAAAGGTCAAGGGGGGTGGTTTAAAACTAGGTCACGGGTCAAATCTTAGAAAAAGCTTGTGTGCACTCTAGAGCTCACATGTTTGGCTCAAATATCTTGAATTTATATCAGAATGTTTGTCTAAATGATATCTTGGCGGATTTCAAAAATGGGTCATGTGGGGCAAAAACTAGGTCACCATGTCAAATCATACCTTGTGTTCACTGAAGAGGCCCTATTTCTTTAAATTTGTTTAGAATGTTTATTTCCATGAACTCTTTCATATTGGAGATTAGGCACATGGTTAATTTTTTCCTGTTTAATCGTTGGTTTGTTTGAATGGGGTTTTACGTCGCTTTCAACAATCTTTCAGTTATATCGCGGCGGCTGGAGCACCTAACAATGGAATCCTGGTATTTCTCACACCAGTACTACAATTACATCCTTTCCTAGCCTCCAGCTGCTATCCCACATAGGTCTACGATTATTGACCCATTGGTGAGAGACAAATAGTTGGAAAGGATGAGTGCCGCCGTCGGGGATCGAACCTGTTTAATCTTTGGTTTTTATGTCCCTGTGATTTTATAATTGAGATTACATTGTAAAAAAGAAGAAACTGCTTGTAACAAGCATTATCTTCTTTTTCAACAATATTTTCGTCCTTATTGAATGTATATTTTTCAAAATTTATCCATTTTAAAAATTTCGTCCCAGAACCTTTGAATTTGGACAGGTCTAAAATTTTGCAAAACAGAAAAGGGTTAATAAAGTAGGTCAGATCTTATGAAAACCATCCTCTTTATGAAGTCACGATACTTCTCGTGTAGATATCTTAAACATGATAAGAATGTCTTTCCACTTTAGTTTCTGAGACCAGACATCGGTTACAAATCTTGTTAGGACAAGATAAGGTCACTTGTGCAATTTTACTTCTATCGTTCTCAGGTGAGCGCTTTAGGGCCAGTGGTCCTCTTGTTCCTTGAGCCTTGGAATGTGTCATTAAGACTTGTGATCCCCAGGTACACAGCAAATATATGTTTAAATTGTGGTCTGGCCTACTTGTGTCATAATCCTAAACTTAAAATAAAATTAGACTGTTGAAAGAAAAAGAGGCTTTATCTCAGGTAAGCGCCCCAGGGCGAAAGGCCCTCTTGTTTAAAAGACACCTCCTCCCAAACCACTGGGCCATTTAAACCAAAGAACCAAAGAATTGAAATCACTTGAAAGCTCTGGTTGCCATGATAACAAGAGTAAAACTAGAGGTGCTTGAGCACCTGTATCGCTCCACAGGCATGAATGTACTGATTAAGCAAATTTTTTCATTAACTTAAGATAAACTGGATATAATGAAAATAAAATATCTAAATCTTTGAAATAGTTCTAGAGAACCATTTCAAACTTTTCATTGTTTTTACAAAAGTCAAGTCAAGTTATATAAAATTCATTGTGTAAAATTTTCCCTGTATACCATATATGGACATAGCCCACCACCATAATAGTCATGTTTTTCAACCAATTAAAATATATGAAGGAATCTGACAAACAGTCATCTTATTATCATTCCCATGAAATTTGGTTGAAATCCATTAACAGGTTTCTGAGAAATTTACAAAGTTTTCAGTATATTCAATATATGGAAATAAGCCCAGCCCATAAAAGCTATCTTTTCATCCAGTTAAAATTCATTTTCAAAATCTGATAATAGGTCTCCCAGGGATCGATCTGGTCAAATTTGGTTGAAATTCATCCACTGGTTTCTGAGAAAAAGTTCAAATATTTTACCAAATATGGAAATAAGCCCTTCCCATTGAAGCCATGTTTTTCATCTGATTAAAATTCTTTGAATGAATCTGATAAAGATTCACCCAAGGATCATTTCTGTGAAATTTGGTTGAAATCCATCCACCGGTTTCTGAAAAGAAGATTTTCAAAGCTTTTACCATATATGGAAATTTTGCCCCCCCCCCCCCTTAAAGCCATCTTTTCTTTTTCATCTGATCAAAATTCTTTGAAGGAATATGATAGGGTCATCCAAGGATCATTTCTGTGAAATTTGGTTTAAATCCATCCACCAGTCTCTTAGAAGATGATTTTCAAACGTTTTGTACTATTTCACTAAAAATTGTGTTTCTATAGTTTGAAAAATGGCCCTGCAGTAGGTGACCAAAATAGTGAAAAGTGCAAAATTTGAGTAAGTTAAAAAACAACTTAACTTTAAGGCCCAGGGCATTTATATTTGGAATGTAGCATAGCCTGGCTGTTATCTATTAAATTTGATTAAATCATCCCTGTAGGGTAAATAGCCCCCCTTCCCTGGGTGTTCAATGTTCGTAAAAATGCATAATTGGACCATGTTCCAACAGTCTTCTCCTCCCAATCTACAAAGTCTAAGGCATTCATGTTTGATATATAGCATAATCAGATGGTTCTCTACCTTGCTGGCTTAAATCATAGCCCTAGGATAAAACATGGCCCTGCTCGAGAGGACCAAAGTTTTGGAAAACTTCAAAAGTCTTCTCCTTCTGAAATATAAGGTGAAGGACATTCATATTTGTTATGTAGCTTTACTTAGTTATTCTGTACTATGCTACAGGAAAATATGCCCTTAGGATTAAAAATGTCTCTACTCTAGGGATTGAAAATTGCGTAAATTGCTCAATTTGAAAAAAATCTTCTTAAATATAGGGCCTAGAGCATTTATATTAAAAACATAGCATAACATTATTGTTATCTACCATGTTTCTTTATATTACACCCCTTTGGACAAAAATGGCCCTTCCAAAGCCAAAGTTATAAAAAATGCTCATTAAGAGCATGTTCAAATATCTTCCTCTCCCAATGTATAAGTTGCAATGAATTTATATTTGGTTTATAGTACATCCAGATTGTTCCCTATCAAGGTTACTAAAATAATACACATTGGGTCAAAATGGCTCCACCACAGAGGGCCTAAGTTTGGTAAAATGCTCAATTAGAGCAATATCAAAGGCTTCTCCTAACACTGTTCCACATTAAAAGAAATTGTAGACAGTAAGTTTGATTGAAATTTAAATACGAGGGACTTGTAGGGTAGAAAACAATGTGAGAAATGGAGAAATTGTTTGCAAATACTGCATTTTCCCTTTCTCACAATGTTTTTTTAAACCTATTTTCCTTGAAGACGTTAAAATGTGGAATAGTTTGGTAATGGATTAAACTATAAAGCCATAGATATGCATTCATATTTATTGTATGATATTGCTTGGTCAAATATACAATTTATACTAAGAAGTACTGTAATTTGCAGATGCCTCAGGTGAGCGATTTAGGCCCATTATGATCCTCTTGTTTTAACTTCTGCAGTCATTGACTCAGGTGAGCCTTTCAGGGCCAATGACCCTCTTGTACCTTTTTTTTCAAACCCTTTGGATTTAAGGTGCACACTGGTTACATCCACTTACTCTGTCTACCCGCCCATTGACTCTGTCAGGAAGTTCCATTTCCAATTTAATGGTGTTATTTTGAAAAATGTATGGCCAGTAGCATATAACAAAAAGCAAGAATGTAGTTACAACGTTTAAGTCGTCAATCCATCAAAAGTGCTTCAGATAAATGACTTCCAATTTTGGACTTCAAATTTGCCCTCTGATCACAATTAATGGGTTGATAGGTTGGTTTTTTTTGTTGTTGATTGACAGCTTCAATTTGTCAATAACTGATCAAAACAGTACTGTTAGTCTAGACCAGAAGTGAACAATTACCCTCAATAAGAATGTTAAGCATTTTTATACTCCCCGGAGAGCGCGTATATAGTTACTGATTTGTCTGTTCATCCATTTTCTGTCTGTCTGTCTGCCCTGATATCTCCAAAATCCTTAGGCCAAATTGGATGTCACTTCACCTATGAATTCCTTATGATATTGTGCCCAGGTACTTTTGCCAGTTTTTGGATAGCTCTAAGGTCACAGTTCAAAGTCAAAGGTAAAAATTGACCCTCTTCACAGCATGGCTCCTTCAATTATTGGTGGATTTCAAAATAACCTGGCACAATTGTTCTCTATCACGAATAGTTGTACCATTTGAAAAAAATCATAAAGCTCCATGGTCAAGGTCACAGTTCAAGGTCAAAGGTCAAAATCGACCTTACTCACAGCACAGCTCCTTCAATAATGGATGGATTTTAAAATGATATGGCACAATTGTTCTCTATCATATATAGATGTACCATTTGAAAAAGAAAAAAAATAAATAGCTCTAAGGTCAAGGTCATAGCTCAAACATAGGTCAAACATTGAAGTAAGTATTTCCAGAGTATAGCATATTATGAATGGATTTCGAAATAACTTTATACAATTATTCTCTAGCACAAGTAGATGTGCAATTTGAAAAAAATCTTCAGATAAGTCCTAGGTCAAAGTCACATTCAAGGGTTGAAAGTTAAATTTAAGCATGTCCAGAGCATAGCTCCTTTAAATATAGAAGAATTTACAAATAGCTCCTTCAATTATAGAAGGATTTCAATATAGCTTGGCACACTTGTTCTCAGTCATGAGAAGATGTACCTTTGGAAAAAAACAACAGATATCCTCAAAGTCAAATGTTGAAAATAGCCATGAAATTATGGATTGAATTCAAAATAAATTTACTCAATTGTTCTCTTTCATCAGTAGATGTGCAGTTTGAAACAAATTTTCAAATAACTCCAAGATCAAGGTCACAGCTCAAGTAATTATGTTTAAATTTAGCATGTCTGGAATATAGAAAGCATATACCAGCATCTGCATCTGTCAGTTCATCTGAACTCTTTTCCCTGTTTGATTTATACTTTTTGTGACAGGGCTATTATTGGGGAGCATAATCCCTCTCTGACAGCTCTTGTTGTTGGTTTGGCAACTTTTTATCTTATCTACAGCATGTTCAAGGGTAAGTAACCACTTCCTGACATTACTAAACAAATCATTGGTTATATCCCTAGTTCTTTAACCATTTTGTCACTGTGAAATATTAGCTTGTTTGAGTATATCTTTGAGAGATAATCACACCAAGCTGTTGTTAACCCTTTCCTGTACAACCTGGAGATTTTATGACGCTATGATTTTATAAACACTTTCTTCCTTTCCCACAATATTTTCTACCACATAGGATGGTTTCACTTCAAATTACATCAAATAGTCATCTGCAACCTTTTTGAATTTGGACCAATCTTAAATTTAAAAAGACAGGAAAGGGTTAAGACTGACAATAAGTCAATAAAGATAATAAACATTGACCCATTCCCGCATAGTGATGCTTTTGGACGCCCCTCAAGAAAAACAATTAGGAAAACATTGTTTAAAATGAAAAAAATTGCTCGTTACATAAAATTTCTTCATTTTCCACAGTGTTTTCTTTCCAGAAAATTGAACAAATTAAAATTCCATCAAAACTAAACTGTACTTTGTAACTCCTTTGAATTTGGACCAGTCTAAAAATTTGTTGTCTGGTAATGGGTCAAGTAATATACTTATAAAATGAGTGAAAGTGATAAGCAGATTACCCAGGCTGAGCAATTTCAACCCATTACTAGAATTCACTTGATCCTATTTTTTTATGTTGCCAAATTTCAGTGTGGCTGATATTTAGCTGCCATGTGGGTTAACCCATTACTACCCAGCAAAATTGTAGAATGGTCCAAACTCAAAGGAGTTGCAGACGACAAATTAAAGCTTATGAAAATTTGGATTTCTTTTACTTATGGGGTAGAAAAAATTGTGGATAATGAAGAAATTGCTTGTCACAAGCAATTTCTTCATTTTCCACAATATTATCCGAAGCTGTATTTGTTGGAGACGTCTAAAAGGGTAAATGAGTTGGTTAAGGGTGATGGTGTTAACCCATTCTGACACAACAGCACTTTTCAATATGAAAGCTGTGGAAAACATTGTGGAAAATGAAGGAACTGCTAATTACAAGCATTTCTTCATTATCCACAATGTTTTCCACCCAAAGCTTAAAGAAAAATTCCAAAATTCCATAAGCTTTCATTTGTTGACTGTAACTGCTTTCGATTTGAACCAGTCACTTTTTTGTAACTAGTTTAACCCTTGTCATGCTGAAGCCAGAATATTCCGGTTTGGGCAGGAGGTATAGACAAAGATCAGCCTGCACATAAGTGCAGTCTGATCTTGGTCTACACCTCCTGCTTGTATCCCCCCCCCCGAGAAGTTATGAAATTGTTTTTTAAAAGAAATATTGATTATTGAACAACAAGTACTATCAGTTTTCTCAGCCCTTTGATTTTAATTCATTTATATTAAGGATTTTATACAGCATGACAAGGGTTAATTGTCCCAAGAAGCTTTACTTGACCCATTCAAACTTATGCCATCCTTTGTAAGCACTGAAGAAAACCATTGTAGCAATAGAATATGTTTCCTGTCACAAGCATTTCTCTTTTTCCAACAATGTTTTTTCCCTAAAATAAAAGTTTTTTTTTCTTTATTTTAGATTTAGATATGCCTTGAAAAGTTATCTGCATCTTCTTTTGATTTTGACCAATCTAATTATTTGTTTTTACTGAAATAGACAGATCCCTGAAATACAATTTATGAGGCCTTGAAAGTTCTGATAAACATTTTTTTTAAAGGTTATCAATTTTCACTTTCATGAACCTTTCTCAAAATGTTTGTTTTGTGAAACAGGATATGATTAAATCTATAATTGTACATAATGAAAGATCTGTGATACTTTTGTTTAACTTCAAACTTTACTACATTAATATTACCTGGTATATTATTTTATTCAACTAAAACCTAGAATGTTATTTAGCCATATTTTAGATTCATTCTCTGTAATTATAAATCTTAATCCCATCTGGAACATAGCAACATTCAGGACCTTCAGTCCTTTGATTGACTTTTGGGTTAGAAAACATGGTTGACTATGAAGAAATTGCTTGTAACAAGCTTTGGAAAAACTTGTGAAAAATGAAGGAATCGCTTGTTACAAGCAATTTCTTAGTTTTTCATAATTCTTTTCAAAAGCTTTCATGTCTTCTGGCATTAAAAGTATGATAATGTGTCAGAATGGTTTTAGTATATATCACAGTAAAGATTGCAGATAAATGTGAAAATATTTACTAAAACTGCTTTGGAAAACTTTGTGAAAAATGATGATATTGTTTGCAAAAAGCATTTCCTTCATTATCATCAATTTTTTCTACCCATAAAGATGAATATTTTTCAACTAAAAACTATTGTCTGCAACTTCTTTCAATTTGGACCAGTCTTAAATTTTGTGGTCTGGTAAGGAGTTAAGGCTATGTAATTTTTTGTGAAGGCTTTTAATGTGTAATCCCTCTGCACTTTTTACTAAAAAAGAAAAATGAATTGTACAAATTCGCGTAATCATCTTATCGTAAAATTTGGCAGGACTTTAAAACTCTGTTTGCTTATTTTGTGTACAGATGTCGAATTGAGAAGATTAAATGTATTAAAAGTGAGTCTGTTATGTTTAATACAATTCTAGCTTCACAAATACTGCTATCAAAATGTTTGATTAAAAAGATTTACTGACATCATGTATAAATGGCTAGTTTTGGTGTCTGACATAGAACACCTTACCAGATGACAAAAATTTAGACTGGTCCATTTGTGCAATGAGGGACATTCCTGTGTTATCTTCCCTTTGTCCTGTGAGCATTAAATCAGAGGTGTGCCAAAATGTAGATTGGTCCTTTCACTTCATTACCTTTGTTTTTATCCTTGTTCAGTATGGGGAAGTTGCGATGTTTTATTTGCCTTTTCTAGTTTTATTATAAATACAAAACTCTCGATGGTGTTAATTTATGGTTCAGAAATAACAAAGAAATGTATTTTCAAGATGAAACAAATTTTCCAGCTCTAAAGATTGCATTGTACAGCTGACCTTAAAACCAGACAGTGCAAAGAAACCTAGGATAAAGTCCAAGTAAAACACTGATAGGGACCAATGTATTTCTGGAGAGTATTCAAGAGAGATAACCCAAGAATGTCCCTCAATTGATTTGAAAGAGTACCACCTAAGGAGCATTTCTGCCAAATTTGGTTCAAATAGGCCCAATGATTGGGTTGGAGATGTCGTTTAAAAATCCTTCTCTATTTCTATGTAACACCCTACCCCCCGGGGGCTCGTCCCTGAAGACCTGAGGGTCATGAGTTTAGCAATTTTAAAAGAGGTCAATATACCAGGGAAATATCAAGGATCTATGCCTTCTGGGTCAGGAAAAGAAGATTTTTAAAGATTATTTTGAGATTTCACTTTTGTTTCCATGGCAACCAAGAGTTTCCAAAAAGTTTCATTTTCTTAGCTTTTTTTTAAAGGGAATCACCAAAGGAACATTTCTGCCACATTTTTTATTGAAATTGGCCCATTTGTTTGGATGGAGATGGTATTTCAACAAATTAGTGACAGACTATGCATGAGGGGAGGATGCTGGACATAAGGTGATCACAATCACATTGTTCTTAGGTGAGCTAAAAATAAGTGGTGAATAATGTAGAAACCAATGAGAAAAAGAGAAATTGCTTCACAAAGTTTTTTGTCGAGTCAATAAAAAGTTGGATTGTGACATTGTGTGGTAATGAGTTAGTTTGTGTACAGTTGAATATATACATGTATTAATCCTTGTCGTGTTGAGCCCGAAATATTCAGCCTGCACATCCTGCTTGCACTGTTCCTGTCAGAGTTCATGACATTGATTCCTCAAAGAAATATTGATTTTTCGATCAGCAAGTTCAATCAGTGCTTTCAGCCCTTTGATTTTACAGCAATTCAGTTAGGTACCGGTAATTTATACAACATGACAAGGGTTAAGTGAATACTCAAGGAATGGCAAAATTGCAATGGTTTAACCCTTGTCATGCTGAACCCGGAATATTCCGGTTTTGGCAGGAGGTGTAGACTAAGATCAGACTGCACTTATGTGCAGGCTGATCTTAGTCTATACTCCTGCTTGTACTTATACTGTGAGAGTTGTTTATAAAGTTGATTTCTAAAACAAATATTGATTTTTGAACAAGTTCTATCAGTGCTTTCAGCCCTTTGATTTGACAGCAAGTCAGTAAGGTAATTTATACAGCATGACAAGGGTTAAGACATTTTTATGACATATATAAGGGATCGGTTTGACTTCACATTTTATTCAATTATTGCAGGATTCTCACTTAATTCTATGTTGATTGAACTCCTAAGAATCATAATTATTGAGGTGACTCTAATGAGTTCCACCAACACAGGATTTAGTTTTGATTATTTTATTTGCAAAATGCCTATTAATGAAGATATATTGCTTTCGGAAAAGAAAATTTGATGCTGGTTGCTTAATGAAGGTGGTCACTTGAGCAAGATTGAGTGTATCTATAATTTATATTCAGACTCCAACAATTTCTTGACGTAACTGTTTCTAAAGATGTTTATTTGGCTATAAAATATTTACCAACTTTATGATCTAAGCGTTTAAACTCAGTCAATAATAAGGCAAGAAGATATTTTGCATGAAGAGACCTTTTACCACTGTCCATTTAAAGCTCAAGGTCACATGTAAAGGTCAAGGTCAAATATCTAGAAAATTTTGCCTGAAATTAGGGATTTTCTGCTAGAGACCAACAGATCACTCAATTTACCAATGTGTACTACAAAAATGCAAGTATTCATCAAAACTTCACTGAGCTGTAAGTTTAACCCATTCCCACAGATACCCCACTTTTTTGTGCCCCTTAGAAAAAACTTGAGAAAACATCATAGGCACCGAAAAAGTTGCTTGTTAGAAGCAATTTCTTTTTCACATAATGTTTTCTTGAGGGGTATTTAACAGAAGAATTGTGTGGGAATGAGTTAAATGCTATCAGGTTAGATTTTTTCTTATTCAAAAGTACATCTGCTTCTTAAAGCCATTCCTACACAATTAAGCTTCTTTACGCACTTCAAGAAAGTCACAATTTCGACAAAGAAGAAATTACATGTACTTGTTCATTATCCATAATGCTTTCTACCCCAAAAAATAAAGAATTATAAAAGTCAACTAAAAACTGATTTTTGAAACTCTTTAGAATAAGGACAAGTCTATAATTTTGAAAGCCTCATAATTGCTTCTTTAATCCATTCCAAAACAATGTCACTTTTTGACGCCATCAAATAGAAAGGGTTTACGAAAACACTGTGGAAAATGAAGAAATTGCTTGTTACAAGTAATTTCTTAATTATCCACAATGCTTTTTACATCAAAAGACAAAACAATTTCAAATGTCATCGACTTAAAATTGTCGTCTGCAACATCTTTTAATGGTAATGGGTTAACACATTACAAGACCACAAAATTTCAGACTGGTCCAGATCAAAAGAAGGTGCAGAAAATTTCAAATTGGTGAACTTTTATCTGTCAGTGTAAAAAGAGTTGTGACAATGTAGAAACTGATTGTCATAAGCAATTTCAATTTCTATATTTTCTACAATGTTTTTTTTTCTTCATTTTTTTAAGTGGCATGAAAAGTTGTAATGTTATACAGAATGGGTCAGGGTTTAAATGTAAATTAAATCAACTTTGAGAAAAGTGTTAACATTTAAAATGCTTCTGGGCCCAACTGTCAAGTGTAGGACTTAACAGTAGCGGAGAACTTGATTGATCAGCCACTGAGAGGGATTTACACAGACCAAGGTAATTAATTCGAATATTTTTCATCCAGTTTTCTTTTAACCCATTTCCAGATAACAAAATTTTACACTGGTGCAAGTTCATAGAAGTTGTCAACCATAATTTTTAGCTCATGAAAATCTAAAAAAATTTATCTTTAGGAGTGGAAATCATTGTGGATGATGAAGAAATCACTTGGAACGAACAATTTTTTCACACAGCCTATTTTCTTGGTGGATGTCCAAAAGTGAATTGTGTGGAAATGGGTTAAAGTAAAGCCTGTGTTAATCATAGTTTTGGTTAAACAATTACCATGTAAAATTTTTTTAGGTTCTGGTATAAATTATAAGAAAATTCAGATGACAGTTTCAAAATGATGAAATTTTCAAAATCTTTGTCATGTTAGAAGCAATTTCTGCAGTCTCCTCAATGTTTTTTAAAGCCAGTGTTCATTTGGCTGCATAAAAAAGCTGGATTGTGTGGGCATGGGTTAGGAAAAACATTGTCACCCCCCAGTTGTTTATAGAGTTAACCCATTCCCTCTCAATAACACTTTTAAATGCCCCTCAATGTAAAAGCTTTGGAAAATATTGTAGATAATGAAGAAATTGCTTGTAACAAGCAATTTTTTCATTATCCACTATGTTTTCTACCCCAAAAGACAAAGATTTAAAAAAATCCATCAACTTGAAATTATCGTCTGTAGCTTCTTTGAATTTGGACCAGTCTAAAATTTTGTTGTTTGGGAATTGGTTAATTTTTACTTTCGCTGTTTAGGAGAAAACCTGAGGTAATTGCTATGACTAGGTAGTTGTCTGCATCTATGTCCATGTTAGCTGCAATATCATTGCCCTCTTTCTGATGATCTGTTGGCGCCAGCAGATTATCAGAAAGAGGGCTACGATATCCCAGCTGTGTCCATGTCAGCGTCATGGTCTCCCGAAAACTTTTCAAAATTTGCAAAATTACAAAATTTGGTAATGTCTCTGGTATTCCTGAACACATTCACTTGAAACCCGGAATATATGCCCACTTTCAAAAAAGTAATTTGTACCATCATGTGTAGCAACAGTTATGCCCCTTTCTGACTGACAGAAGTTTTAACCCTTTTTTAACCAATTCCCACACAATTCCTCCTTCTTGCACCTTTTAGAAAAAAGTTTTGGAAAACATTGTGGAAAATGAAGAAATAGCTTGCATCAAGCAATTTCTTCGTTGTCCACAATATTTCTACTCAAAAAGACAAAAAGAATTAGATCAACTTGAAATTATTGTCTGCAGCTTCTTTCAGATTGGAACAGTCTAAAATTTTATCGAGTGCAAATGGGTAAAGCACTTGAATACCCTAGAGTTGGCATCAGCATGTGGCGTTGTTGTTGTAAGAAGTACTAGGTGTCTATAATGTCATTAAGTCATTCAGTGCCTAGACTCCTTTGATTTAAAGGCTATTTTTTTGTTTTTTAGAAAGGATCATGGATCAATATTTTCAGCATGACAAGGGTTAACTTTAAAGTAAGATTAATTCATTCCGGCACAAACATGCTCCATAAAAGAGATTGATGAAAAGTTTGGAAAATGAAGAAATTGCTATTTACTTCTAATTTGTTCATTTATCCACATTTTAACCTCAGATAAATACAGAGATAATTATGTAAAATTCTATCAACTTTGAATTGTTGTGTGCACCTTTTTTGGTTTTGGTCCAGTTTAAACCATTCCCATACAATCCTGTTATTTATTTTTCCTCAAGAAAAGGGCTTTAAAAATGGGCAATTTCTTCATTATCCACAATGTTTTCTATCCTAAAAGGCAATGATTTAACAAAATTACATAAACTTGAAATTGCCATCTGCAACATCTTCCGATTTTGACTAGTCTAAAAAATTTTTGTGTGGAAGTGGGTTAAGTACCAACCCATAGGGTTCTAATGAGAACTGGTAATTAAAATGACAACAGTTCCATTTAATTACAGCTTTGAATCAACCTTTTACCCACAAAGGAGAATTAGCCCATTTCCACACAGTGACCCTTTTTTGTGCCCCTCAAGAAAATTGATTTCGAAAATGTTGCATAATGAAGAAATTGCTTGTAACAAACATTTTACACAAAGTTTTCTACCCAGACAGTTGAAAAAATCTAAAATTTCATGAACTTTAATTGTCATCTGCAATTCCTTTCAATTTGGACAGGTCTAAAACTTTTCTGTGTAGTAATGGATTAAATTAACCCTTGTCATGCTGATCCTGGAATATTTCTGCTTTGGTAGGAGGCAAAGACAAAGATCAGCCGGCACATGTGTACAGTCTGATCTTAATATGCACCACCTGTTTATCTCTTTTAAGCAAGAAGTATTCGTAAAATATATTTTTTAAGAAAAATATTGAATCACAATAAAGCCTTTCAGTGCTTTCAGGGCTTTGATTTAATGCAGCTTTACAGAAAGCATTTTTAGCTTACCTGAGCAAGAAGTGCTCAAGTGAGCTATTGTGATAAGCTTTCGTCCGGCGTCCGGCTGTCGTACGTCGTGCGTTGTCTGTCAACAATTTCTTTTAACAACATCTCCTCCCAAACCACTGGGCCTAATTGAACCAAATTTGGCAGAAATGTTCCTTAGGTGGTCCCCTTCAAAAATAGCTAAAAGAATTGAAATCCTTTAAAAAACTCTGGTTGCCATGGCAACAAAAGTGAAATTTCAAAATAATCTTTAAGAATCTTCTCCTCCTGACCAAGAAGGCGTAGAGCCTTAATATTTTGCATGAAGTATCAGTATATTGATCTCTTACAATAGAGCTAAAATCATGATCCTTGGGTCTCCAGGGGCGGAGCCGGGAAGGGGTGGGGGGTTTAGGCATTAAGCATCAGTTCACAGTCTTCTTTCTTATTTCTGAAATTATAACCCATGGATCCAGAGGGAGGAAAAAGTTTTTTCCTTCTTTCAAATCAGCACTAAAGCCTTGGATTTTTGTAATTTAGACTTTTTGATCCCCAGGTTCATAGTCTTTATATGTAAGTGTGGCCCACTTGTTTCGTAAGCCTAACCTTAACATGAAATTAGACTGTTTAAAGAAAAAGAGCCTTCATCTCAGTTGATCGCTCCAGGGCCAACGGCCCTCTTGTATTAAGTATGACAGGGTTTAGATAAATTCTGTGTAATAGAATAAGGTAGAAGAGCTATCTTTTAACCCAATCCCACTCAATGACAGGAAAAAAAGTTTTGGAAAACTTTGCGGAAAATGAAGAAATTGATTGGTACAAGCAATTTCTTTTTTCTCCACAATTTTTTCTACTCTGGGAGACAAAGATTATAAAGATTTCATCAACTTAAAATTGTCAGCTTCTTTGAATTTGGTATGGTCTAAACTTTTATTGAGTGGTAATGGGTTAAGAAATGGACTAAGTATATACAGTTGAATCCTGTCAATTTTAACACCAATTTTTTTTATTAACTCTTTAGTTTCAATAACGAGAAGTTACTATTAATAGATACTATTTGTTGTTTAAATCTTCTCTTTGTGCATAAAGTCAGTTGCAATTAAGCAGCAAGTTGCTATTATCAGTGTTAAAAATTGAAAATGAAAACCTTTATTTCTCCAAGAAACAATAATTGTACAATATTGGGCATAAACATAATAATTTATTTGTTTGATTTGGGTTTAACACTGCTTTTAACAATTTTTCAGTATTATTGCAGCAGTTGGAGCACCTATTGATTTGATTGGTCAATTGTTTCTTTGATTGACAGCCACCATTGGTCAAGAAGTATAGAGCTTTTTTTCATTTTTCCCTGACTTTTCACTAACCGTGGGTACCCTGCTCTAGAGTGGTAATAAGGATATTGTCAATAAAGCTCCTTTTCTGTTAATATTGGTCAGAATGTAACAATATTCAATGGGTTTACAAACATTTCAGCAAGTATGAGAAATATTGAGCCAAAACTATGACCTGCAGAGTGGTAATACTGAACAGTTGAAGGGCGACGCACAACAGACGGTGCTTAAAGGACGAAGGACATAATAGTTTTTTTAAAGTACAATCATAAAAGCTCACTATGAGCATGTTGTGCTCAAGTGAGATAAAAAAAACAAAAACAACAACAACAGTAGGCAAATAATATTATTCATTTACACAGGAAGTGGACTATGAACTCCTACATTTATGTTAAGCATTTTTGTTGGTTCGAGGACTGACGTCATTCTCACACAAGGACGCTTTTCGACGGCATCCAAGAAAAATAATTCGGAAAACATTGTGTAAAATGAAGAAATTGCTTGAATCAAGCAATTTCTTCATTTTTCGCAATGTTTTTTACCTAAAAAGCTGACCCCCCCCCCCCTAAAATTTCATTAATTGTCTTCTGCAACTTCTGCAACTTCTTTGAATTTGAACCAGTCTTAAATAATTTTGTGTGGTAATAGGTTAAATATTGTAACTTCAATACGTTAAGGTTGACATCCAACAATTTGCCTTTTATTCGATTCCGGACCAGATATTTTACAAAATCATGTTGTTTGTTACTTCATTTCAACTTGCATGGCAGAGACCTGAGTACGCATAGCCAGTTACAAGTTTTAAAAAAAAGTAAAATGGTTGGTTAGCAACCTAAACATCATAACTGCAGCTTGAACAAGCTGTAGTTATGAGGTTTAACCTTTTCCTGTACAATCCCTTGTTTTTACGTCCTTGTGATTTTATACTTTAGAAAACATTATGGGAAAAGAAGAAATTGCTTGTGACAAGCAATTTCTTCTTTTCCCACAATTTTTTCTAACCTGTATGTTGCTTATTTTTCAAATTACACCAACTTTTAATTGTCGCCTGCAACTTCTTCCAAATTGGACCAGTCTAAAATTTTGAAAAACAGGGTTAAGTTGCCAAACCTACAAAAAATGCTTACCATAAATGTTTGCCAATGTTGGAGTTCAAAGTTCAAATCCAGTCTGAATGTATGATTTGATTAGTTGATTGAATTTTTGATTGATAGCTTTCATCAGTTAGTCAATTGCAAATAATGCCTTACTACAGTATAATATTATGTCTTTATTTTGTAGTAAGTGTGTTCAGAACAATAAAACCATATTTACTTTGAAAAAAAAGGTCAAATTTATAAACCAAGAAATTTTATTACAAACACCTTGAGGCAATTTCAACTTAAAATATGATACAAATTTTCATATATTTGTCAATTTGTATTCAAATTGTGCTTTATATTACTATAAACCATTACCAGATGACAAATTTTAGACTTGGCCAAACTGAAAGAAGATGGGGATTTTTTTTTTCAAAAAGTCTAAAAATCTAAAACAAAATTCTTGTCTCCAACTGAAAATGTTCTTGTTTTATTACATTTATCAGTTGGTGAGCAAAATGTGGTAACTACTTCATGAAAAAAGCTGTAGTTACAATATATTGGTAGCCCACCGACAACATGATACTTTGATATCCAGAATTTTAGCTCACCTGAGCACAACATGCTTAAGGGAAGCTTTGTGATCATTGAATGTTGCCCGTCGTGTGTCTTGCGGCGTCATGAACTGAACTGTTTTGACTCAATCTTCATGAAACTTTGCCAGAATAATTGTTAGTTCATAAGGATGAACCCCACTAATTATGGGAAGGTTTATTTCAAAACACAAGAAAGGTGAACTCAGCTTAATGACAATTTCTTTCCTTACACTCTTTAGGCACAATTTTGGCTAAATCTTCATAAAACTTGGTCAATATAATTGTTAGGTCATAAGGTTGAACCCTATTGGTTATTGGAAGGTTCGATATGAAAACACAGGAAAGGGTGTATTCATGACAAATTCTTTGTTCTCACTCTAGAGACTCTGTCTTTATAAATCTTGGCCAAATAATTGTTAGACCCAAGGATGAATCCTATAGATTATGGGAAGGTTCGTGTAAAAACTTATGGAAAATGGGCATAATAGTGACAATTTTTTTGTCTATGCTCTAGATCTAGATACCACAGTTTTAGCTCAATCTTCATGAAATTTAATTAGAATAATTGTTAGGTCATAATGATAAATCCTATCGATTATTGGAAGGTTCTATTTGACAACACAGGAAGAGGGGCCTTAAAGACAATTGCCTTGTTTTCACTTTAGAGGCCATTTTAAAGACAAAATATTTGTTTACACACACAATGATGCTTTTTAATATCTTTTGAAAACATTGTGGAAAATAAAGAAATTTCTTGTTACAAGCAATTTTTTATTATCCACAATGTTTTGTACCTCAAAAAACAATGATTTTTAAAATTTCATGAACTTGAAATTGGCCTCTGCAACTTCTTTCAATTTGGCCAAGTTTAATATTTTGCCATGTTTTAAATGGTTAAATTTTCTCTTTTCCCACAATATTGTGTAATACCTCTTGTTTTCCTCTGAGTTGATAGATAAGGTGTTTGAGCAATTGTTTTTCAATAGGTCCTTTTTAGTTGTCTTACTGGCTTAGCTGTTTGTAAGCCATGTCCTTATAACCCATTTTCATACATTCCAACAAAATGTTAGTTTCAGATGACAATTTTAAGTTTGTGGAATGTCAAAAATAATAGTTTTTATGGTATAAAGCCATGTTGAGAATGAGCATTTTTTTCATTTCCACATGTTCTTTTCTTGAAAATCCTCAAAAAGCTTGGTTGTGAGGGAATGGGGTAATCTAATACAAATTTTACGCACAGCATCACTTGAAATTTTTAGTGCTAGATTAGTAAAGCAATTTCAATATTGATATGAAATTAATTCTCACTATCTTTGCTTTAATCCTTCCCACACAATCTTGCTTTTTAACACCCTTCAAGGAAAAAAGCTTGGAAAAACATTATGCCCTTTGTAGAAATTACTTGTAACAAGCAATTTCTTCAATGTCCACACTGTTTTCTTCCCCAAAAGATAGAAATAATTTGAATTTCGTTAACTTTAAAATGTTCCCTGCAACTCCTTTCAATTTGAGCCTGTTTAAAATTTTGTTGTCTTGGAATGAGTTAATATGATTTTTACCCTTAGATATGTTGCAGACTTTTCCGAAAACATTCTATTAGTTCTTGAATGAAAAATACAGATCTCTGAGACACAGTTGAGTTTAACCTGCTAATTCTATGTTTGCCCTTACATCTGATGGAACAAACATGACAGCACTCATGTCGCAAAAGGCGACAGAATGGGCATCATTATGTGCTTTTTAGTTTTATTCTTCACCAGTAATTTTGTAAAGTCTGAAATTTATGTCATTTTTCCTGTATTTAGCTGTTTCCACACGATGACGCCTTTAGACAAGAAAAGAAAAATTGGAGAAGATTGTGGAAAATGAAGAAATTGCTTGATACAATGTTTTCTACCCCAAAAGATAAATAGTTTTAAAATTTCATAAACTTTAATTTGTCGTCTGCAAATTCTTTCAATTAGGACTGGTCTAAACTTTTATCGTGTGGGAGTGGGTAAATGTGTTCCCTATATAAAAATATTTTGCAGCTGTCCATGTGCTGTAAAACTTCATTCAAATAATGGCCATAACATTTGACCTATTACCTGAAGATAAATTCTTAGACTGGTCTAAATTCAAAGAAGATCCAGACAGAAATTAAAAAGAGTTTTATTTGCATGATAATAGACCTACAGAATGATATATGTTTGAGGAAAAGGAGTAATTCGTTGTAATAAGCTATTTCTGCTTTTCCCACAATGTTTGCCAAAGCTTTTATTCATCTGTTGGAATGTGTGATAAAATGCTAAGTTTGTATGGGCTGGGTATGAAGTTTCAACTTTACTCATAAATTTTCATTAAATCTTGTCATACTAAATAAAGTCCTATTTTAGATTAAATCAAAGGACTGAGAGCACAGGAAGTATTTATTGTGGCTTAATATTCATTTTGAAAATCAATTATTTTACAACTTTTTCATAAAGGGGACAAACAGGTGGTGTAGAGTAAGATCAGACTGCACATTTGTGTAGGCTGATCTTTGTCTATACCTCCTGCTAAGACAGGAATAGTCTGGGCTAAGCATGACAAGGGTAAATAAAAAGTGTTAAATCACTGTAAAAGAAATGTAAGAGTAACAGTTTCACATATGCAAAAAAGTAATGTGCAGTGTTCAATTCAAGGTTTGCATTTTACCATCCTGTGGGCACAACAACAATTGAAATTGGGGGTCAATAAGGGCCAATTTCAATGCAAGCTTCAAAATATAGATTTTAATGTTGCCATACTTTGGTGTATTTAAAGATAAATTAATAAATCTGTACTAATTGGTAACCATAGTTCCCATCAAGAATGGATTTAACTCTTTACTGTTTTTCAAAATTTTAGACTTGTCCAAATTCAAAAGTGAGGCAGACATCATTATAAAGTAAGTAAAATTTAAAAAGTAACCAAGCTATACAATTGAAATATTGTGGAAAAAAAGAAGAAATTGCTTGTTTATTAAAAGCAAATTCTTCATTTTTATACGCCCGTCAAAGACGGGACGTGTTATGGGATCACCCTTGGTGTCCAGGCGTCCAGGCGTCCGGGCATGCGTCCGGTCGTCCGGGCAGTGTCCACTTCTTTGTCCAGAGCATCACTCTGTCCTCCTAAGTCCAATTGACTTTAAACTTGGCAGTTATATTCTTCTTATCAATACAGAGTGCAGTGTGCAATAACCATAACTCTACCTGACCTATTTTTTGAGTTATTGCCCTTTGTTGTTTTTCATACTTGAATCTTGTCCGGAGTATATCTCTAAAAGTATTATAGCTAGGATCATGAAACTTCATGGGTGTATAGATCTCACCAAGGGGGAGTGCAGTGCACAAGAACCATAACTCTACCTACCCTTTGTTTGAGTTATTGCTCTTTGTTGTTTTTCATACTTGAATCTTGTCCGGAGTATATCTCTAAAAGTATAAAAGCTAGAATCATGAAACTTCATGGGTATATAGATCTCACCAAGGGGGAGTGCAGTGCACAAGAACCATAACTCTACCTGGCCTATTTTTTAGTAATTGCCCTTTGTTGTTTTTCATACATGAATCTTGTCCGGAGTATATCTCTAAAAGTATAATAGCTAGAATCATGAAACTTCATGGGTGTATAGATCTCACCAAGGGGGATGCAGTGCACAAGCACCATAACTCTACCTAGCCTATTTTTTGAGTCATTGCCCTTTGTTGTTTTTCATACTTGAATCTTGTCTGGAGTATATCTCTAAAAGTATTATAGCTAGGATCATGAAACTTCATGGGTGTATAGATCTCATCAAGGGGGAGTGCAGTGCACAAGAACCATAACTCTACCTTGCCTATTTTTTGAGTTATTGCCCTTTGTTGTTGTTTTTCATACTTGAATCTTGTCCGGAGTATATCTCTAAAAGTATAAAAGCTAGAATCATGAAACTTCATGGGTATATAGATCTCACCAAGGGGGAGTGCAGTGCACAGGAACCATAACTCTACCTGGCCTATTTTTTAGTAATTGCCCTTTGTTGTTTTTCATACATGAATCTTGTCCGGAGTATATCTCTAAAAGTATAATAGCTAGAATCATGAAACTTCATGGGTGTATAGATCTCACCAAGGGGGATGCAGTGCACAAGCACCATAACTCTACCTAGCCTATTTTTTGAGTCATTGCCCTTTGTTGTTTTTCATACTTGAATCTTGTCCGGAGTATATCTCTAAAAGTATAAAAGCTAGGATCATGAAACTTCATGGGTGTATAGATCTCATCAAGGGGGAGTGCAGTGCACAAGAACCATAACTCTACCTTGCCTATTTTTTGAGTTATTGCCCTTTGTTGTTGTTCATACATGAATCTTGTCCGGAGTATATCTCTAAAAGTATAATAGCTAGAATCATGAAACTTCATGGGTGTATAGATCTCACCAAGGGGGGGGATGCAGTGCACAAGAACCATAACTCTACCTAGCCTATTTTTTGAGTTATTGCCCTTTGTTGTTTTTCATACTTGAATCTTGTCCGGAGTATATCTCTTAAAGTATAAAAGCAAGGATCATTAAATTGCATGGATGGATAGATCTCATCAAGGGGAGTGCAGTGCACAAGAACCATAACTCTACCTTGCTTTTTTTTGAGTTATTGCCCTTTGTTGTTTTTAATACATGAATCTTTTCCAGAGTATATCTCTTAAAGTATAATAGCTAGAATCATGAAATTTCATGGATGGATAGAGCTCACCAAGAGGGAGTGCAGTGTACAAGAACCATAACTCTACCTAGCCTTTTGAGTTATTGCCCTTTGTTGTTTTTCATACTTGAATCTTGTCTGGAATAAACCTTTAAAAGTATAATAGCTAGTCTGATTGACTTTAAACTTGGCAGTTATATTCTTCTTATCAATACGGAGTGCAGTGTGCAATAACCATAACTCTACCTGACCTATTTTTTGAGTTATTGCCCTTTGTTGTTTTTCATACTTGAATCTTGTCCGTAGTATATCTCTAAAAGTATTATAGCTAGGATCATGAAACTTCATGGGTGTATGGATCTCACCAAGGGGGAGTACAGTGCACAAGAACCATAACTCTACCTGGCCTATTTTTTGAGTTATTGCCCTTTGTTGTTTTTCATACTTGAATCTTGTCCAGAGTATATCTCTAAAAGTATAAAAGCTAGAATCATGAAATTTCACGGGTGTATAGATCTCACCAAGGGGGAGTGCAGTGCACAAGAACCATAACTCTACCTAGCCTTTATGGTTTATTGCCCTTAGTTGTTTTTCATACTTGAATCTTGTCCAGAGTATATCTCTAAGTATAATAGCTAGAATCATGAAATTTCATGGGTGTATAGATCTCACAAAGGGGGAGTGCAGTGCACAAGAACCATAACTCTACCTAGCCTTTATGGTTTATTGCCCTTTGTTGTTGTTCATACTTGAATCTTGTCCGTAGTATATCTCTAAAAGTATTATAGCTAGAATCATGAAATTTCATTGGTGTATAGATCTCACTGAGGGGGAGTGCAGTGGACAAGAACCATAACTCTACCTACCCTTTGTTTGAGTTATTGCCCTTTGTTGTTTTTCATACTTGAATCTTGTCCGGAGTATATCTCTTAAAGTATTATAGCTAGGATCATGAAATTTCATGGGTGTATAGATCTCACCAAGAGGGAGTGCAGTGCACAAAAACCATAACTCTACCTGGCCTATTTTTTGAGTTATTGCCCTTTGTTGTTTTTCATACTTGAATCTTGTCCGGAGTATATCTCTAAAAGTATAATAGCTAGAATCATGAAATTTCATGGATGGATAGAGCTCACCAACTGGGAATGCAGTGTACAAGAACCATAACTCTACCTAGCCTATTTTTTGAGTCATTGCCTTTTGTTGTTTTTTCGAACTTGAATCTTATCCGGAGTATACCTCTAAAAGTATAATAGCTATTCCGATTGACTTTAAACTTGGCAGTTATATTCTTCATATCAATACGGAGTGCAGTGCGCAATAACCATAACTCTACCTGACCTATTTTTTGAGTTATTGCCCTTTGTTGTTTTTCATACTTGAATTTTGTACGGAGTATATCTCTAAAAGTATTATAGCTAGGATCATGAAACTTCATGGGTGTATAGATCTCACCAAGGGGGAGTGCAGTGCACAAGAACCATAACTCTACCTGGCCTATTTTTTGAGTTATTGCCCTTTGTTGTTTTTCATACTTGAAACTTGTCCGGAGTATATCTCTAAGTATAATAGCTAGATTCATGAAATTTCATGGGTGTATAGATCTCACCAAGGGGGAGTGCAATGCACAAGAACCATAACTCTACCTAGCCTATTTTTTGAGTTATTGCCCTTTGTTGTTTTTCATCAAGAATCTTGTCTGGAGTATATCTCTAAAAGTATAATAGCTAGAATCATGAAATTTCATGGGTGTATAGATCTCACCAAGGGGGGTGCAGTGCAAAAGAACCATAACTCTACCTACCCTTTGTTTGAGTTATTACCCTTTGTTGTTTTTCATACTTGAATCTTGTCCGGAGTATATCTCTAAAAGTATAATAGCTAGAATCATGAAATTTCATGGACGGATAGAACTTACCAACTTGGAGTGCAGTGGACAAGAACCATAACTCTACCTAGCCTATTTTTTGAGTTACTGCCCTTTGTTGTTTTACATACTTGAATCTTGTCAGGAGTATATCTCTAAAAGTATAATAGCTAGAATCATGAAATTTCATGGATGGATAGAGCTCACCAACTGGGAGTGCAGTGTACAAGAACAATAACTCTACCTAGCCTATTTTTGAGTTATTGCCCTTTGTTGTTTTTCATACTTGAAACTTGTCCGGAGTATATCTCTAAAAGTATAATAGCTAGAATCATGAAATTTCATGGATGGATAGAGCTCACCAACTGGGAGTGCAGTGTACAAGAACAATAACTCTACCTAGCCTATTTTTTGAGTAATTGCCCTTTGTTGTTTTTCATACTTGAATCTTGTCTTGAGTATATCTCTAAAAGTATAATAACTAGAATCATGAAATTTCATGGATGGATAGAGCTCACCATGTGGGAGTGCAGTGTACAAGAACCATAACTCTACCTAGCGTTTATTTTGAGTTATTGTCCTTTGTTGTTTTTCATTCTTTGTTTGACAAAAAATATTCATTCAAAATAACCTCAGTTCTATTCAAACCCCCAGCTAATATTAAGCAGTGTGACAGGCGTATCTTGTGACAATTTGGCACCTTGTTTACAATGTTTTTCCAAAGGATTTTATCACTAACCCAGCCCACAGACTTCCTTGCTATGGCTGCTGACTCTAACAAGAAGTTTTTTTGTAAAGTTTAACTCATTCCTACACAATGACGTTTATGGATGCCCCTCAAGAAAAACAATTGGGAAAATATGGCAGTAAATGAAGAAATTGCTTGTATCAATCAATTGAATGGTTTTCACCCGATTTCTTACAGGAATGATCTTTGGGTGACTCTTTATCAGATTCCTTCGAAGAATTTGATCAGACAGGTTGGATGAAAAACATGGCTTTGATGGACAGGGCTATTTCCATATACAGTGAAACCTTCAAAAATTTCTTCTCAGAAACCATTCAATGGATTTCAACTAAATTTTACAGGAATGAGCCTTGGGTGACCCTTTATAAGATTCCATCAAATAATTTTGATTGGATGAAAAACATGGCTTCAATGAGGCGGGACTAATTTCAATCTATGGTATAAAGGGAAATCTTTAAAAATCTTTTTTCTCAGAAATCATTTGATTGACTTCAACCAAATTTCATAGGAATTATACTTTGGTGACCCTTTATCAGATTTCTTCAATGAATTTGACCGGATGAAAATCATGACTTTTTGGTAGGGGAGAACTTATTTCCATATATAGAATATATTCTGAAAATTTTGAAAATCTTCTTCTGAGAAACCTGTTGAGGGATTTCAACCAAATATCGCAGGAGTGATCCTAAGGTGGCTCTTTGTCAGATTCCTTCATATAAACTTGATCGATCGAACAATATGGCTTTTATTGTCATGGCTTATGCCCATATTTGATCAACATTGAAAATTTTGTAAATGAATTTTACATAAACCCAACTTGACTGTTGTAAAGCAGTGAAAACTTTGAAAAGCTTCTCCAGAAGTATTTCAAAGATCTTATTGACTAAATTTATTTGCTAGATATGGCAAAGACGATTCAGTTTATATTGAATTCCTGAAAATACCATTTGCTTAATCAGTACATTCTGAGGCCTGTGGAGCTATACAAGGGCTAAAGTGCCTCTAGTTTTGTAGGGGCGTCAAAAAGCGGGACAGGTTAAATGACCTTTCACTGACACAGCTAGAGAGATCCCTACTTCAAAGGTAATTGAGTTCTCTGATCCAATGATTTTTATTTTCATTAATTATATTTGTCTAAGTTTGCATGATGGCATGCAACATCTATAATACGTTTTTCATTTAACCCATTCCCAACTAATCCTGCTTTTGTGTCTAGAAAAATAATTATTTTGAGAACTTCTTCAAATAAAAAATCTTGTCTGCAACTTATTTGAATTAATAAATGTTCTGGCTTTTTGACGCCCCTCAAGAAAAAAACTAGGGAAAAAAATTTGAACTTTGAATTAAATTGAATGTAGCAAGCAATTTCTTCAATGCCCATAATATTTTCTAGCTACCCCTAAAATACTATATTTTCCCAAAATTTCATCAATTTAATTTGTTATCAGCAGCTTCTTTGAATTTGGACCAGTCTAAAATTTTGTCATTTGGTAATAGGTTAGGGCCTTATTGAAAGTTTTGCTATAAATTTTTTTAGAGGAATTAACCAACTATTTCTAAATGCCAGTAGATTTTGCTGACTAAGTACAACTGTATAGCAACAAGATTGCATGACATCATGCTAACCAAGATGATTTCAATTAGGGAAACAAATATCATTTAATCGGGGCATAGAAATTACCAAACGATCTTGATACAGTATCTATGTGGTCTTTGGACCTAGAGACAGATAACTGCACCCAATTTCCTGATCTTTTAGCTCCACTTAGGAAACAGCAGGAAATACCATTTTTTTCTAGCCAGACAGATGGAAATTTAAAAAAATTGACTTCCATTTCCAGAGAACAAAATTTTAGACTAGTCCAAATTCAAAGAAGTTGTAGACAACAAATTTTAGTTGATGAAATTTGAAAAATCTTTGCCTTTTGGCATATGAAACATTGTTGATAAAGAACGATGCCTAGTAACAAGCATTTTCTTAATTTTCCACAATGTTTTCCAAAGCTTTTTTTTCAAGCTGCATCAAAAGTGAGATTGTGTCGGAATGGGTTAACCCTTTCCTTGACAAACCCTGGATTTTACGTCACTGTGATTTTATACTTGAGAAAACATTGTGGAAAAAGGAGAAATTGCTTGTAACAAGCAATTTCTCCTTTTCCCACAATATTTTCTACCATATAGGATGGTCAGATTTCAAATAGCATGCATTTTAATGGTCGTGTGCAACCTCTTTCAAATTGGACCAGTCTAAAATTTCATAAAACAGGAAAGGGTTAATTGACAGTTTCTTAGCTTTTGCTGACTAAGTACAACTGTAAAACAAAAAGATTGCATGACATCATGCTAACGAAGACAATTTCAATTAACAAAACATATATCGTTAAATCAGAGCATTGTAATTATACAACAATCATGTTCCAATATCTAGGTTGGCTGTGAACCTTGAGACACAACCCCAATCCTTTAGAATGGGGGGGCCTGATAAAAAAACTGTTGGGAAATCAGTTTCCTCCAGATAGACAAAAATGTAGACTTGAAAGTGTCATCCACAATTGACCAAATTCTGGCCTCGCCCACTTATTCCTTCGGGTAGATCACATTTTTGATAATTAAGAAACTGCTTGTAACAATGCAATTTCTTCTTTTGCCACAATGTTTTCTCAAGTATAAAATCACAGTGACGTACAGGAGAGGGTTACTTTTTATATTCTTGAGAAGGTTCAAACCAGCTTATCACTAAGAAAATCAAGTAAACAGATTATTTTCCTCACATCCACTGGGAAATTTTCTTCACATCCCTAGAAAAATTTCCCTCACATCCCCTGGGAAAATTTTCCTCACATATTGGAAATTTTTCCTCACATCCCCTTGGAAAATCACCTGGGAAAAATTTCCTCACATCCCCTAGGAAAATTTTCCTCTCATCCCCTGCAAAAATGTTCATCACATCCCCTGAAAAATGGCTCAAGAACTATTTTTCTGGAAGCCTCCTGAATTAGAACTTTAAACTGTAAGAAAAATATCTTAGTTATGGAACTGGTTCTAGAATTGGTTCAAGAACAAGTTTTAGAAGTGGTTCAAGAATCAGTTCTAGAACATTCAAGAACATTAAATTGCAGTTCAAGATTTAGTTCTTGAATAGTAAATGGCAATTCAAGAACTCAATGTTTAACATTGTCACTTGGTAATGGTTTAATATTTGGTTAACCCTTGTCATGCTGAATAAAATCCTTTTTAGAATTGTTGTAGTATCAATGGACTGAATGAGCTAGTTATGGATCAATATTTCTTTGGAAATTCTTGCAAACAACTCTAGTTTTAAAGGGGCAAACAGGTGATGTGAACTAAAATCCAGCTCAGGATTATTCTGGGTTCAGCATGACAAGGGTTAAGATCAGCTCGAAGTTAAATGAAGAATAAGTATTTTTCTCACTTAGACCTATTTATAGAACCCCAGGACCGAATAAATACTGCAATTTCATAGGCTTTGATGACGTCACTTAATTAACCCATTCACACCCAACAAGCAAATTCTTCCTTTTACACAATGTTTTCTAAAATACAACAGACAAAAAAGATTAAATTTCACAAACGTAGAATTGTCGTCTGCAACTCCTTCGAATTTGGACCAGTTTAAAATTCGGTTGTCGGGCTAGATAGTGATTCTAAACAATGCATTCAGCAAGGCCGCAAGGATTATTATAGAAAAGTAGAGCAGCTAAGTGAGGAATTGATTGGATCGAAAGTTATGATTTGACTTTGTGTCTTAGTCTCTGAGGACTCTCATAGTTTATTGGTGATGTGATTTCTTGTCACAATGATAAATCATTTTTTCTGTCACACAGTTTTCAGGTAAAAACTTAGTTCGCAATAGAAGGATTTGCAATCCACATCCACCTCATCTCCACAAAGTATTTTGTCTGTGACTCTACATTAGTTTGTACCATGTGGTAGATTATATTACAGTGGGGACTGTGTTTCTATATCTAACCCATATTCCCTTTCTATGACGTTTTTAGATACCCCCAAGAAAAAAAGCTTTGGAAAACAATGTGGATAATGAAGAAATTACTTGTTACAAGTAATTTCTTCATTATCCACAATATGTTTTTTACTCAAATGATAAAACAAATCCAAAATTTCATAAACTTTAAATTGTCGTCTAAAACTCCTTTCAATTTGGACTAGTTTGGACTAGTGTAAAATTTTGCCATCTGGTAATGGTTTAAATCTATTCCAAAAGTGAGTGCATGAGGGTCGCTGACCATTTCTATTTTAGGCAGGGGCATTTATGATCATACATACATGTATTTACTACACTGATGATAATAATAAGTTGATGGAATTTCAAAAAACTTATTGGATAGAAAAAAAATTTGGAAAATCAAGGAGTTGCTTATTGCAAGCAATTTCTTCGTTGTTCACACTGTTTTCGAAAGCCTTTTTCTTGGGGGACATAAAGAATGGGTTTGTGTGAGAATGAGTTAATCTTGTTGGCTACACCCGTAATATTCCTATTTTGGCTTGAGGAATAGACAAAAAGTAGACTGCACCATGTGCTGTATGATCTTAGTTAAACCACCCATATATTCTGTTCAAGTCAGAGTCATTCATTGAAATATTTTTAGCTTGGCTGTTTTTGAAGAGAACCAGAGGAATTGACATAATCGTTTCGTCATCTGTGTTGTTGATGTCGCAAGAAAACATTACATTTGTTAGATCTCGATGTCAGGTATTTCTGAAGGCGTTCATATTAAACTTATGAATATATTGGTGACTTAGTACAAAAACATCAAAATTGTCTATACAAAGTTTAAACACTTATGATGTTTTTACCCTAAGCTCACGATAGTATCATTCACTTTTAACTGAGTAACTTATTCTGTTAAAAGTAGTAATTTTGAATGCAATATTGTAACTTGACATTTTGTTATATGTCTGGTTTTTCTGAAGATGTTCATATGAAACTTATGTATATATTGGTGGCATAGTGCAAAAACATCATAAGTGTCTATACAAAGTAAAGACACTTATGATGTTTTACACTAAGCTATCGATATTATGTTCACTTTTAATTGAATAACCTATGCTTTTAGGAGCAGTAACTCTGAACGCAATTTTGTAAGAATTATGCATAAAGTTTAATCCACTATCCTTTATCCAACAACCAAGCGCAAACACCTGTAGGCAGTGCTCTTATTCAAAATAAATATTGACCCACTTCTAGTGATTCCAGTGCTTTCAGCCCTTTGATTTTAATGCATCTCAGACGAGGATTTTAAAGCATAACAAAGACTAGATATTTGTCATACCGAAAAAAGCTAATGAAATATTTTCATGATATCAGCAGAACTATTATTGGAATAAAGAAGTATAGAAATCAACATGAGTTGTTTTCATTTCAGTATGGTAAAGTAATGATAGAAAAAGTGTGAAAAAGTTTGGAAGCCTACAGATATTTCTGATTTGAATGTCCGTGATGAACTTAAGGAGGAAAGCCCTCCAATATTGATTCGGATGATCAACCTAGATGTCATCATCGATACATAAAAACTGTCCAGTGAGAATTAATTAAACTTGGAATCAACCAGGTCATAGTGAGATCAAAGTGCTGAAAATACTGTAATTGGTTGTCACACAAAAATTGGACAGACAGTTGCATTTCGACTTTAAAATTATTGTAAAAAATAAAAGATCATAATGTATTAAAAACAAATTGTGTGGTTTAAAAGTATAGCGGATTTTGAAAGTAGCCCGGAAAATAAATTGATTGATTGAATGGGGTTTAATGCCACTTTTATCAGTATATCAGCCATATGGCAGCAGCTGGAGCATTTAATGATGGATTCCTGGTATTTCTCACACCAGTACCACCACTATATCCTTTCCTAACCTCCAGCTGCTATCCCACTTAGGTTTAAGATAATCAACCCATTGGTGAGATACAAATGTTGGAAAGGATATGTGCCGCCCTGGCGATCAAACCCATGACATCCAATGATTGAAGTTTGGGAGTCTGATGCACTACCGACTGCCCTATGACGGCAGGGGGAAAATAAATGAATGGTAGGGTAAAAAAAAAGAAACATTATGAACGACAAACAAATTTGAACCAAGTCCTCTTGTAAGCGAGCGCTCTTACCACTGTCCCAAGCTGGCACATTTTATATAGGCGATAAAGATAAGACATTGAGAGAACTCTTTTGTAACGTGACTCATTTGTGTACACTACTCTCGACTTGCTAACCAATCCCAACTAAGCTATCACTCGATACATGGATAGATTAGGATAGGCTGGCTTATTTCTTAATAATCTTTTACCCAACAATGGTATTTTTTAACTTATGACAGTAAAATAAAAGAAAATAATTATGCTGCAGTATCATCAATTCACAAATTGTTTCTTTACATCACCTTTTTCTTTTGTCAAATGGGTTGGTAGCATGACTTGTCGACTCGTACAACATGAGTGGAAAAGTTTGATTTGTTCCTTGTAGCATGTTTAATCATGTTACCATCCTGTTTTCCTGTACTCCCTTTTGATATTTCTTACTTGTAAAATGCAATAATATGTTGCTACTTATCCTTCAGCATCGACTTTCCCACCCTTTATCGAACATAATGAAGATGAAACTTTGACTTTATTTCTTTAACCCTTTCCTGTTTTTCAAAATTTCAGACTTGTCCAATTTAAAAGAAGTTGCAAACGACAATTATAAGTGAGTGCAATTTGAAAAGTAACCAACCTATAGGGTAGAAAATATTGTTGGATAAGAAGAAATTGCTTGTAACAAGCAATTTCTTCTTAACCCACAATATTTTCTCAATTATAAAAACTCAGGGACGTAAAATCCAGGGATTAACCAGGAAAGGGTTAAAGAAATTAAGATAGTAGCTATAATCGAACCAGTCTGTTTTCAAATTGTCTTTATTGTATGTGCCCAGTTAGGCTAAAGGCAGTTTTGGGAAATTGGGACAAAGTAAATTTCCAAAATCTAGTTACGCTAATTGGTCTTTTGACCAATGAAAAACTGTTCAGCTAGAGAGCTGCTGCCTCTGTTAACCCATAACCAGACAGCAAAACTTTAGACTTGTCAAAATTGAAAGGAGTTGCAGACGAAAATTTTTGTGAAATTTTGGGTCTTTTTACTTTTGGGGTAGAAAATATTGTTAATGAAGAAATTGCTCGTTAGAAGGGTTTTTTCTTGGGGTGGCGGGTGTCCAAAAGTGGGATTGTGTGAGAATATGGGTTAAGTTCAAACGTAAGCCCAACTACTAGCTAATGGATGTATGATAGAACCCATTTGACCTTGCAATTAGAGGGGAAAAATAGGTATAAAACAATCAAAGGTAACAAACAAAAATTATAGTTGTCTTTCCTTAGATTCACATAATGTAAAGGGATTGCAGAAAGATGTTAGGTGGGTGAACCAGATTTCCATGAATTAAAAAAATAATTGACAAACTGGACTTGACTCATTCCAAAACTATTCTGCTTTTTAGCAACACACAAGAAAAAAGTTTGTTAAAACATGGCAAAAATTAAGAAACTTGTCTGTGTTTACTTCATGAAAGAAATATATTCACTTTCCACAATGATTTTCTTATTCCATGAGACAAAGATTTTTACAACTACAGGACCAAAAAGGTCGTCTTCTATAATTATCCATGAGATTGGTGTTAACCATTTCACAGTCAACACTGTCTTTTGGAAACCCCAGTGAAAAAGCTTTTAAAAACATTCTTAAAAATGAAGAAGTTGCTTTGGACAAGCAATTTCTTCATTTTCCATGACATTAGAAATTTCAAAAAAAATCAAATTGCCATCTGCAGCTTCTTTCAATTTGTACAAGTCTAAAAATTTGCAGTTTGGTAATGGTCTAAGTAAGCATTGTGGCTAAATGTTTTTATAGCAGTGCATAGAACAACTTGTGTGCCAAACTATAACGATAGACCATAGAAAGGGTTTTACTGATTGTCAGATTCCCTGGAATTATTCCGGGAGAATTTAATTATCTTTCAAGGTCTTATTTTTTATATAACCAAAACAGGTAATCACATTTTCCTTACTGTTTCGATAATACAGTGGAATCCTTTTAATTGCAACCCATATAATAGCAATTTATTACAAGCAATTTCTTCATTTTCCACAATGTTCTCACAAGCTTTTCACTTGAGGGATTTAGAAATACAGGATTGCAGGGGAATGTGTTTAAAATACATCATTTAGGTTTGCCAACCAATGATCAGCAATCATTTCTAAGTCCCAAAACATTTATTTTGCAAACTAACAAATTCAATGTTAGATATTTCAGTAGAAATGTTGAGTTTGAGATAAGTTGGCCAATTTTTTCAATTCAAAGAGCAGCAGACAACTTAGAGTCTTTCCATTTGGACTAATCTAAATTATTGTTAGTTAGTGCATTCCCACACAATCTACAATTCCCACAATTCCTGCACACTCCAGCTTTTTACACCTCTGCAGAATAAGCTTTGGAAAACAGTGGAAATGAAGAAATTGCTTGTTACAAGCAATTTCTTCTTTGTCCACAATATTTTCTAACCTAAACGGTAAAAGTTTATGAAATTTCACCAACAATAAAATTGTCGTCTGCCTATCCATCACTTTGGACCAGTCCAAAATTCTGGCATTCTGTCATTTGGTAATGGTCTAAATAACGGGATAACTGCCCAGCTGGCTGCTGCACAGAGAGTAACAACTATCATAGGCTCTGAGCAAATGAAGTAAAATTCAATATGGTCACATTCCCTAAT
The DNA here is from genome assembly GCA_946902895.1 of Fragum fragum. Classification (NCBI taxonomy): domain Eukaryota; kingdom Metazoa; phylum Mollusca; class Bivalvia; order Cardiida; family Cardiidae; genus Fragum; species Fragum fragum. The sequence continues at coordinate 57,588,861 of OX336370.1, read as the reverse complement.
AAATACAGCAGTTATACTAAACATTAAGTCCAATAGTTATATTGATTCGTTTAAGGCAAGCTGTCAGATGCAGCTTTTATTAGTTGTGAATTTCTTTACAAGGATTACGATAGTTTCCTTAATAGGTATTTTATAATGCATTGTTTTTCTTTTCAATTAAATGACATACGAGTCCTGATTCAAGATAAAAGCTAAACAAAAATGAACAACAACAAAATAAAATCCTAAGAAATTCTTTACATGTAAAAAAGGTTACAATTTCATGCAACTTTTGGCTTTACTATTTTTGGAATATCAATGAATTGTCATTGCTAGAGGTTTTGTAGAAGAAAATTTAAATTAGAAATTATTTGAAAAATCACCGTTCAGTGGGGTAGAATGTATTGTGGAAAAAGAAGAAATTGCTTGTTACAAGCAATTTCTTCTTTTTGCACAATGTTTTCTCACTTACAAATTTACAGAGACGTAAAAACCAGGGTATGGACAGAAAAGGGTTAACTCTTGTCATGCTGAACTCTTCTCATGCTAAACTCTTCTCATGCTGAACTCTTGTCATGCTGAACCCTTGTCATACTGAACTCTTGTCATGCTGAGCTCTTGTCAGGTACCACTCTGGTAATAGATTAATGCAAATATGAAGAGGAATTTATTCAGCATGACAAGGGTTAATAATAGATTATGCAAATTTACAGATTTTAGACTGACTTACAATTTGAAAAAAAAACTTCTGGCATTTAGTAGTATGTCTGATATGCAAAAAAAAAAGGGGGGGAATGAATTTCTTAATATTAATTAAGAGATGAAGATAATATATTTTTCATGGAGGTATGAAAGTAAAAATGTGATAATATGTTCTGTATGATACAGCAAAATATTTCCTTCAATGTTTATGATTCAATATTAACCCTTTCCTGTTCAATCCCTGGGTTTTATGTCCCTTTGCTTTTATACTTGAGAAAACATTGTGTGAAAAGAAGAGATTGCTTGTGTATTCTTTTTACACAATATTTTCTACCCTACTAAATGATTATTTTTCAAATAAAATTGATTTTAAATTGACGTCTGCAAAACCTTTGAATTTGGACAGGTCTAAAATTTTGAAAAACGGTAAAGGGCTAATGACATCAAATATACAATACCAGTTTGCGACAGTTTTATGTATGGAACTACTTTGTGCACAAGCCTTCAACAGAGTTCCACACTTATTTTTTAGCTCAACTAGCTCCATGCTATTGTCATGATGTTGATGTCTATTGTGCTGGCGTTTGTCCATCCATTCATAAACCTTTTCTTTAAAAATTCATCTTCTAAGAAATTACAAAACAGAATTGGGTACCCTCTGTCAGATTCCTTCAAAGAATTTTGGTTGGATGTTAACATGGCTTTAATAGGAGGGTCTAATTTCGATATATGGTGAAACCTTTAAAAATCATCTTTTCAGAAACCATGGGATGGATTTGAACCAAATTTTACAGTAATGATCCTTGGGTGACCCTTTATCAGAGAATTTTGATCGGATGAAAAACATTGGTTAAATGGACAGGGCTAATTTTGATATATGATGAAACTTTCAAAATATTCTCTCTTGAAACCATTTGATGGATTTCAACCAAATTTTTCAGGAATGAGCCATAAGTGACCCTTTATCAGATTCTTTCAAAGAATTTTGATTGGTTATAAAACATAGGTAAAATGGTGAAAGCTTTAAAAATCTTTTTCTCTGAAACCTTTTGTATTATTTCAACCAAATTTCACAGGAATTACACTTTTGCAGCCCTTTATTAGATTTCTTCAATAAATTGGATTGGATGAAACTCATGGCTTTTTGATGGAGGGAAATTACTTTCCATGTTTGGAATATATTCTGAAAATTTCTGAAAATCTGCTTCTGAGAAATCTGTTGAGAGGTTTTAACCAAATATCGCAGGAATGATCATCAGGTAACTCTTTGTCAGATTCCTTCAAATGAATTTTATCAGTTGAAAATCGTTGCTTTTGTTGTCATGGGGTATGTTCAGATTTGGTATACAGCAAAGATTTTGTTAATACCTTTTCATCCTATTTTCTAAATCACTTGTACTTAATCTGACTTGACTGTTGCAAAACAGTGAAAACTTTGAAATGCTTCTCCAGAACTGTTTTAAAGATTTTTGTTGCAAGATTTCTTTGCAAGATATGCCAAAGACGATTCAGTTTATATTGAATTTTTCCTGAAAATACCATTTGCTTAATCAGTAAATTCAGACCTGTAGAGCAATACAGGCGCTCAAGCGTCTCTAGTTTCATTGAGGTATGAAGTTAATTTTTCAGCGAATCAGGATATTTTACAGACGAAACTAGCATTAAATTATGCTTATACCACAACACTGAAGGTGGCAAAATGAATGACATAAAATCTCATCAGTGTTAAAATTATGGACAGGTGTCTCTCTTTATTTTACCCTTTTCTGGTTGAAAAAATCCTTTCTCAAACTGCATCAAAACCAAAAGGCTGAAAGCATAAGAAAGCCTGTCTTAGGGTCAATATTTCTTTAGAAAGATTTTTATTGATAAGTTTGGCTTTGAAAAGACAAACAGTTTGTGAAGACTAAGATCAGATTGTATACATAAGTGCAGTCTGATCTTTGACTTTACCTCCTACCAAAAAGTGGAATATTCTGGGTTCAGCATGACAAGGGTCAGAATAATAAGCTCAAACCATTCCCACACAATGATGCTTTTTTGACGCCCTTCAAGATAAATAACAGGAAAATATTGTGTAAAACGAAGAAATTGCATGCAACAAGCAATTTCTTTTTTTTTGTCACAACTCCATAGAATTCTGACCCATCTAAATTGCCATCTGGTAATCGTGAAAATTATGTATGAGTGCTCATGTAAAAGAAATTTCCTTAGTGTTCCATGGTCAACAACCACACAATCCAGCTTTTAATACCCCTCATAAAAAAAAAATGTGGAAAACTTTGGGGATAGTGAAAAAATTGCTTGTTAAATGCAATTTCTTCATTTTTCACAATGTTTTCTACCACATAAGACAAATATTTTTTAAATTTTTCATTGGATAAATATTGCCACTATAACCTCTTTGACTTATGACCTGTCTAAAATTTGTTGTATTGTAGCAGGATAAGTACTATTAACAGGATATTGTTGTATTGTATTGTTGTATTGTAGCAGCATAAGTACAGGTGGCATTATAGTAACTAAATCCCTCTCTTGAACTCTAAGAAAAATAGAATAAGGAAATATTGAAGAAAATGAATTTACTAATATCAAGCCATTTCCACATTATCAGCAATGTTTTCTACTCTATTAGTTTGCAGATTTTTAAAATATCATCAGCTTAACCCTTGTCATGCCGAACACGGAATATTCCTATTTTGGCAGGAGGTATAGACAAAGATCAGCCTGCACATACGTGCAGTCTGATTTTAGTCTACATCACCTACTTGTCCCTGCTGTACAGGAGTTTTTCATAAAATTAATGGTCTAAAGAAATATTAGTTCTCTGTAAGAGCTTCCAGTGCTTACAGTCCTTTGATTTAAATGTATCTTTTTGAAACAGGTTTTATTCAGCATGACAAGGGTTAAACTTCTTTGAACTTAGACTAGTACAAAATTTCATTTTCTCATAATGTGTCAAAAGAATAGGATGAATAAGGTAATTCTGATCTCATTTGTACATAATTATACGAAGAATAACTGATTATTTGCTTATGTCATGCTGAACCCGGAATATTCCTTTTTTGGAGGAGGTATAGACAAAGATCAGACCTTACCGTACTTTGATTATGATGTATTTGCTTCTTGAAATGTGTGTTTACCTATTCCAACTTCCAGTTTTTCACAAATTTAAACGAAAACACAAGAAAAACATTATGGAAAATGAAGAAATTGCTTGTCACAAACAAATTCTTCTTTGTTCATAATAAATTCTACCCTCTAAGACAATGAATTTTTAAATTTCACAACTTCAAATTTCTATCTGCAACTTCTTTGATTTTGGACCAGTCTAAAATTTTGTCATTTGGTAATGCCAAAGCACACTAAGTTTAAATTTTGTTTGAATGGGGTTTTACCCAGTTTTCAACAATCTTTCAGATATATCGGGGAGGCTTGAGCACCTAACAATGGAATCCTGTTATTTCTCACACCAGTACTACCATTACATCTTTTCTTAGCCTCCAGCTACAATTATACCCATTGGTGAGAGACAAATACATGTAGTCAGAAAGGATGAGTGCCGCCGTCGGGAATCAAACCCGGGACCTCTAGACTGACAGTCAGACGTGCTACCAACTGCGCTATGACAGCGGCTCACTAAGTTTAAATGTGTGTTTAAATAATGTGCAAGATATTTCAAACCAAGTCACACAAAATTCAGATCTGTCATACGACTTGAAATAATCTGTTTATTTCTCCAATGCAAAATAGAGGGATAATATCAAATGATTTAATTTTAGTTGTCTTTCAAGATTCAAGCATTTCAATTGGCTGGATTTTTTTTTTTTTCATATTTCTATGAATATAATTTTGATCACGCAACTATTTGTATCCTTGCCCACAACGTAGATCCATAATATTCTACTCAAAACTAGTAAATTATTTGCTTTGTTTTGCTTGATGGCATTAACCCATTCCCACACAAGAAAATTTTAGACTGGTCCAAATTGAAAGAAGCTGCAGACGACAATTTCAAGTTGATGGAATTTTGACCTTTTTTGTCGTATTGGATAGAAAATATTCTGGATAATGAAGAAATTGCTTGATACAAGCAATTTCTTCATTATCCACAATGTTTTCAAAAGCTATTTTCTTGAGGGGCGTAAAAAGGAGGGATTGAGTTGGAATGGGTTAAATAATAAAGAACGAAGAGAATATTTTTTATAAATCTCAAAACTTAATCACACTGTATGAATACACAAATATTTTGTATTTTCATTGAGGTCATTGAATCAAAACTCTTCATCACACTAATGTATAATCCACTTCACATATTCATACAGTGTGATTAAGTTATATTAGGTTACACCTCAATGAAAACAAAAGATATACTCATGATTTCTTAATATGAAGAAAAATTACAGTAAAGCATTATTTCACATTTGTATTAAGCATGTTGACATCAGCTTTTGTACTGTACAGACAACATTTACTTGAGAATAAAATGCCAAGCTCAAGCTCAGTCGATAATGTTCAGTGCCCTCATTGCTACAGTCATGAGTTAATGAGTAAAGAAAGCCATCACAATATGCATCTTTTGTTCCTCGTCATTGGGCAAAAGAAAATTAGTGCACCTTAGAGGGATGAGAAGCTACTATTTGGTTGCACTGACATGACAAACAACAGCAACATGTATGGATGGTAAGGTGTACCAGCTGCTATGAAAGACTACAATCTTATGGAAAGTGGTGTTTACAAGTTTGAAATTAAAAATTTTTGCAAAGAGGGTTCTTTGGTACTATTTGTTGTCTTTTGTGATTTTTTTTCGGGAGGGGGAGGGGGGGGGGGGGGGGGCGAGGCACAGGTGTATTAAAATCAATGTCATTGTACATACTGATGATACTTGATTTGAAATTAAGTATTTCTTAGTCTTGAAATGAAATTGACAAAGTAATATCAACATTTTGTGAGGTAGTAAAAGGATTGTTATTTGGAATTTTTTGAAAAAGCAAATTGTAGATAATTGTTTTTGACCACCAAGCTTTTAATCTGCTTAAAGTGATTTGATCCTTTTCCTTATCTGAAAACTAAAATTCACGCGGGCATGGAATTACTATCAGTAATGTCTTTTGACACCCCTGTTAAATAAAACTATGAAAAAACATTTTGGGAAAAGGAGAAATGGCTTATTCAGTCATTATTTTTCAAATTAAACACTCTTTAAAATGTTGTCTGCAACTTCTGTGAATTTCGACCAGTCACAAATTCTGTCGTTTGGGAATAGGTTGAATTTCAAGAGAAAAATATGTCTGATTGAATTTTTAATTGTACCAATCTCTCAAGATGCAGTTTTGTACTGTAAATAGACAAAAAGTTTGGACATAATTTTGTTTCAAAGTAGCAACATTTGCAAAGTCAAGATTTCATATAAGTATTATATAACTTTGCTGAATGAATATTTGTTAACAATTGTTGACGGCTTCTTTGTCACTTTTTTTTACACGCCATCAACATGAGTGTCAGACTCCTAATCTTCAATCATTGGATGTCATTGTTCGATCCTTGGTGGCGGCACATATCCTTTCCGACATTTGAGTCTCATCAATGGGTGTGTAATTGTAAGCCTAAGTGGAATAGCAGCTAGAGGCTAGGAAAGGATGTAGCAGTAGTACTTGTGTGAGAAAACCAGGAGTCCCTTGTTAGGTGCTCCTGCTACCGCAATATGACTGAAATACTGTTAAAAGTGGCATTAAACCCCTTTCAATCAATCAATCTTTGTCTCTTTTTATTTTTGAATATTTCCACACTGAGTCATCTTTTTATTTTGAACCCCTCCCTAATACTAACTCCCCTATCATATAGATAAAGATTTTCCCTGATTCGAGCGTTAGTTTCACTAATATTAGTGGAAATCATCCTAAAGTGATGGATATCAAAATAGATATATTAATTTGATACAATTTTCACCTAGAATAAGAGTTCCTTGTGGTAGTCTTTCCAACCCATTATCACACAATCCCACTTTTCGACGCCCCACAAGAAAAAAACTTCCAATAACATTGTAATAGTTAAGAAATTGCTTGTTACAAGCAATTTCTTCATTATCCACAATGTTTTCTAGCTCATAAGACAGAAAATATAAAATTAACATCAGCTAAGAATTGTAGTCTGCTGCTTCTTTGATTTTGGACCTCTCTGAAATTTTGTTATGGGGTAATGCTTTATTAATTCAGTGGGCAGCCATCATAGGGCAGTTGGTAGAGTGTCAGACTCCTAATCTTCAATCACAGGATGTCATGGGTTCGATCCCCTGCGGCGGCACATATTCTTTACGATATTTGTCTCTCACAAATGGGTGGATAATCATAAACCTAGGTGGGATAGCAGCTGGAGGCTAGGAAAGGATGTAGTGGTAGTACTTGTGTGAGAAATACCAGGAATCAATTGTTAGGTGCTTCAGCCACTGTGATATGACTGAAATAATGATAAAAGCCACGTTAAACCCCATTCAATCAATCAATCAATTTTTTCAGTGGAATGTTCATTGGAGACATTGTTTTTAGAGTAAATATGTCAACTAGTTTTCCAAGTCATAATTGGATTAGATTTACGCTTCCCTTCATTTAAATCTGGATTTAATCTTTTAATTCTAACAGCTTTGTTCTATAAAGTCAACATTTTGTAATTCCATTTATACCTTCGACCTTCATAATTTATATCATTTTGTTCTCTTTGATGTCCGGTTGTTACATCATTTATAGACAGAGAAATAATTTGATACTGTTATCCCATTACCAGACGGCAAAGTTTCAGTCTGGCCCAAATTGAAAGATCAGTTGCAGTTGACAATTTTAAGTTGATGATTCTTTAAAAATGTTTTTTGGGGGCTAGAAAACAGGGTGAAAAATGAAGAAAATGCTTGTTATAAGCAATTTCTTCATTTTCCACAATGTTTTTTTCAAGCTTTTTCTGTAGGGGTGTCAAAAGGCAAGATTGTGTAGGAATTTGTTAACCTATTCCCATGCAAGGATGCTTTTCAACGCTCGACAAGAACAACAACTTTTGGGAAAACATTGTGCAAAATGAAGAAAATTTGCTTGCAACTAGCAATTTCTTCATTTTTCACAATGTTTTTTTATTCAGAAAGTTAAAAAATCCAAATTTCATAAACTTCTAATTGGTGTCAACAACTCCTTTCAATTTGGACCAGTCTAAAATTTTGTTGAGTGGTAATGGGTTTAAATCCTTAGCAGACTATGACCAAATTATTTTAAACAATGGCATGACAAAATTTCTATTTTTAGCAAATTTATTTCAATATCCTTTCTAGTTTCTACCTAGCCGCCGTCATAGCACAGTTGGTAGGGCGTCGGACTGTCAATCTAGAGGTCCCAGGCTCGATCCCCAATGGCGGCACTCATCCTTTCTGACTATTAGTCTCTCACCAATGGGTCGATAATTGTAGACTTATGTGGGATAGCAACTGGAGGCTAGGAAAGGATGTAATGGTAGTACTGGTGTGAGAAATACCAGGATTCCATTGTTAGGTGCTCCAGCCGCCGCGATATAACTGAAAGATTGTTGAAAGCAGCGTAAAACCCCATTCATACATAAATACTAGTTTCTACCTTACATTTTATCATGTTACTGGTCCCCTTAGTTTTAACAACATTATTTTTGCTAGATAGGGAATAAAGTCCAATTTATCATTTTCATTATACATGTATTGAAGTTCCTTAAATATTAGAGTAACACTGGTTTTTATATCCCTGTGATTTTACAATTGTAGAAAAAGAAGTTGCTTGTAACAAGCAATTTCTTCTTTTCTACAATATTTTCTACCCTATTGAATGGTTATTTTTAAAGTTAAAATTTTCATCTGCAAAATCTTTGAATTTGGACAGGTCTAGAATTTTTCAAAACTGGAAAGGGTTAAGTTTAGGGGAACTTGAAAGCCAGTCAAGCGTTTCAGGCCCTCATGGCCCTCTTGTTTATTGAAAGTGTAGGTCTGTCAATTGTTCTTGTAGGATGCATATCAAACATGATTTGGTGATATAGTACAAAGGACAGTAAACTTTACCCATTCCAACACAATGACACTTTTGGATGCTCCTCAAGATAAACATTTGGGAAAACATTTTGTAAAATGAAGAATTTGCTTGTAACAAGCAATATCTTGATTTTACACAATGGTTTCTTCCCATAAAGGTGGAGAAAATCTAAAATTTCTTAAAGTTATAATTGCCGTCTCTGGCTTCAAAGAAACAAGCAGGTGGTGTAGACCAAGATCAGACTGCGTATATGTGCAGACTGATCTTTGTTTAACCCATTACCAGACAAAAAAAATTTAGACTGGTCCAATTGAAAGGAGTTGCAGACGACTTTTAAAAGTTTATGAAATTTTGAAAATCTTTGTCTTTTGGGGTAGAAAACAATGTGGGTAATGAAGAAATTACTTGTTAAAAGCAATTTCTTCATTATCCATAGAATTTTCCATAGCTTTCTTTTAGAGGGGCGTCCAGAGGGGTCTTTGTGTGGGAATGGGTTAAAGAAATCAATTGTTTCAAGCTAGTTTGTCAATATCCACACCATTTTAAACCTCAAAAGACAAATAAAATTCAAGATTTCAACAACTAAAAATTGTTGACTGGGGCCTCCTGTGAAAACAGAAATATTCCAGGTTCAGCATGACAAAGGTTAATTGGTTAAGTTTAGCAAGGAATTCATTTAACCCATTGATGCTTTTGGACGGCCGTAAAGAAAAGCAACTTTTTATATATTATGGAAAATGAAGAAATATCTTGCAACTAGCAATTTCTTCATTTTCCACAATGTTTTCTACCCAGAAAGTTGAACAAATTTAGAGTTTCATGAAATCATTGTCTGCAAATCCTTTCAATTTGGACCAGTCTAAAATATTCTTGTCTGGTAATGGGTTAATTCTCATCATACTGAATCATAAATCTTTGTTCTGAATTGAATCAAAATCAAAGGACTGAGAGTAAAGAATGGCCCTAAGTGTAGATCAATATTTCGTTAATTTTTTTCATAAACAACTCTAGCTTAAAATTGCAAACAAGTGGTACAGACTAATACATGTATCTGACTGCAGATATGTGCAGGCTGATCTTAGTTTATACCTAGTGCTAAAGCAGTTATATACCATGTTCAGCATGACTAGGGTTAAGATCAGAAATAAACTATTTTTGTTGTTATTTAACAGAAAATGTTGAAAGTCTATTTCAATTCACCTGGTATACTCATTTAGAGAAGGATTACATTGTTAAATGATAAAATAGTTATAATTATGCATAAGATTTATTTAAGTATTCTGATTTATGTTTGTTTTAAAGGTTAAGATGGTAAGTGTGGGGCTTAAAAATGTCTTTATTATTCATAAAAAAATTCATGGCCTTTGTGATATTTAATTCATCGTTTTGGAGCATTTTTTTTTCATCGTTGGAATCTTTATTTAACCCATTCCCACACAATGAGTCTTTTTAAGGCCCCCTAAATATGAAAGCTTTGGAAAACATAAACAATTTCTATATTATCCTTAATGTTTTCTAACCCAAAAGACAAATTTTAAAGATTTCATTAACTTTAATTGTTGTCTGCAACTTCTTTGAATTTGGACCTAGCTAAAATTGCATTGTGTTGAAATGAGACCTCGCTGAAATATATATAATTTCTCTTGTCCTCATAATTCTTAGACTTTATCATAGAAAAACTTGGTTGGAAAAGGACAAGTTTCTTGCGAAATTTTATGTCTTCTTCTCTTATAATGGATATCTTTGATACCTCAAAACAATGCCTTCACATTGGCTATTTAAAGTAAAAGGACACCATTTTTAGCTCAACTGGCTAAACGCCAGAAGGTTATTGTCATGGCCTTGTGTCCATCGTGTGTCCAGTCGTCGGTCAGTAAACTTTTACTTTAAAAATCCCCCCCCCCCAAAAAAAAATTATAGGAATGATCCTTGGGTGAACCTGCATCAGATTCCTTCAAAGAACTTTGATTGGATCGGAAAGATCATGGATTTAATAGGTGGGGCTAATTTCCACATATGGGAAAAGCTTTTAAAATGTTTTCAGAAACAAGATTTTGATTTCCAAAAGGTTTAACAGATATGATCCTTAGGTGACCCTTTATCAGATTAGTTAAAAGAATTTTGATTTGATCAAAAACATGGCTTGAATGGGCAAATCAAAAAGATGGGCTTGGATTGGGTAATTTCCATACATGGTAAAAATCTTCTTCTCAGAAACCAGAGGATGGATTTCAATTAAATTTGATAGGAATGATCCTTTGGTGACCCTTTATCAGAGTAATTAAAAGAAATTTGATCAGCTTTAGTGGGAAGGGTAATTTTTGTATATATGGTATTTCTAAATCAATCAGAAAACTGATATTGGATTTTAACCAATTTTCACAGGAATGATCCTCAGATGAGTTTTTGTCAGATTCTTTCATATAATTTTGATTGGTTGAAAACATGGCTTTTTTTGGATGTGGCTTATGTCCATATTTCGTATACAGTGAAAAATTTGTAAATACCTTATCATCTGACCTAGTAAATGAATTGACTTCTGTAAAATAATGAAAAGATTGAAATGCTTCTGTAGAAATATTTCAAAGATGTCAGTGACTAGATTTATTTGCGACACAATAATTTTTGGTGAATATAATTCAGTTTATAGTGATATCCAGAACACCATTTGCTTAATCAGTACAATTGGGCCTATGGAGCGACAAATGCACTCAAGCGCCTCTAGTTATGGAAATCAAATCTCTATAACTACTCAAGACAGTCCTCTTGGTAAATGTGCCTTGGACCACATTGACAATGTTCTTTAATGTTCTTTACAGACAACAAAATTTTAGAATATTGGTCCTAATTGAAAGGAGTTGCAGATGGTATTTCAAAGTACAGTTGAATCAAGAAATAAGTGTTATAGATGGTTGAAAACATTGTGGGAAATGGATACTTTGATTAAAGAAAGCAATTGGTTTTATGACATTTGGTTTTATGACATTTCCCTGCAAATGAAGGATCAATTGCAAACCCTATGTCTCAACAATGGTTTAACCAGACCTGAAAGAGAATGTTCTTAAAATTTAACCTTTTTCATTACATCAAACTTTAGGTCAGTCCTAAGTGAAAGGAGTTGCAGATGATATTTCAAAATAGTAGATTCCAAGGTTTATTTGCACTAAGTAAATGACCCTATATTCTTTACAACTGCCCTGGCTTAATCTAAAAAAAGATTAATAGCCTACGTAGGCTATTAGGGAAATACCCTGCTTTTTGCTAATAGGCGACCTCTGATTTATGCTACTTTTCAGAATATTGTATTCAAATAGTATATGAGAGGAAATAAGAATAATAAAAATCTGTAACATGAAAAAAACATCAATACCTACCTTTAAGAACTTTGATTTTAATGCAGTTTTGAAGAAAGCATTTTTCAGAATGATCAGTTACAAAACATGTTTTAACAATGTTTGTCCATCATTAAGGAACATAGTCTGCCCAGCATCATAGCATTGGAATGATTGTGTTATAAACATGGTTTAACCAGGAATGGCAAATGGAAGGATATGGAGGAATTCATGAAAGTTTTCCAAAAAGCTCATTAATGGCAAAATCTGCCTTTTATGAACTTTAAGGCTCATGAACTGAGTTTAGTTACTTTGAACTGTGACATTTGTTTACAACATTATGAAGCATTTTTGTTGATTGGCAACTTAACCCTTTCCTGTTTTTCGAAATTTTAGAATGGTCTAAATTGAATGAGGTTTCAGATGACATTGAAAATTGAATGTAATTTGAAATGAAAATATCCTATGTGGTAGAAAATATTTTGCAAAAAGAAGAAATTGTTTGTGACAAGCCATTTCTTCTTTTTCCACAATGTTTTCTCAAGTATAAAATCACAGCAACATAAAATACCGGGTTTATACAGGAAAGGGTTAAACATTGTTACTGCAGTTTGTTCAAAGTTATGATATTTATTATGCAAAACAACAACTTTTTTTCTTTTATTTTACAAAATAACATCATTTGATATCCATGAGGGATTCAAAAATCATTGAGATTATTACAGTTCCTGAGTGGGTTATGAACTTATGTATTCATGTAATGCTCATGAACAATTTTCAACATTAGTCTGTTTCCTAAGTAATTCATGTTTTGGGCATGAACAGTTCATGGACATGCTTGAATGACAGATTGATTAAAAAAAATCCTGTTTTGACAATAGTTGTGGCAGGTGTATTGACTAAGATCAGCCTGCACAGACGTGCAGTCTGATCTTAGCCTACACTACCTTGTCCTTGTTGTGTTGAGAAAAATAATTGCACACAACATTGATCTATTCAAGTCAACATTTTGAAATACATGTAAAGCGATAAGAGGATAGACATTCAGCAGGATAAGGTTTAACCCATTCCCACTCAGTGATGCATTTGGACGCCCCTGAAGAAAAACAAATGGGAAAACATTGTGTAAAATGAAGAAATTGCTTGTTACAAGCAATTTCTTCATTTTACACAATGTTTTCTATCCAAAAAATTAAAACTATTTAAAATTTCATAAACTTTGAATTGTCTGCAACTCCTTTGAAATTGGACCAGTCTACAAAATTTCCATCTTGTAATGGTTTAACCCTTTCCTGTTTTATGAAATTTTAGACTGGTCCAATTTGAAAGAGGTTGCAGATGACAATGAAAAATGCATGCAATTTGAAATCTAACCATCCTTTGTGGTAGAAATTATTGTGGGAAAAGGAGAAAAATGCTTGATACAAGCAATTTCTCCTTTTTCCACAATGATTTCTCAAGTATAAAGTCACAATGACGTAAAATCCAGGGTTTGTCTAGGAAAGGGTTAAGGACAGAGTAGCAACTTGACAAATCGTATGTGTGGGTGTCTTGTAAAAAGCTGTAAATACACACAAAAAAGGAAACTTTTATAGCATATTTTGTTTATTCAACCAACAATTACCTATTTCCCCTGTTTGTAATATAAATCTAATGCTTATTTTATAAGTTTCTATAGGGTAGCATAGATCATGATCAGACTGCATGAATAGATGGGCCGATCCTTGTCCATGTTGTCCAAAGAAAGAAAACTAGACAAATGAGAAGGGAAATCTCAGATATATCCCTTAATTTAAGAAAACTTAACCTTTGCCAGGATGAATCGATCCTTTTGAAATTTGAATGAAAATCAAAGGTCTGATAGTACTGATTAAAGTATTGAATGTTGGTCAATATTTTATTATCATTTGTTGATCATTTTTTATTCTATTATTTTGGAAATAAAGTTTTATAAACAAATCTGACTTAAAAGGGACAAACAGGTTGTGAAGACTGAGATCAGACAGCTTTTAACCCTTGTCATGCTGAATTAAAATCCTTGACAGAATTGCTTGAATAAATTAAAGGACTGACAGCTCTGGTATGCCTAAATAAGGGTCAATATTTTTTTAAAAATTGATTATTTTAACAGTTTTGGCTTGACAGGTATAGACATTAGACTGCACTTATGGAGGCTGATCTTTGTCTATACCTCCTGCTAATATAGGAATATTCCGGGTTAACCAGAATAATGGTTAAGAGAAGGCTGATCTTTGTCTATACCTCCTGCTAGAACTGGAATATGCCTGGTTAACTAGATTAAGGGTTAAGTGCAGTCTGATCTTTGTCTATACCTCCTGCTAAAACAGGAGTATTCCAGGTTTAGCTGGATAAGGGTTAAGTGCATGCTGATCTTTGTCTATACCTCCGGCTAAAACAGGAGTATTCCAGGTTTAGTAGGTTCAGGGTTGAGTGCAGGCTGATCTTTGTCTATACCTCCTGCTAAATCAGGAATATGCTGGGTGTAGCAGGATAAGGGTTAGTGCAGGCTGATCTTTGTCTATACCTCCTGCTAAAACAGGAGTATTCCAGGTTTAGCTGGATAAGGGTTAAGTGCATGCTGATCTTTGTCTCTACCTCCGGCTAAAACAGGAGTATTCCAGGTTAAGCATGTTAAGGGTTAAGTGCAGGCTGATCTTTGTCTATACCTCCGGCTAAAACAGGAGTATTCCAGGTTTAGCATGTTAAGGGTTAAGTGCAGGCTGATCTTTGTTTATACCTCCTGCTAAATCAGGAATATGCTGGGTGTAGCAGTATAAGGGTTAAGCGCAGGCTGATCTTTGTCTATACCTCCTGCTAAAACAGGAATACTGTATTCCTGGTTTAGTTGGACAAGGGTTAAGTGCAGGATGATTTTTGTCTAAATCTCCTACCAAAACAGGAATATTCCTGGTTCAGCATGACAAGAGGTTAAAGACTTGGTCATGCTGACTAGTTCTGTGTCAAAAGGTGATGGTGACAATTATTGCATAGTTTAGAAAATACATAGAAATGACCTTACTGAGATAATAACTTGTTTAAGATGTCCCTGAATAGGATGAGGGCAATTATACTTTTGCCCTTCATAATTAAATCATGATAGAATTTCAGATAATATTGAATTTCTGATTAGAAAACATTGTAGAAAAGGAAGAAATTGCTTGTCACAGGTGATTTCTTCATTTTCCACATAGTTTTTTTATAACTTTTTTTTTGAGGTCATCATATATGACTTAGGCTTAAGTTATAGAACCACAGTATTTGTGTGTTTCTTATTATTATCAATTTCAAGTTCATCTACAAATGTCACTGTTCAAGGTCACATTTATAAAATTTATTAACGCATTAAATTTTGATAGATCAATCATAATATTTTACATTGTAAGACCTTACATGTATCAAAGTAAAGGTTGTCTACCAAGAACACGGTCACTTCACCCATCACTATACAATGAGCCTTTCTGGTGCCCTGAAGAAATACAATTATGGAAAAACTTAGTTGGAAAAGGGGGAATAGCTTGAAATAGTGTTCTCTCAATGTTTTCTAAACTATTTAGCACTTATTTTCCCATTTTAACCATTCCCCACACTGCCAAATCTTAGAAAGGTCCAAATCTTTTTCTGTTATGGTAAAAACATTATTAATTGCTTGTCACAAGCAATTTCTTCATTGTCAACAATAATTTCCAAAACCTTTTTCTCAAGATGCGTAAAAAAGTGAGATTGTGTTGGAATGGGTTAAAGCACTTATTTCCCACTTAAGTACAATTTGTAATGTTGTCAGCAGCTTCTTTGAATTTGGACCAGTCTAAAATTTTGTCATCCAGGAATGATTTAACAAGGTCACATTTTAGATATGCAAAAACCTTTTACTTGTATACTGTGAAGCCATTGGATTTCACATGTTTTCTCCTTTTCGTAAGATCTTCCTAATGGTACCAATGTCAAGGTCATCAGTGAATGTCAAGATCACTCATCAAGGCAAAAATCAAAATTTTCATAAGCCATAGCTTTTAACCCTTTAATGCACCACAAGATTTTAGGCTTGTACAAATTGAAAGAAATTGCAGACATCATTTCAAATTGTACTTATATTGGAAAATAAGTGCCAAATAAGGCAGAAAACATTGTAATAAACTAGCAATTTCACCTTTTCCCATATACATATAGTTGTCTATGGTTGTATTTCTTCAGGTCGTTAGAAAGTGTCTTAATTAAATGAGAATAGTCCTAGTGGTCAGACATTGTCCATGGTTCACAAGGTCATTTGTTGAGGTCAAAATCAACTTTCAAGGTCAAATCTATGCAAAATAACTTTGACAATGGCCATAACTTTTGAATGCAAGACAGTTGTATTTGTTCAGATTTAAAGGCCATTTCTTCAGGATATTGGTTAATTCACTTTTACTGAAAACTGATGTTTGTTGGAGGCATACTTTGTTACTAGAAGCTTCTCCTTTTCATATGATGTTTTCCTGGATATCATTTGTCAACACAGTTCAAGCTTTGCACAAAGCATTTGCCAATAATGAAGTAAAAAAAGTTGCTGTCCATGCAGATATACTCCTGAATGTATTGAAAAGAGAATTGCCTCTGAGAAAAAAAAAATGGATTGGTTTTGACCTAAAATACAGTCAGATTTAACCAAAATCTCTAATCTCATGCAATTATCCAGGTTTAAGTGGTCAAATTGGGTTTTGAATTGCTGGCCTTAGGCAATAGGGTAAATTACTATAGATCTGCAGACAGTAGACAGTATTGTCATAAACTTTGTCAGAATTTAATTAAATATCTGAAGGAAACAAAATTAACTAGTCATTTGGCAATTTTATTGTTAAAGCATACAGTTTTTCTGTAGTTATCCTTATATAAGTAAGATATGATTTTCTACTTTCCTAGATTGAACTTGTCCCCCAAAAAATGAAGAGATAAAGTTTAAGAAAACGAAGCTATTAATGAATACAATTCTGGAACCCTTCAATATGCTGTACATAATGATTTATCTTTGACCACTTGATGATTCGTCTGGTATTTACTTGTTCTCAGACAATTGACTTTAATATATGTACTCTTCTGTGTAGAAAAGTCTCTGTCGACCAAGTTTGGCATGGCAATTGATGGATTGCAGGAAAAGCCCCGAGCTTCGACAGTCAGTTCTACTTCGATATCAACCCATTCCCCCACTCAATTACGCTCTTAGACGTCCAGAGGTAAAAAAGCTTTGAAAAACATTGTGGAAAATGAAGAAACTGCTTGTTACAAGCAATTTCTTCATTATCCAAAATGTTTTCTATCCCAAATGTAAAAAAATCAAAATTTCACCAGCTTTATATTGTCCCCTTCAATTCCTCTAAGTTTGGACTAGTCTAGATATTTTTTTTGTGAGGGAATGGTTTAATGGCTTTATATTGAAAAAAATATAGCCACTAGCATGTAATAAAAATGAAATTGTTTGGTTGGCAAACTAGATGTTGTAACTACAGCTTGAATAAGCTGTAGTTACGACGTTTGATTTGCAAAAAAAAAAATACTTCACATAAATATCAGTAAATATCTAGTTCAAAGTTCACTTCTGTTCTAAATGAATGATTTGATTTTTAGCTAGCAAAGCATCAGCTTTGATAGCTTAAGTTGACAGATACAATTCTAAGGTCTTCTCAAAGTTCAATGAGTGCACACTGCCACTGGATGCTTAACCACTAAATTCATTGAATGCCTATGCCATAAAAAGTAGTTATGTATTTCAGGAATATTGCAAACTCTATTCAAATTGTAGAGAACTCTGTCAAAAGCATGCTATTTAACCAATTCCCAATCAAATTTTAAGCATCTCAAGAAAGAAGCTTTGGAAAACATTGTGGACATTGAAGAAAATGCTTGTAACAAGCAGTTTCTTCAATGTCCACAATTTTTTCTAACTAACAAGGGCATATTTTCTAAATTAAACCTCGCTTTGCTAGCTTACAGTACTTTCAGTACTTTGATTGAAAGATAGCTGTGATCCTTCGATTTCACATCCCCGGTTAAAGACATGTACAAAGACAACCATTGTCCTGCTGAATTTTATCCTTACTTCACAAAATTTTGAAATTTTGTCAAATTTAGATCTACTTTGTGATCAAATATTTGCTCAACACTAAAAGAAGAAGCAGGTTTGTAGACTAAGATCAGACTGCACATGTGTGCAGGCTGGTCTTAGCCTATACACCTGCCACAGCTATTTTCAATTGATACAGGAATATTGTGACAAGCAATTTCTCCATTTCTCATAAAATTTTCCATAACCATAATTATATCTTCAAGGTGTCAAAGAGGGGGATTGTGAGGGCATGGTATAAGTCCCCTTACATCAGCAGCTGATTTATATCAAGGCAGCTGGTGAACCTAGTCTTTCATCTCTTGTTGTTTCTCCTATCTGAAAACAACCACAACATTTGATTGCTAGTATCATTCTCCCAACAATGAGAGACAAATGATACTCGATTCACATTGTTGGAAAAAAATGTTAGCCTAGCCCAACTCTGCCCTCAGATTTTTTGCATCAAACCTCCCTACCATGTGCGTATTTGCAATTACATTACTGTGATCAATTCATTAGTTTCATAAGTTTACTTTCATTAACCCTTTCCCACACAAGCCCGCTTTTTAACATATCTCAAAAAAAAGGCTTTAGAAAAAATTGTAAAGACTGAAGAAATTGATTGTTACAAGCAATTTCTTCATTATCCACATTATTTTCTACTAAGAGAGACAGAGATTTTTAAACCCTCATCAAGTTGAAAGTGTTGTCTTCTACTTCTTTCGAATTGGATCAGTCTAAAGTTTTGCTAAGATTTTATGTGTGTGTGTTTGCGGTAATGGGTTAAAAGGATGACAGTAGGAAAAAATAGACAGAAATACAGTTTATGTGGTGTAAAAGGCTATTGTGAAAATCTGTTATCTTTTGCCATCTGTTGCCAAGAAATGTACCAGTGAAAAATAGCGTGTAACACCTAATGCAACTAACTGTCCTTTAAAAATGTGAACCTCCACACATTTACTGTATTGTCACAAATCAGTATAATGAGTCTGGTGTTAATCTTCTGAAAAATTGTTGAGATTCAACTGAATCTTTAGAATTATTTTGACATTAAAGAATAATATTACTTTGATGGAGGTATTGACGTTTCTGAATCTAAAATAAGAACATTTCCAAATGCCCTAAAATACACCCAAATTGATTAATACTTATATACTGAGACAGAATGATATCATTTTCATGGTCACCTGAAGATTTGAAAATGCCTCTTTGTTGTTATCTTCGCTATATTTAGCTATATATAGTGAAAATTTAAAATCCTCTTCCTAGAAACCGGTTGATGGATTTCAATCATATTTCAGAGGATTGATCTTTGGTCACCTTTTATCAGATTCCTTTAAAAAAAAAATCTGGTAATCAGTAAAGAACATGTCTTCTATGGGTGTGGCTTATTTCAATATATGGGCTTATTTCAGTATATCGTATAGAATGGTATAGACCTTTGGAAATCTTTTTCTTAGAAGCTGGAGGCTGGAATTCAGCTAGATTTCATAGAAATGATCTCTTGGTGACCCTTTATCAAATTTCTTGAAGAAAATTTAGTAGATTTGATAATAATAATTATTGCTTTTGAGGACTAGCAAAATTTCTGGTAGAGATCACCAAATGATGCAAGTGAAATAATTGTAACTGCTTGACTGAGAATATTTTGTTGTGAAAAGAAAGTCCCCCCTTGCCCCCCACTTTGAACCAGTCTGAAATTGTGTCGTCTAGTAATGGGTTAATAATATATTC
Organism: Fragum fragum; assembly: GCA_946902895.1. Classification (NCBI taxonomy): domain Eukaryota; kingdom Metazoa; phylum Mollusca; class Bivalvia; order Cardiida; family Cardiidae; genus Fragum; species Fragum fragum. The sequence goes on along the minus strand of OX336370.1, from coordinate 57,568,984 downwards.
ATGATTAAAATATTGTTGCGGCGATTGTATGACATGTATAGGGCCACAGCAATTATAATTAAAAGTTTGTTTACAAGTCCATCAGACCTTTACCGGAGACAACTTAACATTTTTTCGTATTGTAGGTGGTCTTGGCTAGCTGAGCAGAGACAAATATTTGTAGGTGTTAGTTAAGTGAAAACAAATAAATGATACATTGTATTTGTATGTATTTGTATTTGGTTTCTGTTAATTAAGTGGAGATAAATTATAATTTGTAAATGGTCTATGTCAGTCAGTTGGGACAAATTAATATTTGCAGGTGATCTCTGTTAGTTGAGTGGAGATAAATTATCATTTATAGGTGGTCCCTGTTAGTTAAGAGGGGAACAAATCAATATCAATTTTGTAAGTCGTCTCTGGTATTTGAGTCGAGACAAATTTATATTTCAGGTGGTCTCTGTTATTGAATAGAGACAAATAGATAATATTTGTAAATGGTCTCTGTTAGTTGAGCAGAGACAAATTAAGATTTGTATGTGGTATCTATTAGTTGAGCAGAGACAAATAGATAATATTTGTAAATGGTCTCTGTTAGTTGAGCAGAGACAAATTAATATTTGTATGTGGTCTCTATTAGTTGAGCAGAGACAAATTAATATTTGTATGTGGTCTCTGTTAGTTGAGTAGTGACAAATAGACAATATTTGTATGTGGTCTCTGTTAGTTGAGCGGAGACAAATCAATATTTGTATGTGGTCTCTGTTAGTTGAGCTGAGACAAATCAATATTTGTAGCTGGTCTCTGTTAGTTCAGGGGAGACAAATTAATATTTGTAGCTGGTCTCTGTTAGTTGAGGGGAGACAAATTAATTTTTGTAGCTGGTCTCTGTTAGTGTAGGGGAGACAAATTAATATTTATAGGTGGTTTCTAATAGTTGAGGGTCAAATTAATATTTGTAGCTGGTCTCTGTTAGTTGAGCAGAGACAAATTGATATTGTGTAGGTGGTTTCTGTTAGTCGAGCCGAGACAAATTGATATTTTGTAAATGGTCTCTGTTAGTTAAAACTTTCCAAAATCAGGTGACTGCTTATTTAACCCATTACCAGATGACAAAAAATTTTACTGGTGCAAAATGAAAGAAGTCGTAGTGGACAATTTCAAGTTGATAGAACTTAAGATATCTGTCTTACTAGATAGAAAACAATATGGGAAATGTAGAAGGTACTTGTTACAAGCAATTTCTACATTTTCCACTTTGTTTCCCTGAACCTTTTTCTTAAAAGGTGACAGACACCGGGGTTGTGTGGTAACGGGTTATATCTCAAAAGTTATTCTGTGGACTGTACTAATATGGTGTAATTAGATTCACTTAATCCTTGTCATGCTGTATGAATTACCTTACTGAATTACTGTAAAATCAAAGGGCTGAAAGCACTGATAGAACTTGTTGTTCAAAAATCAAATATTTCCTTTAGAAATCAAATTCATAAACAACTCTGGTAGGAAAAGTACAAGCATGAGGTGTAGACCAAGATCAGACTGCACTCATGTCCAGGCTGATCTTGGTCTACACCTTCTACCAATATGAGAATATTCCAGGTTCTGCATGACAATGGTTAAGTACTAATAGGTCACTGCATCCTTCAAGGTTGAATTTACCTATATGTCCTTATTTGGTAGTGTTTGTTTTTCCAGGAAGTATTATGTTATCACTGACTAATTAGCTACCTATTCAAGTTACTGAGAGATGCCTTGATAGCTTAATTAGGAACAAAATGCTTTGTCATCATTATTCAGATGGCTGCTTCATGCTGGCAATTAACCCAATCCCATACAATCCAGTTTTTTTATGCCCCTCAAGAAAAGACTTGAGAAAAAAAAGGTGGAAAATGAAGAAATTGCTTGTAACAAGCAATTTCCTCATTTTCAAACTAGTTTTTTATCAAAAAAGGAAGAGATCCTCGAAATTCTCTCAACCTGAAATTGTCGTCTGCAACTTCTTTAAAATTAGACCAGTCTAAAATTTGTACATGTTGGAATGGGTTAAACGATCGAGATACTGAATTCTATCTCTGAAAATGTTGGTATTTGGGTTTTTGTTACTGATGAACCCATTCCCACACAACAAGATTTTAGACTGGTCCTTAAAGTTTATGAAATTTTAGATATTTCCAACTTTCTGGGTAGAAAACATTGTGTAAAATAAAGAAATTGCTTCCCCTTGAAGAAGTATCATTTGTAAAGTTGTGTTGGATACTCATCAGTCCAAGGTCACAACTGAAGGTCACATTAAAAGTAGCTATTCATGCCTGAGGTAGAAAATAATGATATAAGGTGAACTTCTTTAACCCATTACCTGATGGCAAAATTTAAGCCTGGTCCGATGAAATTGCAGACAACAATTTAAACTTTATGCATTTTTTAGATTTTTCAACTTTCTGGATAAAGAAAACATTGTGGAAAATGAAGAAATTGCTTATTGCTAGGGGATTTCAATCAACCAATCAAATTGTTCCTTCAGACCGAAAGTGAACTTTGAACTCTAGCATAGGCTGACATTTATGTGAAACATTTTTGTTGGTTTTGTAACTTAAATGTCGTCGTAACTATATCATTATCACTCCATGTCTGCTACACATTTTTGGCTTAATTGGTGTAATTTGTTTATGTGTGAATAGATCATTGTGGGTGGATTGAATTTTCATTAGCAGCATAATTATTAAAGCAATTACCCTGTAAATGACTTATCAGGTTGCATATAGGTAAACAACATGAAATACACAGGTGTGGGAGGATGATACCAAGTTTATCAAAATAATTTTGTTTTATAGATCTTTCTGTACTCAAAATATGCTTAACCCATTACCCAGACATTTGACCAAATTGAAAGGGGTTACATAGAGGATAATTAAAATTTTTAAGAAATTTGACATTTTTTCAACTTTCTTGGTAGGAAACATTGTTGAAATGAAGAAATTGCTTCTTGCGAGTAATTTCTTCATTTCTCACTTTGTTTTCCTAATTGTTTTTCTAAAGGGTTCTGTCAGAAAGCGTCAGTATGTGGTCATAGTTCATGGGCTCAATTCCAAGAACCTGCATGCCACAATTTCAAATTCAAATTGATTATAACTTTTTAACCCATTCCCACTCAATCCCTCCTTTTTACGCCCCTCAACGAAAAAGCTTTGGAAAACATTGTGGAAAATGAAGAAATTGCTTGGATCAAGCAATTTCTTCATTATCCACAATGTTTTCTATCCAAAAAGACGAAAAAATTCAAAATACCATCAACTTGAAATTGTAGTCTGCAGCTTCTTTGAATTTGGACCGGTCTAAAATTCTACTGTGTTGGAATGGGTTAAAATCTGTGTAATGTGTGTTGGATGAAGAATAGAATTACTTGTGGTAACCAATTTTTTCATTTTCAACAATGTTTTCCAAAGCTATTTTTTTGAGGTGTGTAAAACAGCAGGAATGTGTGTTATCATCATAATCTAGTTTGAGCCTATAGCGATAATGGTGCACAAACATTATAGGGAAATATGGAAATAAAATAAAAGTTGGACATGAATTACTCACTGAACCCATTTCAAAACATTTTTTACAATCAAATTCTTCATTTCCCACAATGTTTCCTATCCAAAATGACCAAGATATTAAAATATAATAAACTTGAAAATGTTGTCTGCAACTTCTTTCAATTTGGACCTGTTCAAATATCTGTCATTTTGCACCGGGTTAAACTTAATAATTTGATAAACAACAATAACAAACCTAAATAGCAGGTACCTGTTAAATAAAAAGCTGCGACTTCATTAAACCTACACATCTGCTGATATTCATGACATTGACATGTTTAACCCTTTCCCAAACAATGATGCTTTTTGAAGCTCCTCAAGAAAAGCAAGTTGTAAAACATTGTGGAAAATGAAGAAATTGCTTATGACAAGCAATATCTTCATTTAACACTATATTTTTAGGTCACCTGACCGAATGGTCATGGTGACCTATTGCAATCATTGTTTGTCCGTCGTCGTGCGTCGTACGTCGTGCGTCGTGCATCGTCCGTCGTCCGTTAACTTTTAAACATTTTCATCTTCTTCTCAAGAACTACTGGGCGGATTTCAACCAAACTTGGTAGAAAGCATCATTGGGGGATGCCAATTCAAATTTGTGAAAATAGGGGTTCTGGGGGTCATAAGGGCCCAAATAGGGGCAAAAAAGGGGTAATTTTTGGTACTTCTTTAAAAATCTTCTTCTAATAAACCGTTAATGCCAGAGCTTAAATATTTTGTGTGCATGACAACTAGGACAGGTATATTATAAATTGTGAAATTCATGCCCCTGGGGTCATGTATGGGGCCACACCCAGAGGTCAAAGTTCATCATGTTAAAAAATTCACATTTTCACCTTCTTCTGATGAAGTACAAAGCCAATTTCAAACAAACTTGGTGAAAAGCATCATTTGGTAATGGTTATTCGGATTTGTGAAAATAAAAAGGCTGTGGGGTTAGGGGGCACTAAAATGGGGACCAAAAGGGGGTAATTTTTGGTAACTTTTAAATATTTCATCTTCTTCTCAAGAACTACTGGGGGGATTTCAACCAAACTTGGTAGAAAGCATCATTGGAGGATGCCAATTTAAGTTTGTGAAAATAGGGGTTCTGGGGGTCAAAGGGGCCCAAATCGGGGGCAAAAAGGGGTAATTTTTGGTACTTCTTAAAAAATCTTCTTCTAATAAACTGTTAATGCCAGAGCTTAAATATTCTGTGTGCATGACAACTAGGACAGGTATATTATAAATTGTGAAATTCATGTCCCTGGGGTCATGTATGGGGCCACACCCAGAGGTCAAAGTTCATCATGTTAAAAAATTCACATTTTCACCTTCTTCTGATGAAGTACTAAGCCAATTTCAAACTAACTTGGTGAAAAGCATCATTGGGTACTGATTATACAGATTTGTGAAAATGAAAAGGCTGGAGGTCAGGGGTGCCTAAAATGGGGACCAAAAGGGGGTCATTTTTGGTAACTTTTAAACATTTTCATCTTCTTCTCAAGAACTACTGAGGGGATTTCAACCAAACCTTTTTCTAATTCTTTCAAACAAAATTACTTGTCTTGGTGCTCTTTTACTCAGGTGACCGTTAAGGCCCACTGGGCCTCTTGTTTTATCAAGACAGTTGAAAAAAATCTAAAATTTCATAAAAGTTAAGTTGTAGCCTGCAACTTCTGTCAATCTGGACCAGTTTAAATTTAACCGTCTGATAAATGGTTAAACCATTGTAAGAAGACAAAAAATTACTCTGGTCCTTTTTAGCCCACCTGAGCCCAATCAATTTTCATCAATAGAATTGAAATAAAAAATCGAGACATTCAACCCAGGTGAGCAGTTTAGGGCCACTATGGCCCTTTTGTTTCTTGAAGAGCATAAACTGGGATTTTGTGGGAATAGGTTAAAGAGATTTTCATGAACAGAACAGAACATAAGTTTATTCTTAAGACTTGAACATACATGTTCATCGTCATACAATACAAAATACATACATGCAACAATGATGGAATTGCAATACAAACAAAGTGAGAAAATGAAACAAAGTGAGAAAATGAAATATTAATCAGTGGAAGTTGGAAAAAGAAATTTCAGATCTGATAAGATTCATAAATTCGGTAGCGTTGAAATGAAATTTGATTATATATATGTGCCTGAGAGAACAATGCTTTTACAAGTAACTCGTACGGGGTATGCCTCTGTACTAACGTCATCACGACCCATGTCCATGACCTCTCCGGCACATGTAAATCGAGATAAGCGTAATCCATGTGCGACAAAATAATTTTTGTCACAGTTAGTATTATGGTTTTGTGGACATGTGAAGATAAAAAATTGCTTGTATAATTAATCCATAAACAGACAACTAAATTTGAGACTGGTCTAAATTAAGGGAAGTTGTAGACAACATTGCAAAATTTTATTCAAATTGGATAAAAAGTACAAAATATAGCACTGAAGAGATTTTGGAAAAAGTAGAAATTAGTCCAAAAAGTCCCTGATTTAAATGGCCTTTAGAAATAAAATTATTTGGAAAACAGAGAAGCTTTTTGACGCACCATAGGAAAATCAATGGGGAAAACATTGTGTAAAAATGAAGAAATTGCTTGTAACAAGCAATTTCTTCATTTTACCCCATGGTTTTTATCCAGAGAGTTGACAAACCTAGAAATTCATAACATGTAAATTGTCATCTGTAACTCCTTTCAATTTGGACCAGTCTAAAATTTGGTCCTCTGGTAATTGGTTAAACTATGTTCCAAGATAATGTATTAGCTTTGTCCAAAATCCCTCGGTCAGGCCAAACACGTGACTATATAATACATGTGTATCCCCAGTGTGAAATTGTGTTCTAATAGCTGAGGGTCAACAGCAGTAATTAGGGATATTTTCAGCTTCACTGAAGCTACAGGCAAATTGGCCAAAAAGTGAAAACTGGCGACAAAAGTTGGCCCTGCACCAGTTAGTTCAAAATGTTGCTTTATACTGAACAGAGTGATGGTTTTGTCCACTGAATAGAAAGAATGTCTAGAAAGACTGCTTACATATTTTCACAATTAATTATTGGTCTTTTCACCTGAGACATTTAAGCTCTCTTCATGCTGAACTCAGAATATTCCTGTTTTTGCTGGAGATTTACACTAAGATCAGCCTGCACATAATGTGCTGTCTGATCTTAGTCTACACCACCTGTCTTTCCTGTTTAACCAATTCCCACTCAATGACTCTTTTAGACATTATAAAAGCAACTTTTTCATTATCCAAAGGTAAAAAATATCCACAATTTCAACGACTTTCAATTGTGATCTGCAACTCCTTTCAATTTGAATCAGTCAAAATTTGTTGTGTGGTAATGTGTTAAACCAGATATGTTTAATATATAAACTTTCAAAGAATAATTGTTTCAAAATCATGCTTTCTAGTACTCAAAACAATCCTTTCATTTACATGCAATTCTCAAGAAGCTCTTTATTCAGCATGGCACTTGTTAACCCATTACTACACAATGATGCTTTCTAAAGCCCTTTAGAAACAACAATTGGGATAACATTGTGGAAAATGAATAAATTGCTTGCAAAAAGCAATTTCTTCAATTCCACAATGTTTTCTACCAAGAAAGTTGAAAAAATCTAAAGTTTCTATCAACTTTCCATTGTCGTCTGCAACTCCTTTCAATGTCGACAATTTTGCCACCAGGTGATTGGTTAACAGAGATGACAAGCGATACTAGTTCTTGCAACAATATCATCAAATCAATCATAAATTCTTTGCATATTAGTGTCATCATTTCTTAGGGAATATTACAATCAAGCAATACAGGCTTCTCTGTTTCTCGTGGTCACAATCTACAAATATTAGGTATGCACCTGTTCTTAATCAGGAGTCATTCAGTTGAGGATTAACTGTAACTGGTGTTTAAAGTGCAACAAATGTGATGGCTTCATGACTGGCTCAAAAGGTTCTACGGTTATCTATGAAGGTCAAGGTTACTCATTAAGGTCACATTTCCCCAAAAAGGCTGTTACGGGGGCATGGTGTGTCACAAACACATTTTGTTTTACTTTCAGGTCTCAAGAAGCTAGCTGAGGACATACTAACAGAAGAAATGCTTGGCTATAGGAGGACTACACTTACCTCAAGTGGAATCAAACAGCCGCAAGGGAGACTCCTTATGCAGTTATGACAACCAAAAGTTTAAGATTAAGAATAAGTGTCAAAAGTAAGAGAAATCAATGCAGGAAACGAAAAGAATCTGACTGAAAATTAAGGCGCAACAAAAAGATTTGATCTCTGATGACATGACTTTTCAAATCTAGAATTTAAACACATTTCCTACCAAAATCCATTCAAATCATCTACAAACTAGTATGCTTTTTTGGCAATAGTATATACGAGATACAGTCAGACTGTGATAAAGATCTTGTACCTTTATTGCTGGGTGGAGCAGATTTGATTACAGAAGAAGAATGAAATATAGGACAGATCATTTTCAATGATTTCAAAGTTTTCAAGAATAGGCAGATGTGAACAGATGTTACATCATCATGACCAAGATTATCAGCATTGAAGAAATCGGGTTGTGTCGTAGTGGCCCAAATAATGACATAGACTTACAGGTAATTACTGTAATTTTGCTTATCGCTTTATACAATATACAGCCTATAGCAGACTTGATATGGTCCAGACAGGTCATTTTGTAAGAATATTCATCTGTTATAATTATACAGAGGATAACCGTTTCTTTCAATGTATGAGATTGATTTATTTTCCTTTCAGTGAACAACTAAAAAGGTATATTTGCTAGGCCACTCTTGAAAATATAGCTTTTGCTGTTCAAGAAATGAAAGAAAATTTGATTTTATATGAAAACCAAGAATTATTCTATTTCTTTAATGAAAAAAAAAAAGAGGGGAGTTATGAAAATTCTTATCCAAAATCTTAATCCTTTACTAGATGGCAACATTTTAGACCAGTCTAAATTGAAAGGAGTTGCAGATGAAAATTTAAGTTAATCAAATTGTAGATTTTTTAGCTCCACTTGCCAAAGGCCAGCGGGCTATTGTCATGGCGTTGTGTCTGTCGTGCGTGCGTGCGACCAGTTGTCTGTCGATAAACTTATTCTTAAAAATCTTCTTCTCAGAAACTATATTCCAAATGTCACAGAAATGATCCTCAGGTGACCCTCTATCAGATTCCTTCAAAGAATTTTGATTGTATGAAAAACCTAGCTTTTAGGGAGATTTTTACCATGTATGGAATACAGCAAATTAATCTAAGGTAGTCTCCTCAGATAGTATCAAATGGATATTTTTATATTTTAAATGGATGTTCATGGATCTCTTTTAGATTACCTTTAGTTAGATTTTTCTAAAGAGATTTTGAACATTTGAAAAATTTTGATTTTATGGGCCCAAATTTGTAAGGCTTATTAACCCCTTCCTGTTTTAAGAAATTTTAGACTGGTCCAATTTAAAAGAGGTGTCAGACGACAATGAAAAATGCATGCAATTTGAAACCTGACCATCCTACGTGGTAGAAAATATTGTGGGAAAAGGAGAAATTGCTTGTTACAAGCAATTTCTCTTTTTTCCACAATGTTTTCTCAAGTATAAAATCACAGTGACGTTAAAACCCGTATTTGAACGGGAAAGGGTTAAAGGGAGGTAATAAATTCAGCTGATTTAGTCAACTGTAATGCATATCATTTTGCAAAATGAGTTTTCTTTATTAAATGTTTGAGAGAAAGATTTATCATTATCCCTTAGCCCTTAACCAGATGATTTTTTTTCAAATTGAATTGAATTGAAAGAAAAAGCAATTATTACCCATTACCACAACACACAACCATGCTTTTCTATCACTCTTAGAAATATGTGTATGGAAAACTTTGCATGAAAAGTAGAAATTGCTTGTAACAAACAATTTCTCTTTTTAGATCCACTGGCCGAAAGTCAAGGGACCATTGTCATGGCGTGGTGTCTGTCGTGTGTCTGTCTGTCCATCCATCTGTTTGTCCAAAGACTTTTTCTTAAAAAATCTTCTCCTCATAGAGCAATAAGCAGAATTCAACAAATTTTCACAGAAAAGATCCTTGGGTGACCCTTTAACAGATTACTTCAGAGATTTTTTATCCGCTGAAAAACATGGCTTTAATGGGCAGAACTATTTCCATATATGGTGAAAGCTTTAAAAACCCTCTTTTCAGAAAGCAGTGGATGGATTTAAACCAAATTTCATAGAAATAATCCTTGGGTGAACCTTTATCAGATTTCTTCTAAGAATTTTTATCTGATGAAAACATGGCTTTAATGGGGGGGGACTATTTCTATATATGGTGTAAGCATCTTCTTCATTTTACACAATGTTTTTCCAAACGTCAAAAAGCGTCATTGTGTAAGAATGGGTTAACCCATTCCAACTCACTCCCTCCTTTTTACGCCCCTCGAGAAAAAAGCTTTGGAAAACATTGTGGAAAATGAAGAAATTGCTTGTTTCAAGCAATTTCTTCATTATCCATAATGTTTTCTATCCAAAAAGACGAAAAAATTAAAAATTCCATCAACTTGAAATTGTCGTCTGCAGCTTCTTTCAATTTAGACCAGTCTAAAATTTTGTCGCGTGGGAATGGGTTAAAAGAGCATCAATTAGATCATGATGATGTCATTGTTGTCTTGGGATCTAGCTAAGATGACATTCAGTAGCTCAAAATTAAAAAAAGCTGGCCTAAATCTTTAACCCATTCCGGCACAGTGATGCTTTTAGACGACCCCAAATAAAAAAAAAGTAGGAAAAACATTGTGTAAAAAGAAGAAATTGCTTGTCTCGACGGAGATATCTCAATAATCCACTGTAAAGCATTAATGGTATTCAGATACAAATTATTACAAATATTGTAACCCTTTCCCATTTTTTGAAAATGTAGACTGGCCCAAATTCAAAAAGGTTGAAAGAGGACAATGAATATTGGATGCAAATTGAAATGAAACCATCCCTTGTGGAATAAAATATTGTGGGAAAAGGAGAAATTGCTTGTCACAAGCAATTTCTTCTTTTTCCACAATGTTATCTCAAGTATAAAATTATAGCAACATAAAATTCTAGGTTTGTAAAGAAAAGGGTAAATAGGTCCCCAAGAGTATAGTTATGACTTGAGTTTATAATACTGTACTTAAAAACTAGATTCATGTATTACAACAAATTAATAATTTTTAATGTCATTGAAATACTGTGCAAAAATGAGCAACAGACTGCTAGAAGCAATTTACCTGAACTTCCTACATTCATTTCCACTACCCAGCATGTTTACCGGTATATCATATTTTTCCCCAATCTAAAGCCAATTGACATTAGCAGAAAGTTATAGTTAGTTGCACAGTCTGAGATAGAATTTATGGGAATTGTCAACTGACCAATTTAACCATTCCTATTCAATCCCTTATTTCATGACCCTCAAGACATTAGTTAGAAACACATTTCGGACTTTGTAACAAGTGATTTCTTCATTGTCAACAATGTTTACTTGCTCATGTAGTGGGGTCATCTATTCCATAAAATAAAAGAATCACAATTTTTTTTTAAGTTTCACCAATGTAAGATTGTCGTCAGTACTTCTTAGCTCGGCTGTTTTCTGAGAAAACCCAAGGTATTGCAATAGCCTTGATTTTGTCTGCGTTGGCATCTGCGTCAGTGTCATATTTGCTTTTCTAAAACTTCGACATTTTTATGCCCCCCCATCGATAGATGGGGGGCATATTGTTTTACCAGTGTCCGTCTGTCTGTCCGTCTGTCCGTTTGTCTTCTGCAAAACTTAACCTGCCAACTAAACATTTTCCTATAACTTCAACCCTGATTAAGTTACAATGCTAATATTAGGTATGTAGATAGGTCTCAACAAGGCACAACTGGGGAAGGTCATTTCATCAAGGTCAAGGTGAAAATTTAAACCCTTTTCCCTAAAACAAAGAAAAAAAGCAATAAAAATTGTTTGTTTCTAAAGAATTCCTGTTTCGGGGGCCTAGTGTTTCACAAACACATCTTGTTTAATATCTCTTACTACTTAACCTATTTCCCAAACCACTTTTTTATGCCCCTCAAGAGAAAAGCTTTGGAAACATTGTTGACATTGAAGAAATTGCTTGTAACATTGTTTCTTCAATGTTCACTATGTTTTCTACCATAAAAGGCGAAGTTTTTAAAATTTTATCTACTTGAAATTGTCATCTGCAACATCTTCAATTTAGACTAATCTAAATTTTTTTGTGTGGGAACAGGTTAATGCATTTACTTGATTCAGGTTATATGTTCACTATCAAAAGATATACCAACAAGGGGCATAACTGTATATGTGTTTTTGAATGAATTATGCCCCATTTCAACCAAGAAGTTTTATCCACTATCAAGCACATGAATAGCCAAGCATTGGCTTAGTGCAAAAACATCATAAGTGTCTATACAAAGTATAGACACTTACGATGTTTTTACACTAATCTATCAATCTGTATGCAGTGCTCTTGTTTTCCAGTTGGACAAATCTAAAATCTTGTCATCTTATGTGTTAAAACAGAACTGAAGCTCATTTTGATAAGATTTGTTTTGCTTTCAACTAAACTTCTCAAATACACTATTGTGAAAGAGACCAAATATCATTTGTTACTAGTTTGCTAATTAAATGTCCATTAGATAGGAAGAAACTTGTCAGTAAACACCACAGCCTATCTCTGTTGGACCACTTTCTTACTTTATCACACCTCTAACTTCCAATGTAACCAAGATATTGAGATCTTTTCTTTTTTTTTTTATTTCATATCTTTTTATACTAAAAGGGACCATTTCGGAAGATTTGGTAAGATAAAAATTTTAAAAAAGATTCAATCAGAATCAATATTTGAATAAGCTGTCCAACACAATTGAACTGTTTTACAACTCTGAAGAAAAAGTTTGGAAAACATTATGGAAAATAAAGAAATGAATTGTAACAAACAATTTCTTCATTATTCTCAATTTCTATTTTTCTACCTTAAAAGACAAAGATTTGTAAAATTCAATTACAAATTGTCTACTGCATTTTCTTTCAATTTGGACAGGTCTCAAATTTTGTTGCGGGGTAATAGTTTAAGAGAATTAGCCTTAACCCATTAACACTCGGTAAAGTTTTAGACTGGTCCAAATTGAAAGGAGTTGCAGACAACAATTTAAAGTTAACGAAATTTTAGATTTTTTCAACATTCTCAATAGAAAACATAGTGGAAAATGAAGATATTGCTTTCCCTATTATTTTTCTTGAGGGGCAATATTGTCATTGTTTGGGAATGGGTTACAGCAGTTCACACTGTTGGGCCCATGCTGTTTGATCAAGGTCAATGTTTTTGTAGTCTCACAATTTCTCATCATAATTGTGATCCGAGGAAACTGACTGCATGAACTTACTGCAATCAAGCTTAGCTTTCCAAAATAGATGGGTGATGCTTTAAGCTCGGTTGTTAACTGGGGTACAATTTAATCTATTTGAGGATGCAGTATTCACAAACAATTCTCTTTTTGCGTAGTGATGAAAATATTTTCTACTTTAATAAAAAAAAATACTTTGCAATAAGAAGCATAAAAGATTAACTCATTACCACACAATCCTAAAATTTAGGCTTTTCATGCTGATTGAAATGCTTTCTTTGAAACTGCATTGAAATCAAAGCTCTGAAATCACTGGAAGGCTTGATGTGATTCATTTCTGTAATAAATCAATTTTACAAATAATTCTGGCCTCAAAGGGACTTACGGGTGATGTAGACCAAGATCAGACTGCATATGAGTGTAGGCTGATCTTTGTCAATGCCTCCTTCCAAAGCAGGAATATTCAGGGATCATCTTGAAGAGGGTAAAGAGAAATATCTTTTGAGGACAATGTAAGCTCCTTAAATTTTCTATTCTCTACAAAATGCTTTTCTACCAATTTATGATTTTTAGTTTTCAATTGTCGTCTGCAAATCTTTAATTTGGACCATGTTTTTGCCTTATGATAGGTTTTCATGGGTGTCATGGGTTCGATCCCCGGCGGCGGCAAATATTCTTTCCGACAATTGTCTCTCACCAATGGGTGGATAATCGTAAACCTAAGTGAGATAGCAGCTGGAGGCTAGGAAAGGATGTAGTGGTAGTACTGGTGTGAGAAATACCAGGAATCCATTGTTAGGTGCTCCAGCCGCCGCGATATGACTGAAATACTGTTAAAAGCGGCGTTAAACCCCATTCAATCAATCAATCAATTATGATAGGTTTTATTTTTCACAAGCATTCTATGATATTAAATGCGAGTGTAAGGTTGCTGATCATGAACATTTTTACAAAGATTGTTTTTTCCATTAACCCTTGTCATGTAATTACCTTTCTGAAATGCTGTCAAATCAAAGGGCTGAAAGCACTGATAGTGCTTGTTGTTCAAAAATCAATATTTCTTTTAGAAAGCATTTTCATAAACAACTCTAGCAGTAAAAGTACAAGCAGGAGGTGTAGACTAAGATCAGCCTGCACAGTTCGGTCTGATCTTAGTCTACACCTCCCACCAAAACCGGAATATTCCGGGTCCAGCATGACAAGGGTTAATAAAGATGGTATTTTTATCCATTACCAGTCAACAATGCCTTAGACTATTCCAAATTCAAAGAAGTTGCAGACCAGAAAATTAAGCCTTTCTGAGACAAAAAAATTAACACTAGCCTAGTTCAAAAGACGTTGAAGATGACAAATTACAATTTATTTCAATTGAAAAATAACTATTGTATTGGTTAGAAAACATTTGCAGGGAAAGAAGAAATTTCTTGTTTCTTTCCTACAATGATTCCTCTAGTTGCATGAACCCTTGTCATGCTGAGAGACTAAGATCATATAGACTAAGACTATATAGACTAAGATCAGCCTGTACACATGTGCAGTCTAATCTTAGTATACACCTCCTGCTTGGCTTATTTAACCCATTCCCACAAAGTGACTCTTTTAAACGCCTCTCAATATAAAGGTTGCTTGTCAAAAGCAATTTCTTCATTATCCACAATGTTTTCTACCACAATAAACAAAGATTTTAAAGATTTCATCAACTTTAAATTGTTGTCTGAAACTTCTTTGAATTTGAGCCAGTCTAAAATTTTATTTTGTGGGAATGGGTTAAGTCACAGTTGTTTATCAATTTATTTACCAAAACAAATATTGGCCCACAATTAGGGCCTCTCAGTGCTTTCAGTCCTTTTATTTCCATGCAGTTCTAAACAAATAATACTTTTCAACATGATAAGGGGTAAAATCAAGTGACAGAGAAAATAAGTGATTGCATGGTAAAAACAAGATCATCCCTACAGGTGCCTATGCTCGGCTGTTGGGTGCTGGATAGTGGATAAAAAATCTAAGGGGCATAAGCTCAAAATGCATATAGAGTTAAACCCTTGATAGTATATGTTTCTCTTTTGCTAGTGAACATGTGTGCCAAGTTTCAGGTGAATGCCTTCAGTATAACCGGAGATATCACAAAATGTCAAAGGTTTTGCATGACAACGACAACAACAACAACATTGAAGACACCTAAGCAATCGCAATACCTCTGGTTTTTCCGTAAACATCCGCGCTGAAAAATTAACAAAATAAAGAAAATGCCAAAATGCCAAAATGTCAAAGTTTTTGCATGACAACGACAACAACAACAACATTGAAGACACCTAAGCAATCGCAATACCTCGGGTTTTCTCCGAAAACATCCGCGCTGAAAAATTAACAAAATAAAGAAAATGCCTATCTGGTTGTGGGTTAATGATGTTATTCTCATGATTGTTTAGTTTACCATAGCTTATCTGTTTTAATGCCTGATAAGTGTATAAACTAAGCATCTTTGATGTATTTTCATCAAACAAAGTGAAATGTCACTGTGTCTTAATGGTGGAGACTTATAAAGTTTTACATGGATATAATTATTTTAAGTTATTTCTTTCAAGAATCAAAAACAGTGTTAAAACTTATTAAAATACCAAAAGATCTTGACAATATAAAGTTTTAATTATGCACTGACAGTGTTAAATAGAGAGAAAATGTCTTTCTGGAATTAGTTGATATTATATTGTTGATAGAACACAAAATGTAATCCTTGTTATGCTAGCTATAATTCTCTTCAGAACTGCATTAAAATCAAAGGTCAAAAGTACTGGAATCACTTGCTGTGGGACAATTTAACACATAAACAATTCTTGTTTCGAAAGCAATCAAACAGGTAGTGTAGACTGAGATCAGACTGGGAATATGTGCAAGCTGATCTTTATTTATGCCTTCTGCAAAAAACAGAAATATTCTGGGTTCAGCATGCCAAGGGTGAAGACTTCAAAATTGACAAAATTTGCAGATGCCAATTCATAATAATTGTTATATGAAAAACAAGCACTTTAACCCATTCCCACATAGTGAATTTTAGACTTGTCCAACTTGAAAGAAGTTGCAGGCGACAATTTCAAATTATTAAATTTTTTAAAATCTAGGTCACTCTGGGTAGAAGATTATGTAGAAAGTGTAGAAATTGCTTGTAAGAAGCAATTTCTTCATTTTCGACATTGTTTTCCAGAACTTTTTTCTTGAGGGGTGTAAAAAGGTGGGAATTGTAAAGGATTTGATAATTAACCAATCCTCATACAATGCAGCCTTTTAATGCTACTTGAAAAAGCTCTGAAAATGAAGAAATTACTTATTACAAGCAATTACTTCATATCCTCGTCACTTTTTCCTCTCAAAAACTCACAATTTTTACGATTACACAAACTTGAAGTTGTTGTCTAAAATTTTGTTGTATGGTAATTAATTAACCCATTTTGACATATTGATGCTTTTGGACTCCCCTCAAGAGAAACAATTAGAAATTCATTGTGTAAAATGAAGAAATTGCTTGTAGCAAGCAATTTCTTCATTTTGCTCAATGTTATCTACTGAGAAAGTTGAAAGATTTAAAATTTCATTATCTTCAAATTGTCATCTGCAACTCCTTCCAATTTGAACCTGTCTAAAATTTTGTCTTGTGGGAATGGGTTAAGGAGAAACTGCTTCTAAAAATGATATACTTGTTACCGTATAGCTTTCTAAGAATAAGGTTTCAGTATTGCAATGTCACAGTGTTTCTACTTAACCCATTCCCACATAATGACGCTTTTTGAGGCCCCTCAAGAGAGAAGCTTTGTTACAAGCAATTTTTTCATTGTCCACAATGTTTTCCATCCTAAAATGCAAAAACTTTCTAAATTCCTACCTCTTGAAATTGAGGTTGGCAATTTCTTTCAATTTGACCTGTCTAAAATTTTGTTGTGTAGCAACAGAAACATGGTATGTAACTCATGTGCTGTTACTTAACCGATTCCCACACAATCTCACTTTTAAATGCCCCTTAACCCTTGTCATGCTGTATTAATTACCTTACTGAATTGCTGTAAAATCAAAGGGCTGAAAGCACTGATAGTAATTGTTGTTCAAAAATCAACATTTCTTTTAGAAATCAATTTCATGATTAACTCTGGCAGGAAAAGTACAAGTAGGGGGTGTAGACCAAGATCAGACTGCATTTATATGCAGGCTGATTTTGGTCTACACCTCCTGCAAAACCGGAATATTCAGGGTTCAGCATGACAAGGGTTAAAAATGGTTTTTGGAAACAATTTGGGAAATGCAGGAAATGCTTGTTACAAGCAATTTCTTCTTTGATTTTGGTCAAATCCGATATTTTGTTGTTTGGTACTGGGTTAATTATTGGGATTAAGTCCTGAGATTGTATAAATGATTTGCGAATTCACAAGAAAAGTTTTGATTGGTTAAAGTTTGAATTTTTACCTTATCATGCTGAACCCAGAATATTCCATTTATGCAGGAGCAAGAGTCAAAGAACAGCCTGCACAAATGTGCAGTCTGATCTTAATCTACACCACTTGTTTTTCAAGCCAGAGATGTTTTTAAATCAATTTTCAGAAATAATCTGATGTACAGCTAGTGCTTTCAGTCACTTAACCCTTGTCATGCTGTATAAGTTACCTTACTGAATTGCAGTCAAATCAAAGGGCTGAAAGCACTGATAGAACTTGATGTTCAAAAATCAATCTTTTTTTAGAAATCTACTTCATAAGCAACTCTGGCAGGAAACGTACAAGGAGGAGGTATAGACTAAGATCAGCCTGCACGTAAGTCTGATCTTAGTCTACACCTCCTGCCAAACCTGAATATTCAGCATGACAAGGGTTAATTTCAATGCTATTTTGAAAAATTTATTCAACATGACAAGGATTAATTCCAATTATAGGATAAAAAAATGAGAACAGACATTCTATGGAAATGATTTTGAGACAATGATTTACAATAATTAGACAAAAAATGTCGATTTTTAAAATGCCAGAGAAACTACTTGAAAGACAGTTAAAGTATCCATGGCAACAGCAGGTAGGAAATATTTGTTACTTGACAAGCAAAAAGGGACAATTTAGGAATAACTTTGGTCATTACTAAATGACAAAATTCAACTTGTCCTGATTCAAAGATATTGGAAATGACAATTTAATTTTTTTAAAACAACAAATAATGTTACATAGGGTAGAAAATGTTGCAAGTAAAGAGGAACTTGCTTTTAACAAGCAATTGTTCCTTGTCCTACAATGCATTCCAAAATTAATTATTCTTAGGATAAGCAAAATTTAGGATTTCGCAGTGATATGAAGTAATCCATTTCCACTCAGTGAATTATTTGGACCCACAAGCAAGTTCTTCATTTTACACAATGGTTTCTATCCAGCAAGTTGAAGAAAAGTCTAAAGCTTCATAAACTTTAAATTGTTGTTAGCAACTCCTTCCAATTCTGACTAGTCTAAAATTTTGTTGTCTGGTAATGGGTTAACAAAAAGTTGTGAAAAAGGGGTCAAAATAAAGACAGATTAATCAGTGTTGCCATGGTTTCATGACTATGTAAAATGATGAATCAATCATTCTCAAAATCTTTTGCACATTCTGCAAGTCGATGAGTGGACAGTTAGGTAAAATGACAAATCAGTCATTCTCAAATCTATTTTCAAAGTCCTCAAAGTTGATGAGGTGACAGTAATGTAAAATGATGAATCAATCATTCTCAAAATCTATTTACATGGTCTATAAAGTTGATGAGTAGACAGTTATGTAAAATGATGAATCAATCATTCTCAAAATCTATTTACACAGTCTGTAAAGTTGATGAGTAGACAGTTAAGTAAAATGATGAATCAATCATTCTCAAAATCTTTTGCACAGTCTGCAATGATGATGAGTAGACAGTTATGTAAAATGATGAATCAATCATT
This sequence comes from Fragum fragum, assembly GCA_946902895.1. Classification (NCBI taxonomy): domain Eukaryota; kingdom Metazoa; phylum Mollusca; class Bivalvia; order Cardiida; family Cardiidae; genus Fragum; species Fragum fragum. The sequence continues at coordinate 57,550,122 of OX336370.1, read as the reverse complement.
CTCAAAATCTATTTACACAGTCTGTAAAGTTGATGAGTAGACAGTTATGTAAAATGATGAATCAATCATTCTCAAAATCTTTTGCACAGTCTGCAAAGATGATGAGTGGACAGTTAAGTAAAATAATGAATCAATCATTCTTAAAGTCCATTTGCACAGTCTGCAAAGTTTGACTTTGCTGACAATACATCTTGGATTGTCCCTTTTTGTAATACAGGTCACAGTTACCGTAATCCTTATAATTTTGATCTATTATTGACACAATGTACTATTCTCACTCTTATCTGGGTTTGACACGAACTGAATTTTGTCACAGGCCTGTTAGGACCAGTTGATTCCAATTTGAACAATGTTTGAAGGTTTTAAAAATCTATGGTCATTTTATGCAATATTAAAGTAGATGTATTAAAAATTAACAGTGTGTATTGCTTATGATTGAAAGCAAAATATTGGTAAGAAAAAAGTGAGGGAAAAGAAGAAATTGCATGTTTCAAGCATGAAATGGAGAGAATACATTTAGTCATCATAGAGATATGTACCCAAAATGGTAATTGCACTGTTATACCAATATCCTTTGAGTATTCATACAGTGTGATTAACCCATTCCCACACAGTGAAGTTTTTGGACACCCCTTAAAAGAAAAACATTTAGGAAAACAATGTGTAAAATGAAGAAATTGCTTGTCACAAGCAATTTCTTCATTTAAACAATGTTTTCTATCCTGAAAGTTGAAAAAATCTAATATTGCATAAACTTACAATTGTCGTCTGCAACTCCTTTCAATTTGGACCAGTCTAAAATTTTGTTGTTTGGTAATGGGTTATATTCTTAGGTTCATTTCTCAATGAAAACAAAAAATATTCTCTACATTTCTGAAATGAGTCAATCTTATTCTTGTATAAATCCAGTTTTTAGTTGTGCTTATCAAGATTTTTGCTTCCTGATTGGTTGAAATTTTGTTGTGGAGTTAGAAATTTTGGCTTGTTGGATAAAAAAAATGTCAAAGGAATACCCCCACAAGTACCTCTGATAGGAACACCAGCATAACCATCTGTCTGTAAACTTAAATTCACTTAAAAAATCTTTTCCAAAAAATCTTTTTTCTTCAGTGTTTTCTATCATTCTATACATCAACAGTTGAAATGAGGGAAAGAGCTAAATAGAATGATAACTGTTTTTATTGATAAAAAATGTTTCTTTGTTTGTTCAGTGCCTTCCTTTTGTATTCTGTTACCATGGAGATGCTTTTTAGTAAAGCAATACCATTTTTCAATACATGTTTTGTTGTGGACATGGAAGCATTTATGTCAGACTTTGTATTATGTATTTATTACCTTATAGTTTGACTCACAGTCACATCTTAACCCTTGTCATGCTGAACCCGGAATATTCCGGTTTTGGCAGGAGGTGTAGACTAAGATCAGACTGCACTTATGTGCAGGCTGATCTTAGTCTACACCTCCTGCTTGTTCTTTTCCTATTAGAGTTGTTTATGAAGTTGATTTCTTAAAGAAATATTGATTTTTGAACAAGAGGTTCTATCAGTGCTTTCAGCCCTTTGATTTGACAGCAGTTCAGTTAGGTAATTTATACAGCATGACAAGGGTTAACCCTTTCCCATACAACAAAATTCAATCAAATTGCTTTTGAATTGAAAAATCACCACTGTAAAGCTTTGAAAACATTGTAGGGAAAGAAGAAATTGCTTGTAACAAGCAATTTCTTCTTTCCCTGCAATGTTTTCCCCAATACAAAACCTATGGGTCCTGGAAACAAGTGATTGTATGGGAAAGGGTTAATGCCCTTAGCCTGTTTAACAACCTGCTCAGCTGCTTTAGAATGAAAGTCTAGAAATTGACCAGTTGTTGCTGTCAATCAAAAGATCATTTGACCAATAACATTACGATTCTTTTAGACCTGAAGTGAATTTTGAACTCTGACATTGGCTGAAATTTATGTGAAGCATTTTTGATTATTAGGCCTCTTAACCCTTTCCTGTTTTGCAAAATTTTAGACCCGCCCAAATTCAAAGGTTTTGCAGACGAAAATTTAAAGTTGGTTTTATTTAGAAAATAACCATTTACTTGGGTAGAAAATATTGTGTAAAATGAAGAAATTGCTTGTTACAAGCAATTTCTTCTTTTTCCACAATGTTTTCTCAATTATAAAATCACAGGGACGTAAAAACCAGGGATTAACCAGGAAAGGGTTAAACGCATAACTACAGCTTATTTAAGCTGTCGTTATGACATTTAGGTGGCCAACAAATGTTTTCACTTTTTAGCTCAACTGAACACAAAGTGCTCATGTGAGCAATTGTGATCATCTTTTGTCTGGCATCCATGCGTCTTCCTGGGAGCCGTCAAGAAATTTTTGAAGCAACATCTCCTCCCATACCACAGGGACAGTTTGGACCAAATTTGGCAGAAATGTTCATGAGAAGAATGTGTGTCAAAAAAGCTAAAATGATGTAATGAAATCCTTGAAACCTCTTGTTGCTATGGCAACAAAATGAAATTTTAAAATAAACTTTAAAAACCTTCTCCTTCAGACATAGGAGGCATAGAGTCTCAAAACATCAGTATATTGACATCTATTAAAAGTGACTAAAATCATGACCCTTGGATGCCCAGGGGCAATCCATAATTTTAAGAGACATGCTGAATTTTGATGTTTAACCTTGAGCTGTGACCTTGACCTCAGATCCATCTGTTTTTTTTTTTTTTTTTTGTTCAAATTGCAAATCTACTCATGACTGAAAACAATTATATAAAGTTATATTGAAATCCATCTATAATTGAAGGAGCTATTTTCTGGACATGCTTAAATTTAACATTTATGCAACTATATGAATAAATTTTTCAAATGGCAAATCTGTTCATGATAGAGAACAAATTAAGAAAGTTATTTCCAAATCCATCCATAATTGAAGGATCTATGCCCTAGAAATGTTAAATTTCCACGTTTAACCTTGAGCTGTGACCTTGACCTTGGGGCTATCTGAAGATTTGTTTCAAGTCAGTTGTTTTCACAATAAAACATTTTGAAGCCACGGAAGGTATCCACTTGAATTGCTTTTTTTTATGTAGCTGCCTATCAAGAAAACATTAGATTTTGTGAGAGCCTTTTAGGTTACAACTGTATCAGCATCAGACCTGCACGCAAAACCTCTGCATTTTGCAGTATTTTTGACTGTTGCTCTTTAGACCATGTCATGCTGAATAAAATCCTCAACAAAATAGCATTTAAATTAGGAGCAAGAAGCACTTAAAGCAATAATTGTTTGTAAATATTTATCTTGAAGGATTATCTAATAAACAACATTGGCTTCAAAGTGACAAGCAACATAATTGCAGGCTGATCTTTGCCCATCAAAACAGGAATATAACAGGTTCAGTAAGACATGACATGGATAAATTAACAACAAAATGCTAGTCCCTGTATATACCTGTTTTGGCAGGAGGTATAGACAAAGATCAGCCTGCACATAAGTGCAGTCTAATCTTACTCTACACCACCTGTGTCCCTGTTGAGTGAGAGTTGTTTAAAAAATTTAATTTTCAAAACAAGTATTGACCCTCTAGTATATTCAGTGCCTTTGGCCCTTTGAGTTTGATGCAATTTTGAAAATGATGACATGAGAAAATATGTATACTTGAAATCTAGGAAAGGAAGAAGTCATTGGTTGTTTGGCGGTTTGGCTGAAAGCCATGGGGCTATCGTCATGGCATGATGTCCGTCCTGCGTCTGTCCATGCTTACTTTGAAAATCTTTTCCTCAGAAAGTAATGAACAAAATTAAACCAAATTTCACAGAAATGATTCTTTGGTGACCCTTTATCAGATTCTTTCAAAGAATTTTGATTGGATGAAAAACATGGCTTTAATGGGTGGGGCTTGATTTCAAACATGGTAACAGCTTTAAAAATCTTTCTTCTCTGAAACCAGTTAATTGATTTCAACCAAATTTTACAGGAATTATCCGTAGGTGAACCTTTATAAGATTCCTCAAAAAAACTTTTCTTGCATGAAAAACTCGGGTTAATGGGACATGGCTAATGTCCATATACATGTATGGAAAAAGCTTTGAAAATCTTCTTCTCTGAAACCAGTCAATTGATTTCAACGTAATTTCACAGGGATGATCCTTTGGTAACTTTTCATCAATTATATAAAAGAATTTTGATTAGATGGAAAACATAGTTTTAATGGGTAATTTCCATATATGGTATATAGTGACAACTTTAAAAACATTTTTTCAGAAAACATTTGATTGATTTCAACCAAATTTCACAGGAAATATTCTTTGCAAACCCTTTATTAGATTTCTTCATGAATTTGTTAGGAAAACTAATTTCCATATATAATAATGTATTCTGAAAATTTGGAAAATATTCTTCTGAGAAACCTGTTGAGGAATTTCAACCATATATCACAGGAGTGATCCTCAGGTGACTTTTTGTCAGATTCCTTCATATAAATTTTATCAGTTAAAAAACGTGGCTTTTATTGTCATGGCCTTTGTCCATATTTGGTTAACAGTGAAAATTTTACAAATACCTTTTCATTTAAGTTAGTTAATGAATTTTACATAACTCGACTTGGCTGTTATTAAACAGTGAAAACTTTGAAATGCTTCCCCAGAACTATTTTAACCCATTCCCACTCAAAACCTTGTTTTTACGCCCCTCAAGAAAAAAGCTTTGGAAAACATTGTGGAAAATGAAGAAATTGCTTTAATGAAGCAATTTCTTCATTTTCCACAATGTTTTCTAAACAAAAAGATGAAAAAATTTAAAATTTCATCTTCTTCAAATTGTTATCTGCAGCTTCTTTCAATTTGGACAAGTCTAAAATATTGCTGTGTGGGAATGGGTTAAAGACTTTAGTGACTAGATGTATTTGCCAGGTATTGCAAAGATGATTCAGTTTATTTTCAATTCCTGAAAATAGCATTTGCTTAATCAGTATATTCAGGCCTGTGGAGCGATATAAGCGCTCAATCGCCTCTAGTTCTTGAGGGGATTCAGAAGCATCATTGTGTTGGAACACCCTCTTCTGCCCCTTTCTAACGTAACAACTGGGTAGAATAGGGCTGGCTTTTAAGCGTATTTCACAGGAAAAAGTTCAGATGATGATGGGGTTCAAGTCTGTGACCTCTCTATCACTTCTCAAGCACCTTGACCACTCAGCTATCAAAGCAATTTTTGTTTTTATTGTATGACATAAGGATGATACAAACAATGAAATTCCTCGTATGTTGCTTTTCTTGACACAAAATTAACCCATTCCCATACATAAAAATTTTATACTGGTCCAAATTGAGTTGCAGACGACAATCCTTTTATAAGTAAAAGTTGGGTAGAAAACTTTGGGGATAATGAGGAAATTGCTTGTAACAAGCAATTTCTTCATTTTCCACAATGTTTTCCAATGCTTTTTCTTGAAGGGCATTTAAAAGCAGGTTCCTAACATCCTAAACGAAAAAGCCTTTGAAAACAACGTGGACATAGAAAAAATCGCTTGTTTCAAGCAAATTATTTCAATGTCCCCAAAAGACTAAGAATTTTAGAATTTCATCACCTTAATTGTCACCTGCATCTTCTTTCAATTTGGACCAGTTTAAAATATTCTAGTGTGGGAATGGGTTAATAGTGTCCCTAATGTCTTTTCAATGATACACATGTTGTAGTCACAATAAGTAATTCATCTTGAGTCAATAGCTAGCCCAGCTTGTGTAACAAATTTGAATATAGTATGCTTATTCAATTATGTGATTTTCTTTAGACATGGAATTTTACTACTCCAAGGTTGATAATAAACCATTTGCTTTGGTGAGCTTGAGCTTGAGATGTTGTTTCATCTAGGAAAAGCTTAAATTCTTTATACAATTATTGTTTTCAAATGATCAAAGTAATGATCATTCAATACTTAACCCATTCCCACTCGAGAAGATTTTGGACTGGTCCAAATTGAAAGAAGACGCAGACGACAATTTTAGGTTGATCAAATTATAAAAATCTTTGTCTCTAGGGGTGGAAAACATCGTGGACATTGAAGAAATTGCTTGAAACAAGCAATTTCTTCTATGTCCACAATGTTTTCCAAAGCTTTTTTCTCGAGGCGCGTAAAAAGGAGGGCTTGTGTGGGAATGGGTTAAGAAACAGAAGCCTATTACAAAAATATTGAATTCTTCAAGAATATCCTCAACCCATTACCAGATGGCAAAATTTTAGACTTGTCCAAAATTTAAAGGAGTTGCAGACAACAATTTAAAGTTTATGAAATTTTATATTTTTTCGACTTTCTGGATTGAAAACATCGTGGAAAATGAAGAAATTGCTTGATGCAAGCAATTTTCTTAATTTTACAGAATTATCTCCAAAATATCTTTCTTGATGGGCGTCAAAAAGGGTAATTGTGTTGGAATGGGTTAATGAAGTTTACACAAAAAAATTTCACCAAGTCATAGATGTGTAAATTTGTCATGTTACTATTGATGGTAATTTAGTAATTTCATTAATCTAGTGACTTTCTTCCAATGTTTTTAAGGCTGTATTTGGTGGAATTAAAAGCAGAAAACAGAAAGGATTAAAGGTGAATCCTGTCTATGACAGTAACCATGGAAACATCCAAAATTTCAGCCAGGATATCAATGGTAACATCAACAATGTTCAGGTGGTTACATATACATCTATTCCTGAATCTCATACTTCATCAATAAGTGATACTTCAAAACCTTCACACAATCGATCTATTGAGCACATAAATGGTGAAAATAGTCATAGAATTCCAGAAAATAATCACAAGGATGCCAATGGTAATTCAGACAATTCCATTGAAAATGAACATCATCTTGTTAATGACAACATCAAGGCGACTGCTTCTATGACAGGATCTTACACTTTTGGCTCTCCAATCGGAAAAAAGGAAAATAATTTAAACAAATCCAATGGAAACAAGGGTGATTTAAATGAATTAAGTGCTATGCCCATGTATGAAATCAAAGAGAATACAAATGGGAATGGAAGTAAACAGGTGAAAGAAGACATTAATAAAAATGGCATTGTTCTTGGTGTAAATGGAATAATGGTTAAGAAAAATGGAAGTGTAAATAGAGAAACTGTTGTAATAGAAAGTGAATCTATTAAAACCAAACCTATTGCAATTCCTGTACTCCTTAGCAAAGTTGATAAAGGTGAAAATAAATGTCCAGACAATGTAGTTGAAATTGAAAATACAAAGAATAAAGCACTTGAGAAGCGAGGTTCAGGTTATGAGCTTTTAGGTTATAACAATGAAGGATATATTGCTGATGAAAATAGCATTCATCTGGAAACAGTAGATGATGATGCTAGCACAAGGAAAAATGCAAATTGGGAAAACAGTGTTTTGAAAATAGTGAGTAATCAACTAAACAAGAAGTATAATCAAGTCAATCCAAACCAATCTAACAAGAAAAGTGAAGATGAGAGTGTTATTAACAATGATCCTGTAGATGATTCTAGAGAAGAAAATGAGAATTCCAAAGCAGCAAACTGTGTAGAAAGTGTTGAAAAACCTTCTAATGTTGTTGTCAGAACTATCAGTAGTTTTTCAAGTACATCAGAACAAAGTGTGAAAACTGAAATTGTAACTGAAGTGCATGTACACAGAGAAGACACAAATCAAAATCAGATAAACTTAGACTCTGACAATCAGGATCTCTCCAATGAAACAAGACAAATTGCAGATACAAATGTAGAGAATTGTCAAACTGGTGACAGTCAAACAACTGATGGACTTAATTCAGAAATGAAAGAAGTAACAGACCATTTAAAGGTAATTGATAATTTAGAAGGTTCAGCAAGTGTATTAGAAACAGATGATAGTGTAACACATTTGATAAATAAAGAAAGTAGTTCTACACAAGTAAACAAACAGGGTGAAGAAATTATTGCTACACAAAAAGAGGTACAAGTAAAAGAATCTGTTACGGATGAAAATGTAGAAGTGTCTGAATCTTCTAAAACAGTGACTTTTCCTGATACAGAAATTCAGGAAGAAAGTGAAGGTAATGGCTGCAAGACAAACACATCTTCAACAAGAACTCTTAAATCTATTTTATTGACATCAAATGGGAAACAACATACACCACCAGACTCCCCTAACAATGAACAAAGGGATGGCCATGAAATTGTGTCTGACATACATGAAATTAAGTCCGTGAAATTTTCAGAAGATACTGTGTTCAATGAAAACAAATCAAAAAGGTATAAACTAGACAAGATGGAAAAGATAAACTTGAGAGAAATATATCGTGGAAAAATCAGTTGTGACTCTGCAATGGCCAAAATGAATCCAATCTTCCATGATGATATGGAATCTCAAGATATTGAGAAAAGTATGTCAGAGGATGAGAAAATTGCATACCAGATTGCCTTAAAGAAAATGATGAAATCCACAGGAAAGGTATGATCTAATCAGAAACTTTGTTGTCCGTTCATGTTGAAGTAGTGGTGAGGAAATACATAATTTTTCTACTTGTCACTGGACAATTAAGACATGATTTTCTACTTTTCCAGAACTAAAATGGACTTGTCCACACACAAAATCAAAGTGCTGTAAGCACTGTAATTGGCTGTCACTGAGAGATTGGACAGACCATTGCAGTTTGACTTCCGTAAAAACAGCTTTGAAATAATATGACAGGGAGGTTCTATCCTGGTGTACAATATTTCGTAATTGTTAATTGGAACTGATATTATTTTAATATGAACACAAGACCAAGATTAGAATTTTATCAAAGTCCCATGAATATTTCACTTGAAAACAAATTTGTAAAGTTTAGACCATTCATTAAAACATGTTCATGTCTACATTTCTAGAAATCCAAATTGACACATTACCACATATCACATTACCTATAATAGGTCACATGATCATTTCAAGCCAATATCAAAAATTTAGAGGTGTCAGGGATCTTTATTTCGAGAGTTTTCAAAAGCAACAGTTTTCAAAAGCAAGAGATTTCAAAAGCAAGAGTTTTCAAAAGCAATGTACCGATAAACAAGCAACATTTTGTGAAAAGCATTTTTTTTTTTTACAATTCTTTTCCATTATATAGTTAGCAAAAATTATCTTACTTCTTAAGTATTCTTTAAATACCTACAAGGTCTATCTTGTATTTTGCGTGTATACCAATTTTCAACAGCTGAAAACTAAAAACATTTACATAATTATAAATACAAAAAACAAATTATGCAATATAAAAGTACAGATTTTACTAATTGGCCAGAATTGAAGGGCGGTTTAAAAAAACTAGGAATAGAATAATGAATGGTGATAGAAAGATTCAAACCTAGGTCCTCTTGCATGATAAAAAGAAGCTTATTGTGTACCGCTTTATTTGTAGTATGATGAGTGAACTCTTTTCGACACGTAAATCCTCTCTAGACATTTTAACCTATCTCATTCATCTACGCCACCCTTCGATTTGAATGGCAAGCCTGTTCTAATCTTACGATACAAGATATATCAGAGAGCAGCGTAGATGGGACAGATGCTCCAGTTTTCCCTTGAAATATCCAGTTTGTGGTTACACAAGTTGGTCTCCAACCAATGATAGCTTTTGAGAAAACATAGTTTTTTATAAAGAAAAGATTGTAACCCAGAAATCTCCTTTTTGAACCTCAATATTTTCTACCCCTTCTTTTTATAGCATTCCTTCCCAAAATAATGGTCCGCGGCCATAGCTCAGTGATAGCTCATGGGACTCCAAATCATTGGGTTCCGGGTTCAATCCCTGGCCACAACAAATATCCTTTCCGAAATTTGTCTCCCACCTATGAGTGGATAATTATAAATCTATGTTTGATGAGCAGATGGGGAATGTTGTGGTAGTACTGGTGTGAGAAATACCAGGAAATCAGGATCAGTATTGTGTTGGAATGGATTAATTTAGACCAGTTTATATTTATTGGGTAGATTGTTGTGTGTCTGCTAAACATCCCATAGCCCTTTTCAATACAATCCCACTTTTCATGTTCCTCAATGGTAAAAGAAAGAAGGAAAAAAGAAAAAGAATGTTTGAATTCTATCATCTTAACCCATTCCAACATGGCACAATTTTAGACTGGTCCAATTTGAAAGAAGCTGCAGACGACAATTTCAAGTTGATGGAATTTTGAATTTTTTCGTCATTTTGGGTAGAAAACATTGTGGAAAATGAAGAAATTGCTTGATCCAAGTAATTTCTTCATTTTCCACAATGTTTTCCAAAGCTTTTTCGTTGAGGGGCGTAAAAAGGAGGGATTGAGTTGGAATGGGTTAAAACTGTCATCTGCAAAATCTTTCAATTTGGACCAGTCAAACAATCTGTTGTTTGGTAATGAGACAGACAGATAGAATGAGTAACAATATTTTGAGAAGTTATATGATTTTACAGGAGGTAAATATAAAACAATATAATAGTGTATATGGATGGTTTATCTCCCTTTGCTTTAGTATCGCACAACGAAACTTTATTAGGTTTTACAAATTTCATATTACATTTTGTGTGTATCTCCAGGGCAAAGATCCTACAAGCCCAGCATATAGGGACCATTACTTGATACTGAAAGCAAATGGAATTAGAGTGAGTACTATTCAACTTGTTTCCCATTACCAGACGACATTTTTTTAACCTGTGGTATTTTAACCTTTATCATGCCAATCTTTGTGCTAGAAAGGACAAGCAGTTTCTCCATTATCCACAATGTTTTCTAAGAAAATTTACATTGATTAAAGACTGTCATCTGCAACATATCTTTGTGTTTGGACCCGTCTAAAATTTTGTTGTCTAGTATTGGGTGTACTAATCTTCTATTCTACAGCAGTGGTCCAAACAAGATGGACTTAGACAGATTAACCCTTGTCATGTTGATCCTGGAATATTCCTGCTTTGGCAGGCGGCAATGATAAAGATCAGCCTGAACATATATGCAATCAATATTCAAGCGGCTGATAACATTTCAAAGTTAATACAATTTCTTATTTTTCAACAATGTTTTCCAAATTTTTTTCTTGGAGATTGAAAGCAGGATTAATATTATATTTCATATAATTCCTTGGTTGACACCTCTCTATTGTGCATTCAATTTTGATTAACCCATTCCCATACAAAAAATTTTTGGACAAGTCTAAATTCAAAGAAGTTGCAGACAACAATTTCAAGTTGACAAAATCTTCAAAAATATTTGCTTTTAAGGTTAGAAAATATTGTAGATAATGAAGAAATTGCTTGTAACAAGCAATTTCTTTATTCTCCACAATGTTTCTATAGCCTTCATATTGAGGGGCGTTTAACCCATTCCAACACAGTGGAATTTTAGACTGGTCCAAATTGAAAGGAGCTGCAGACGACAATTTTAAGTTTATGGAATTTTAATTTTTTTCATCTTTTTTGATAGAAAACATTGTGGATAATGAAGAAATTGCTTGATCAAAGACTCAGTGAGGCCATATAGGGCTATCATGGTCCTCTTGTTCTTTTGACCCATTCCCACACAATCCCTCCTTTTTATGCCTCTAAAGAAAAAGTTTTAAAAAAAATTGTGTAAAATGAAGAAATTGCATGTAACAAGCAATTTATTCATTTTACACAATGTTTCTACCCAGAAACATGAAAAAATCTATAATTTCATTAACTTTTAATTGTCATCTGCAACTCCTTTCAATTTTGAATGGTCTAAAATTTTACAGTGGGGTAATGGGTCAAAAGACACTTTTGAATGCAGTCTGCAACTAAAAATCACTTACTGTCGATTTAAATTGATGTTTGTTTCTTGCACTTTCAGCCATCAAATTCAGACGACATACAAACAGACCTTGAAAAACCTGCCTATGATCGACTGATTCAACGAACAATAGCCAAGGAACGTAGAAAGTTAATCGTCAAATGGGTTCTAGTCATTCTTGTGGTTGCTATAGTAACCACCATAGCAACAGTTCTTGGTGTTCATTTCAAATGAATTAAATGCAAATAATTACATGGTAACAACTTTTTAAGTTTTTCAAAGAAATATATAGAGCATTGCAAAGTAGTTGAACCCTTATCATGCTGAACCTGGTATGTTCCTGTTGTTTTGGAGTCATAGACAAGGATCAGCCTGCACATATGTGCAGTCTGATCTTAGTCTACATCACCTGCTTGTCACTTTCAAGTTAAGGATTTTTTTAGAACTGGTTTCACTTGAAGAACTCACCACAACTATGGATCTCAGTGCTTTCAGCCCTTTGGTTGTTTTTTTTTTATACATTCTGAATAGGATTTTTATTCAGCATGACTAGAGTTAACATTTGTACTATATCAGAAAGAAAACAAGATTGCTTTTAAAAGTCATTGTTTCTATTCCTGAAATGTTAGCAAAAATTACAATATTCTATTGAGTCCAACCATTTTCTTGGGGTGGCATGGGTTGGATCCCCGGTGGCGGCATATATCCTTTATGACATTTGTCTCTAACCAATGGCTTGATAATCGTAAACCTAAGTGGGATAGCAGCTGGAGAAAGGGTATAGTGGTAGTAATGGTGTGAGAAATACTAGGAATCCATTGTTAGGTGCTCCAGCCGTGTGATATGACTGAAATACTGTTAAAAGTGGTGTTAAACCCCATTCAATCAATCAATCAACTACCCATTTTCTAAGCTATTCTTTTGAACCTCTCAATAAAAAAACATTTAATGGTCACAACAAAAATTAATGCCCTACCTCTTTCATTTACGAAAAAATTCAAGGTTTCTTTGTCATTTAACCCTTCCCTGTTCAGTCCCTGTTTTTTATGTCGCTATGCTTTTATTATTGAGAAAAACATTGTAGATGCTACTAAATGGCTGTGTTTTTTTTTAAATAAATCCACTTTAAATTTTTGCTCGCAAATTCTTTGAATTTGGACAGGTCTAATATTTTGCAAAACAGGAAAGGGTTAAAACAGATAAACTCTACTTTTAAGCCCCTCTAGCCAAAAGGCAATTTGGTGTTGTGTTTTACTGTGTATGCATGCGTACGTACTTCAGTCTACCAATAAAGTTTTCATTTAACCCTTTCCCACACTTTTACTCGTCAGAGGAATAATGCTATAGAAAACATTGTGAGAAATGTTTTCAATCTCATATGTTCCTTACATTTAGACTCAAACCAACATCAATTTGTCGTCTGCAAATTTTGACAATTTAAATCAACATTGTGGAATATGAAGAAATTGCTCGACACTAGTCTCAAACTTTGTTGTGTGGGAATGGGTAAATATATACTCTTTATGATACTAATTTACTCAGTAGTAACAGGTAAACTCTTTATCTGGTAACAGTTCAGAGTTGCTGGTTCAAATCTCCCACTGGCCACGGCCAAAGCGCAGTAGTAGCATGTAGGAATCCTAATCATGGGGTCCTGGCTTCGATTCCCAGTCGCAACTAATATCCTCTCCGAAATCTGTCTCACACCCACCAATGGGTGGATAATCATAAACCTATGTGGGGTGGATAGCTGGAGTGGATGTAGTGGTTGTTTGATCTTAGAAATACCAGGAATCCATTGTAAGGTGTTCAAGCCGCCGTGATATGACTGAAATACTGTTTAAAAAAGCGTTAACCCCATGCTATCAATCAAATCTCCACGCTAGTAGCATGGGTATGGCCTTACACAATAATTTTGTCGAGCCCAAGCCTAGTATTGGTGAAATGTATAAGTGAACTTTGCCGTGATATAACTGATGAATTGTTCACAGCAGCTTTGACCCATTCCCACACAGTGACGCTTTTTGACGCCCACAAGGAAACAATTTGGAAAACATTGTGTAAAATGAAGAAATTGCAATTTTTTCATTTTCCACAACGTTTTCCACGCAGAAAGTTGAAAAAATCTTAAATTTAATAACTTCAATTTTGCCTTCTGCACCTCCTTTTAATTTGGACCAGTCTTAAATTTCGCCATCTGGTAATGGGTTAAAACCCATACTAACAAATTTGAAAATCTATTGAGAAACTGCCGGCTGGATTTGAATCACAGGATATATGATGGTTACCCGATGATCACAGTGAAAACTTTGAAAATCTCCTCCTCAGAAACTGCGATCTTGTTTAATTTCAAATTTTACAGGAATTATCTTGGTTGATACTATATCAAATTCCTGGAAAATATTTTGATTAGACGGAAAACTGTTGGAAGTATGTTGTTGCTTTTTCATAACAGTACCGAAGGGATGTCAATCGTACGTTTACAAAACAACCTGATATACTGGTTATCTCCCTGTGAAGGGGGTGGGGTGGGGGTGGGGGGCTTTCTCTTTTTAATCTCAAACAAATTACTTTGTTATTATAATGATATAAATATATTTGCCAACTTGTTTTTGTCGTGTCATATGTCACAGATCTCTATAGATTCTCGGTTTCGTAATGGACTGATCGCTGGTCCAAGATATCACAGATCTCTATAGATACTTGTTTCATAATGGACTGATCGCTGGTCACAGATATCACAGATCTCTATAGATACTCTGTTTCATAATGGACTGATCGCTGGTTCCAGATATCACAGATCTCTATAGAAACTCTGTTTCGTACTGGACTTATCGCTGGTCCGAGATATCACTGATCTCTATGGATACTCTGTTTCGTAATGGACTGATCGCTGGTCCCAGATATCACTGATCTCTATAGATACTCTGTTTCATAATGGACTGATCGCTGGTCCCAGATATCACAGATCTCTTGAGATACTCTGTTTCATAATGGACTAATCGCTGGTCCCAGATATCACAGATCTCTATAGATACTCTGTTTCATAATGGACTGATCGCTGGTCCTAGATATCACAGATCTCTATAGATACTCTGTTTCATAATGGACTGATCGCTGGTGCCAGATATCACAGATCTCTATAGATACTCTGTTTCATAATGGACAGATCTCTGGTCCCGCCCCGTGAGCTCCTCCAGGATGTACCACTTCAATTTTAAACGACATTATTTTTGCATCTTTTTTGACAAGTAACATATAACAAATAGGTAAACTGGTTGGTTGTCCACCTTAACGTCGTTACTACATCTTGAATAAGTCGCCGAACTGACAGAAATGCTTCACATAAATGCCTGTCAGTGTTGGAATTCAAAGTAGTTCACTTCTGGTCTAGATAGATGAATTGATTAGTAAAAATCTATTCTTTGATTAACACCTACGAGGCGATGTGTTAATTCTACACAAATTAAAGTTCAGACTGCTGAACCCGGAATATACCTACTACGGCAGAAGGTATAGACTAAGATCAGCCTGCTTTTAGTCTACATCACCCGTTTGACGTTTCAAGTCTAGAGTTTTAAATAAAAAATAACTAACAAAAATATTGACCTACAATATCAGGCCTTCTCAGTTGTGCTTGCAGCCCTTTGGTTTCAAAACAATTCAGATAAATGATTAAATTCAGCATGACAATGGTGAGTTAACATTGTTTAATTCATTCCAACGCAATCCTGCTTTTTTGCACCCCTCAAGAAAAAGGTTTAGAAAACAATACGGAATTTGAAGAAATAGCTCGACACAAGTAATTTCCTCTTTTATCCACAATGATTTCTAACAAAAAAAACAAAGATTTTTCTTATAAAATTTGATTGTTTTCCTTGAGAGGCGTCTAAAAACTTCATTGTGTGGGAATGGGTGAAAAACATGACTTTTCAGTAACCTCTTGAAATCTTGACATGGCTAAGATTTTGTCATTTAGTAATGAGTTAAATTCACGCCATTATAGGATTTTTTCGACCAGAGATTATACTTTTTAATACATATGTAAATAAAGTCACGTGGGTGTTTCAGGCTTGGCAAGGTTTTAGAGTTCTATCCTAAAACTTGTGATACCAAACTGACACACATATCCCCGGCGGCGGCACATATCCTTTCCGACATTTGAGCCAATGCGTGACAATTCCAACCTTTTCGCATGTACGTAACTCGCACACATTGAGCATCCTGGACAGCAATTCGGGGCAATTAGAGTATTCGCTGATTGTTTAAAGAAGCTTTGGATCAGTATCTATCTACGGAGCGCAGAGTGAAGACTCTGATCAGACTGTGCGGATGCACAGGCTGATCTGAGTCTTTGTGTAATGGCTGGAAATGTCACGCATACGCTCATTTGTCTCTCACCAATGGGTGGATAATTGTAAACGTAAGTGGGATAGCAGCTGGAGGCTAGGAAAGGATGTTGTGGTAGTACTGGTGAGAGAAATACCAGGAATCCATTGTTAGGTGCTCCAGCCGCCGCGATATGACAAACTGTTAAAAGCGGCGTTAAGCAAGAAAGGAAAAAAAATTAGTTAAAGATTATGCAAAAAGCGGTGTAAAACCCCATTCAATCAACAAATTAACACATTATTAAAGTCAAGCGTTGTCCAACACAATGACTTATTTCCAACTTGATCAGATCCAGAAATCTGATCCCTTTTGCAATTTTGTGGTCTTCTATCGGATATGTCTTCTGGTAACGATTAACAAAAAAACTGAAAAATGTTGAAAGTAGTGTTAGACCCCATACAAACAAACAAGCGAACTTATTGTCGTAACTACATCAGATTTCAGCTAGTTTCAAGTAAAGTTACGATGTTTAAGCTGCCCCTTATCATGACCAACTACTGACCTCTGGAATCAGGACACGCTGCTTTGTTGGGAAAGGGTTGATAGCTGCCAGTAATTGCGGAATCTGTAGTCACGCCCACTTGCCTCCGTCAAAATCGTGGTATATATAACCCATTCCAGCATAATTGAATTTTTGACCGGTCCAAATTGAAAGGAGCTGCAGACAACAATTTCAAGTTGATGGAATTCTAAATTTTTTCGTCTTTTTGGATAGAAAACATTGTGGATAATGAAGAAATTGCTTGTTACAAGCAATGTCTCCTTTTCCCACATTTTTTCTCAAATATAATACCACAGGGACGTTAAAACTAGGAAATAGTTTGGGCCAAGGTGAAGCCGTCAAACAACGGAAATGTGTGATATGACAACGGAATTGAACATTTCACTACCTGTTAAAGCCAATCCCACACAACAATTTTTTGACCAGTCCAAATTGAAAGAGATTACAGACGACAAAACAATTTCGGTTTAAATTGAAAATTAGGGACAAAAAGAGGTAGAAAACATTGCGAGAAAAAAGGAAATTGCGCGTGACAAGCAATTTCTTTTTTTCTCGTCATGTTTTCCATAAATATAGCCCTTTGGTGCATAAAAATGCGGGATTGTGTGGTAATGGGTTAAATGAACGAATTTATTGGTTAAAATTCTATCCTATTCTGTTTTGATTGGTCAAATGTTTTTCAATTGTCCGACAGTTGAGACCCTCTAGTTGCCGTTACTCACGAACATAAGAACTTTGCGTGATTAAAGATAAGATACTAATAGTATTTTTTCTTTTTCGCACATTGCCAATTTAGTGCTTTGGTGTTATATTCGTCTCGCGACAGTGCATGCACCCGTCTCAGGCCGTATTCTTTTTCCTTATTCTTCTGGGAAACTAGAGGGCGAATTTCAACCGAATTCAACAGGAATAGTCTTTGGTTGAACTTTTAACAGAAAACTTTCCTTGGGTAACCCTTAATTAGATGATCAATATTTGATCTGTTAAAAATCTAATGACTTTTAATGGGCGGGCGACATGTTCCTGTTGGAAAATTAAACTCGTCGGGGAGATAAATACTGAATGAACAGTTTTTTCCCCCAGCAATATCTCCCTTAACAGCTAAGAAAGTTGAATTAAAGGGAGGGGGGGACAAAACAAACACACACTCGATAAAACTATCCAAAACCGCCAAATAACTATCTAGCTAACATGTGGGGGAAAATGCACCAAAAATGTTGTTAAAAGAACTCTCCAGAGCTAAGGTATTTGCTCAAATATACATGTCACATGATCTGCCAGATTAAGCAAGCCTCGGTGCATTTGCATGAATGGTTAGAATATTGTACAGTCATGATAAGTTTGAAATCTTTCGACACAACCTCGCTGATTTCAGTGACAAGATATGTTTGCCGAATATGGCGAAGATAATGATAACGAATTCCTTATCATTTTAGACACGAAGAGAATAGTTTTGCTCCGAAGAATTTTGTTTGGATGAAAACATGGCCTTAATTGGCGAGGCATACTTCCAAATATGGTAAAAGCTTTAAAAAATCTTCTCAGAAATCAGGAGATGGTTTTCGTCCAAATTTTACCGGAAATATCATTGGGCGACCCTTTATCAGATTACTTCAAAGAATTTTGAACGGATAAAAAACATGGCTTTGATGGGAGGGGCTTATTCCATATATGGTTAAATCTTTGAAAATCTTCTCCCCAGAAGGTACTGAACATAATTCAAACATATTTCACAAAAGTGATCCATTGGTGACACTTTATCAGATTCCTTCAAAGAATTTTGATTGGATGAAAAACATAGCTTTAATTGGCGGAGCATATTTCTAAATATGGTGCAAGCTTTAGAGATGTTTTCCTCAGAAACTAGTTAATTGATTTCAATCAAATACTACTTTAATGACTTTTTATCAGATTATTTATAAGAATTTGATAGGATGAAAAACATGTCTTAGATAGGCTTATTTCGATATATGGTTTATCGATACATGTTATACGGTGAAAAGTTTAATAGAAGTACTGGTAGTAAAGAAGGCCAGGAAATTATGGAAATTGTAAGATACAATTACTAAGAATATGCAAAACTAGACAGAATGCAAGGTTTATATTATGTACGTTCATCGTTTGCAGTTCAATAAAAGGCTTTAGCAATATTCTAAATTTTCTGTGTTCAGTCAGGGCCCAAGACTTTTACTTCAGATCAAAGACTGATGCATTTCTGCAGAAATGATATCGTAAATGCGTGAAAATTGAAAAGATTGGAAAATTGTTGCTCGCACCATTTAATGTAAATTAGAAATGGAATATGAAGTTTGAGTTCATTCTCAATTGAGTAAGAAAAAAGATGTATGTGTTAAACACGAATGCCCCCGCCGATTCATTTTCAGAAACAGTTGTTTAATACATTATGAAATCGGTAGTAAATGATTTGTGGTTGGATGAAAAACATGATTATGTGGGGAACGCTTATTTTGATACATCGAATATACTCTAAAAATTTGAAAAAAATTCCTGTTGATGGATTTCAACCAAATTTCAGATAACTTTGTATAATTATAGTTGGTTGAATAACATGGCTTTTATTTTTGCTCCCCGAAGGGCCTCGCCTGTCCGCTCGTCCGTCGTTCCGCTTTCCGTCCGTACGCGTGTCTGTCCTTCCATCCGTCTGCCCCTGTATCTCTACATCCCTTTGACCAAATTAGGCGAAACTTCACATGTGAATTTCTTATGATGTTGCGCCGAGGTACTTTTCGCGGTTTTTTGATAGCCTCAAGGTCATGAGAATTGACATTGTTCACAGCATAGCCCGGTCGATTATGGATAGATTTCAAACAACTTCGAACAATTGCTCTCTATCATGAATAGACGTACCATTTAAAAAAAAAAAAAAAAAAAAAATAGCTCAAATGTCAAGGTCATAGTTTAAGGTCAAAATTGACTTTGTTCATAGCATAGCCCCTTCAACTATGGGTGGATTTCAAAATAACTTGACACACTTGTTCTCGGTCAAAAAGTAGTACTCTTTGAGAAAAACAAATCAGATAGCACCAAGGTGAAGGTCACAGCTCAAGGTCAAACGTTGAAATTAAGCATTTCCAGAATATAACTCCTTCAATAATAAATGGATTCCGAAATAATTTTACACAATTATTCTCTATTATGAGTAGATTTGCTGTTTGAAATAAAGTCTTCAGATAGCTGCAAGATCAAGGTCACATCCCAGGGTCGAACATTTAAATTAAGCATGTCCAGAGCATAGCTTCTTCAATTATGGAAGGTTTTCAAAATAACTTTGCACAATTGTGCTCGATCATAAATAGATGAGACATTCGGGGAAAAATGGGATAGCTCTAAGGTCAATGTCACAGGTTAAGGTCAAATGTTGAAAAAAGCCATGTCTGAAGCACAGCTTCTTGAATTATTGATTGAATTCAAAGTACATTCAGGCCTGTGGAGCGATACAGACGTTAAAAAATCTCTAGTTTTCATGAAGATATGAAAAGAAAAAACTAATCACATTGTATGAATACGCAAGAATACCTTAATGAAAACAAAAATATTCTCTTCATTTCTTATAAATTAATGACACCGAGCGAAAAAGGCAAATATCTTACACATTCTGATACACCTTTTTATGGCACTATTATTTGTGCAAACATACGAAATAACTGCGTGCTCAAAATTTTGTTCATGGGGGTATTAATATATTTTGCGGCCAATCAGAGCACTAGTTTTTGATAGACGAAACTAACAATCCAATTGTTAATCTCTGAGTAGGAACTCTCTGAACGTCGAAGAGCGATATTTCCCGCTTTTCTAGCTTCTTGGACTAAAAAGAGGGTTGTATTAGTACTCATCCCTCGTTTAGAAGTATTCTTTCACCTCTATGTTTTCTCGAATAAATCTTATCAGTTACTGTCATGAAAACATTTAAAAATGCCGTTAAACCCATTAAATCAACCAATCAATCATGAAAACACGTGATTTCACAACGAAAGAAGAAAAATAAACTTATTCGATAATGCGAAGTTCCTGTACATTGACCTATAAGTGCCGACGACTTTAACCCATTTCCTAATGACAAAATTTTACACTGATCCAAATTGAAAGAAGATGTAGATGACAATTTAGGTTGGTGGAATTCTCAAATTCTTTTGGAGTAGAAAATATTGTGTACATTGAAGAAATTGCTTGAAGAAAGCAATTTCTTCTATGCCATCCACAACGTTTTCTAAAGCTTTTTCTCGAGGGGCGTAATAAGGAGGGATTGTGGGGAATGAGTTTACCCTTCCCCGTAAAATCACAGGTTTTAAAGTACCTGTGATTTTATACTTGAGATAACATTGTGGGAAAAGAAGAAATTGCTTGTCACAAGCAATTTCTTCTTTTCCCTCATTATTTATTGCCTGTAGGTTGGTTGCTTTTAATTTCTACTTTTCCCACTATGTTCTTGATAATAACCATGCATAATTTAGGTCTTTCTCCTCTCTCTCTCTCTCTCTATTTTCGTACGCAGATTTATTAAATTTGGAATAATCTTATTCTATTGGGTGCTGTAAAGAGTCAAATTCTTTATATTATTTCTTTTTAAGATGTATATGAATAGTTACACGTATATTTAGCTTTTGATATTCGTAATACTTTTTCCTGCGAGTTATAAATAAACCATTTTTTCTGAACTAGGAAGAGAACCGGGTACGAATATAAAAGGGGCGAAATTCAACCAATAGATCGATAGAGGTTTAAAAACCAATCGATATAAATCAGGCACAAAAGGAAGCCTGTTAGGGCTTCCCTCTTAACCCTTTACCCATTCCCTCAGTTTGACAGACCGTAGAAAATATTTTTCGATATCGCATGCCTCTTTCAGATAATCCACTGGCTGCGATATCGTAGCCTCCTTTTTGTTAATCTGCTTGCTGCGATATCGTAGCCATCTTTATGATAATCTGCTGGCTGCGATATCTTAGCCCTCTTTCTGATAATCTGATGGCTGCGATATCGTAACTATCTTTCTGCTAATCTACTGGTTGCGATATCGTAGCCCTCTTTCTGATAATCGCAGCCAAGTTTTTATTGACATTAACCACCGGTTAAATTCCCCGATCGCTAGCAACGCCAACCAAACTGACCTCCAACATGGCAGTTCGTCTGAAAAACATATATTAGTATTATTCGTCAAGTATATGGTCAATGACATTAAACAAAAGAAAGTCGTTGGTTATCGACCTAAACGGCGTAATTATAATATCTTGATAGTAATCATACATAATTTGGGTCCCTACTCTCTTTATTTATGTATGCAAGTTGATTAGATTGTTCCTGCAAATTGATTAAATTGGGAACAATCTTTCGGGTAATGTAAAGAGTCAAATTCTTTATAATATTTCCTTTAAAGATTATTCATGAATAGTTACACCTATATTTAGTTTTTAATATTCGTAATACATTTTTCTACTAGTTATTAATAAACCATATTCCAGGCTTTACTAGGAAGAGATTTGGGTACGAATATAAGAGGGGCAAATTTCAACCAATAGATCGAAAGAGGTTTAAAAACCAATCGATTATAAATCAGGTACAAAAGAAAGCCTGTGAGAGCTTATTCTCTTAACCCTTTACCAAACATTCCCTATGTTTGACAGACCGTAGAAATAAGCTACGAAAAGTGTTGCTAGTAAAGGAGAAACGGTTTAAACAAACACTTTCTCCTTTATTTACCATGAATGTTTTCTTTATTATTTAAATTTAAAGGGCTTCATAAAAGTTGGTCGTCATCCCGTTAAGTAGATCCGTCTAAAATTTCCTTATCTGGTAACAGGCATGTTCGAATCCAGAGGGGATATTCGGAATTTCAACAAAATATGGTTATAAGATTTGGAAAATCTCGAAATCAAAGTATCATTTTGACGGTGGACAACCGAAACGCCGTAATTTAGCCTTTGTTCAAGCTGTAGTTACGACAAATCGCTCACCAACTGACAAATATTTTAAAACGAGAACTCAATCGGTCGACCGCCCTTCCCTCCCCCCCTTTTCCATCCCCACCCACCCCTCTCGAGAACAAATTCTACCAGAACAATATCTTCCATGCAAGACAGGAATACGTATATCTGACAGTCACGCCTCCTTCAAACGGTTGTCCGAGAAGTTAGTTTGTCTTAGATACAAGAAATTTACTCTATTTATCACTGATGACACTGTTGGAGATTATGAATATTACGTAGTTACGACGTTTTGGTCATTATTTCTAGATCTTGAATCAAGCCTCTTCCTTAAAATATTTTCAAAATTGTATAAAGCCGCCTCTTATAAAAATTCGCTCGTCTATAAGCCTCATCATCTCAAGTCCTTCAACACATCGCGATCGCGCTTACGTGCGTGTATATATGTTCGCACGCGCGTGTGTGTATGTGTGTGTGTATATGTGTGTATACCGGTATATGAAGTCGACCGAAGGAATAAAGGACATTATTTAATGTTTTCGGGTGGATTATCGAGAAATAACGGTAGATTATCATTTGATAAACTCACCGCCTATCCAGTGAAATTATCAAAAACTTATGCCCCGCTTTCGCTCATTTCACCCTATCTGGCGTTATCTAAGCAGAGCCGAATAAGTGACGTCATCATAAGCGTTGCATAGCAGTCACGTGCAAAATGACGCGCTTTAAGAAAATTTGTCATAAAATTTTCGCATTTTGTCTAATTTTTGCATTAAAGAAATAGAACAATCGTTTGTTTTTCGAGTAAGATCGATTGATATTTCATTGAGTGAACAACAAAAGCTATATTTTCACTCGTGGCTCCGCCGCTCGTGAAAATAAAGCTTTTGTTGTTCACTCAAAGAAATATGATTTTGTTTTGTTTGAATGGGGTTTTACGCCGCTTTTAACAATCTTTCAGTCATATCGCGGCGGCTGGAGCACCTAACAATGGATTCCTGGTATTTCTCACACCAGTACTACCATTACATCCTTTCCTAGCCTCCAGCTGCTATCCCACATAGGTCTACGATTATCGACCCATTGGTGAGAGACAAATAGTCGGAAAGGATGAGTGCCGCCGTCGGGAATCGAACCCGGGACCTTTAGATTGACAGCCCGACGCGCTACCAACTGCGCTATGACGGCGGCTCAAAGAAATATGAATCGATCCTACACTAAAACAAACGATTATCCTATCTATAAATATTTCTAGTAAAATATATAAATACATTCCACACAGACAAAATCTGATAGTTTCGAATATGGTCCCATAAATAAGGCAGTCTAAGATGACGTGATTTCTGTCTATGACGTCATAATTCACAGAATGGTAAAAGAGAAGACAAGTATTTGTAGAAATACAGATTTGTTTTATTATCTTTTAACCCATTCCAACACAGCAAAATTTTAGACTGGTCCAAATTGAAAGAATGTGCAGACGACAATTTCAAGTTGATGGAATTTTTATTTTTTTTTGTCTTTTTGGATAGAAAACATTGTGGATAATGAAGAAATTGCTTGATACAAGCAATTTCTTCATTTTCCACAATGTTTTCCAAAGCTTTTTTCTCGAGGGGCGTAAAAAGGAGGGATTGAGTTGGAATGGGTTTAAGGTATATTATAAATGGTATATTATGTTACGATAGCGATACAAAATCTTATATTTGCTTCTTGCTGTGGAGGAAATTTTGACATCCATTCGACCTTTGATCTCGTGCAATATCGAAATTACCCTCGCAGCGCAAAGCAAAACAAGATGTTGTAGACAGACTGGCGAATCGTCAATTGGCGACCTAAACGCCGTAGCTGCAGTTTGAGCAAGCTGTAATTGCGACGTTTTAGTCGCCTAACCAACAAACCTGCTTAATCGTACTGAATGTTTAGATTCAAAGGTCCAGTCTATATGAATAGTTTGAATGGTTTGAATGAAACGTTTGTTTAAAACCCTTTCCCGTTCAAATACGGGATTTTACGTTCCTGTGATTTTATACTCAAGAAAATATTGTGGAAAAAGAAGAAATTGCTTGTAACAAGCAATTTCTCCTTTTTCCACAATATTTTCTATCACATACGATGGTTTCTTTTCAAATGGCATCCCGTTTTCATTGTCGTCTGCAACCTCTTTCAATTTGGACTAGTCTAAAATTTCCAAAAACGGGAAAGGGTTAATAGCGGCGGTCCGTCAATTGAAAAGGGCGATTAAGCAGGACATGGATAACGTGATATCTAGATTGAATTAACGGATCGCTTGCCCCGCCCACTGATCTAAAAAAAGAAGTTCCCCTTAGATATTCAACAGTGTTGTTTTGTAGAATGTATGGCTAGTAACATGTGACAAAAAATCGGCTGGTTAGAGACCTATACGTCGTAACTACAGCTTAATAAGATGAACGATTTATAAGTCCCAAAACCAACAAAGATGCGTCACGTCAAAGTCGGCAAGTGTTGCAGTTCAAAGCACGCTTCTAGTCTAAATGAATGATTTCATTGGTCCACTGATTATTTGATTGGCAGGCGGGAATGGTCAATTTTGACCACCATATTTTGTGTAAGCGACCAACCCTGTTTAGCGTTTCTAAAAAGTTTTTTACGTCCCTGCGATATTTTGATTGAGAAAACATTGTGGAAAAAGAAGAAATTGCTTGTAATAAGCAATTTCCTCTTTTTCCACAATATTTTCTACCCTATTGAATGATTATATTTCAAATAAGTTGGACTTAAAATTGCCGTCTGAAAAACCTTTCAATTTGGACCAGTCTAAAATTTCAAAAAAAAACAAAAACAAAAAAACAGGGAAGGGTTAATCAAAATTTGTACTTAAACATAAAATTTATCAAGGGACATATTTTAACTAAATGTGTTTTCATTTACTGCGATCATAAAAAAAATCGTTGAAAAGTTTGTGCTACAAGTTGAAAAATGGATAAAAAGGGGGCCGAAAACTTATGTCAATGCCTATCAGCAAACCTTTAGAATATTTTGAAGAAGAATCAATGATTTTAACCCTTTACTGTTTCTCAAATTCAAAGGGGTAGCAGACGACATTATGAAGTGCGAACAATTCAAATAGGAATCATCTTACATGATAAAGAAATATTGTGGCCAAAGAAGAAATTGCTTATCACAAACATTTTTTTTCATTTTCCAAGATGTTTTCTCAAGCATAACATCACAGGGACGTAATACTTAGGGAATGTAGTGTAAAAGGTTAAGCCTCTCCTTTAAGGTTTTTACAAAAGTTTTTCCGCGTTTTAAGTCTAG
This sequence comes from Fragum fragum, assembly GCA_946902895.1. Taxonomy (NCBI): domain Eukaryota; kingdom Metazoa; phylum Mollusca; class Bivalvia; order Cardiida; family Cardiidae; genus Fragum; species Fragum fragum. The sequence continues at coordinate 57,524,230 of OX336370.1, read as the reverse complement.
ATTCTTAATCGTAATCCTTCTGGCTATGGAATGACATTCGCCATAAATTAAAAACTGCGTATAACGAGTAAAAACCCGATGATGAATTATGAACGAAATTTCACAGAGAACGAAAGACCGCAAATCTTAACCGGTATCATATTGAAGCCGGAATCTTCCTTGTTTTTGGTAATGGGTATAAATAAAGATTAGCCGTCGTAAACACGCAGTCTGATCTTAGTCTAGATCACGCACTTTTTCCTTTAACCCTTTCCCGTTTTATGAAATTTTAGACTAGTCCAATTTGAAAGAGTTTGTAGACGACAATGAAAACTGGATGCCATTTGAAAGAAAACATCCTATGTGATAGAAAATATTGTGGAAAAAGGAGAAATTGCTTGTTACAAGCAATTTCTCCTTTTTCCACAATGTTTTCTTATGTATAAAATAAAGATGACGTAAAATCCCGTGTTTGTCCAGGAAAGGGCAACAGTCAGTTACAAACTAATTTTCAAAAGAAATATAAGCACTCGATGAGGGATTCCAGACCTTTCAATCCTTCGGTTTCCATGCGTAATGGGAAACTGATTTTATTCAGTATTACAAGAGCTAAATGCACAAATATTGCATTCTTCTGTTGAAAAAGAACCTCTTCGGAAGTGCGAAAAGTATTGACCCTGGTCAATCACCGTGTAGGTATCTAACCCATTCCCACATAATCCCTCTCCAGAAACTAGCTTGGGAAAAAATTGCGGAAAATGAAGAAATTGCTTGTCACAAGCAATTTCTTCATTATGAACAATGTTTTCTATATAAAAAGACGAAGATTTTCAAAATTTCATCAACTTGAAGTTGTCGTCTTAACTTCCCTTAATACGGACCGAGTCTACATTTTTGTCGAGTGGGAATATGTTAAATAAATTTCGCAAATTTCTTGGAGCCACTAATTTATGGAAAGGAAAGGGTTTTACGTCGAATGAAACAAATACGAACGCAGTGCTCATACCCGCCTTGTGTCTGCCTATTTATGACACTAGAACGATAGCCGCACCTACGACTCCAAACCGATTTTCCATTTTCGTTTTCTTTCGGATTGGCAAATCAGAGGGGAATTTTGAGTAAGGATTCACTTTTATACCCTTCTGGTCAATTACTAAAGCTGAATATAGTCGACAAAGTAAAAATTTCTATATATTGTTTTATTATAAAAAACCCAAACAAAAACAAAACAAAAACAACAACAACAAAAAACATTTCAATCATACGATGACTTCTGTCAAACAAGCACATTATCTCGTAGAAAAGACCTTTAAATCATTGTAGAAAAAAAAGAAAAAAAAATGCCGTTCACTGTTCAACCTTTTCTACTTTTCATTTAGATTCTAGAACCTAATGTTAAAAAAGGTTAGAGCGGCTCTTTTACAGATTACGGAAGAAAAAAATAGCTCACAATATTAAAATTTCTTACAGTAATGTTTTCAAATATTTGACTGATGATTAGTTAGCTGAATTTGTAATTCCATAACTTTATAAACGATAAAAAAGAAAGAATGAAAGAAAGCAGAATGTGTTCGCGCTACGAGTCGCCAAATTAATCAACGAAGTAAAATCCAAATGGAACTAGAATTCATCGGCTAAATTCATCATAAATGTTTCATTGCAACGAAAGTTTCCTTGTTTGCAGTTTCCATGACGTATCATCAAATACGTCATGAGCTTCCGCTTTATCAATTCAGTTATTTTCGACATCGCCCTAAGACTAAAGACATCAGCCGATAAATCCCGATGTTTTGAAATAGGGCAAAAATATATAACATTAAATTAGATTTAAAGTGAGTTTAATAGATTTAACACGAAGAATGAATATTTAAAACGAAAATGACATTAATAACAATTGGAAAATGAGATAATTTCTAATACAAAATTTTCACGAAAATTCTATTCAAGCGCCGCTTCAAAATCATTGTAAAATGATGAAAAACACCGATCACCAACCTTTTCTTCATTTCAAACAAATTTTGTTATTCTTAATTCCTATTGTTTAAAAGGCCTCAAAATCATTGTGAAAAAAGATGAAAAGACCGGTCAAAACCTACTTCTACTTTTCAAACATTTTTTAAAATCTAAATATACTGATAAAAAGACATCAAAATCATTGTGAAAAAAGATGAAAATACCGGTCAACAACCTACTTCTACTTTTCAATCAAATTTTCAAATATTATTTAACCATCTGTAAAAAAAGACATTATAATCATCGTGAAAAAGAAAGAAATATTTGTCACCAACCTTTTCTACTTTTCAAACAAAATTTATTATTCCAAAAAAATACTGTTTGGTTTGCTGTAATTGTGTGACTAAAACATTGTAACTACAATTTGAATAAGCTTCAGTTACTATTGATTGATTGAATGGGGGTTAACTCCTCTTTTAACAGTATTTCGGTCATATCGCGGCGGCTGTAGCACCTGCCTATGCATTCCTGTTATTTCTACTACCAGTATTACCACAACATGATTTATAACACCCCATTTAGTTTTACGATTATACAACCATTGGTGGGAGACAAATGTCGGACAAATGTTGGACAGGATAAACGCCATGACCGCTGATCGAACTCGGTACCCCATGATCAGGAGTCCTTCGTGCTAAAACTGCGCTAAAGCCGCAGCTTTGAGTTTCTTTGGTTTAGTCGCCAACCGACGATATGCTACATGAACATTCCAAGGTCAGACACACTTTAAGGGCATTTTACCCCTTTTCTCTTTTTCAATATATTAGACTTTTCCAAATACAAATGAATAGCAGACGACATTATAAAGTATCTATAACTCAAATAATACCACCCAATATGATTAAAAAAAATATGTTAAAATCAATTTCTTCATTTTCCAAAATGTTTTCTCATAGACTTGAAATCAGGAATTGTACGAGAAAGGGTTAATCCGGAATGTAATTCCAATATTTACGAATGGTAAATACCAGGACAAGTAAGCATAGCCACTCTGTTTGATCAGAACCAATTTCAAAAGGCTCGCTTGATGGTTATGTATTCAGGACGTCTCTGAAAGTCATTCTAGTACATAAGAAAGAAGTTGTCTTAACCCATTACCCAAGTATTGAAAACAAAAAGGATATAGAATTAACCAATCGCGTCTTTCAATTAAGGAATAAACCGACCAATGAAATAATTTATTCAGCCCGTACCTGAGCTCTCAATTCCGTTATTGACCGCCATTTTTGATAACCTTTTTGTTGGTTTTGCGACTTAAACGTCGTAACTACAGCTTATTCAAGATGTAGTTACGACTTCTAGGTCGCCATCCAACTATTCTACTTATTTTTAACATGGTGCTTGCCATGAATTTTGCAAAATAACGCCGTTAAAAATCGAAGCGGGACTTCCTGTTGGAGTCAGTGGGCTTGGCCAAAGGAGTAAGTGGGCGGGGCCAGCGATTGGTCAATTGATCGATTGTAACATTAAAGGACTTGGTTCACTAACTACCAAACATGCCCAACTAGAAAAATTGCTCATGTTTTCAGAATAACTTATACATCATCTATATTACAAAAAAAATGGTTTAATTTTATTGAAAACGTCACAAATAACATTACATGACCCTAGGTAACGCGTCAAATTGGCGGAATATCGATGTTAGTGAACCAAGCTCTTTATCTATTTATCGTCATGTTTCTACACTGTATTTCAATATTTTCAACGCAATTTATATTGTCCGTAGGAATGTTTTGGAAAATTTAAACAAGTCTAGATTTGAGTGGTTTGGTAGCTGGAATTAAATGTTATTGTTAGTCTTGTGGGAGAATTGACCAATTGCGGCTGTCAATCAAATAACCAGTCGACCAATGAAATCATTCATCAAGACAAGGATTGGGTTTTGAACTCAAACATTGGCCGCCATTTTTCTTAAGCTTTCTTGTTGGTTTGACTGAAACGTCGTAACTACAGCTTGTGTAAGGCATTTAGGTCGCCAACCAACCATTCTGCTTTTCTGTCGCATACTACTGGCAATAACTTTTGCAAAATAACGCCGTTTAATATCGAAGAGGGGCTTCCTGTTGGAGTCAACGGGCGGGGCCAACGGAGCTAGTAGGCGGGTCCAGCGATTGGTCAATTGGCAGAGAGCCTGTGATAGGCGCTACAGCCATGATTGGCAGAGAGCCTGTGATAGGCGCTACAGCCACCAAGGTCTGACTGGAATACTTTTGATAGTGTTCCCTGGTTCGATCCCCCACTTCTAAATTCATTCATTCGAATGAGACTTTAACTCATTACTACACAATCACGCTTATCAGCGCCCTGAATGAAATACGATCATTGAAAACTTTGTGGGGAAAGGAGAAATTGCCTGCACAAGCAATTTCTCCCATTCTGTCACTGTTTTCATCTAATTGAAACTTATTTTCCAATTTTAGTGCAATTTGAAATGTCGTCTGCATTTTTTTCCGATAGGTTAAACTCAGACCACGTCTCCATATGATCTCTCTCGTTTTATTGGGACGTAAAAACCCATAAAATACACAAACAAGAGTGAAGAAGAAATGAAGTAAATCTACATGGAACATTGACTTATATCGCTTACGCATTTTTAGAATTATTCTGTGAACGAATGATCGGTTTTTCTGTTAAGAAAAAATGCTAACAAAAAACTTATAATAGGCCAAGTCTCTAAAAGTTTTTCATCGGTGCTCTTCCCAAACCTCGTAACTACAGTTTATTACAGGCCGTGTGTTCCTGGTATTTCTCACACCTGTACTACCACGACATCCTTTCAGAGCCTCCGACTGCTCATCCTACTTTGGTTTACGATTATTCACCCATTGGTGGGGGGAAAATGTCGTGATTCACTCACTCGAACCTGTACATCTATAGCAAAGTTTATCACTGTAGCCAATTTTATTTTATATATGTACAACTTACAGTGAGATGTCAAAGGTCAATTTTGTCTGTACATGTATAGACAAATTGAATTAATTGACTTTTGATCACTCACTAAACTTTTACATCTATACGCATCGTCGTTAAGCTACAAAAACACCATAATTTCATGCTATTCTGACTTTTAAGATTGATTGGTTGAATGGAGATTAACGCCACCTTTAACAGTATTTTAGTAATATCGCGACGGCTGGATTCCTGGTGTTTCTCACACCAGTACCACCACTACATCATTTCCGAGCCTCCAGCTTAGATTTACGATTATCCTCCCTTCGATGGGAGACAAATGTCGGGAATCACTCACTCGAACACCTAAAGCAAACTCCATCATTGGAGTATTTTTTTTATAGATGTACAAGTTATAGTGAGTGATCAAAGGTCAATTTTGTCTATAAATATTATCTTATTGGTACTCAAAGTATACGTTAACCGTCAATCCAAACAGGACCTTCCGGCTAAACCATGAAAGACTGTTATGTTTAAAAAGAGATCTGACCTAGCAGAGGTCATTTAGATACAGTACAATTTATGATTCAGAATATCTACGAATAGCAATAAGTTTCGATCCCAGTCAGTCTGAGCATTCTGACCTGGGACGATACTTTTCGCAGTTCCTAGGATGTTCCTTTTCCCTTGAGAGCTATCAGTTCTGATTGACACGTGATGTGTTGGATATTTTTATAACATTTTAATTAGCATCCTCCTAACAATAATATCATATTGATTTGGCGGATATTTTTTTACGTGTGACAGGTCAAATATTTTTTGACGACCGAGGGCGGAACCATGGTTTACAAATATCACAGTAATACGTTACCGTCGCGAACGATGTTGACGTAATACCATTTCCTACATAGAACAGAATTGTTGTATCGAGTTATCGAGTCATAGAATTTTTTTTTTCTTGATAAACGCAATTTAGCCGAACTAATTTGAATGCATGTGGTTTTATTTTGGTTTCCGAATATATTTGTAGTTTTGCAGATCGCCTCTGCCAATCAGAAATCCGATTGACTAATCGAAAGGTTGATCGCATGTGAAGTGTTAACTCCATCATCAATTTTGACATTACAATTAAATATTTTCATATTTGAGCGACTTAAACATCGTAACGAAAACCTTTCCTATCTGAAATTACGATAATTAAGTCGCAAAAACAACGATTTGCTTTTTGTTTCATTCACTTAAAATTGATTATGTTCTTTGAAAACTAACGTCGTCTTTTTAACTTAGTCGTGGGAGGTCAGTGGACGTGGCCAAAGATGCATAATTATGGTCTTAGTAAAGATTCAGATCAGCATCGATATCTATTCATACGCAAATTCTGAACAGAGTCTCGTTTATTCGTTCTGTAGATTGCTACTGAGATACTAAATTTCTTTAGGCTACAAGTGATTATTATTAATCAATTGGTGTTGCCTGTTGCTTGCGCTTGCTTTCATATTTTTTTTTAAAGAAAAACGTCATAAATTTTAAGTTTTCGGGTCATTATGGACACGTTATAACGAGCATATCCCGGGCGTTAACGAAGGGAAAACGTGTATTGATCAATAACTTCGTGTACCGTCAACGGCCGTCTTTTTCAGCATGTATATTCCCGATCCAGATTGATGCAATGCAAACAACGCATAGCTATAGAATCTACAGATTTTTACCGCTATATTTATCTGTCTTCAAAATTATGGAGTTCCGTAAGTTTTGGGCTTAATCTTTTCGCTTTTTCTGCTTGAATAACTCCCCCGGTTTGAATTCTTATGCAACAATAGTGTCGTTTCACGTTTTTCCCGGTCGATAACAATTACAGAGACCAGAAAAAATGGTTTGACACCGATTACGTAGCCTTAAACCATGTTTATGGTCTCTACAAATTCTAACATCATAAACGTGAATTAACCATATATAATAGTTATTTTGTAAAGGCCCGCATATGATGGATATACGGGTTCGAAAGCGCTTTAAATGCAAAATACGATCACATATAGTTAGACCTCGGTCCTGTTTCCAGGTCATCGAACCCAACACAAATACTTAGTTTGTACCGCGCTAGACAATCTGAAAGAATCTGGGTAGTGAGTTCGAATCTCCGACTGCGCCCTGTACGCGCAGCTGTTCTCTAAATAATGATGTCGTGAGATTGAAGTCCGGCTTAAACCATATATGCCGACAGGTAACAATTTCCTGGTTTTTACCTCACTGTGATTTTATAATTGAGAAAATATTTTAGAAAAAGAAGAAATTGCTTGTAACAAGCAGTTTCTTCTTTTTCCACAATATTTTCTATCATACTGAATGGCAATTTTTTCAAATAAAATCCACTTAAAATTTTCTACTGTAAAACCTTTGAACTTGGACATGTGTAATATTTTGCAAAACAGGAAAGGATCATATAAAGTCTCCCTCCGTCCGACGAATGAGACCTTTTTCTTCCGTATGCTCACATTTCAAAACGACAGAATCATACTGCAACATGTAGGCTAACATGTGTCTATTGACTGGGGCTATATCCTACAGAAAACTGTCAATAAATAAAAAAAAAACGCTGACACCTGGTTAAAGTATAACCCATTATACATCTGTTGATTATACGAGGTCTTTAAACCTTGCTCTACGAGCCCTTTCCACACACTGTTTACGCCCCTGAAGTAAAAATGCTTTGGAAAAATTGTTGAAATGAAAAAATGCTTGTATCAAGCAATAGGAGTAGAGATACTTAAGTGAGATAACAAGCTTATGGCTTGGATCGACCAAAGCTGGTGAAACATGTATTTTGTATATCCACCCTTGTGGTGTTGAATAAAATCTGTTTCGAAAAATGTATTCTGAAAAATGTATTAAAATCAAAGGGCTGGTGGCAATGGAAGACCTTATACAGGGCTAATATTTATTTTCATTTTTTGAACAACTCTGGCTTTAACCCTTTCCTGTTTTTGGAAATTTTAGACTAGTCCAAATTGAAAGAGGTTGCGGACGACAATGAAAACTGGATGCCATTTGAAAAGAAACCATCCTATATGGTAGGAAATATTGTGGAAAAAGGAGAACTTGCTTGTTACAAGCAATTTCTTCTTTTTCCACAATGTTTTCTTGAGTATAAAATCACAGGAACGTAAAATCCCGTATTTGAACGGGAAAGGATTAAAGGGACAAACATGTGGTGTATGCTAAGATTGGACTGCACATATGCGCAGGCTGATTTTTGTGTCTGTCTCCATCCAAAATAGAAATATTCCAGGTTCAGCATGACAAAAGTTAAGGGAAAATGTAATTACACTTAATTTCAGTCGAAAAGGGACATAGAAATACCAAAAGAATTGACTTAGGGCGGCCTCGACTGACTGCGCAAACTGCACAGAATCGCATTTTTTTCGCTCTAGGTATATTTTCAGAATCTAGAATGGGTCATTACCCTTTTTAATACAATCATATAGGAAATGCTTCCTCTACCCCAATCTCTTTTTCAAATACATTTGTTCAACACAAATTCAATGGGGAACTGTTCTTAGGTAAATTGATAAAAAATCTAAAATAGCTCATACATGCTGACTCCTGTTGTATCTCATTTTATATCAATTTCTTATATACGATCTCTGTATACCTGGATCTACGAGCCTTTTCCACACGATCTTTAAGACACTGAGTGAAAAGGCTTTGGAGAACATTGTAGAAAATTCTAAAAATCTTTGTTTCAAGCAATTTCTTCATTATCCACAATATTTTCTACCCCAAAAAGGCAAGTAAATATATTTCCTTTTAAAAAGGCGACCAGCAATATATTTTCGCCCACAACTTGGTTGAATTCGGACCAGTCTAAAATAAGTGTCATTTTTTAAAAACTGGATATATCTACATGTAGATATGATTTTATCTTCTTGGTCCTTTCCTGTTCAATCCCTGTATTTTACGTCCCTGTGTTTTTAAAATTGGGAAAACATTGTGGAAAAAAAGAAGAAATTGCTTGAAATAAGCAATTACTCCCTTTTCCACAATATTTTCTACCCTACTGAATGATTATTTTTCAAATAAAATCAATTTTATATTTTCGTCTGCAAAACCCTTGAATTCGGGTAGGTCTAAAATTGTGCAAGACAATAAAGGGTTAAAACCGAATTGTAAGGGTCATTAAAACAATTAAGAAAGGCGTTCCAATACAATGGAACTTCCTGGTTTAAAGGTTTACGAGATTTAAGAGACATATTGCTTTTTAACCACTTCGTCAGTTTGTTTCTAAAACCTCGTAACTACAAATTGTTATAAGCTGTAGTTACAAGGTTTTGGAAATAAATTGGTGATGAACGGTATGTACAGTCATTTCTCATTAGATCGATGTCGCTGCAATATGTGGCTCTGGGCTTTTTCGTGATATCAGTATTTCGACTTATCAATTTGATTAATTTATATTAATATATTCATATTTAACTCTTTTCTGTTAAATACCTGTTTTTTTATGTCCCTATGATTTTGTACTTGAGAAAACATTAAGGAAAAAGAATAAATTGTAAGAAGCAATTTTTCATTTTTTCCCGCAATATTTTCTACCGCGTAGGGCGGTTACTTTTCAAATTGCACTCAATTTTCATTGGCGTCTGCAACTTCTTTCAAATATGACGAGATAAAAATTTTGACAAAAGGGAAAGGGTTAAGTTTAAGGCTAGTTTATCAGGCCAAAGGACAGAAATCAAGCAGTATTCCTTCATTTTTCTTCTATCAGAAGGACGTAAAAACAGGGATTTACCAGGAAAGGGTTATCTGATAGCTAACCGTCACCATTCATTTTTATAAGGTAACACTTGACCATCACTGGCTAATATTGTTTAAAAGGGTATAAAAGCATGGCATTAGGGAGAATAGCGGCAAACCAAGAATTTTAATTCTGAAAGTTAAAGACACTTTGTAAAACAGCGATAAGCTTTTAAAAATAAAAGCCCATTGTATTATGGCATTCCGTTATTTGATGAAATGCACACTACCTTTAATCACTGGACAAGGTATTTATAAATCAAAGTTTCAGGCATTTTCTTACCATTTAACCCTTTCCTGTGTCTTGAAATTTTAGACTGGTCCAAATTAAAAGAGGTTGCAGACGACATTAAAAACTGGATGCAATTTGAAATGAAACAATCCTATGTTGAAGAAAATATTGTAGGAAAAGGAGAAATTGCTTGTCACAAGCAATTTCTCCCTTTTCCACAATGTTTTCTCAAATATGAAATCACAGCAAAGTGAAATCCCGGGTTTAAAACAGGAAAGGGTTAAGAAAGGTGTTTTTGTCATCGTTCAGTCAGTAAATCGAAGTATAGGTTGGTTTCCGTATGTCTTGGTTCAATGTTTTTTTTTTTAATTATATACTTGTATTTGATTAAACCCATTCCCAAACAATCCCCCCTTTTTACTCTCCTCAAGAAAAGGGCTTCGGAAACATTATTCATAATCCACGATGTTTTCTATCCAAAAAGACGAAAAATTGCCATCATCAGAAGCTACTTTCACTTTGGACCAGTCTCAAATTTTGTAGGGTGGGAATGGGTTAATGCCATCGAGGAATAGACTTTTGCAAGTTCAATGTTCTTTTCTTACGTTAAAGGGACTTGGTATCTGTACCATTGCCTGTAGAAAATAAATTAATTAATAACAAAAATTCGTCCAAATTGAGAGAGGTTGAAGTAACAATTAATTCTTTTATCAGAATGTTTTCTAAAGCTATATCTATTGGTGCGTCAAATTGCAAAATTTTATGATTATGACGAAAAAGAAATCAGGAGTAGAAGTAAGCATCACCAAAATCCCTCTGATGAATTAAAAATGAAAAATAATATTTTGTAATACTTAACGTATAATCATGTTGTAAGTACTTCCTCAAATATATATATTTGTCTACTTACGTCAGTATCACAACAAATCGTCGTTGGGCGTGCAGAAATTACGTTACTGCATGTTGAATAAAGCTGTAGTTACGACACTTTGCTCCCAAAACGACGCAACACGTGCTACATATATAGAACATTGCTCCAAAAAGGAAGTATTTGAGGCAATCTTGGAATTTTTTCAACTAAAAAACATGAACAAGAAATGGGATAGATCACGGATATACCAGGGTCGGTATTTCGCAACTTAACACGTTAATAGTATGGTTACGTGACAGAAGATTCAACCCAGGCAAGCCAGCTCGATCCGTACAAAATAATCTGGGTCGATCATTTCGTCGCTTTCAAGATGATCCGTTTTAGTATCACGAACCACATTTAAAAATAATAATAGTTCTTGTAAATGATACACATTTTTTCTCAAATTTCTGTTTGGTCGACTTAACCCATTACCAGACGAGAAAATTTAGATTTGTCCAAATTGAAAGAATTTGCAGACGAGAATTTAAAGTTGGTGCAAGTTAAAAAGTATTCATCGTTTAGGGTAGGAAACATCGTGGACATTGAAGAAATTGCTCGTTACAAAAGTTTCAACCCAGGCAAGCCAGCTTAATTCGTACAGAACGATTTCTTTATTGTCCACAATGTTTCTCAAAGCCTTTCCTCGGGTGGGGGTCTAAAAGCACCATTGTGTGTGAATGGGTTAAAGGAAGCAAAATGCTGTTAGCGCTGTAATCGCTCAACCCACCCCAGCCCTCAAACCAAAAGAGTGGTTTTATCTGATTTCGATAACATTATACTTTTGCGGTTGACATATGGCGACTGTCAATCGATCAATATTCAAATCATTCATTAAGACCGGGGGTGAATTTTGAACTCAGACATTAGCCGATACTTCTGTGAAACATGTTCATGGTTTGTTGACGTTAACGTCTTGCTACAGGTTATTTAAGCTGTGGTTATAACGTTTAGGTCGCCAACAAACTATTTACTCTTAATAAACTCCAAAAGTTGTATTATTTCTGGGCCTGGTCGTCCGTCCGTCCGTCCGCCCGTCCGCCCGTCCGTCTCTCCCTTTGTCTGTTCGTTGGCAACTTCTTCTACAGTTTCAGTATGTATGAAATGAAAATTGTCAAATTAAATCCTCATGATGTTTAGTTATGCACACAACAAAAATTATTTTGATCCGCCGAGTCGCTTCAGAATGAACCAATAGCTGGCCTCGCCCACAGACTCCCTAAGCTCCGCCTATTAACTCCAACAAGAAGTTCCAGTTCGATTTTTAACGGCGTTATTTTTCAAAATTTTTGGCCAGTAGCATGTAACAAAACAGTAAAATGGTTGGTTTGTGACCTAAACGTCGTAACTATAGCTTGAAGAAGCTTACGACATTTAAGTCGCCAAACCAACAATAAAGGTTAACAAAATGGTGGTGTTGATAAGCTCAGATCCAGGCTTAAAAAATTATTTGATTGAACGGTTGATTCCTTGTTTGACGGCCGCGATTGGTCAATTTTCTGCCCTTGACTTAGCAAAATAGCGTAAAACTGTAGTGTTTTGTTTGCGCAGCTCCTCCTACAGTTTCAATAGGAATGAACCGAAATTTGCAACAATGAATTTCTATGATGTTTAGTTCTGCATACCGAAAATCATTTTGATCTTTTGAGTCGTACCCGTATTATTTGCCCTCGATTTAGCTAATAAGGCGAAATTCTTAGTGCTTTTTGTGTTCGTAAGTCCTCCTACATTGTATTATCGGCATGGACTGAAGTTTGCCACACTGAACCCCTATGTTGAATGTCTAGCTGTGCATAGAAAAAAAAGAAACATCTCGTGTAAATATCTGACGTTCTTTTAGCAAAATAGTTTAATTATTATTTAATTATTAATGATTAATTATTTGTTTCACTGATAAGCCCCTTCTGGCGTATATGCGCCGCTTTGCAAAGCTCTTGTTAGTTACACGTTACAGTCAATAGATTTTGAAATACTATGTCTTTATGTCTAAGTAGACATCCTGCGAAGTTCAATGGTAGTGGCCGGCTATACGTAAATTGGTTTTACGTCCGGGGCGGAGGATCATTCTATCATGAAAAAATTGAACGCGGAACTATTTGTAAGCTTGCGCAAAAAGGATTTTCATTTAGGAAATGAAGAGAATAATTCATCAAGATGTGAAACTAAAAACTTGATTACACTGTATGAATCCGCGAATTTTTATGTTCATACTTCAATCATAACAAAAACTTATCTCATCACTTCTTATGATTAGATGCCATCAAATAAAAAAAGCAAAATTTTACTAGCTTTGGTTGAAATTGTATGATTTAACTTAGTGCGCTTGAATACAAAATAGTTCCGTGCTTAAAATTTTGTTCACAACACTATGAAAAGAAAATTTCAGCCTATCAAAACGCTTAAAACTTACGAAACTAAAATTTAATTATAAAAAAATGTCTCAAACGGATAAATGTTTTGTTTTATTAGACACCATTGATATTAGATTATAGGAAATGAAGAGAATATTTTTGTTTTAATGTAGGTATGAAGCAACCAACTTAATTACATTCAATGTGAATCCGCTTCGCGTTACATACAGTGTCTTTGCTTCACACCTCAATGAAAATAAAATATTCTTTTATACTGTCTGGTAGATTATTGAGGTTTCTCGGTTGATTAACACTACAAAATTTCCTCTAGAAACAATGAAATTATGAACTTGAATGATGAACTCTCTAATTTGGCGGCTGTAGCCCTGCTTTCATTCATTTAGCACTCCTGAACGCCATCTCAATAAATAAATCAACGTATTGAAAAGTACTGTAAGCTAGCAAAGCACTGTTTTGTTCAGTAATCTTCTTTGTCGTGATAAAGAACCGAGGTAAAGCAACCAAGGAGTTAACCCATTCCCACACGATTCCTCCTTGTTACGCCCCTCAAGAAGATAGTTGTTGAAAACAATGTGTAAGATGAAGAAATTGCTTGTTACAAGTATTTTTTTTCTTTTCATTTTCCACATTGTTTTCTACGTAGAAAGATGAATATTTTAGAATTTTCAACAATTTGAAATTGTTTTCTTGAACTTCTTTGAAAACTCTGATCAGAGTTAGTTTGAACACGATGTGCTCAAGTAAGCTTAAAATACCTAGGAGATGAACCTGCATGCAGAGTTTGCTGACGCTTTGCTAGCTAAAAAATCGATTATAAAAATTCACATAGAACTCTTTTCGATTATTCCGGTGTAGTTAAAGTCCATAGGCTATAGCTAAGGATTTAGCCCATTCCCACAAACTGTCGCATTTGGACGCTCTCTGGTTAAAAAGGATTTTGAAAACATTGTAGAAAATGAAGAAATTGCATTTCACAAGCAATGTCTTCATTATCCACAATTTTTTTGTCTCCAAAAGATAAAGAATTTTACAATTTAATCAACTGAACATTGTCGTCTACAACTTCTTTATTTGTCTTCTGGTAACAGGTTTACTTGTAAGGAACTTAATTTTGTTGTTACGTGGTAACCATGAATTATACAAAATAGTTTATGACCACAGTCGGTGAAGTTTTTTGCCCAAAATCGAAATAATGATCATCAATCTAAACATTCGTTTCCTGTGTACTGGCTAAAAAATGTCTCGGTGTCACCTCGTGAATAGATACAAAGAGCGGAGAGGGTGGCGCTTCATTAACTGATCGATGCCCCGCCTAGAGACCCCAGACAGATATGTCGACGGGGTTATTGTGCAAAATTTGTTGTCATTTACATTGAAATGAAAAAGTAAAATGGTTGGTTTGCAACATAAACGTCGTAATTACAACTTGAATAATGTTTTCTCTTTTCTCTAAGACATTTGACAAAATATCTAAAGGTGCGATATAGTATGAATAACAATTATACAATTATACAGATATTAACCCTTGCCATGCAGGATAAAATCCTTATCTGAATTTGTATTAAAGATCAAAGGCCTGAAAGCATTGGAAGGACTAGTTAAGGGTCAACTTTGAAAATTAATTTTGTAATCCACTCTTGGTTGTAGAAGACAAACGGGAAGTGTAGACTAAGATCAAACTGCACTTGTGTGCAGGCTGATCTTTGTCTATGCCTTCTGCCAAAACGGTAATATTCCGGGTTCAGCATGACAAGGGTTAAAAGTAATATTTAAAATTTTGCGTGTGTAAATGTGAGCACATATTCGAAGCTTGTGAAAAATATCCGCAAGTCCAAGTATTTCTAGTTTTTCTTTCTTTCACTTTCTCTGCTTGAATTGACCAATCGCTTGCCCCGCCCACTTAGTCCGTTGGTCACGCCTATTTACTCCAACAGGAAGTGTCACTTCGATTTTAAACGGCGTAATTTGCCAAAATTTATGTCCAGTAGCATGCAACAAAAAAGTAAAATAGTTGGTTGGCGAGCTAAACGTCGTAACTACAGCTTGAAAAAGCTGTAGTTACGACGTTTAAGTCACCAAACCAACAAAATTAGGTTAACAAAATGGCTACAATGTCGGAATTAAAAACTCGATACTGGTCTACATGAATTGTTTTATTGGTCGACTGGTTATTAGATTGATTGGTCAATCATTATTTCGAATTGTATTTTTATGCTGTAATAGCGTCGTTTCAGAGAACCTCAAAATACTCCACATTCTCGTGCTTCGCACTCGGGCGTAAAACCAGTGCTAGGATAACTCAATGAACTTGTCAACCCATTCCCACTAGTCAAGTCCGATTCAATGAAGCAGAAAAGTTGTTGAAATCTTTAAAAATATTTGCATATTTGGGTAGGAAACATTATGGATAATGAAGAAATTGCACGTAATAAGTTATTTCTGCTTTTTCCACTATTTTTTCCGAAGCGTTCATATTAATGGGTTTTTAAATGCGTAATTGTGTGGAAAGGGGTTAACGACCACAAAAAACGTGATTACATCCCTTATTCAACTCCAGAAAATGTACCAAAAGCGGAAGGGCTAGACCCTAGCTGCCTGCGCAGTCTTCCCCCGATTCGCTCGTTTTTGCACGACAGTCACGTCTATTAACTTATAAAGTATATTTTAAAGTTCATAACCAGTGTTCATAATAGCTGTGATGTATTGTGCTGAAGCCAGGTAATAACCTGTCCTTTTTGCTAGAAAAAGGTCACGTCGGGGGTTTTTGTGGCTCAGTTCTGGGGGCAATCCCGAACTCTTCACTTTTCAAAGACAAGATAGTTCATTGGTCCCACATTTGTCGAGTTGTGTAAAATTGGGAGATATTTAGTAGACAGTCCAGAGGTCCGTGCTTTTCGTCGAAATGATTGATTGATTGAATGGGGTTTAACGCCACTTTTAACAGTATTTCAGTTATATCGCGGCGGCTGGAGCACCTAACAATGGATTCCTGGTATTTCTCACATCAGTGCTACCACTACATCCTTTATTAGCCTCCAGCTGCTATCCCATTTAGGTTACGATTATCCACCCATTTGTGAGAGACAATGTCGGAAAGAATATGTGTCGCCGCCGGGGATCGTATCCAAGACATCACCATGATTGAAGATTAGGAGTCTGACGCGCAAACGACTGGCGGCGGCTCGTGGAAATGAAAAATCCTGCTAAATTTTGTAGTGTCATAAAGAACGTTTTTTGTTATTTTAAATGAAAACATTCGACGTCGTCAAGGCTACTCGTTTAAGCCAATGCTGAGTACGCTTAAATTCCTCATTTAGAATTCTTAAGAATGTTATGTAGCGGCTTAAAAATTTTAATCTAAAGAACGCTTTATCTTAAAAATCTAAATAAGAATCTTAAGAATCTCGACGAAAAGAACGCACATCTGGTCTACTAAGCCGAATGATTGACGGGTCCCATGGACAAGCCCACTGACTCCAACAGGGACTTCCACTTAGATATTAACCCTTGTCATGCTGTATAAATTACCTTACCGAAATGCTGTCAAATCAAAGGGCTAAAAGCACTGATAGAACCTGTTGTTTAAAAATCAATATTTCTTTTAGAAATCAACTTCATAAACAGCTCTGGCAGGAAAAGTACACGCAGGAGGTGTAGACTAAGATCAGCCTGCACATAAGTGCAGTCTGATCTCAGTCTACACCTCCTGCCAAAGCCGAAATATTCCGGGTTCAGCATGACAAGGGTTAAACGGCGTTATCTTGATAAATTTATCGGTAGTAACTAAAATGTAAAATGGATGGTGGACGATATAAAGATCGAAACTACAGTTTGAATAAGCTGTAGCTACGACGTTTAAGTCGCTATACCAACAAAAATGTCGGCTAATGTCGAAGTTCAAAGTTCATTTAAGAGATGAAGAGAATATTTTTTGTTTTCATGGAGGTATGAACCGAAAAAACTTATCACACTGTATGAATACGCGTATGAATACCTGCATGAAAACAAAAAAATATTCTCTTCATTTCTCATAATTTAATAGCATCGAGCGAAAAAAAAAAAACCAAACAAACAAAAGCTTTACAAATTATTATACCTTTATGTATGGTACTATTTTATGCGGAAGTATACAATATCGCTGCGTGCTCAAAATTTGTTCATGGAGTTATGAATTATTTTTTTTCGACCAATCAGAACGCTCGTTTTTGATAGACGAAACTAAAGATTAAATTATAACCTGTCCAAATGAAGGATTTAATTCTTTGATTGATAGACGCGAGCCGTCTATTTGTTAACCGTTTACCACAATGAAAATTTATGGACTGCTCCAATTAAATAAGTGTCACATGATATTATCAATTTGAAAGAATTCGAAGTATCTTTGTCTCTTTAGGTAAAAAACAAAGTTGAAAATTAAGAAATCGCTAGTAAAAAGCGATTTCTTCATTTTTACCTTGTTTTTGAACCCTTTCCTGTTCAATACCTGGTTTTTACGTCCCTGTGATTTTATATTTGAGAAAACATTGTGGGATAAGAAGAAATTGCTTGAAACAAGCAATTCCTTTTTTTTCCACAAATATTTTCTAACCTGTTTGTAAGTTACCTTTCAAATTGCACTCACTTTTGTTTGTCGTCTGCAACTTCTTTCAAATTGAACAAGTCTAAAATTTTGAAAAACAGGAAAGGGGTAATGTCTTTTCATGAGGGGGGTGGGTAAAAAGCGGAATTGTGTGGGAATGGGTTAGGCCTCTGCTTCTCTCTTGGATATCTGGAAGATTATACTGGGTGGCATTAAACCATATACTAACGAGGTCTTGAAATGGCCCAGTGTTTCAGTTACGAATCGAAGAGAATAGTTTTTCTTTCATGGAGTAAAAAACTAGCAATCTAATCGCATTGTATGAATATGGTTCATAAACAAGTTTGATTAGGTTTTAGTTTCACACCGTGATTAAATAAATTATAATTAACCAATCGCTTGGGCCGCCCAATGATTCCTTTGGCCTCGCCCTGTGCCTCCGACCAGAATATTCACCTCTATTTTCACTGGCGTTATTTCACAAAATTTATGGCCAGTAGCATGTTGAAATTAAGTAAAATGGTTGGTTGGCGATCTAAACGTCGTAACTACAGCTTGCTGTAGTTACGGCGTTTAAGTCGCCAAACCAACAAAATTGATTCACCAAAATGGCGGCCAATGTGGGAGTTCAAACTGAATTTCAAGTCTAGATAAATGATTTCCATGGTCGACTGATTATCTGATTGACAGCCGCGAGTGGTCAATAAAAATAACAAAATGGTATTGTACTTGAAATTGGTCTTATTTTCTTTTTCCTCTAATCTATTTCGAATCAAACTCGCAAATCGTCGTTGTGCGTGCAAAATGTTGTAACTACGGCTTGAATAAACCTGTAGATACGACAATTTCGCACCCACCGACGAAATGTTTTCTTAATTCCTTTTTACGGAGAGCAAACAATAAATTTACCTATGATATTGTAAAGGTCTGGATTAAGTTATATGGACTAATATTTTAGTAAGGACAGGGTAAAACCCCTTTCCGAAATTTTACTTCCTGATCCACAGACTATTATAAAAAGGACAGCCCGAGGTTTAAACGTTCAGAATTGTGCACAGAGATCTGTTATAGAAAATGGGAACATTTAAAATTGTATGCTTAATGTTTTGTTCTTGTTTAATACTATGCAGTGGTAAGTACCATCTGCGCTATTTCCTTAAAAAAATAAGTTAGTCAAATAAATGATAATGATAATAAGCAAAGAAAGAAAGAAAGGAAAAATGATAAATGACCGGAATACATAGATGAAAAAAAATACACTAGTGTTCAGTTTGTCCCCTTATTCACTTTTTTTTTCATTTTATCTCTACATAAAAACGTTTTGATATTTTCAGTTTTCTTTCCGGGAATAAAATCTACTTTAACCAGCAAAAGGAAACACGCACGCACAACCAAACACACTCAAAACATAACAAACAAAAAAATAAATTGTCATAATTTTTAACAATTAAATCATTATCTTTTGTCTTTATCGTTTTTTGTTATCTTTTTTTTTTCTTAGTGAAAATGTACAGGTTCAAAGTTTTCACTAACAATTAAAAAAGGGAGGGAAACTGTTATGTGTGAGAAAGGGAAAAATATAGAAAATAATAAAAATAAATGTACACTGCTGTTATATTTTGTTTTAACTGGCTCAGATTGTTCTACATATTTTATACATGTGATATTAGGCAATATAAATCGATTATTATAGGTCATTGGTTTCTTAACCCATAAACTTTATATTGTCGTCTTCTAATTCTTTCAATTTGGGTCAGTCTAAATTTAGCCGTCCGGTAATGGGTTAATTGTATTGAACACGTTTGAAAAATAATTTATCGCTTTTGATATCAAACTTAAGCATTTGGATTTATATAGATATTTCTACCCATACATGCAATATTTGATGAATAGCCAAATTGCATGTATTCGATTGGTGAATATCATTATATTCCGTGCGAAATAAATGAATAGACGTAAGAACGCTTAAAAAACGACGAAAGAGAGAATGATTGAAAGAAAATGAGTAAATGAAAAAATCGACCTAATGTATGCAGATAGAGCTAAAGTCATTGTAGCATTTTTCCTCGCCGATTCTTCCCTCACTCAAGATAGGCAATGGTTTCTTTGTTCTTTTCTTAATTTTTATACTTTGTTTTTATTCGATTTTTGTATATATCGATGGTCAGGGCGAAACAGTTGTAACTGCCTAAATGTTTATAGGCAGTTACAATGCTTCGCATAGACCAATTGATTTACTCTATTCGATTGATAAGACATTATAATTAATCAAGTGTTTAAAAGAAATTATTTTAATTTTCATCAAATCAATAGAACGATTGAACTTTGCAAACGCACGTACAGGTTAAACTTTTAGGTGTGACTGGGTCATTCGCAAGCGCGTGTTTATTCAGATCACGTCGATGCAACGCTATAGTGGGTAAACTGTAGGAATTGTGTGACAAATATATTTTCTATACAGATATAATGCTTATCGATATGGTGAAGTCACTGTTGGGAGAATATGAAAAGTATATTGTCTGTACAGATATAAGCGATTATCGTTTTAGTGGGTACACTGTGGGGAGTGTTGACAAGTATACTGTTTATACAGAGGCTATCGCTCATCGCTTTGGTCGGTAAAGTGTGAGGAGTGTATGCCAAGAATACTGTCTGTACAGAGGCTATCGCTCATCGCTTTAGTGGGTACACTCTGGGGAGTTTATGACAAGTATACTGTCTGTACAGAGGTTATCGCTTATCGTCTTAGTAAGTACACTGTAGGGAGTGTATGACAAGTATACTGTCTGAACAGATATGAGAGTTTATCGCTATAGCGGGTACACTGCAGGGAGTGTATGACAAGTATACTGACTGTACAGATATTAGACCTTATCACTATAGCGGGTACACTGTTGGGAGTGTATGGCAAGTATACTGTCTGTACAGATATTATAGCTTATCGCTATAGCGGGTACACTGTGGGGAGTGTATGATATGTATACTGTCTTTACAGATATCATACTACCTTATCGCTATAGCGGGTACACTGAGGGGAGTGTATGACAAGTATACTGACTGCACAGATATTAGAGCTAATCGCTATTGTGGGTACACTGTAGGGAGTGTATGACAAGTATACTGTCTGTACAGATATTATAGCTAATCACTATAGCGGGTACACTGTAGGGAGTGTATGCCAAGAATACTGTCTGTACAGATATTATAGCTTATCGCTATTGTGGGTACACTCTAGTGAGTATATGACAGGTATACTGTCTGTACAGATATAAGAGCTCATCGCTATTGTGGGTAAACTGCGGGGAGTGTTTGACAAGTATACTGTCTGTACAGATATTATAGCTTATCAATATAGCGGGTATACTGTAGGGAGTGTATGACAAGCATACTGTCTGTACAGATAATATCGCTTATCGCTATTGTGGGTACACTGCGGGGTGTGTATGAAAATTATAATGTCTCTACTGACGTTATCAATTATCACTATAGAGGGTACACTATAGGGAGTGTATTACATATATACTGCCTGTACAGATGTTTTCGCTTATTGCTATAGTGGGTAATGTATGAGTAATGTATGACAAGTATACTGTCTGTAAAGATATCATCGCTTATTAATATAGTTGTCAAACTGTGGGGAGTGTATAACAAGTATACTGTCTGAACAGATGTTTCCCCTAATCGCTTTAGAGGGTACGCTGCGGGATGTGTATGAAAAGTATTATGTTTGTACAGATGTTTTTGTTGATCTTTATAGTGGGTACACTATGGGGAGTATATCACAAATATACTGTCTGTCTAAATGTTTTCGCTTATAGCTAGGGTGGGTACACTGCAGGATTATATGACAAGTATACTGGAGGTACACTGACGGGAATGTATCATAAGTATATGAGGGGAGTATATGACAAGTAAACTTCCTGTACAGAAGTTATTACTTATAGCGATATTTGGGGACACCAAGGAGAGTACCGGTGTACAAGTGTACCGGCTGTACAGATCTTATCGTTTAACGATATAGTGCGGCCACTGAGGGGAGAGTACGACGAGTCTACAGTCTTGGCAGAGGCTATCGCGTATTTCTAAAGCACGAGCTACTGTGGAGAATGAATATTAAGTCTACTCTTTGTAAATTGGTGTAGCGGGGACCACCTTGGGAAATCTAGGTCAATTCTACGCTTTGTAAAAAAGTTTTCGTTAATTACTTTAGCGGTGACGACTTTGGAAGTCTTTTTCAAGTCTAATCTTTGTAAAAGGGTTATCGTTAATTGCTGTAGCGGGGACCACTGTGGGAAGTGATTGTGAAGTCTACTCTTTGTAAAGAGAGTTTCGTTGATTGCCGTAGCGAGGACCACTGTTGGGAGTGATTAGCAATTCTACTCTTTGTTAAGGGTTATCGCTATAGTGGGAGCCAGTTTTGAAGTTGCATGATAAGTCTACTTTCTGTACAGGAGTTGTCGTTATCACTTTATATGGGGCAAATATTGGGAGTGTATATCAAGTGTGCTCTCAGTACAGAGGTTGTCGACTATCGCTTATCGTGTCACAGTTTGGGGTGTATAACAAGTCTACCCTGTTTCCATAAAGCATGGGAAGGCTCTGTGGGATCTTTTTCAAGCTATAGTTACGACGTTTTAAGCCCCTAAGCAATAATTTGCTTTTCGTGATACGTTCCTAAACATAAATGATACATACTCAGGTCGATTTATATCTCAGTCAATCTGCCCTGTAGGAGGTTTTTTGGCGTGGTCAGCAATCCGTTAACCCTTTTCCACATAAGTAAATTTTAGACTGGTCCAAATTGAAAGGAAATGCTTACAACATTTTTACTTGATGATTTTTTTAAACGGTCTTTTGTGGTAGAAAAGATTTTGAATAATGGAGAAATTGCTCGTGACAAACATTTTTTTCTCCCTAAGCAGGTGTGGGCACGCAATCCGTCAGTTGCCTTCTCGCGATGTGCTAGTGGGGAAAGGGCGTGGCTAACAATCTGTCAATTGACCAATTGCTGGCCCCGCCCACTTACTCCCTAGGCCCCTCGATTTTAAACGGTGTTATTTTTTGTAGAATTTATGACCAGCAGCATATAACAAAAAGGTAGAATAGTTAGTTGACGACCTAAACGTCGTAATTACAGCTTGAAAAAGTTGAAAATAGTTGAAAGCTCAGGTCTGGACTTAATGAATGATTTGATTTGTCGGTTTATTCCTTGATTATTATAGCTAGTATATAAATCGTCCAACATTGACTCAGAGCCGCCGTCAAAGTGCAGTCGGTAGCGCGTCAGACTTCCAATCTTCAATCATGGGATGTCATGGGTTCGATCCCCGGCGGCGGCGGCACATATCCTTTCCGACATTTGTCTCTCACCAATGGGTGGATAATCGTAAACCTAAGAGGGATAGCAGCTGGAGGCTAGGAAAGGATGTAGTGGTAGTACTGGTGTGAGAAATACTAAATATTCGTTGTTAGGTGCTCCAGCCGCCGCGATATGACTGAAATACTGTTATAAGTGACGTTAAACCCCATTCAATCAATCAACCAACATTGACTTAAATGTCAGAGGTTAATATTTCAATTTGTCGATTCACGAATAGAGCTATGATTAATGTTATTATAGCTAGTGTTATATAGTTACGACGCATAAATCGCCCAACATTGACTTAAATGTCAGAGTTCAATATTTCTCTTCAATTCCATGGACGTTTCAAATGCTCAATCGTATCTTATCGGCAGAGACGATTCTTCGATTGCGACCCATTTCAAAACACGCCGTTTATTTTCCTTCATTTCCCAAATTCTAGGAACTCTGTATGGGCCTTCCTGTTTCAGGTAGTCAAACTCCAGGAACCTTTTAATAAATAGAACTTACTTCATTTTGGCTAATTCACAACTATACAAATCGGGATTGGTCTTTCAAATCAAATATCTTGATAAATCGAATAGTTCCTAACAAGGAAGTAGCCTACAAATCCTTCATATCGAAAGTACTAGTAACGATATACTAGTATATATACGACTTTTCAGAATAGACGAACCTTGCGGAATTTCACAATTTAGAAAACTTTATCCTTAAGTCCTCAAACAACAACAACAACAACAACAACAAAATCAAGTCATGTCATACTAAACCCGTAGTAGTCCTGTTTTTGGAGGGGTTGTAGACAAAGATCAACCCTCACAAGTATGCAGTCTGATCTAAGTCCACGTTACCCTTTTGTCACTTTCAACACATCTTTATTATCATTAATATTATTAATTGAAAATAATATTCAACAGATATATTGATTTCTCACGTTTTCTTCCATCCCTTTAATTCGAATGGAATTCTGAAAAGGATTTTTATTCAGCATGACCAGGCTTATGAACGCTCGATTATCACATTCCGGGACTGACTACAATGTGCTTTGATATTGTTCAAAGAGTGAATAATGTTTCTTTTAATAATAGAAATAACCCTGTTTGTCTTGACAACAGCAAACTCAGGTTACAACGATACTTATAGAACACAAAAAAGTATTATGTTTTAGTTGTAATACAAAACCTTGTATTGGATTCGAGCCGCGTTGAGAAATTCGGATAGTTCACGAGACACCGAAAGTCGAATAAAATATCAAATTTTCGGACGCGGCTCGAATCCCATACAAGATTTTGTGTCACTACAATACGGAACCCCTAAAGTGAAATTCCATACTTTTATTTTAATATGCAAATGATCCAAATTAATTCGTAATTACAAAATACTCTTCAAACTCAACAATGCCTAGATAAATGTCCGCCAATTTGAGAGTCTAAAAGTTTACTTTCAATCTAAACGAGTGATTTTATGGACCGACTGGTTAGCCGCGATTGGTCAATTGTATGTAGAGATTGAATGCAAGAGCTTACTTCTTTCGCCACAATATAATTAGAATGAATAGATACAGTTAATCTACTCTTTAAGCGAATAGTTCCATTAAGCGATCACATTCTAGTACTATAGAATAATTGCTTTAAGTCAGCTTGATATCATTTAAATCTTTTGTTCTTGATATTCGTTAGAATTGACCAATCGCGATTGTCAATCAATTAAACATTCGACCAATGAAATAATTCATTTAGACCAGCATTGAGTTTTGAACTCGGACATTTTCCTCCATTTTCTAGCCTTTTGGTTGGATTGGGACTTAAACTTAATTTCAGCCTTTTCAAGCTGTAATTATAATATTTAGGTCGCCAACCAACTATTCAACTTTTTTGTTAGGTGCGACTTGCTATAAAATTTGCAAAACAACGCCGTTTAAAATTGTAGCGGGGCTTCCTGTTGGAGTCGATTTCGTAATTACGAAATAATTTGAATTAATTGCATACTAGAAAAAGCTCTTGAATGTCACTTTAGGGGTTCCGTACTACAACAAGATGTTATAACGTTTTATTCATACTAAACAGCTAATGCAATTTGTCTAAATTAACCCATTCCAACACAACAAAATTTTAGACTGGTCCAAATTGAGAGAAGCTGCAGACGACAATTTAAATTTGATGGAATTTTAAATTTGCCAGTATTTTGGGGTAGAAAACATTGTGGATAATGAAGAAATTGCTTGATACAAGCAATTTCTTCATTTTCAACAATGTTTTCCAAAGCTTTTTTCTTGAGGGGCGTAAAAAGGAGGGCTTGAGTTGGAATGGGTTAAATCGATTTTCTTAGCGTGACGTCATTTTGCCGCGAAATGACGCCAGGTAGCCATATTCGGTAGGTATATTTTAGCGTTATATACGATTATCGCTAATACTGATGACTTTTCTTACAAATAGGCTGAGCCGGGACCACGAAACCAACTTCTATTTGTATACATATCGTAGCAGATCGAGACTGTTAGAGGAAAAAAAATTAAATCATTCATTCATACCGTATATTAATCTTAAAAAATACTTTGGACGCTTACCAGCCATTTTGCTTTTTTTTTTTACTTAAGAGATGAAGAGAATAGTTTTTGTTTTCATGGAGGTATGAACCGAAAAAACTAATCACACTGTATGAATACGCGAAGCGGATTCATACATTGTGTGATTAGGTTTTTCGGTTCATACCTCCATGAAAACAAAAAATATTCTCTTCATTTCTTATAATTTAATAGTATCGAGCCAAAAAAGCAAAAAACTTACATCTTTTGATACCTTTTTGTATGGGACTATTTTGTGTGGAGGCATACAAAATCACTGCGTGCTCAAAATTTTGTTCATGGAGGTATGAATTCAATTTTTCGACCAATCAGAACGCTTGTTTTTGATAGACGAAACTAACAATTAAATTATATGTTACTGACCTTAAATCTTTCAAAATAATTCAATCGAATATCATTGTCGAACTTCCTGTTGGAGTTCATTAGACGGGACTAAAATGACCTTCAATTGACAGCCCAACAATTTTTCACGAGTCATTATGACGAAGATTTAGGTGCGTTTTTTTCCCAAAATTATACTGAGATAAAGTTCCCAAAAGTTGTCGTATCCCGGAAGAGTAGGTATTGTTAATACTTTCAGTAATTTATCACTTTTTATCTAGATTAATACACCATCAGCGGGTTATCTATAGCCAACACTGTGACATCACATATGAATCCCATTCGAAATTAGACTATTTCCCGAAGTGGCAACGTATAGACTTGGGATGAACTATGTGGTATTTATAAGCTCACCAGAATCTCAAACCCCCTTTTGGTCTGAATTTCTGAAAATATAATGCTCGATCTACTTTATTCTGGTTTTATTTGGATCTGATCTCTTTCACAATTGAGCCTATGCGTGACATTTCCAACCATTTCGCATGTGCGTGACACGCACATATTGAGCACCCTGGACAGCAATTCAGGGCAATTTGAATATTCGCTGATTGTTTAAAGAAGCTTTGGGTCAGTATCTATCTACATATTGCATAGTGAAGACTCTGATCAGACTGTGTGGATGCACAGGCTGATCTGAGTCTTTACTTGGCGCACATGTGTAATGTTTGCGCATGCGATCAATTGTCCATTCGCTGGCCCAGCCAACTTACTTTGCTGCTCCCCGCTAAAATTGACTCCGACAGGAAGTTCCGCTTTCGATTTTAAACGGAGTTATTTGACAAAATTTATGGCCATGAGCATGTAATACAAAAATAGAAAACTTGGTTGGCGACATAAAAGTCGTAACTACAGCTAGAATTAGCTTTAGTTACGATGTTTAAGCGTCCAAATCAACAAGAAAGTTTAATAAAAAAGGGCGGTCAATGTTTAGGTTCAAAACTCATTTCTGGACTCAATGAATGAACTAATTGTTCGACTGGTTATTTGATTAACATTCGCGATTGGTTAATTAACGGGGTCACTAACGTCCAACAGCTTGATTAAGCTGTAGTTTAGACGCTTACGGAGCCAAGCGACAAAAATACTTTACCCATTAACACACAAACCTGCCTCACAAGAAAACATCTCTGGAAAACAATGTGGAAAATGAAGAAATTGTTTGTCATAAGCAATTTCTGCATTATCCACATTTTTTCTAAGAAAGTCAAAGATTTTATAAAGAATCAAAAAATAATTCTTTTTTTTCTGTAACTTCTTCCAATTCATTTTCATTTTCATTCTATACAGGACGTCATACTGTGAATGAACGTGATTAGAACGGTAAAGAAAAAGGAAATATAATTAGGAAAAAAATCTTTTTATCTTATCGGCTTTATTTAATAAAAATGTAGGTATATATAAATGGAACACTAAGTAACGAAAGCGCTCCGAAATCTTGTATTTTTCCTCATTGCGGTGGAAAATTTAAATATTCCACTCGACCTTCGGTCTCGTGAAATATCAAAGATTTCCTCCGCAGCTCAAAGCAGATACAATATGTTGTATCACTGTCGTAACATAGTATTCCCTTTGTATTTTGCCAAGAAATGTCGTTTCCTTTTTCGGTCAAACCTATCTTGTTGGTCAGTGGGCGTGGTCAGCGATCTGTCTATTACAGGAATTGGTATAGGTATTTAAGAGATGAAGAGAATATTTTTTGTTTTCATGGAGGTATGAACCGAAAAACCTAATCACACTGTATGAATACGCCAAGCGGTTTCATACATTGTGATTAGGTTTTTCGGTTCATACCTCCATGAAAACAAAAATTATTATCTTCATTTCTTATAATTTAATAGCATCGAGCGAAAAATGCAACAACTTAACAAATTTTTATACCTTTTTGTGGTGAACTATTTTGTGCGGAAGCATTCAAAAAGGCTGCGTACTCCAATTTTTTTCGTGGAGGTATGAATCAATTTTTTCGACCAATCAGATCGCTCGTTTTTTTGATAGACGAAACTAACAATTAAATTATTGTTAGTTGTTGAGGAAAAACTCCAGATTTTACTTCGTAAGGATCATTTTCAGTAAATAGACGATGGCGCGTGGATTTGGAATCTAGGAAGTTATAAAATTTTCCGAAAACAAGAACTTCCAATCCATGTACAGTGTGTTCACACAAAATTTGCCCCCCCCCCTCCCCCTAAAAAAATAATATGGTACGGTTTTATCCCCGCTTAATCAGTTTTATGGCATAACGTCGAAGGAAGTACGATTTTTTTTAAACACATTCCCACACTGTGACGCTTTTGAACACCACCTCAAGGAAAAGAACTGAGAAAGCATTGTGTTAAATGAGGAAATTGCTTGTCACAATTTCTTCATTTTACTCTATGTTTTCTACCGAGAGAGTTGAAATCAAAGTACCGAAAGTACTGTAAGCTAGCAAAGCATGGTTGAATTTAGAAAACGTTTCCTTGTTGGGTAGAAAACATTATGGACATTGAAGAAGTGCTTTTACGAGCAATTTCTTCATTGTCCACAATGTTTTCCATAGCCTTGTTCTGAAAGCGGCATAGATTGGGAATGGGTTAGATAGCGTGCTTTTGACAGAGTTCAATACAATATGAATAGAGTTTGCAATATTCCTGAAATACACGAGAACTACTTTTAATGGCGTAGACATTTAATGGATTTAGTGGTTTAGCCTCCAATGGCAGTTTGCACTCGTTGAACTTTAAGACGACCTCAAAATTTCGTCTGTTATCTTAAGCTATCAAAGCTGTCGCTTTGCTAGCTAAAAACGTAAGATTTTATGAACTTTAACATGTCGCCTGCAACTACTTTCAATTTGGACCAGTCTATTTTTTTCTTGTGTGGTAATGGGTAAAAATTTTTCGATAGATTACCGAGATATCTCGGTAGATTATCACTAGTAGGTTTCGCCGAAAAACATTGAAATTATCAAAATGGTACACTCACTGCTTTGGTCGATTTAGCCCCGAGGTGCGTTCTTTTCGTCGAGATTCTTAAGAATCTTATTTAGATTTTTAAGATAAATCTTTCTTTAGATTAATATTTTTAAGCGGCTAAATAAGAATCTTAAGAATTCTTAATGAGGAATTTAAGCGTACTCAGTATTGGCTTACACAAGTAGCCTTGACGACGTCGAATATTGTCAGCCAAAATAACAAAAATCGTTCTGTATGACGTCTCAAA
The DNA here is from genome assembly GCA_946902895.1 of Fragum fragum. NCBI lineage: Eukaryota > Metazoa > Mollusca > Bivalvia > Cardiida > Cardiidae > Fragum > Fragum fragum. The sequence continues at coordinate 57,494,937 of OX336370.1, read as the reverse complement.
AATCTTATTTAGCGTGATTTTTCATCTCGACAAAAATAATATACCCCCTCCCCCCACCCCCAATGAAAATATAGTTTATGGCGCAAAATATCAGTTTGGGTGACATTTTGTAGTCATACGGGACCTTAACCCTTTACTATTTTGCAAAATTTTAGACCTGTCCAAAATCAAAGGTTTTGCAGACGGCAATAATAAATTAATTTTATTTGAAAAATAATCTTTCAGTAGGATACAGAAAATATTGTGTAAAAAGAAGACACTGCTTGTTACAAGCAATTTCTTTTTTTTCCACAATGTTTTCTCAAGTATAAAAACACAGGGACGTAAAAACCAGGGATTTAACAGGAGAAATTTCTGTAGTGAGTTTAGAATTTCATGTTGTCGGCAGCTGCAAATTTTGTAGCTGCAAGTTAATCAAGAGCAAAAATGTGCGTCTTAATCCTTTCCTGTACAATTCTTTGTTTTCACATCCCTGTGAATTTATACTTGAGAAAACAGTGTGGGAAAAGAAGAAATTGCTTTTAACAAGCAATTTCTTCTTTTTCAACAAAATATTTTCTACCCAACTCAATGGTTATTTTTCAAATTAAAACCACTTTGAATTTTCGTCTGCAAAACCTTTGAATTTGGACAGGTTCAAAATTCAGGAAAACATGAAAGGGTTAAACTACGTCTTAAACTACGGCACATAATTTGAGAAGTTATATTGCCCACCGTCTTGAAAATAAATCTAGCATGATTTGGAGTGGAAAGATAGTGGCTTTATTTCTATCTTGCTAGCAAAAAGACTTAAAGAGAATAAAATCTAATATTCTGTTGTTTAAGCTTGTAACTACTTATCAGTTTCAACAAGAATTTTAACTAAAGCCTCGAATTTCAATAAAACACCAAAGTCTATTATGGATGAACTGTTATTGATCTATTAAGATGGGGAAAATGCTTTCTAGCTCTGAAAAATGACTCTAGAATAGCTAGCAAAGATAAGTCTCTCTCAACTTTTTATAATTTAATTGTTAGTTTCGTCTATCAAAAACGAGCGATCTGATTGGTCGAAAAATTTAATTCATACCTCCATGAACAAAATTTTGAGTACGCAGCCATTTTGAATGCTTCCGCACAAAATAGTTCACTACATAAAGGTATCAAAATTTGTTAAGTTGTTGCATTTTTCGCTCGATGCTATTAAATTATAAAAAATGAAGAGAATATTTTTTGTTTTCATGGAGGTATGAACCGAAAAACCTAATCACACAATGTATGAATCCGCTTCGCGTATTCATACAGTGTGATTAGGTTTTTCGGTTCATACCTCCATGAAAACAAAAAATATTCTCTTCATCTCTTAAGTGAAGATCTGATAGGCTATTAGATACATCTTTATCCCATAGTAACTTGATATATTCCATAGGCTCGAATCGCAATTAACGTAAGATTTTAAAGTTGGGCATCCGATATTTTTCTAATAAGACCTATGAAGGAGATGCCCATTCGAGGCTGTTACTAGAAAGTATTTTTCCGATCTTTTTCTAATAAGACCTATGAAGGAGATGCCCATTCGAGGCTGTTACTAGAAAGTATTTATAGCTTCCTTTGAAATTGCATCAATATTTAACCCATTACCATACAATGACACTCTCTGACACCGTGAAGAAATATGACCATGGAAAACTTTGTTGGAAAAGGAAGGAGTAAATGCTTGTAACAAGCAATTTCTCTTTTTCCCACAAGGTTTTCCATAACCATATTTCTTCTTGGCGTCAAAATGCTTGACAGTGTAGTAATGTGTTTAGCAACAATTAAACAAATCTATTTGACAGAAGAAAAAAATGCACAAGTTCTTATGTTGTACAGATAGAGAAATTAAAACTTATAATACATAGGTTAAGAGGAGTGTCGACTGAATAACTTGCGGACCGTATTTCATACTTTAAATCTGGTCCATTTTTGCATAGCACTGCAAATGCAACGTGCACCTATTTATGATAATGATACAATGTTATCTTTTATTTATGTCAAACAACGTTTCTACAAAAGATAAAACACCCTAACAAAGTTCGTCCTGATAAATATTTGAAAGCTTTTTTTAACTAACCCATTACTACACAATCCCGACTTTGCGCCCCCCTCCCCCGAAAGTTGTTCAGAAAACAGTTTAGTATAGGAAGAAATCATTTGTTACAGGCAAGAATCGCCGTTGTTAACCAAAGAATTAATCGACCAATCAGATCATTCATTTAGACTGGAAGTGAACTGTGAACGGTATTTATGATTAGTTGATCGATTGAATGGGCTTCAACGCCACTTTTAACAGTTTTTCAGTCATATCGCGGCAGCACCTAGCAATGTTTTCCTGGTATTTCTCACACCAGTACTACCACTACACCCTTTCCTAGACTCCAGCTGCTATCCCACTCAGGTTTACGGTTATCCACCCATTGGTGAAAGACAAATGTCGGAAAGGATATGTGCTGCCTCCGGGGATCGAATCCATACGGTATTTATGTACAGAATTTTCGTTGGTTTGGTGACTTAAACGTCGGAACTAAAGTTTATTCAAGCTGTACTTACGTCACCAACCATCAATTTTACCTTTTTAATACAAATTACTGACTGTAAATTTTGTAAAATAACGACGGTTATATCGAAGAGGAATTTCCTGTCGGAGCTCATCTTCATTCTGAAAGATAGATTTGGAGACATTTGAAATAAGTTTTGGTAAAACAAATTTCTTCAAAAAACTCTGACATCTTTGAATTCATTAGGTGTTGGTTCACATTTGATTTCGGGTGGAATCACAATTATTCAAAGATGGTCTCCTTTACTGTTTGGAAACAACAACAACCCGAAAAATGAGCCAATTTGGGATTGTATTTTGAGTTGGGCTGACAAACTAATTGTCTTTCTGATGAGACCGATTAAACCGAGGCCCCTAGAGACGATGCTATCCACCGAGGACTTCTCATGGCTTTCGTCTTGTGTCCCTGCACTATGCCCCTACGTTCATATGAGCATGAGCAACGATAGGAACGATAAATAAACGAGTATACAGCCAGTTCATAATCAATGTCGTCACGGGCAGAAAACCGGGCTCATTCGATTAGGCCCACGGACATGACTTCACATTAAAAACCCAAACTCAAAAATGCAAGACTTGTAAATGAATGCCTAGTATCCGGTTACAGATTCTCTCTCTATTTTTTAAGTATATGACCGGCCATTTTGCAGTGAAATAATCTACCAATAGCGAAAACTTTCGATCCTGGTCGGTCTGCATCGTCTGGCTAGGATCCGGTAGCCGATTACGGTTTAAAATAACCCATTCCCACACAAGCCCTCTTTTTACGCCCCTCAAGAAAAAAGCTTTGGAAAACATTGTGAAAATGAAGAAATTGCTTGTATCAAGCAATTTCTTCATTATCCACAATATTTTCTATCCAAAAAGGTGGAAAAAAATCCATCAACTTGAAATTGTTGTCTGCAACTTCTTTCAATTTGGACCAGTCTAAAAATTTGCTGTGTGGGAATGGGTTACGTACTTCTACCTTCCGACTGAGGATATCTCTTTCTGCTTGACGGGTATCATGGTTGTCAGGCTTTAAAATATACTGGAAAAGTTGAAAGACCGCCGCTGTTACTAGGAATTAATCGATTATCCAATCAAATGATATTTCTGTGACTCAAATTTATGTTCAGAGGTATTTTTGTTGAGTTGGCCATTTGAACGCCGTAACGTGACTGCAGCTTATTACCGTGAATATTTAGTTCACTAACAATCGTTTGCCTTCTGTTTTATTCCCCGCAGACTAACATCCTTTGATACCTCAGTCAACATGCCTTGTTGGAGATAATGGTCGGGAACATACGGTTCCATAATTCGAGTCCCTTCCATCCCATACCCCAATATGTTTAAAAAATTGGTCTATGGGGTTGAATGAACTCGAATTACGGACCCCTATGAGTTGAGCCCGAGAAATCTACACAATCCAGTCATTGGTACTCTATTTTTGAATTTCATTATTTAACAAGTTAAAATTATAACAAAATATATGTAAAAAAAAACAATAGCCAAAGAATTCCAATCTATATTTAAAGTTACCAGTCTACCAGAACGACAACAACAGTAATTCACCGAAAATTACGAAAAAGGAATTTAACAACAAGAAAATTCAGCCAGATATTTAAACTTTGTTCACGCTAAATCTGTAAAACTATACTGGTTTGATCAATTATTAGATGTAAAAAGTGCAAGAATTTACGCATATGAAAAGGTCCTTTAAAAGGAAGCCACAAAATTGAAAAATGAAGACTATTCGTACTCAAAAAATTTCGTCATACACCACATTAGAATCTGAATAAATTCGGTAGTAATTAGCGCCCTAAATATTTTTTTCTCTTTGCATGTTTCTCAATGCATTAGCATTAGTGGATTAGCTTTTTTCTGCCTTTTAATCATCAATAAACACACACATTTTAATTGGGAACGAGTTGCTCTGAATGTCATTGGAGTGCTTACTCTTTAAAAAGTTTCTTCTCGATGTTTCTTTAGGAAAATCATTTGAACTGTTTTGAATTTTTTCTGATCAGACAAGACAAATCTGTATCCACAGTATAGGTAGTGATGTGCCAAGACTGTGTTTTTGCACCATTGTCTCTAAAAAATCTTGAACATCCCCAGATTTTAAGACCATGGGGACATTGTCCTTTGCTTCAAAAACTTTGGTAGCTAGAGTGTAAGTGCGATCCATCAATTTTGTAAAATTTTCTCATTAGGAACAATATCCCCTTGCTTCCAATACTTAGGTAGATCCATGGCGACAAGTAGCAAAAGGCCAGGTGTTGTAGCCCTTGCTAACAGATTATCTGAATTGTGCTATACTTCTATCAGATGATTGGCTTTCATATCAAGTGACAAAATTCCTTGACACTGTGACCTTTACCACAACCTACATTATTAACTATTTTTTCCTTAACATGATCATAACTACGATTTTGTGAAAAGCACCCACTGGGCAAGCTACATTGTTGGCAGACAACTTTTGTTTTATTTATTCAAAATCAATATCAGTCTTTCTATCTAGAACTCTTATTGTATTTTCTATTTCAAACATTCAAGCAGTAGATTCAATGTTTGCCGTAAATAGATTACTGAATTATCCAGACATTTAACCAAATAAAATAATAACTAGTTCTATTTCCAGGAGCTGAGGACAACCACTTTGAACTTCACCCTTTTGATGGCTATTACAACAACTTGCTACACCCAGACTGGGGTGCTGTAGGTGTGTCCACTTTCTTGATTTTGTTTTAAAACTTTTTTCTATCAGACGACTGAATTCTGCATATGTTCAATTCATAAGAGGTTTCAGATGACAAGAGATATGAGGCCAATGATTGAATTTTTATCAGGATATTTTTTCCAACAATTTTTTCTACACGTACATTTTTAAACATGCTCAGATGCTAGGTTGTCTGGTTACGGGTTATGAAATCCAGTAAAATTTGTTAGCACAACTTGTTACTTAACCAATTGCCACACAATCCTGCTTTTATAAGCCCCTAATGAAAAGAGCTTGGAAAAATTGTTGAAGATATAACAAGCAATTCTTTTCATTTCCCACAATGTTTTCTTCCAATAAGACAAAGATTTTTAAAAGTTCATAAACTTGAAATTGCCATCTTCAGCTTCTTTCAATTTCAATTTTGACCAGTCTAAAATCTTGATATTTGGTAATGAGTTGAATGACTTAGTTCTGTAATATCAGATCGTTCACAAAAATTATGTGCTGTCTGATCTTAGACTTCATTTAACCCTTTCCTGTTTCAATATTTTGTAGACCTGTCCAAATTCAAAGATTTTGTAGACGAAAGTTTTAAGTGGATTTAATTTGAAAATTAACAATTCAGTAGGGTAGAAAATATTGAGGAAAAAGAAGAAATTGCTTGTTGCAAGCAATTTCTTCTTTTTCCACAATCTTTTCTCAAGTATTAAATCACAAGTACATAAAAACCAGTGATTGTACAGGAAAGGGTTAAATTTTGAAAACTATTAATTCAAAGCAGATCTTTTCATACTTTTAACCCATTAGTATCAGACAAAATTTTAGAATGGTCCAGATTCAAAAAAGGTATGGACAACTGTTTCAAGATGATAGAAATCGAAAAGCTCAGTCTCTCTCTCCTTATTTTCTACAATGTTTTCTAAAGCTTTTTCCTTGAGGGCGCCATAAAGCGTCATTTTTTGGAAATTGATTAATAGCCAGTTCATGTCTAACATGTTTCAAAAGTAGTAGCAGTGAATCTATTGGCACTGCCTCTCTCTCAGGGATGTGGAATCATCAGGAAAAAGTGTTTAGAGTTATTTTGTAAGCTTAACCCATTACCAAACAACAAAATTTTAGACTGGTCTGAGTTTAAAGAAATTGTGGACCACAATTTTGAGTTGATGGAATTTTGATAATCTTTGTTTTTTTGTATAGAAAACACTGATTGCCTGTAACAAGCAATTTTTTTATTTTCTGCAATATTTTCCAGAGCTTTTTTTAGGGGGGGGGGGGTTAAAAAGGGGATTTTGTGGGATTGAGTTAAATCTTACATAAAATTGAACTCAACAAAAATAATATAACAGACGATGCCGACCACAATCTTTTGTTGGTGAAATAAGGAAAATCTGTGTCTCTTGGGGCAGAAGATATTGAGGATAATGGAGAAATTGATTTTAAATATTGTTTTGTAAAGTAGAAAATTTTCTTGAGGGGTATAAAAAAGCAGGATTATGTAGGAAATAGGTTAATTTCAATGAGAATGACAATAAAGAGGAACCCCAGATAGCTTATACGTCTATTAAATCTTGTCAAGCAGAACGAATGCTATTTAGAACTGCACTGAAATTAAAGGACTGAAATCTCTGAAAGTAGTAGTCACAGGTCAATATTTCATTTAGAAACTGATTTCATAACGATTCTAGCTAGTAAAGGACAGGCATAGGTGAAGACTAAGATCAGACGGCAAATATGAGCAGGCTGTTCTTTGTCTATTCCTCCTGTCCAAACAGGAACATTCCAGAGTCAGCATGTCAAGGGTTAATATGCACTTTTCCCTTTCCAGATGGACATTTGATAAAGAAAAGCCCACCAGCGTATGATGATGGGGTTTACCAACCTTCCGGGAAGAACAGGCCCAACCCATTTGTCATCAGTAAAGCTGCCCATGAGGGAACTCCTGGTTTGGGCTCCCTTAGGGGTAGAACAGCTTTTATGGTTTATTTTGGTAAGATCTCATTCACTTTAGTTCAGCTGTTTTCTTAAGATAAATGAAGGTATTGTCATAGCCTTTTCTTTGTTGTTGCGCGTTGCCCTAAAAGTTTGATATTTCTTCATATTTCTGGTGCTACCATAGGCAAAGAATTTAAACCCAGTACATGTGTTCATTGTCAAAAGGGCAACCTAAGGATATGTTATGGAAGGTTGTAACTTTCTCATATGTGGTACAAACACTTTGACATGATGTCATATTACTGATGCTACTAAAAGCACTAAAGTTAAACCTTTCCTGTACATTTTTCTGTTTTTTACACCCATGAAACTTTATTCTTAAGAAAATATTGTGAAAAAAGAAGAAATTGCTTGTGACAAGGAATTGCTTAACATGATTGTGTTTTCTGTGTGCAATGTGACCCATAGTGCTGTTAATATAAACAGTGTTTCACAGTGACAAATCTTAGTCTCAGTGACAAATGTAGTGCATATTTCCTTGATGCTGGGATCATATTGCTCTTTTAAGACCAGTCACAATTGTATTGCAATTTTGCTGATATCAAGTTTAATTTTATCTATCAAGGTCAGTTTCAAGGTCATTTTTATCATAAAATCTTGTAGTAAAATATTATATTCCACTGACAAGCCCCTTCAGGCATATATTCGCCGCTCTTCAAAGCTCTTGTATTTTGTAGTGAAAGTTTCTGGTGAAACAAATTTGATTCTAACCTCCAGATAGAGGGAATTATTTTCATTAATCTATTACCAGTAGACAAAGTTTTAGACTGGCCCAAATTCAAATAAGTTGCAGGCAATAATTTGAAATAAATACTAATTTCTTTTTGGGAAGAAAACAGTGTGGAAAAAGCAGAAATTGCTTGTTACAATCAATTTCTTATTCTTTGCAATGTTTTCATAAACCTTTTTCTTGAGGGTGTAAAAGATGGGCTTGTGTGGGAATGAGTTGAAAGTATCAAATTTCATAATTTGGCCATCAAAATCCTAAGTTTGTATTCACTCACTGGAATAAACTTGTCAAGACAGTTCCAGTGAGTACATATGAGTCCCCACATTTTAGGGTTTGGAAAATATACAACACTTATATTGTTATCCCCCACTGATAGGGGTGTGGCTAATATCAGTTTGTCATCATGTGTCCATCTGGCCGTAGTGTCCAACCATGTGTGCATCCTTCGGTCTAGATCTAAACATTTAATAGATAGATTTTTCAAATAAATTTGCACATTTGGATCATTTTTAGGTCACAGTTGTATCAAAACCCATAACCAAATTTAGACTAGTCCAGATTCAAAGAAGTTACAGACCACAATTTTTAGGTCATGAAATTTTAGAATCCTTGTCTTTTGGGGTAGAAAACATTGCAGGTGTTGAAGAAAGTGCTTTTAACAAGCAAATTTCTTCAATATACAAAATGTTCTCGAAAGCTTTTTTCTTGAGATGCATAAAAAATACATGATTTAGTGGGAATGGAAGGGATGATGCCCCCTTTTGGTAACTCTTAACTGAAGCTCAGCTAATGTCTTAAAATGAATATAGAGCAGACTGTACTATGTATAGACTGAAATGTATTTTATTTGTGAAAATTCAGGCCAACAAGTTGTTGAAGAAATCCTGGATGCCCAGAGACCCGGATGCCCAAGGGAATTTTTTAACATTCCAATTGACCATTCTGTGGTCCCTCATTTAGACCCACAGAATATTGAGGGTCTGGAGATGCCCCTGTTTAGAAACAGATATGATCAGAGAACAGGCTACTCTCCAAATAACCCAAGACAACAGGTATGGATTTTTTTCAGGAGTATCTTGTAAATGATTGTTTAAGATTAATCTATTACCTAAAGAAAATTTAAACTGTTCCAAATTAAAAAATGTGAAACATTTTGGCTTGACTCCCAAGCTGAAGGCTACTGAGGTTGTACTTTCTTTGCATACATCTCTTAGCAATGAATATTGCTTCATTGTACTGTCAAGGACTTAATAATCAGACAGTGATGTGAAAATACAGATTTTTTCAGCTTGTCCTTGGACAAAAAAGACATGATTTTCTACTTGTCCAGAATAAAAATGAGCTGGTTGGCATAAAAGTAAAGAGATAGACTTTGAGAAAAAATTGTTGTTGTTTTTTAAAAAAATGCTGGAACTAACCATGTTCGTCATTAAACACAATATTTTCTACCCTTTGATTTATACCGAATGACAGGTTTGCAATATATGGTGTATTGTCTCTATTTTATCTTAAGTTATCTTTGAGATCTATTTTGTACCATTCTAAGATTTTCTTTTGTATTCTCTTGTCTCCTGACAAGTGGCAGTCTATAATGTATTTGTCCACAAGTAGAAAACCCCATGTCCGACAAGTCAGACATAGGAATTCCATACTCCTAAATTCAGCCCTAGGTCACTGCCTTATCCTAAAATGACTCAATAAGAATTGAAAAGTGACTTTAGCCCAGTACCAGATGTCAAAACTGTAGACTGGTCCAAATTGAAAGAAGTTGCAGGTGATGATTTAAAGCTTATGTATTTTCAGATTTATTTACATTAGGGGCAAGAACACATTGTGGATAATGAAGAAATTTCTTGGTACAAGCAATTTCTTCATTTTCCACACTGTTTCCAAAGCTGTTTTATTCGGGCATCAAAAAGGGACACCGAGTGGGAGTGGGTTAAACCAACAACAACAAAAAATATCTTTTTTCTCCAATTGTATTATTTTCTCCAAAGCTGAATGAGATTAGCCCATACATTGATGGTACCTTGTTCTATGGCCCTGGTAAAGCTTGGACTGATGCCATCAGAGAACTGAGCGAGGATCATCCTGGACGACTCAAGACGTCCGATCCAAATGCTCCCTACAGTCAAATGTTTCCAGCGATAAATGACATACGTCTACCAATGGCTAACCCTCCACCACCCAGAGAACACAAACTTAAACCTGTCAACAGATTCTGGGGTTAGTAGATGTAGGGGATATTTCAGGACTATCATTAGTGTTGCAATGATTGGTATGAGTGATATGAAGGTTAACCCATTCCCACATAATTTGACACAAGAATAATTCGAAAAATGTTTGTAAATTAAAAAATCTTTAGGTATTATGGTAGATTGAAATATTGTGGTAATTAAAGAAATTGCTTGTTACAAGCAAATTTTTCACTGTCCAGAATGATTTCCAAAGCTTTTTTCTTCAGGGGGGTCAAAAAGTGGGATTGTGTGGGAATAGGTTAACCCCTGATAGTGAAATCCTCATAATCAATCTTGATAATAGTAATTTACTGCTTAACCCATTCCCAGATATCAAAATTTTAGACTGGTCCAATTTGAAAGCTGCATACAACAAAGAAAAGTTTCAATTTTTTTCGTCTTTTTGGATTGAAAACATTGAGGATAATGAAGAACTTGCTTGATACAAGTAATTTCTTCATTTTCCACAATGTTTTCCAAATCCTTTTCAGGGTTCTCCCCAGGCCCTTATGGTGTATCGGCCCCGATACGCCTTCGTAAACTAAGAGAGCTTGCCGATACGCCTTCAGATCGCCGATACGCTTAAATTTGGTCACCGATACAGCTTAATTTCCAGCTGAAGAAAGGGTCAAGCAAACCATTAAAATTGGTTGCAGAAGCGTGGACACGACAGGCTCTTTATCTATAGTGTTGTATACCACCTATTACATAACATCTCTATTGATAAGACCCTTACACTCTTACGAATGGGCCCCTACCGATATACGGAGTTCTCCCAAAAATTGCCCTTTAATTAACTCCCTTGATTCTACTGGGTAGTTCCGGTTTAAATTTCAACAAAGAGTATATAAGGGCTGAGACCAAAAGCGTCTGTTTATGAGAGAATTAATTATTTTTTCGGTATTTCACACGTAAGAATATTGAGCACTGTTGTAATACTTATAGATTATGAAAATGTTTTTGTAGTTTTATTTACGTTGACACGTTATAATCGTCTTCCCGTCCGAGTTTCATCCAGTTTTCTTATTTTACTTCTCATTTTCGAAACAAAATTAGCAAAAGTGTCCTTCATGGTGAATTGTTGCTTTTATTTCCTTGGCTTGAGAATATCTATTAAAACATGCTAAGAGACAAAAAACAACGGGAGAACAAAAGTATTGCGATAAAAGGAGTATTTTTACAAGGAATTTCTCCAAATCTGAACAATCCGTTATTTTTTATACGAATGGATTTTAATATTTCGTTTGTATCCTATTTCGTTCCGAGATCTTTTTTTAACTACAAAGGTTTAAATGGTAAGTTAATCTTAAGAATTATCGATGTCCGTCCATAAACTCCTGTTTTAATCCAAGTAACTTACACGTTTTGAATCAGTATCTTTGATTACGCAATAGTCCACGGGTGGTATCCGGATATATCTCATAACGATCGGCTATTTGCTTTGATTTTCACACGACGGCCCAGATGTCCTTCTTTTGATTAATTAGCAAGGGAGTCGGTTGACTTATATTATTTGGAATTTATCTAGTTCTAAAAATTGATTAATTTTAAATCTTTCTGTCCATATATTATATGCAAAATGATGTGGTTTTGTCCCTTAGTAAAAGTACACTTTCAGAGGTTAAATGCTCCTATTTTGCGTAGAATCAGACATTTTTTAAGAATTTGATACAGAGGAATGTTGAGTACTCTTAAAATACTCTTAGAATATGGAATTGTTGTGGTAGTTTATATCAACGTTGACACGTTGTAATCGTTTTTCTCTCCCGACCTAGGAATCAATTTCATTCTCGTCTAGTTTTCATATTTTCTTCTCATTTTCGAAAAAAAAAAAAAATAGCAAAGGCGTCCTTTGTAGGAAATCATTGCGTTTACTTCTTTAACTTGAAAAGACTTATCAAAACAAGGAAACCACACAACAACTAAGAATAACAATATTGCGATAAAGAGTACTTTTTACGCCGATTCTCTCCACATCTGAAAGATCCATTATTTTCGGTACACATATGCCTATTAAAAATTCGTTCGTATCCTCTTTCGTTCTGAGATTTTTTTTCTGTAAAGGGTTAAATGGTAAATCAAACTTAAAAGTTAACGATGTCCTCTCATAAACTGCTGTTTTAATCCAAGTAGCTTAGACGCTTCTGATCGGTATCTCTGATTGCGTAATAGACCACGGGTGGTATTTTGGATATACACTGGATATATCTCATAATGATCGTTTATTTGCTTTTGATTTTCACCCGATATCCCCTTATTACAAGTAACAAAGGGAGTCGTTTGCTATTCCCTCTAATTCTAAGGAAATTACGAGTTTGTACATTTTAAATAGGATTATAAATGCAAGAGGTAAAGGAAATCTATTTTAAAACATTTCTCATTTAGAAAAATTTGGAAAAAATGTTTAAGTAAGAAAAATCTGAAAAAACAAAAACAAACATGTTTAAGATCACTCTTTTACAATCAAAAGATTTGAATATTTAGTATATATACATTGTATCATATATGTCATTGCATGATACATCTCAATATAGTAATAAGAATTTGGTATCAACTAAATGGATTACAACGTTCAAAAAGATTGGCTTAGTTTGATCTTTGTAACACTTCTTACGGTCATCTCTTTTATATTTCCTCTTTTTTCTCAACAATGCATTCTCAATTTGAAAGCCACAGGGACGTATAAACCAGGGTTAACCTGAATAAAATTTTATATGAAAAATATAAATTTGTGCACACATCTAATATCAGATGCTAAAGCTTGTGCAGGTTGATTGAATTAAATTGGTTTACCTATTCCCACACTATGACGCTTTTTGGCGCCCCTTTAGAAAAATAATTGGGAAAACATTGTACAAATTGACAAAATTGTTTGTAATAAGCAATTTCTTCATTTTGCCGAATGTTTTCTGCCTAGAAAGATGAAAATATCAACAAATTTATAAACTTAAAGTTGTCATGTGCAACTCCTTTAAATTTTGCACAATCTAATATTTAGGCCTCCGGTTATCGGTTAAACACCACTTTCAACATTAAATCAGTTACTAAGCATAGCTGCCATTCATATGAGCCACCAGCTGCTCACCCTAGGTAGAACTTATCATTTGCCGATTGGTAAGAAATTAATGATATATCTTACTTGCCATTGGTAAGAAACGAATGATATATTTTGGGAGGACCGACAGAGGCAACAATCAGATATCTTATAAATTCAAAGCCCCGCTTGACATGTGAAACCATTTTTTAAAAAAGGAAATAACGGAATGTATTTCCGTGAGTATCATTGTATTTATTTCGATCAAAAAAGCTCTTTTTATGGTAATTAATACGTATATCCGGAATAAGGGTATATCCGAAAAATACGCTTTCATACCGGCTCATTTACGTTAATAAAACGTAAAAACGGCACTAAGCTTTAAAAATTAACTCAGCTGTTAAAATAAAGTAGTCTTTGGATCATCTAGGGTTTCAATATTGATGACGTATAGTAAGAGCTGGCAACAATCTGTTAATGTTTTCGATACTGATATTATCGATTTTTTCACCGGAACTACCCAAAGAATTAAGGGAGGTCACTCTGATACTAAAACAAAGCGGAGTAACTCTGGATATCGGTAGGGGCCCATTGGTGATTATTGATTTTTTGTCCTCGCGTTTCCCACTGGTACCTGCTATCAGTCACCAAGGATGATGGGTACCAATATGTAAACAATGAAATCAAAATGGCGACCCGACTTCGGAAAATTGTCACTTCAGCTGAGATTGGCCTAGTTAAAAGTAGAAGATGTGGTTATTTGATGTGACAACTATCAAACTAAAGCCATAGTGGTTTGAAATTTAATTTTTTGAAGGAAAGATTAATTGGGTCAGTTTATTTCATACAGTGATCGCTGTAAACATACCTTTTTCGCGATCTTTTTTCTTTACGAGAATTTGCCAAAACAATAAAGACAGATTTGTATAGAAGCCATCCTAGTTATACTTAGCTCTTGTTTTCAACCCAATTTAATGATTACACACATGTATCTTCTGGATTAAGTCCATTTATTTTTCATCCAACATGGAGGATATTATCTCAAACATTCGTACCCTGGTTTGTTCAACCCATTTTTAATAAATTTGTTTTAAAAGTTGATGAAAATATTATTATTCTTTTAGTAATCATCTAATGATATCTTATCTTCATATTTTTTTGCACAAAAAGAAATAATATCCCCATAAAAATCAAAGTACTGAAAGCACTTCAAGAAAAGAATGCCTTAGACCAATTAGGGATTTCTTTTTATAAAAAGTAATGCCTAAATGGTTTGATAATTATTTTGAATCAGGAAAAGATAAATCATTCTATAATATTTGGAAAACAAAATCCTCTTTTGAAAATCAAAGTGCTGAAATCACTTAAAGAAGAGAAGAGTAAAGACACTTGTTTTATAGATTTGATCAAGTTTCATGTTATAATTTGAGAATTAAGGTTAAGATAGGACACTGCTGATATATTATACATTTTTTTATTGAAATCAGAGCTGAAAGTACTGTTAGAAGAATAGTTATAGTGTCAGACAGTCAAAGGCTTCTGGATGGGCAAATAATGAGCATTTCAAATTTTACACAAAGAATCTAATGGAGCTCTTCAAGATGCAAAATTTGGAAGTGAAACCAGGTATTTCAAACAGGAACCTTATAAATACATTTTTGAAATTACTGATAATAATTTCTATTTTTTTCTGATGAAGGGCATTTTTTTTTTCAATCCAACACTCCATGCTTTTTTGAAGAGTCCTCAAGGATATGATTTTTGGACAGACTTGATAAAATGGCCAAGCATGAAAAGCTAATCCTATCTAATAGACAAGCAGTTGACACTTTTTTTACTCATTCCTTTGAGACTTTTGGGTATATTCTTTCATTATCTTTCCTTTTCACATCCGTTTTTTATCGGACAATTTAGTGCCCTTTCTAACAAATAGGAAAGAGAGGTAAAATAAGCTGAGTAATATCACAATTGGTTGGTATCTAAATAAGCCTCAGAGTAGATAAATCAACTTATGATAATTAAAAAGTTGAAGAAAATTATTCAAGAAAACTCTCAATTAAAAAAAAAACAAGATTTCAATAATCAAGCTAAAAAGCACTTCACTTTTAATGGCCTTTATTATGTATAGTCATACCAAGACGTTAAGAGACAACACACCGCGCATTTGCCACTACGCCTTCAAAAATTTCTGGGGAGAACCCTGCTTTTTGCTTAGGGGAGTCTACAAGTGTCATTGCGTGGGAATGGGTAAAGTGCAACTGGTTTATGCCCTAAGATTAAAATTATAGAGCATTTAGTTCCTTTTAGAAGATACCTCTGGTTAATTGAAACAAAAATCTTGACAAATTCAATTTGCAATTATCAAGGTTCCAATGTTCAACTTAATATGACTTGGTTACTTGCTTAAGAAATTCAGGTGTAGAAAAAATTGTGGAAAGGGGAAACATAGACAAAATGAGAGAGAGGCTAAAACAGCCTTATACATGAATTGTAAGACATCCTTTATCACAGTGTGTGTGTGTCTGTCTGTTTATTATTTGCATTACATTTAGGTTGTTATTAAAGGAATAAGACCATTTTCTTCTCTTTCTGATTCAAATTGCACCCTTTAAATTTAACTCTTTATTTAGTAGTTTCTTTCAGTTCAGACAGTCTAAAATTTTGTTGTTTTATTGTCAGAAACTCAGCTGTGTTATTGTCTATACATAATCCTATCATGTATCTTGAGCTTGCTGTAGTAAAACTCACATTTCACCCATTACAAAAAAAATTAGACTGCTCCAAGACAAAGAAGACGACTATTTCAAGTTGATAGAATTTAAAATATCTCTGTCTTTCTTGGTAGGAAACAATGTGGAAAATTTAGAAATTGCTTTTAATAAGCAATTTCTACATTTTCCACATTGTTTTTCCTGAACCTTTTATTGAAGGATATCAAAAAGCAGGATTATGTAGGAATGGGTTAATGTTAAATATGTATTATGTAAATTTCTAGTTCTTGGTAATCCTAGAGGGAATGAGAACCCATTCCTGCTGACGTTTGGAGTCCTCTGGTTTAGATACCACAACTATGTGGCAGATCAGATCGCACAACAGAATCCAGGCCTCAATGATGAGCAGGTCTTCAATTTAGCTAGGAAGAAAGTGATTGCAACACATCAGGTATGAAATAGCAGAGCAACGGGTCAAAAAAGTGATTGTGCCCACTGATCCCCTGCAAGTCAGCTTGCCAGAGATTTCAAACAATATTAGTTTTAAAACCTTTAGCCTGTGACATTTAATAATAAGGTAATTTTTGGTGGAAGACATAAATTGTAAATGGATAAGCAGTAGCTATTCCGTTTATATGACCTTTTTTTTCAAAGGAAACCCACGGAACTGCTATAGCTCCTAAATCATCTGCATCCCCGTCAGAGTCATCCAAAACCTTAGATATTTTGTAATATCTCTGGTATTACCAAACACATTAATTTGAAACGGGATCAGTATCAAAAGTGAAATCTTTACAAACAAGTAGAATAACTAAATTTCTTTTTTTTAATGAATTATGCCCTTTTTTCGACTAAGAAATTTTACCTACTGTATTACTCTCTATTGATGCTTGAATCACTATTGTACTAGTGAATGTAAATGTATTAGCTACTATTATTGTATAAGCCACTTTTATGGTATCAGTCACTACATTAGTCACTTCTAGTGTTTTAGTCAATATTATGGTATATGTCACTTTTGAAGATTAACCCATTCCCACACAAGAAATTTTCTAGACCAGTCCAATTTCAAAGAGGATGCAGATGACAATTTAAGGTTGATAAAACCTAGAGTTTTTTTGTCTTTTGGGGTAAAAAATATTGTAGATAATGAAGAAATTGCTTGTAACAAGCAATTTCTTCATTATCTACAATGTTTACCAAGGCTTTTACTCTGGGGGTGTCTAAAAGCGTCACTGAGTGGGAATGGGTTAAGTCACTATGACTATTTGAGTCACTCACTCACTATTACTGTATATGCCACCTTTAAGGTATCAGTCACTACATTAGGCACTTCTTGTGTTTAAGTCAATTAACAATTTTAGTCACTATTGAAGGATTGGTCACTTTAATTACATGAGTCAATCATTCACTATTACTGTTTAAGCCACCTTTATGGTATCAGTCACTGCATAAGTCACTTCTATTGTTTTAAGTCAATTTACAATATTAGTCACTATTTAAGGATTAGTCACTATTACTATATGAGTCAATCAGTCACTATAACTGTTTAAGCCACCTTTATGGTATCAGTCACTGCATTAGTCACTTCTATTTTTTAAGTCAATTTACAATATTAGTCACTATTTAAGGATTAGTCACTTTTACCATAATTAGTCACTAGAATTAGTTGTTATAACTGTATAAGTCACTATTACTGCATCAGTCACTAAATGTTAAACCATATTTTCAGAAAATTGTTATGTATGATTGGTTACCAACATGGCTTGAGAGAAAACAAGATGGAACTACCTTTCAGATTCCTCCTTATGATCTGAATGATCCAGACAGTGAGTAAAGTAATTTGTATAACTAACGGCTTAACTTTGGAGGTTTTGTTAGAGCTTCATTGTTTCTGCATAATTGATCAATAGCTAGCCCCACTCACCACCCACTGACTCTGACACGAAGTTCCACTTCGATTTTAAACTGTTATTTTGTAAAATTTATGCCTAGTAGCATGTAGCAAAAAAGTAGAAGCAATTTCTTCTTTTCCAACAATGTTTTCCTTTGTTGTTGTTTTTCTGAGCACATGAAAATGAGGAATGGTCTAGTAATGAGTTAATGAAATGGATATACAAACTACTCATTGACCCGCTACCAGATGGCTTAAATTAAAAGGTGTTGCATAAATTTTAATGAGGTTTTGGATTTTTCAACTTTCTGGGTAGAAAAAATTGTGGAAAATAAAGAAGCAATTTCTTTATTTTACACTATGTTTTCCCTATCAATTTTCTTGAGGGGCGTCCAAAAGTGTAATTGAGAGTGAATGGATCAAGTTTCTACATTTGGGGGTCACAATGGATGTTTTGTATTTGCAAAAGTTTGCAAGCCATTGAAAAAAGGTAAAACTAATTAGGTTTTATCAAGGCAAGTTTCAGATAAGCTCTATAAGAATTCACTGAAATCAATAAATTGCCCTCTCATTATTTTTGTTTTATCTTTTCCAGATCGCTATGATTCAAGCGTTCATCCTGGTATAACGGTAGAGTTTCAATCAGCTGCCATGAGGTTTGGGCACACACTTGTGACCCCAGGCACTTGGATCAGGTATATACCCTCTGTAACTGTGACTTGACCTGATATGACATGGCAAACTATAGACGGATCTGAATTGAAAGATTTTTGCGAACAAAATTTTCAACTTTGATAATTTTGTCTTTCTGGGTTTATGCAACAGGCAATGTCTTCATTCTCCACCATGTTTTTCTCAAGCTATTTCTTGAGGGGCTTGAAAAAGCAGGATTGGTTTAATTCAATTGGGTTAACCCATTTCCACACAGTTCCCCTCAAGAAAAAGGAAAAAAAGCTTAGGAAAACATTATGAAAAATGAAAAAATTGCTTTGTTCCAAGCAATTTCTTCATTATCCACAATGTTTTTTATCCTAAAAGAAGAAAAAAATTAAAATTCCATCAGCTTGAAATTGTCGTCTGCAGCTTCTTTCAATTTGGACCAGTCTAAAAATTTGATGTGTGGGAATGGTTTAAATATTTTACTTAAACAAAAGATATTAATAGTTGCTACAAAAGTATGAAGGTATAAATTGTACATTAAAAGATTTTCTTGTGATCACTTCCATTGTCCAGTGCAAGAAGTTTGTAGGTATCTGTAAAATGAAGCATCTTTGGTGAAATTGACATTATATTGTAAAATTTGGGGTCAGGGACATGAAATAAAGGTGGATAAGCTGTAGTTACAAAATTAAAGTCACCAAACCAACGAAAAATTCTGATTTAGTTTTGTCAATAAGACTAAAAATTGAAGTTTTTAGGACCGGGTATCTTTAGATTTATTGTGTAGAAAATGAAGTGTTAATGGCACTTTAAAACAAAGAATTCGAAAGAAAAGAAAAAAATACATACAAGTATAAATTAATGAAATATTTGGTTGTGTTTTGTAGGTTTTATAGCATTTGGATCTAAAAAAACCAGAAAATTATAAATCTTCTTCTTTTACAGAAACAAGACATGTGGATTTCTCCCATTGAATCTAGAAATTCCAGGTCAACCAGGCAAAGCTCATGCATTGAGACTGTGTAATTCATACTGGAATCCACAAGTAAGTACTTCAATACTGAGCACCTTAGTTATGTTTATGTATTGTCAATTTGTAAATGGCAGTAGTTCTTTAATCCATTCCCACACAATCATACTTCTTTACGCTCCTTAAGGACAGAGTCGGATAGAAAACATCGTGGATAATGAAGAAATTGCTTGTCACAAGTAATTTCTTCATTATCCACAATTTTTTTCTATCCAAAAATGGAAAAGTTTCATCACCTTAAAATTGTCATCTGGAACTCCTAAATTTTGACCATTCCAAAATATTGTGAGTTATAAGGGATACTGGTGGTTCATATTTGATTCTAACAGATTATTGCTGTATTTTGCTAAATTTCCTAAGACATAGTTATTTACTCTGATTTCTATAATATTACTTGTTATGAGAGAAAAGAAATAAACACAGGGTCTAAACGTAATTGCCTTAATTGGTTAGCATTTTCATTGAAATTAGATCGGGAAACCACAGCTTCTATTTCAATTAATGTATGTTTTCATTTCATACTCTTTATTGTGGTGAGAAAGAATAGACTCAGTTTTATTAGTCTGATTGTAGTTAGAATGAGGAATTGTGTCATATCCCCCATCTACGAAATAGAGGAGGGTTTATTGGTTTCACCATGTTAGTCTGTGTGTCAACCCATCTGTCTGTAGACTTTTTTGTTTCTATTTTTTAACTCTACAAGCATAACTGAACTTTAACTGAAAAATATTTCAGTACTCTAGCTCACAAGCCATTTGACCCAGGACCTTCAAAATTTATACAAATATTATCTATGACCCACGGAGGTATCCTATTGCTTTGTGACAACATGGGTTAAAGGTCAACTGTGATAGTTGAGTGACAAATTTTGAACAATTCTAAAAAAGTGAAACAGAATATTGTTGAACATAAAAGAGATTACCATATAAAGTTTGTTATTTCAGGAGTTTCTCTCACATGATGCTGATTCCTTTGACAACATGATACTGGGTTTGGCCTCTACCTTGTCAGAGAGAGAGGATAATATTGTTGTTCCAGATTTAAGGAGTAAGTGCTTATAATAACCGAGTACTGGTCCAAATGCAGAGGTTGAAGACGACGGTGTAGGGTTTATTTAAACTCGAAAATTAAGTACCTTATAATGTAGTTCAAATATGTTGTAAGAACCATTGGTACAAGCAATTTCTCCTTTTAGGACAGTGTTTTCTGCTATTATTTTCTCCATTGTATACAGGGATTATTTTGTTATGGGTTAAATCATTTTTGTAAACTGTACATGCTCCCTGACAAACCGAGTAATTCCAATTTTGTGATACAAACTAAGATATGGGTTGGCAATATATCCTGTCCAAAGGAAATTGGCTTGTGTCTGAGAGATTGCTCCTGGCATTCAAAAATTAATTTGACAAATCAAAACTTTCAGTTAAACGAGAAGTAAAATGTTGATCTCTGACTTTGATTACAAAAGTTTTGTTTGTAATTGACTTACCCCATTCCCACACAGCAAAATTTTAGACTGGTCCAAATTGAAAGAAGCTGCAGACGACAATTTCAAGTTGATGAAATCTGAATTTTTTTCATCTTTTTGGATAGAAAACATTGTGGATAATGAAGAAATTGCTTGATACAAGCAATTTCTTCATTTTCCACAATGTTTTCGAAGGATTTATTCTTGGGATAGTAAAAAGGAGGGATTGAGTGGGAATGGGTTAAACGTAGTAGATACAGCTTATTTAGGCTGTAGTTACAACACTTAGGTTAACTACAAACAATTTTGCCTGATGATGTTGATATCTCACCTGAACTACCATATTAGAGGTCAATTGATTTTGCCAGGAATCATATGTTAAGGAACACTAGCAGTAGATCATAAGATGCAGGTCATCTCACTTAGTTTCGGGAAAATCACTTTATTATGTAGTAAATATATTGCACTTTTCTCTATGCAAATATAAGTTGCTTATCAAAACTAAAATTATCATATCAAAGAAAACATTATTGGAAAAGATAAAATTGATTGTAGCAAAAAATTAAACCTTTTCCCACAATTATTTGTCTTATTGGGAGAACACTGAATTACTGATTAGGACCTGCAAGAGTTGGAGCACAACTATTTTGGGCAAAAATAAATTTGTATAATCAAGTAGAGGGCCCTGTATGTATACACCATGTACAGAGTCTTGTCAGGGATAAAAGTTTGAGTTCTACAGATATGTAATAGGCCTTTTTTTGCTCAGGTGATTTGGAACAAAATGTCAAATAGTAACATCATCTTGGCATGGTTGGTATTGGATTGAAAAGCTGTGATATTGGGTTCTTCTGACACTTTTTATTGTAATCATTTAAACAGAGGATGTATTTGGTCCCCTGGAGTTTTCCCGTAGAGACCTGATGGCAATTAATGTCCAACGAGGACGAGACACTGGTCTTCCTGATTACAACACTGTCCGAAAAGCGTACAATCTACCACTGAAAACAACATGGGAAGATATTAATACCTACTATATCACAAATGAGACAGAAATTAGTGATAGGTCTTTGTACCCTAATGATTGCTATATGTGTGAGGTGAGTCCTATATTCATCAACCTATTTCATTTTGGACCGATCTAAAATTTGCTCTCATAATGGGTTTAATAATGTTTTGAACAGGCTTACTTTTTGTTTAATTGAGAATGATTTTGAAATTGTCACTGTCAAAAAGCAAATAATTAATTCGCCATTTAAATCAGCATACAGACTGGAAGTGAACTTTTAACTCCAATATTTATGTGTTTGTTTTGCAGCGTATATGTTGTAATTACAGCTTATTCAAGCTGTATTAACTAAATTCATGTAACCCACCAACCATTTTAACCCATTCCCACACAATGACGTTTTTAAACGCCCCTCAAAATAAAAGCTTTGGAAAATATTGTGGAGAATGAAGAAATTTCTTGGCACAAGCAATTTCTTCATTATCCACAATTTTTTCTACCCTAATAGAAATAGATTATGAAGATTTCGTCAACATAAATTGTCATCTGCAACTTCTTTCAATTTGGACTGGTCTAAAATTTTATCCTGTGGGAATTGGTTAAGTTTGATTGATTGACTGATTGAATGGGCATTAACGCCACACGGAATATACTGGAATCAGCCTGTCTGTCCCTCTGTCGGTGTGTCCGTCTGTCTGTGTACAAATTACTACCAATTGTGTAGCTTGAACTCCTCCTAATACCATTGAAACTTTATACAAAGATTAACCACATGTTGAAGTTTTGCAAGATGCAATTTGAAGTGTTAATTCCCCCTGGTTCAAGAACTTGAACTTACACATTATTTATGCTGTGTAGACATATACAGTTAATTATACTACCAATTTTTTGTCGCAAATTCCTCCTTTCTAGAAAAGCAAAGTCAGTAGCTATGACTTTGTATTGTTAAAACTCTCATTACACTGAAAGCACTTGCGAGGTTATTATTGTCACATACTGTGACAAGTTCTAGTTTTCACTGCAACTCCCTCATAACATTGTATATGGGGTCCAAGAAATGAAAGAAGTGAAGTAGTTATAGCATGCTATAAAGCTGTACCCCACTAACCCACGGATCAAAACCAGACATCTGATGAATTGCAATAATGCTCCCAAAATGACTAAAATGTCAATTAGACCAACAAATTTTACAAATGATAAAAATCGGGAAATGAAACTTTAGAAAAGAATAAAAATAAAAAAAGATCCGCAAGTATGTGTTTGTCTCGAGAAATCATATTCAGTGTTAACTTGATGTTTGATAGCTCACTCAAACTTGTTCATCTTTAAAAGGTTTTATCCAAAACCCTTTGGATTTCAGCGCATTTAAATTGGATTGATATCTACGCTTACCCATAATATTCTGAAACAATGTTTTCTACTCTTTTGGTCCTTAAATTAAAAAAATCTAGAAAGTTCACCTGTGACATGTTTGATTAACTTACCTGAGCATGAAGTGCTCTGAGTGAACTATTGTGACCAATCATCATCCCGTGCCAGGCTGTCCATCTATATGTCAGTCTGTTCGTTCACAATTTACAAAAAATCCTCTCCTCTCAACCATGGAATTTCAGTCACAGGAATGATCCTTAGGTTAACCCATTCCCACACAGCAGAATTTTAGACTTGTCCAAATTGAAAGAAGCTGCAGACGACAATTTTAAGTTGATGGAATTTTAATTTTTTTCGCCTTTTTAGGTAGAAAACATTGTGGATGATGAAGAAATTGCTTGATACAAGCAATTTCTTCATTTTCCACAATGTTTTCAAAAGCTTTTTTCTTGAGGGGCGTAAAAAGGAGGGATTGAGTGGGAATGGGTTAAGCTCTTTCAAAAATCTTCAAGGAATTAAAATCTTTTGAAGAATTATCCTTGCCATATTAACCAAGTGAAAAAAATTAAAATTATCCTCCCAAACTATAATGCCTAGATCTTTTATAATTTGTAGATACCAAAATTCTTTGAAGACTCACCATTCTCTGAAAAATTACCCTTTTCTGTGCGATGCCAGATTTTACATAGGAATAAAGAAGGAAATCTTTGAAAAACTTCTTCTCCCAAACCATAAGGCCTAGAGCTTTGATATTTTGTGTACATTATCATCTAATGACACTCTACCAAAATACTTCAAAGAGTTACCATACTCTGAAAATTACCCTTTTCTGTGTGATGCAAGATTTTACATAGGAATAAAGAA
This sequence comes from Fragum fragum, assembly GCA_946902895.1. NCBI lineage: Eukaryota > Metazoa > Mollusca > Bivalvia > Cardiida > Cardiidae > Fragum > Fragum fragum. The sequence continues at coordinate 57,470,658 of OX336370.1, read as the reverse complement.
GGAAATCTTTGAAACTATAAGGAGCTTTGATATATAGTACATTGTATATAACATCATCTATTGACTCTCTACCAAAATACTTAAAAAAATTACTGTATTCTGAAAATTAGCCCATTTCTGTGTGATCCCAGATTTTACAACAAATAAAGTAGGAAATATTTGAAAATCTTCTCCCAAACCATAAGGCCCAGAGCTTTAATATTTGCTTTGTATCAAAACCTCTTAACTCTCTACTAAGATATTTGAAAAAATTACCATACTCTGAAAATTAGCCCTATCCTGTGCAATCCCTGATTTTAGAATAGAGAAAAAATCTTTGAAAACCTTCTTCATTAGTCTTAGAGTGTTGATATTTGATATGCATCAATGCCAATTGACCCTCTACCAATATTCTTCAAAGAATTACCATACTCTGGAATTTAGCCCTATATTGTGGGATTAAATATATACCTTTGATTAGAGAAAATGTTTATAAATCTTCTTCTCAAAATTGATTAGGCATAGAGCTTTGATATGTTGTATATATCCTAAGGCCATTGGTCATCATACTCAGGGGAGCGATATAGGACCATCATGAGCCTCTTGTTATCCCCCTCCGTTTCGGTGAAGGGGATATAGTAATGGTCTCCGTCCATCATTCCGTCATTCCGTCATTCTGTCATTCAGTCCTTCCGTCACTAAACTTGTCCAGAGCATATCTCTGAAAGTATAATTGCTATCAACTTGAAACTTCATAGGTCGATAGATCCCATAGAGGAGAAGTGCAGTGCACAAGAACCACAACTCTTGCTTGCATTATTTTTGAGCTATTGCCCTTTGTTGTTTTAAAGACTAAGATTATGTCCGTAGCATATCTCCGAAAGTATAATTGCTATCAACTTGAAACTTCAATAGTGGATACATCTCATTGAGGAAAAGTGCAGTGCACAAGAACCAGAACTCTTACTTGCATAAATTTGGAGTTATTGCCCTTTGTTGTTTTAAAGACTAAGATTTTGTCCGGGTTATATCTCTGAAAGTATAATAGCTATTAACTTGAAACTTCATAGGTGATCAGATCTAGTTGAGGAGAAGTGCAGTGCACAAGAACAACAACTCTTGCTTGCATACTTTTGGAGTTATTGCCCTTTGATCTTTTAAAAAATTACATTTTGCTCAGAGCATATCTCTGAAAGTATAATAGCTATTAACTTGAAAAATCATAGGTGAATAGATCTCGTTGAGGAGAAGTGCAGTGCACAAGAACCACAACTCTTGCTTGCATACTTTTAGAGTTATTGCCCTTTGTTGTTTTAAAGTCTGAGATTATGTCCGTAGCATATCTCCGAAAGTATAATAGCTTTTAACTTGAAACTTCATAGGTGAATAGATCTCATTGAGGAGAAGTTCAGTACACAAGAACCACAACTCTTGCTTGCATACTTTTGGAATTATTGCCCTTTGATTTAAAGACTTGGATTTTGTCCTGAGCATATCTTTGAAAGTATAATAGCTATTATCGAACTGAAGAAATGCAGTGCACAAGAAGCCTAAATCTAACTGGCTTCAGTTTACTATCAAGCTTTTACGGCGGGGGATGGCCATGTCCAACATGGCCCTTGTTATTAATTATAGTTGACAGTGTTTTTTTTTATTTCAATTAAGTTTTAAATGAGTGTTAATATATTCCATCTGTGATGGATAGGGATAAAATCAAAGAACCCTGCACACCAATATCTTCTTGGAGACTGAAGAGTTGAACACCTGGGGTTAGTTTGAGAAAATGTCACATGGATTGACCTTCAAACTTTTTCGTGGTTATTGACTTTGCCTAAAATTTTTACCGGCATTAAAAATATGATTACAATAAATTATCCAAACCTTGTCATTTATAAATTGCCCAAAACTGCAACTTAAGAATTTGTAACAGGTAAAAAACACACTAGCTTTTATTAGTCCCCCGATGGTTACCGGTTGAGGGACTATAGGTCCATCTGTCCGTCCGTCATGCTTTGGTCCGGAGCATATCTCCTAAACCATGAGTGCTAGAAACTTGAAACTTTATATATTTATAGATCACAATGTGGAGAAGTGTCATGTGCAAGAACCATAACTCTAGCTTGCCCATCTTTTGAGTTATTGCCCTTTGATATTTTTACCTTCACATTTTTGTCCGGAGCATATCTCCTAAAGCATAAGTGCTAGGAACTTGAAACTTTATACACTTATAGATCACAATGTGGAGAAGTGTCATGTGCAAGAGCCATAACTCTAGCTTGCCCATCTTTTGAGTTATTGCCCTTTGATATTTTTACCTTCATATTTTTGTCCGGAGCATATCTCCTAAAGCATAAGTGTAAGGAACTTGAAACTTAATACACTTATAGATCACAATGTCATGTATAAGAATCGTTACCCTGCCTTTCCTATTGTTTGATTATTGCCCTTTGTTGTTTTAAACCTTATATTATAAGATTCGTTATTCTCCTACAACTAATGATTAGTTGTTTTTAGTTTTTGTCCTTCCATTATTTTAAATCTTAAATGCGCAATATTTAACAACCATGATAAATGGATCTTACACTGAAACAAACAAATATCCTCTATTTAAACCTTTCACAAGCAATAAATTTTACACTTCTCCCAAATTAAAGTGGAAAGGTTTACTATAAAAAAGACTTTTTTAATCCGGTGGGGGACTCCTGTATTGTATTGCAATACGACATGCACTTGTTTCTAATTCTTCATGTGTCATAAAAATCGACATAACTCTGAGGTTGAGGGATATCTAGTTTCATTCTGGAGTATTCCTAGTAATTTGGTTCATGGAATTGAAAGATATTGCCAGTCAGGGCTCCGGAAATTTGGAAATCTAAATCGGTCCGAGACTTTGCCCCCCCTCCTGCCGGCAAACCCCTCCCCCCTCCTTCTGCCGGCACCCCCCCCACGCCGCAAAAACGAATACCCCCGCTTTTTTCACCTTTCCCGTACGTAAAAGGGTTCGTCATTCATTCATTAGTTGCCTTCTTTTTCAAATGTTCCGAAGATGATTATTATTTTCAACGATGAAAACAACTGACAGATCCTACTTTCATTTTGTTTTTGAAAATTCGGCCGAATACAAATTGCAATTCCGGCAATGTACGGCAGTCCATGAAATTCTAATATGTTGTAAAATTAGATAGAAAAATAAATCACATTATTAAAATTTCGGGGTTTTACAGAGTACCGCCGATTTAATTATAGTAAAGATATACTTTTTCATTTTCATAAGCTAGTTATCCAAAGTTCTGTAATTAAACACAGTCATGTTGATTTTCTCTCAACACGAGCGTCTGTTGATGGAAAAACACAGCTGACGTCACAAAAATGTCGGGTCAGTCCATTCTACCCCATGGGATCACAGAGTCGTGACGTACATCAAAAAGACCGACGAGACAAACTCCAGTCCACGTGTTGCACAATTTTCCTAGAGTGGAATTTGTTCACAAATGTCGGTCATTTATTTATTGTAGTTGATTTCCGATTTATTATTCGGACGTTTTCCACCCCTGAAGTAAAACTTAATTTTATTGACGGAACTGTCGTTTTTGTTTATATTTTAGTTATCTGTATTCTGCGGATTTCCAATTATTGTTTGAATTCTATCAGCTATGTTTCTTACCGTGAATGAAAAATTTTAAAACATATATTAACGACGTGATTTTTTTTTTTCTTTTTTTTTTTATTAATTTCAAACCCGGTCTTGCGCGCTAATATGTGATAAATTAATTTCATAAAAGCGTTGTCTTGAGCTATTCCGACTTTGAACGAACAGCTAGACTGGTACTACTGTCGACTTTAATAAGGTCTAACGAACGGCAACTGAAGCGTGTTCGTGTCTCGATTTATGTACGCATCCCATGTTATAGTAAAAAAAAATGTTTCACGAGTAACGGCAATTTAAATCGACGCAGTTTTCTTCGATCTCGTGGTAAGTCAAACCTATTCTGTATTGCAAGTAGTTTACAAAACTCGATACCCGAAGTTCGGTCAAGCGTGAAACTGCAAATTAGGTCCACGTGTGGATGGGCATTTGACTGGCTGGCGGGCAAACCAATTATCGATTTTTGGCACTTAATCTGCAGGTAACGTGTGAAACCCTTGAATTATTTTGGTTTCAAGTGGATTTTGATAGATGGTGGGCGAGTTTATCAATATTTTAACGTGAATTTGATGAAAATTTCGGACCGATTTTGGTGTAATTTTTGGGGATTCCAATCGGTCTGGCAATTCAAAATTCGGTCCAGACCGGCAATTTATCGGATTTCCGGAGCCCTGTTGCCAGTACAGTCTAATTCTTTCAATTGCTGAATATGAAAAAAATGGTGGTAAAAAAATTAAGTTGAATGCGTAATGTTAGATTCATTGTAAGATTAAGATTTTTCTCTGACAAAAACTTTTGAATTAGTTTTGTGCATGATGTGAGATTTAAAAAAATTAAGTGGTTTGTACTAACCAACCTCATCCACATCTATAATTGACTTAAACTTAACATAGCAATTATCTACGACCAAAGGCATTAATCACTACTACTGTCCACTCTTGGGTGTCAAATACTTACCTGGCTAATAATTACTTGGCTTTAGATAATTACACTGCAACTCCTCTATAACGCTACCGGGCACAGCGCTGACTCCATTATAACGCGGGGTCCGCTTGGCTCCCAAAATTTTGGAGGGGGGGGGCATTTCGGGTTGCAGATGCTGAGATACGACGTTAATGCTGATTTGGCCGCGATTTTTTCATCCCGTCTTTTCACGGGCAAGTCCATTTTGATCCTGGACAAGTAGAAAATCACATTTTATTTGTCCATGGACAAGTAGAGAAAATCCGTATTTCCACATCCCTGAATATAATACAATATATTAATCAAGAATCAAGGCCTTCAGCCAATAAGCATTTACATAATAGCAAATATACATTGAGTGACATCAATTTGCTGGCAAACTCTTGTCATGTAGGACAGACTAGTAAATCATTCAATATCTTTTCTTAACTTGAAAATTTCAAACAATGTACTTTGTAACTTTATTAACAGTGCTTAATCAACCCATTCCCACTTAGTGATGCTTTTTGATGCTCCTCAAGAAAAAAAAAAGGAAAACATTGTGTGAAATGAAGAAATAGATTTACAATTTTCAGGTTGTGTGGAAGTAAATTTTGTATCCTATTCAAGTAAGTTAGATTTTTATACTATTTTCATTTAATATACATTTTCTGTATAGCCAATTAGAAAAGTGAAAGAAGTGTATGGTAACAGAACGGCCCCAGATGACCTTGACCTCTTCACGGGGGGAATGTTGGAGACGACTCCAGATGGTCCAGGGGAAACATTTAAAACTATCATACTTGAACAGTTCCTGAGAATCAGACATGGCGATAGGTTCTGGTTTGAAAATACCAATAATGGGTAAGTGTTACAAGTTGACATACTAACCCTTGTCATGCTGAAATGAAAGTCCTATATAGGATTGCTTTAAAATCAAAGGACTGACAGCACTGGAAGGTCTTAATGAGGGTCAATATTTCTTTTGAAAATTCATCATTCAAACAATTCTGGCTGAAAAGGGACAAGCAGGAGGTGTAGACCAAGATCAGACTGCACTTATGTGCAGGCTGATCTGTGTCTATACCTCCTGCCAAAACAGGAATATTATGGGTTCGGATTTTGACTCGCAGATGAAATTAAGATCTGTAAAACGTTGTGAGAAAAGAAAAATTTGATTTCAATTTAGTCACAGCATAGTCTAATCAGAGTCTTCACAATGTGTCTGTATATAGCTACATGTGAAATCAGTATTCTGAATAAACTGTGTGGCAGTCCAGGCTGCTTGATGTCTGCGCTTGACAAATGTGAAATTTTTGGAAATGTCTTGGACATGCGATTAATTTTTTTCAGGCTTTTTAACGCAACAGAGATTGAGGAGATCAGGAACACAACTATCAGAGACATTGTTCTAAAAGTGACGGGGATTACTGACTTGGACATGTTTAACGAGAACCCTTTCTTCTTTGACAATGCTAGTAAGTCACTATATTCTTTACAACATCTTTGAATTAACATTGAAAAATCTGAAGCCATTTTGAACTGTTAACATCAAAATTTTAAAGTTTTCTTATGAGAAAGAAATTGCACACCATAATTCAAATGGATGTGGTCAGTGTGAAAACAAAGCCAAAAAATGTATAAGAAGCACCGTCTTTAACCTATTCTTACACAATTATGCTTTTTGTTGCCCCTAAATGAAAACAGTTGTGTAATCATTGTGAAAAATGAAGAAATTGCTTAGCGTGAGCAAAGTTCACTGTGATTTAAATCAGCATGTATTGTTTAATGATAGCTGAGCCTAGCAATTATTTTGATGGCAAAAAAAAAATCCAATATTTTTCCACAAAATCCAATTTTCGGGGGTACTGATAAGAAATATCTCATTTAAAACAATTGACGGATCACTGGCTACACCAATCAACCTCCCTCAGGTCAATTTAACAGAGATATCATCAGATATTTGTCTGCAAAATTTTACGACGAAGAACAAACAACCAATAGCAATTGTTGGTTGGCAACCTTAAAGACATATACGTAACCAAACCAACACAAATGCTAAACCCTTGTCATGCTGAACCCGGAATATTCCGGTTTTGGCAGGAGGTGTAGACTAAGATCAGACTGCACTTATGTGCAGGCTGATCTTAGTCTACACCTCCTGCTTGTACTTTTCCTATCAGAGTTGTTCATGAAGTTGATTTCTTAAAGAAATATTTATTCTTGAACAACAAATTCTATCAGTGCTTTCAGCCCTTTGATTTGACAGTAGTTCAGTAAGGTAATTTATACAGCATGACAAGGGTTAATATAAAAGTTGGAGTTTAAAGTTCACCTGAATCTAAGAGAATGAATTGATTGGTCAATTAATGTTTGATTGACAGTAGCAATCAATAATTCTATCAATTACCCATTGTATGATCTTGAAAAAACTTGAGAAAAAACAATATAAGATTATCACCTTTCCCTCACTTATTGTGCCATGATTTAACCCATTACCATTCAATAGCATCTTATGACACTCCTGTAAAATTGTACTTAGGAAAACATTATGTGAAAAGAATAAATGGCATGTAACAAGCCATTTCTCCTTTCCCCACAATGTTTTCTACAATATTTAGTCATTATTTTTCAAATTGCACACATTTTGAAATCTACAACTTCTTTCAATATGAACCGGTATAAAATTTTGTCATTTGGGAATGGGTTATGTTTAGTTTTTGCTCTATCACTTGATTAACTGCAGCTGTCAATCAAATAATCAGTCAACCAATCAAATCATTCATTTGTACAGGAAGTGAACCTATAAGTGATCTGATCTGAGTCTACTTTGTTTTGAATGTCAAGCATATGTTTTATTTAATATTTTTGTAAGATATTTCTGTCTTTATCTGTAACCTTTTAGCTGACAGCTGCCCTCAACCTTCCCAGCTCCGAGCTGAAACAGCTGACACCTACCAAAACACAGGAGAGATAGTTCTTGAAAACTGTACAAGGGTTGAATACTATGATTATTTCTCTGGCAGCGAGTATTCATATGCTTTTTCCTTTGCTGCTATTGGTTTGTTTATACCAGGTGAGAAATTTTTATAGATCATCATAGGATAAACACACAATGGATGATTGCATGATTTAGCAGTCTATTATCTGATGGCTTACAATCACCTAATAATGTGACAGTATATCATCATAATGATATTGTTCTAAAGGAATGAATTTCATCCTCTTTCAAACCAAATAGTTACATTTCTATTGATGTCTAAGTAAAGTATATGAAAATTCTTCAAACTGGAATCAAATCTTATTTGAGCGCATGCGTGACATTTCCAACCATTACACATGTGTGCCAAGTAAAGACTCAGACCAGCCTGTGCACCCGCACAGTCTGATCAGAGTCTTCACTCTGCACTTGTAGATAGATACTGTCCCAAAGCTTCTTTAGACAATCAGTGAATTTTCTAATTGTCCTGAATGGCTGTCAAGGGTGCTCAATGTGTGTCACGCACATGCTAAATGGCTGGAAATGTCACTTATAGGCTCATTTCATCACAATACAAAATTTATCAGCTGAAACTGTGACCCAAACACCTTTATAAAGTGTTTGGAAAATACATTAGATATAGAATATATATCTTGTTCTGTAAATAAAAATGGTATGCAAATAATCAACATATTCTAAATGCACAGAATGTTGTAATGCAATTAGCATTTATGGTTTTTTGCTCACCCGAGCACTATCAGAGAGATTCATAGTGAGCTTTTGGGATACTTGATTGTCTGTTGTCTGTCTGTCATTGTACATTGTCACTGTTTCATTGTTACAATACTAGAGGCGTGTTCTTTTCATTGAGATGAAAAATCCCGCTAAATAAGATTTTTGAGACATAGTAAAGAACGATCTTTATTATTTTGAGTGAAAATATTCCACGTCGTCCAGGCTACTTGTTTAAGTCAATGCAGAGTACGCTCAAATTCCTCATTAAGAATTCTTATTTAGCGGCTTAAAATTCTTGATCTAAAGAACGCTTCATCTTGAAAATCTAAATAAGAATCTTAAAAATCTCGATGAAAAGAATGCGCCTGAGGTCACAATTTTGGTTCAATCTTTCTCAAACTTGCTGAAACTGTTTGTCTAGTCACGAGGAAGAACCCTATTTAATATGGTAACATTCTGACTAATGTCAAAGCAAAGGGGCCTTATTTACAATTTCCATGTTACAACTCTACAGGTCACAATTTTGGCTCAATCTTTCTCAAACTTGCTGAAATTGTTTGTAAAGTCATGAGGAAGAACCCTATTTAATATGGTAACATTCTGACCAATATCAAAGGAAAATTGGCCTTATTTACAATTTCCTTGTTACCACTCTAGGGATCACAGTTTGGTTCAATCTTTCTCAAACTTGCTGAAATTGTTTGTATAGTCATTAAGAAGATCCCTTCTGATTAATGAGACATTCTGACTTATACCAAGGGAAAAGGTGCCTTATTGACTTTTTCCTTGTAACCTCTCTAGAGGTCACAATTTAGGCAACTTAATGTGACTGCTTGTTATCCCTGCCGTTTTGTTGAAGGGGATATAGTAATGGTCTCCGTCCATCATTCTGTCATTCCGTCCTTCCGTTACTAAACTTGTCTGGAGCAAATCTCTGAAAGTATAAGTGCTATCAACTTGAAACTTCATAGGTGGATAGATCTCATTTAGGAGAAGTGCAGTGCACAGGAACCACAACTCTTGCTTGCATAATTTTGGAGTTATTGCCCTTTGTTGTTTTAAAGACTAAGATTTTGTCCAGGGCATAGATGGATAGATCTTGTTGAGGAGAAGTGCAGTGCACAAGAATTACAGCTCTTGCTTGCATAATTTTGGAGTTATTGCCCCTTTGTGTTCAAGACTTAGATTTTGTCCTGAGCATATCTCTGAAAGTATAATAGCTATTATTGAACTCATTGAGAAAAAATGCGGTGCACAAGAAGCCTAAATCTAACTGGCTTCAGTTTACTGTCAAGCTTTTAAGGGGGGGGATGGCCATGTCCGACATGGCTCTTGTTATATAATGCGTTGCCCTATGGCATCCGTTAATATTTTAAAAACTATCGTAGAAGAGCTAGAGCTATATTGATTAGGTGAGCGATACAGAACCATCCAGGTCCTCTTCTTTAATATATGATCAAGTAGAAATTGATGTCTTCAACTTATTTCATTTTACACCATTCTAAAATTTTATTCCCCGACCCTACAGTGATGACAGGCATATAGAGTTATCTCTGACTGTATGATTAGGTGCATTGTTATGTGAGTGAGTGTGTATGTATTGATATGTATGTTTAAACTTTTGTGTGTAGCATATATTCTACAATAATTTAGGAATTAATAACTTGGCACAGTTGTTCCCCCTGATGGGTACTTGGGTACTAGTGCCATTTGGAAAGTTTTGTTGGAAAATCCCATGTTCAAGGTAATCACTCAAAAGGTGAAGATTCATTAAAGACATTTTTTTTAGTTGGCACTCTAGTGGTCAAAATTTTTGCCCAATCTTCTTTAAATGTTGGATCCCAAATATTTCATAGAGAAATTGAAGAAAGTCTCTAAAATCTGGAACTCACATATTCAGGTGAGTGATATAGGACAATCATGGTCCTCTTGTTTAAAACAGCAGACTTAAACGCATGATTGTTTTGGGCAAAAGATTATTTTTCCTTAACCCGTTCCCACACAATCCCGTGTTCACGCCCCTCAAGAGAAAAAGCTCTAGAAAACATTATGGATAAGGGAGAGATTGCTTGTAACAATCAGTTTCTTCTTTATCCACAATAACTTCCATCCAAAAAGATGAAATGAATTAAAATTGCATTAACTTGAAATTGTCCTTTGCAGCTTCTTTCAATTTGAACTGGTCTAAAATTTTGTTGTGTGGAATGGGTTAAACAATCCCACATCAGCTTTCTAACAAAAATGTCAAGGTTCTGTGACCATTTCCTTTCATAAAACCTAGTCATGAAAGGCAACAAAATCCATCCATCATCGCAAATTTTGTTATCCTTCAGGAACAATAGGTGTAATGATCCTGATGGCCAAGCGGAGACAGAAGCAGATAGTGGCAATAAGGAGAAGACAGACACACAAGAAGAAATCTGAAGATCCAAATACACAGCTTGGTATAGTAAACTCTACTTATAACAATATCCTTTGTCCCATTCCCGCACAATCACACTTTTGGTGTCCTCAAGAAAAAAGCTTTGGAAAATATTGTGGAAACTGAATAAACTGAAGAAATTGCTTGCTACAAACAATTTCTTCAGTATACGTAATGTTTTTTTAACCAAAAGTTAAAAAGTCTGAAATTCATCAACTAAAATTTTTCATCTACAACATCTTTAAATTTGGACCAGTCTAAAATTTTGTCGTTCACCCATTACCAGACAAGAAAATTGTAGACTGGTCTAAATTGAAAGTTGTTTCAGGTTAAATTTCCATGTGCAATTAAATTGACAAGTAAGTACCGATAAGAGTAGTAAACATAAGAAAAGGGGATTAATCTTCAGGGGTATTAAAATATGGGATTGTGTGATATCCACATATAATGTCACATATAATTTGATTCGATTGTATCTTGAGGGTCATTTCTAAAGAGTATTTATCTTATATAAAGATATGTTTTCTTTGGTTCCAAGAGTATGGATGTTATAAGAGTATACTTTATACATTGTACTCTTGATATAACTAGATTGTCAGGACATAGCATGGTACCTTGGTCTAACCAGGCCTAGTTGTAGCCGGTCCTATAAATTCTTTCAAAAAATGATGTAATTGGCAGATTCTTTGCCTTATCCAAGTACTAGAGTGACATATATTAATCCATTCCCACACAATGAAGCTATTGGACGCCCCTCAAGAAAAATAATATGGAAAACATTGTGAAAAATGAAGAAATTGCTTGATCCAAGCAATTTCTTCATTTTCCACAATGTTTTCTACCAAGATATTTGAAAAAATCTAAAATTTTGTTACTCTTAAATTTTTGTCTGCATCTCCTTTCAATTTGGACCAGTCTTAAATATTGTCATGTGGTAATGGGTTAAAGCATTACCACATTTTTTATACTCTAAGAAAAAAATAATTTGCAAATGATTTAAATTGTTGTCTGCAAGTTTTTATACGCCCGTCGAAGACGGGACGTATTATGGGATCACCCGTGGTGTCCAGTCGTCCGGGCGTCCGGGCGTCCGGTTGTCCGGCGGTGTCCACTTCTTTGTCCGGAGCATAACTCTGTCACCTGAAGTCCAATTGACTTTAAACTTGGCAGTTATATTCTTCTCATCAATACGGAGTGCAGTGCACAAGAACCATAACTCTACCTGGCCTATTTTTGGAGTTATTGCCCTTTGTTGTTTTTCATACTTGAATCTTGTCCGGAGTATATCTCTAAAAGTATTATAGCTAGGATCATGAAACTTCATGGGTGTATAGATATCACCAAGGGGGAGTGCAGTGCACAAGAACCATAACTCTACCTAGCCTATTTTTTTAGTTATTGCCCTTTGTTGTTTTTCATACTTGAATCTTGTCCGGAGAATATCTCTAAAAGTATAATAGCTAGGGTCATGAAACTTCATGGGTATATAGATCTCGCCAAGGGGGAGTGCAGTGCACAAGAACCATAACTCTACCTAGCCTATTTTTTGAGTTATTGCCCTTTGTTGTTTTTCATACTTGAATCTTGTCTGGAATATATCTCTAAAAGTATAATAGCTAGAATCATGAAATTTCATGAATGGATAGAGCTAACCAAGCAGGAGTGCAGTTTACAAGAACCATAACTCTACCGTGCCTATTTTTTGAGTTATTGCCCTTTGTTGTTTTTCATACTTGAATCTTGTCCGGAGTATATCTCTAAAAGTATTATAGCTAGGATCATGAAACTTCATGGGTGTATAGATCTCTTCAAGGGGGAGTGCAGTGCACAAGAACCTTAACTCTACCTGGCCTATTTTTGGAGTTATTGCCCTTTGTTGTTTTTCATACTTGAATCTTGTCCGGAGTATATCTCTAAAAGTATAATAGCTAGAATCATGAAACTTCATGGATGGATAGAGCTCACCAAGTGGGAGTGCAGTGTACAAGAACCATAACTCTACTGTGCCTTTTTTTTGAGTTATTGCCCTTTGTTGTTTTTAATACTTGAATCTTGTCCGGAGTATATTATTACAGCTAGGATCATGAAACTTCATGGTTGTATAGATCTCACCAAGGGGGAGTGCAGTGCACAAGAACCATAACTCTACCGTGCCTATTTTTTGAATTATTGCCCTTTGTTGTTTTTCATACTTGAATCTTGTCCGGAGTATATCTCTAAAAGTATAATAGCTAGAATCATGAAATTTCATGGATGGATAGAGCTCACCAAGTGGGAGTGCAGTGTACAAGAACCATAACTCTACCTAGCCTATTTTTTGAGGTTTTGCCCTTTGTTGTTTTTCATACTTGAATCTTGTCCGGAGTATATCTCTAAAAGTATAATAGCTTGAATCATGAAATTTGATGGGTGTATAGATCTCACCAAAGGGGAGTGCAGTGCACAAGAACCATAACTCTACCGTGCCTATTTTTTGAGTTATTGCCCTTTGTTGTTTTTCATACTTTGTTTGACAAAAAAAATTCATTCAAAATAACCTCAGTTCTATTCAAACCCCCAGTTAATATTAAGCAGTGTGACGGGCGTATCTTGTGACAGTTTGGCACCTTGTTCCATTTTGGACTAAGGCATCAGGCATTGGGTTAATACTGTTATTGAGCTCTTTAGCTTAAGACAAAAGATAAATGAATATGGGAAAATGAAATTATTTTGGGACTGCTTGTTTATCCCATTACCACATAATAAAATTTTAGACTGGTCCAAATTGAAAGAAGATGCAGAGAACAGTTTTAAGTTTGTGGAATTTTAAAAATCTTTGTCTTTTGGAGTAGAAAACATTGTGAAGAAATAAAGAAATAGCTTATCACAAGTAATTTTTCATTTTCCACTATGTTTTTTTTTTAAAGCTTTTACCTATAGGGGCATAAAAAAGTGTGATTGTGTTGGAATGGATTTTAAAAAAAGCAGCTTATACAAGGATACAAAATATTTTAGGAAATGAGAAAAGTCTAAGAAAAAAAGAAATAGCCAGAATTTTTTTTAGCTTGACTATATGAAAAGTGGGGTGGGGAAGCTGTTCTGATCATCCAGGCGTTGGCCTTGGCAAAACGCTTTTTACTTAGATATTATTGGTTAAGATTCATTATTCAGATTCATTAAGTGGAATTTTGCAAAAATATTGACATTAAATGGCTGTTAATATCCAGCATTCTGAATAGTCGAGCATTGCTGTCCACTTACAACACTTGTTAGCATTATATGTCCAATTGTGTATATCAATTTTTTTTCACAGAAAATAAATACAATTATCTTGATGAAGATGATATAGGGGGCAAGTATCCATATCCCTCACGAGTTTGAGTCCCTTACAGGGGTCGACACTAATGCAAGTCCTTTGGCCCAAGTTCTGTGATTTATTGGGAGGCAGTAGCTCCTTTGCTATTTCTAAGTTTTTTCAAGTTCACCCTTCTCAAATATTTCTGCTTTTTGTAACCCCTCTCAAGAAAACATTGTTGACATTGTAACAAGCAATTTCTCCAATGTTCACAAGGTTTTCTACCCTAAATGGCAAAGATTTTCTGAATTTAATCAAATTGAAATTGTGTCACTTTCAATTTGGACCAGTCAAAACTTTTGTCATGGGATAGTGGGTCAATACTTTCCATACAAATCACTTCTTTTTTTTTTTCTAACTTTTTCAGTCAATTAATATTGACTATGAAAACAGTGTGTTAGAAAACTGTGGGAAAAGAAGAAGTTTCAGCTATTCCAACACTGCTTTCCAACAAATATGTTTTGTGTAATACACACTAATTAGTCGATAATCTATGTACTCTTATGATGAAAAACATGAACATAGATTTGATTTTGAGTACCTTGAATCTCAGAGTAAACCCTACAGGCCGTGGTAAAAAAAAGTTAGTGTCAAACCCTAACCCTGGGTTTGTCATGATTTTGTTGTTGTACCCCAAATTACATTTCACATTAATAACATGTTTCTGATACCTAACAATTACCATATGAAGGACTAGGTGTAAATCTGTTGTGCCTATATTGATATAGAGGGGTTCCAGTGCTTGGACCAGTAGTTAGAATGGCAAACTTGCAACCTGAGAAAAGTGGATGGTTGTGGGTTTGAATCCTGAGGTGCGTTCTTTTCGCTGAGATTCTTAAGATTCTTATTTAGATTTTTAAGATTAAGCATTCTTTAGATTAAGATTTTTAAACTGCTAAATGAGAATCTTAAGAATTCTTAATGAGGAATTTAAGCGTACTCAGCATTGGCTTAAACAAGAAGCCATGACGCTGCACAATATTTTCACTCAAAATAACAAAAATATTTCTTTAAAATGTCTCAAAAAACCTTATGTAGCGGGATTTTTCATCTCGATGAATAGAACACACATCAGGCTGTGCTGCTGGTCATGTGGGTATGTCCTTTTGCATGACATTTCATAGCCAAAATCTAGTACAGCAATACAAAGGAAGCACATAAATTACTAGAGTTGCTAACTGAACAATTGTACAAAGAGAGAAAGATATGTCCACATACAAACAAATAATATTTATAAAGTCAAATACTGAAGTTTTGACCTCATTCCTTAAATTATGGATCACAATCTATGTAGTAGGGCAAATAAAAAGACAGTATGTGTAGAACTGGTTTAAAAGCCTGTACAGATGAAACATTAATAGAAAGCTGAAAAAGTTAACACATTCCCACACAAATCCCTCCATTCTAAAAAAGAAATTTTATGAAAACATTGTGGACATAGAAGAAATTGCTTGATTCAAGCAATTTCTTCACTTTCCACAATGTTTTCTACCACAAAAGACAAAGAATTTAGAAGTTCATTAACCTAAAATTATTGGGTGCATTTTCTTTCAATTTAGACCAGTCTAAAATTTTGTCAAGTGGGAATGGGTTAACACTCACAAACCTCTTTGAATTTACTAAGTGCTGTAGATTTTCATTTTGCTTTTTTTTATTTTGCTAATATTTGTCAAAGAAGTTTGACACAGAAGAAAACTTTAGATTGGCATTATCCCCACCTGAATTTGTTAGTGTGCCAAAGTGAGTAATGACCACTTTTTTGTTGAAAAACTATAATCTGAAAAATTAGGAGATTAAAATAATCAAAAACCAACTCTTCATACTTAGTTGACTACACATACACTTGGCGTGTAGAAATACAGATTTTCTCCACTTGTCCCGGACAAGTAAGAGATGATTTTCTGCTTGTTCAGAATCAAAATGAACTTGTCTGTAAAAAGTGAATTTAAGAATTTTGAGAAAATTTTGTAAATGAAAAAATGCTGGGTTCTAGTTTTTTCTTTATTAACAGCAATATTTTCTACCTTTCAATATAATCATTAGGGATATAAATCTTTGAGATAAATTTTTTACCATTCCAAGATTTGCTGTGGTATTTACTTGTGCCCAGACAAGTGACCTTGAAAAATGTATTTGTCCACAAGTAGAAAAAATATATCTGAAAAGTTAGGCATGGAATTTACCAATGGCTAGCCCTGCCCACTTCCTAGGTTTGCCCCACCCTTTGACTCTAATATGAATTTCTGGCTATAGTTCAAATGGCACTATTTTACAAAAGTTATGGCATATGGCATGTAGCAAAGTAGAATGGCTTGTTGGTGACCTAAACACTGTAACTACAGCTTGAAAAACAGATATATTTGAAAACTTGTAACTCTTCTTTCAGCCATTGAGTGGGTGGGCCCAAAAGGAGAAAGAAATGTGAAGGTGAAATTTGACAACAGTCGTAGAAAGATCCATGTTGAGGATAGAGGCAGAAAACCACTCAGAATGATTGACTTACGATTTGTGGACAAAGTTCACCTCCGATTTGCTTCTGATAATCAAGAATGTTTGCTGTCTGTGAGGGTCCCTGGAGATATTGACCTGGTATGTTATCCATGAGAATGATGTCGACAATATTGAATATGGCAAGAAATACCTATTGTCATTGTAATTCATGGGGTTAAAGCAAAACTCTTGTAAGAGCAAAACTGCTGTAAGTGTCTATACATTCATGATACCTTTATCTGAACACATTGATTCCCAGTGGTATTGTCTGGAGAAAGCGTATAAGAAAATTTGTACAAAAATCCGACCTCATTTGTTGTTTTTAAAGCACTATTATAAGAAATCTGCCTGCCATAATGATGATATTGGACAACAATGACAGTTTTACATTTCCTTGGTTGATACAAAACTTCTAAATCTGTCAATGAATAAAATTCATTGTTCGTATTGCATTTGATTTAAAAAGTAATTGTCTGACTACTGTGAGAAAATATCAAATCCCTTCTATCTTTTATGAATTATATCAGTAAAGTTTGAAAGTTTAGACAACTTATTTTATCATAGTAAATTTATCCAAACTATGACAAGGGTAATAATTCTCACAGGGTACGGGTCTGGTGTGTGTCAAGTCCAGAAATTCTTCCAAAAAATAGCTGAACATCTGGTGGTACCCCCTTTGATCACCCTTCATCCCCATAGTAAAATAAACTGCACCAAAAATCCTTTACCTCATATTTTTATTATGGAGACATAAATTGTTCATTGTTTCGTGCATTTGATTAGAAAGCATAGGATTAATTCCAGGTTGTCGGGTATCAATTTTTTATTACCCTAAAAAGAGCCATTTTATTTAAACGGATAGACTCAGGTTTTTACTTGCTTGTGACAGTTTTAAAGGAATTGCTTTCTTGAATCAAAATAAGCAACATTTTCTAGCCCTTTACTGATTTTGAAAATTTTAGACCAGTCCAATTTAAAAGAAGTTGCAGACAACAATCAAAGTCGATGGAATTTGAAAAAATAACGAACCTACAGGTTAGAAAATATTGTGGAAAAGGAAAAATTTGCTTGTGACAAGCAATTTCTTCTTTTCCCACAATGTTTTCTCAAGTATAGATTCACAGGGACGTGAAAACAAGGGATTGTACAGGAAAGGGCTAGTGTGGCCTGAGAAAGTGCTGGTTTTCATTCAGCGAGAATGAAAAGTATAAAAAAAATTGTACCAATGTCACAACAATACTTATCATATATGAGAGTGATTGAAGTACTTCAACTTTTTGATGAAAACATTATCTAAGATGACTATTTCTTTTATACCTTTCTCATCCATTTAGATTTATTATTTATGGTATGATTACATTAACATTTAGTTCGATTTGATTCAGGTCCTGAGATTTGCTGATGCTGCACTGAGGGGTGAGTTCATCAGAGCCATTGAAAGTTTCCTTGAAGGTATTCATGTCAGATTAGAACAGCAAGAGATGATGGAATCTGTCATTTTGAAAAATGCCACAACAAAGGACGAAAGACAGAAAGTTTTGGATAAATTTATAAGATGTGTTTGTCTGCAGGTATGTTCTTGAGTACCATAGGTCTGCAACCCTTTTATGTACAATCACTGTTTTTCTTTTCTCTTGGGAAATGGCAATGGAAAAGAAGTATTACATTAACTGATTTCAAAGTATGATGTCACACATTAACTGATTGCCGCACAATCTCATTTTTTGATGCCCGTCAAGGTTCATTAAAACAATTAGGAAAATGCAGAAATTGTCTTTACTCGGGAAGACAGAAATATTTGAAATTCTTTCAACTTTCAATTGTTTTCTACAACTTCTTTTAATTTGAACCAGTCAATAATCTCAGTAATTCTGGTAATGGGTTAACTCTATATTGACTAGTAGTGTAACACAAAACGGTTATAAAATGTCAAAGGTGAAAGTTACTGGTAAAATTTAAGATGAAATTAGCTTTGTCTGGATTGTATCTTCTTTATTAATGGATTGGTTATACCCCTGAAACTCTATTTTTTTTTTAACCATTTTGCTTCCAAAATCCCAAAGAATAAAAGGCCTATTGGTACTTAATTTGTGGGGGCACTGCATATAAAAGCAGCTGGATGGGGAATGACACCATTATAACTGCTGCTAGATACAGTTTATTACTTCAAAGTTTACCCATGCAGATACACACTCTCGCTGTAACATGGCTAGAACCGTGACATTGCTCTTTTAGAATTTGGGTAGAAAATGAATGCATATACGTGAGTGCAATTTCTACAGTATAACTATGATTTTTTTTCATGTATCAAACTGCAAGTATAGAATGTTGCGTTCTGTTTCATGTATTTAATTTAAAAAATAAGAAAAAATGTTGAGAAAAGAAAACAGATATTGCTTCTTTCAAACCCATATTGACTGCTTTAGACCTGTGCAAACTACACCACCTGACCACCAACTACTGATAAATTAGGTTGATTAACTAGAGTTAGAATTTTTAAGCGTATCATGAATTTCCCTGGGTATGAACAAGATAACTCGTAAATGCATTACTTTCCTTGAGAACATATTTATTCATTGGCAACTTATTCATTGCATAAAGTTCAAGTCATGTCAATGATTTTAAGCTATAATGGGAAAATACCAAGTAATTTGTGCTTTCCTGACTATGATTTTCTACCCCATATGATGGAGGGATGGGGATTGCATGCTGTCCTCACTGCAACTTCCTTTTTTTTGTCATTCAAAAAAGGGTAAAAGATTAAATTTAGTATTCTTGTATCTCTTGTTTCAGGCCTTTAATAAGCAAATGAATGATGGCACAATGAAATCTTTGGATGGTGAGACAGCCAATCAGATCTCTAAGATTCAACTGACGAAGACAGAATTTGCGGAAGCTCTAGGCCTGAAGCCAACATCAATTTTCGTGAGAAATATGTTCCGACTTGTGGATAAGGACAAGAATGGACTTGTCGGTTTTCAGGAATTTATGGAGTTGTTTATGATCATCGCTAAAGGTAAGCTCTTCAGTTTCATTATAAATCTTAGATTTCAGCTTGGCTGTTTAGAACAAAAAGGTGAAGTATTCTTATTACTCCATTGTCATTGTTGATGTAGTTTAAGTTGTTTGTTTTGGACAGCATGACTATCTTTGAACTTATTCATATCTTTGTTATCAAAGATATTTACTTAAAATAAGTTTTTAGTTATGATTAATTATCTAGAAATTGATTCATACTTTATGGGGAGATAATTCAAAAGTTTTGCATGATCTATGCCCCCTTTTTTGATGGATTTAGATTGTTTTACGTTGAGTGTTGCATCCACTTAATGTGCTCTTTTTTCATATTTAAGAGAGGGAATTGTTCTAGTTAGTAAGATTAAGGTTATGTATCAGGCCCAAAATTAAGAAATAGCTGACTATGCCGACTGACCTTCGACATGGCAGACTAAGATCATGAATATGATCAGTTTGAAAAATATGTGGTAAGGGAATATTTGAATAGCAAATCATTGGCTTGCAAAAAAAAATTTTTAAAATATAAGGTAAGGGACATATTTAAATAGCAATCATTGGCCGGCAAAATTAAACTTATTTGTAAGATATGTGGTAAGGGACATATTTAAATTGCAAATCATTGGCTGGCAAAATTAAATTCATTTGTAAAATATAAGGTAAAGGTCATACTTAAATAGCAAATCATTGGCTGGCAAAATTAAAAATGTAAAAAATGTGGTAAGGGACATATTTAAATAGCAAATTATTGGCTGGCAAAATTAAATGTGTAAAATATGTGGTAAAGGGATATTTAAATAGCAAATCATTGGCTGGCAAAATTAAATGTGTAAAATATGTGGTAAAGGGATATTTAAATAGCAAATCATTGGCTGGCAAAATTAAATGTGTAAAATATGTGGAAAGAAACATATTAAAATAGCAAATTATTGACTGGCAAAATTAAATGTGTAAAATATGTGGTAAGGGACATATTTAAATAGCAAATCTTGGCTGGCAAAATTAAATGTGTAAAATATGTGGTAAGGGACATATTTAAATAGCAAATCATTGGCTGGCAAAATTAAATGTGTAAAATATGTGGTAAGGGACATATTTAAATAGCAAATCATTGGCTGGCAAAATTAAACTTATTTGTAAAATATGTGGTAAGGGACATATTTAAATAGCAAATAATTGGCTGGCAAAATTAAATGTGTAATATATAAGGTAAGGGAATATTAAATAGCAAATTATTGGCTGGCAAAATTAAATTTGTTAAATATAAGGTAAGGGACATATTAAATAGCAAATCATAGGCTGGCGACCTTAGTATAATAAAGTTATAGATGACAAATTTTTGTTGGTGGAATCTTAAGAATCTCTGGCATTTATGTCAGAAAACATTGTGGATAATGGAGAAATTGCTCGGTGTCATGTGTAAAAAAGCAGGTTTGTGTGGTAATGGGTGAATTGTCCAATCACAGCTGTCAATCAAATATTTAGTTGACCAATTAAATCATTCATTTTTACCAGAAATGAGTTTTTGAAATCCAATATTGGTTACCATTTTTGTTAAGCTTATTTGTTGGTTTGGTGACTTAACTTCATAACTACAGCTTGGTCAATTACTGCTTGAATAAGCGGTAATTTCGATGTTGAAGTCCCCAAACCAACAATAATACATGTACTTAACCATTACCAGACAACAAAATTTTACACTGGTTGAGAACTGAAAGGAGTTGCAGATGACCTTTGAAATTGCACTGAAATTTGAAAATGATTTTCAAATAGGGTAGAAACATCGTGAGAATAAGAGTTATTGCTTGTGACAATTGATTTCTTTTTTTCCCACAAAGATTTTTAGGTCACCTGACCGAATGGTCATGGTGACCTATTGCAATCATCGTTTGTCCGTCGTCGTGCGTTGTCCGTCGTGCGTCGTCCGTTAACTTTTAAACATTTTCATCTTCTTCTCAAGAACAACTGGGCGGATTTCAACAAAACTTGGTAGAAAGCATCATTGGGGGATGCCAATTCAAGTTTGTGAAGATAGGGGTTCTGGGGGTCATAGGGGCCCAAAGCGGGGGCAAAAAGGGGTAATTTTTGGTTCTTCTTTAAAAATCTTCTTCTAATAAACCATTAATGCCAGAGCTTAAATATTTTGTGTGCATGACAACTAGGACAGGTATATTATAAATTGTGAAATTCCTGCCCTGGGGTCATGTATGGGGCCACACCCAGAGGTCAAAGTTCATCATTTGAAAAATTTCACATTTTCATCTTCTTCTGATGAAGTACAAAGCCATTTTCAAACAAACTTGGTGAAAAGCATCATTTGGTAATGGTTATTCGGATTTGTGAAAATTAAAAGGCTGGGGGGTCAGGGGGCCCTAAAATGGGGACCAAAAGGGGGTACTTTTTGTTTAGTTTTAAATGTTTCATCTTCTTCTCAAGAACTACTGAGGGGATTTCAACCAAACTTGGTCGGAAGCATCATTGGGGGATGCCAATTCAAGTTTGTGAAAAGAGGTTTGGGGGGCTTGGGGTAAAAGGGGCCCCAGTCGGGGGCAGAAAGGGGTAAATTTTTGTACTTCTTAAAAAATCTTTTTCTAATAAACCCTAAATCACTTGTCTTGATGCTCTTTTACTCAGGTGACTGTTAAGGCCCACTGGGCCTCTTGTTATGATCATATTTCTGAAAGTGTCATTGTGTGGAAATGGGGTAACATAATTGTCAGAGTTCAAACCTCACATCCCATCTAAATAAGTCAAGGCCACAGCATTGTTGGTAGTGCATCAGACTCAATCATGAGGTCAGGGTTCAATCCCTGGGTGCAGCAAATATCCTTCCAGACATTTGTCTCTTACCAATGGGTTGATAATTGTACTGGGATGGGCAGCTGGAGGTTTAACAGGATCCTTTTCGATAACAGTGACACCTGTATATTTTTCAGGGAATGCTGATGATAAAGTTGAGATGTTATACAATATGTATGACATCAGGGGTAAAGGCCAGCTTACTACTGAGGATTTTACAAAACTGATCAAGTAATTTTTATATCTTCTCTAAATCTTTATTTCTCTTTCTCAAAAATGATTCCAAATTATTTCTTTATTAGCTTGTCTGTTTTTTGAGAAAGCCTGAAGAATTGCTGTTACCAGGTTATCATTTGTTTCTTGAACTTGGAATGAATATTCACAATCAATAGAGCAATCTATTCCATCAAAGGGATAACATTAACCCATTCCAACACAACCGAAATTTAGACTGGTTCAAATTCAAAGAAGCTGCAGACGACAATTTCAAAGTGATCAAATTTCAAATTGTTTCATATTTTGATTAGAAAACATTGTGGATAATGAAGAAATTGCTTGTTACAAGCAATTTCTTCATTTTCCACAAAGTTTTCCAAATCTTTATACTTAAGGGGCGTAAAAAGGAGGGCTTGTGTGGGAATGGGTTAAATGCATTGTTTTTAATGAATTATGCCCTTTTTTTCAACTGAGAAGTTTTACCACTACCAACATCTGATGTTTTAAAAGGAGTAACACATTTTGAGTAGAAAAGATATCAAGTTCTGGGAGAGAGGAGGATAGTCTCATACTGACAAGATGAATATTGAAAAATGAGATGTACACATATACGCATTTAAACTTGGTAAAACTCAATAAATTAGATCTACAGTACGGCTTGACTTTTATGATTTCGAAATGGGTCAAGGTGCCAAAAACAATATTTGAAATGCAGCCTAACCAATGATATGGTAAAGTGGGACAAAACACCAAGATGGCCACCCTTGAAATATCGCTATGTATGCAGCTTTTTGCATATTACTATTATTATTATAATTGTAGATGGTTGTCTAATATGTATGCAGTTTTTTGCACAATATTATTATTATTATAATTGTAGATGGTTGTCTAATATTATTGAAACAAAATTTTGCTTTTAAACCATAGTTTGTCAATATTTTATTATTTTTAAGCATTTTGATATAATTTTGATAATCTGGTATTCTTTTTGTAGCACAGTTTTAAGAGTTTTACTATTTTCTTTGAAAGAAACCTGTATCATTATTGAATATTCACCAAAGGGCCATTTCTCCAAAGCGATAAAAATCAGAAACTATTGCTTTTGAAGAGATAGAAAAAAAAATGTTTATATTTTTATGATAAAAACAATAATCTACATATTTTGCAAAGACTATTATATTTGCATCTCTACACTTCTATTAGCATTAGATAAAAAGACTTTGTGTATTTAAGCGTCAAAGAAATTTGAAGTAG
Source organism: Fragum fragum (assembly GCA_946902895.1). Taxonomy (NCBI): domain Eukaryota; kingdom Metazoa; phylum Mollusca; class Bivalvia; order Cardiida; family Cardiidae; genus Fragum; species Fragum fragum. Next base: position 57,446,846 of record OX336370.1, on the reverse strand, counting down.
AATTAACAATAGATTCGTACTACTTTCCAAAAGAAGATAAAAATGAAAACACCAAGTTAAGAGTAAAAATTCATCACTTTTAATATCTGAGCACTTATTTATAGCACATATCTCTTCTTCGTATCTAGCTACCTTTGATCATGGCAAATCCCCCTCCTTCATTGAGTATAACTTTTCTGTCTTTTTGTTTTGTTAAAAATGTTTCATGTGATTATCATCAACAAATACATTAGGGAAAGCAGTCAAAGCTTATAAGGCCTATGATTAAGGGGAATATAATATTATTTAACCCTTTCCAACACAGCAAAATTTTAGACTGGTCCAAATTGAAAGATGCTGCAGACGACAATTTCAAGTTGATCAAATTTTGAACTTTTTCCTCGTTTAGGATAGAAAACATTGTGGATAATGAAGAAATTGCTTGATACAAGCAATTTCTTCATTTTCCACAATTTTTTCAAAAGCTATTTTCTTGAGGGGCGTAAAAAGGAGGGATTGAGTTGGAATGGGTTAAACCATAATTAATCACTCAATTTGGATATATTCTCAAAACATAGCCCTGTTATCACAGATCAAGGCAATTTTAAAAGCACACGGTAAAACCATAATGAGGAGACACACTCCTAAAGAAATTTAACCTGTTCCAACACAATAAAATATTACAGTAGTCTAAATTCAAAGAAGTTGCAGACTACAATTTTAAGTTGATGAAATCTTCAAAATCTTTGTCTTTTAGGATAGAAAACATTGTGGAAAAACAAAGAAATTGCTTGTTACAAGCAATTTCCTCATTATCTACAATGTTTCCAAAGCTTTCAATTTTGAGGGGCGTTTAGAAGCGTCATTGTATGGGAATGGGTTTAATATATACCCACCATCGTACAGCATTCTCTTAGTTTTGAAATTCATCCCATAACTAGCTAAATAAATGATAAAATGTAAAAGCTTGAATTTACATATGCTTACTTGATACCCTTCCTGCATTGCCGGAAGTCCATCTTCTGAGATTAAATTCATAGTATTTTGCTATGAAGGATAGGTGGCCATGGTAATCCATATTTCCATACACATGTATGGTGAACAATTCAAAAATCTAATTCTCCAAAACCTGGATTATTAACAAGTTTCACAGAAACGACCCTTGGATTACCCTTTGTTAGATATATTGAAAGATATTGGTTTACTCAATATATTGAAATTGAAAGTCTTCTTTTCATAATATGCTTTATGGATTTCAACAAATTTAACAGAAATGATGATATGGTGCTATGGAGGTCACAATTTTGGCTCAATCTTTCTCAAATTTGCTGAAACTTTTTGTGCAGTTATTAGGAAGAATCCATTTGAGTATATATTAATGTACAAGAAGCTCATCATGAAAGGGACAATCAAATTCTGAAATGTATAGGATTTTATCCTCTTCTTGGCATAACATTATGATACAAGCATTAGCTTACTTTTCTAGATCAATGTTAGAGCTCTCAGACAGTAAACTGGAAGTAGAAGAAATCCAAGCTTTGGTTGGTACCCTGTATGCACAAGCTGGACTCAGGCCTGGTCAGAATATGTCCCTGGAAGCGTTTAAGAAGATTTTTGCTTCAGATGAATATGAAAGAGTCCTAGAAAATGCAACATTACAGCTACAAGGTACAGTGAAACCCCTCTAATAAGACCACTTTCGGTACTTTTTGAAAGTGGTTGTAATAGCAGGGTGGTCGTAATACTGAGGTTTTGCTGTTGTTGTCACGTAATTTATGTTTTATTTTATCTTTGTTATTTGAATCTTTATATACCATACATACAAAACATAAAACTAAAACACATGTATTACAGGGGAATCTAATGTCATTTTTAAATTTACAATCTTTGATAAGTTCTACTTTTTTCTCTTCTCTACTTTGATCTGATTCAGAAGTCTGACCTCAGATTAGTTGTACGTAAGTATAGGTTCAAAGTGTCAAACTGTTGATATTAAATCTTCTATAATGCTAAAACATTTAAAAATGATCCAAGCTTTAATTTCTCAACATGATCGGCCACTTTGATCTATTTAATAGAAATAACGCCTATCATAATATGGGTTCAATATAAAAAATCCAATATTGAATTGACGATGCATCCCTACCCAATTAGTGTCGCTCTCAGCAAGTGTGAAATTCAGGTGGTCGGTCTCGAGGTGTGAAGTTACTTGTCATTTGAGTGGGGTTCAAAATAGTGTATCAGCTATAGTTGGTACTGAATTTAGTAGTCGTAATTAGAAATGGCGGGGTGGCTGTTTAAGAGGGGGTTGTGACCATTGAAATAAAGAACAAAAAATTTGTTCTGTCAAAATTCGGTCTTCATAGGGAGGTGCCCGTATTTCCAGGGTGGTGTTAAGGAGGGGTTTTACTGTACTTCATTATCATTTTATGCCTGCTTGCAAAATTGACCAATCGCTATCTCTGCCCACTTACTTGGAGTTTAAGTCGCCAAACTGACAAAAATGTTTCACACCAATGTTGGCCAATGTCGGAGTTCAAAGCCCAATTCAAGGCCAAATGAATGATTTGATTAGTTGATTGATTCCTTGATTGACAGTTGTGGTTGGTCAATTTGCCAAGCCTTGTTAGCTTAGTCAGTAATGTGATTCAAACCTGGACAACATTGTGGAAAATGAAGAAATTGCTTGTTAGAAGCAATTTCTTCATTATCCACAATTTTTTCTGTCCAAAAAGACCAGGTTTTTAAAGATTTCATCACCTTACAATTGTCGTCTGCTACTTCTTTGAGTTTGAACCGGTCTAAAATTCTATCGTGTTTGAATGGGTTATAAGCTCGTGTCACGCAAAGCAAAATTAGAATTTTCAAGCATAACATTCTCCTTTTGTTCAACTGTAATACGTGAACTCCTTTTAGAATCTTGAAAACAGAGAATAACAGCTTCTACAGTAAGAAATCAATGACCTCGATGATTATTTGACCCTCAACTCGGCCAATTCTGTAACGATCATACTAATCTCATGTAGATTTTCACTTCAAGTTTATGATAAGTGGAAATTTGCAGAAATGCGCGGAAACTTGTTTCAGGGTGATCGATTTGAAATACCGGTTTTGACTTAGGAAAAAAGAATATTTGAAGCGTTGTGAGTAAAATTCAAAAGAAAAATAAGATGTTCACGTTATTGTAACGTAATTGTTTGCACATGGTAGTTTTGCCCTTTTCCTAAAAATTCCTATAATATGATGAAGATAGTATCAAATTATCTTAGGCGCCCTGTAGTTGCACTATTTCCTTATTCATTATTCGGCTTTAGAACCATAAAAAATCTTAAGTAAAAAGGACCAAGCTGAAAGCTAGATGACACTTGTTAAAGATGTGTTATTATTGATTTAAAATTGTAAATAACCACATAATAAAGCGTAATTATTTAGTAAATAAGTAGTACCAGAAGTGGATATGTTTACATTCTAATTTTCAAAATCTTCTACTTTCGTTTTGCATCTTTTTGATTTTTATTGAGTAAATCTGTAAATCCCACAATATTCACATTTGCTTGATGCCTACAATCTCCCTTAATCGTTCTAGAATGTTTTAAAGCACTGGGTAGTGTGATTATTATCCCCCGCCCTTTCGGCAAAGGGGATATAGTAATGGTCTCCGTCCGTCATTCCATCCTTCTGTAATTCCGTCCTTCCGTCATTCCGTCACTAAACTTGCTATCAACTTGAAACTTCATAGGTGGATACATCTTATTGAGGAGAAGTGCAGTGCACAAGAAACACAACTCTTGCTTGCATAATTTTTGAGTTATTGCCCTTTGTTGTATTAAACACTTACATTTTGTCCGAGGCATATCTTTGAAAGTATAATTGCTATCAACTTGAAACTTCATAGGTGGATACATCTCATTAAGTAGGAGTGCAGTGCAGAAGAACCACAACTCTTGATTGCATAATTTTGGAGTTATTGTCCTTTGTTGTTTTAAACACTTACATTTTGTCCAAAGCAAATCTCTGAATGTATAATTGCTATCAATTTGAATTTTCATAGGTGGATACATCTCATTGAAGAGAAGTGCAGTGCACAAGAACCACAACTCTTGCTTGCATAATTTTTGAGTTATTGCCCTTTGTTCTTTTAAACACTTACTTTTTGTCCGGGTAATCGAACTCATTGAGAAAAAATGCAGTGCACAAGAAGCCTAAATCTAACTGGCTTCAGTTTACTATCAAGTTTTTACAGCAGGCGATGGCCATGTCCGACATGGCTCTTGTTGTAAAAATGCATTTGCAACCTGAGCCATATTTGTAAACATTGCTCATCTATGGTCACATGACTACCACATGTCACTTGAGATCACATGATTTTCAAACATGGGACGGCAAATCACAATAAACAAATTACTGCACTGATTATTACCTTATTTTTCAATAATTTAAAGCAAACTTAAAGCATGTTTAGAAGTCTCTAAACAAATTTTCAAAATTAGGTTTTACCACAAGTTCTGACAACTGAAAGTGGGTCCTTTCCCCTTAACCCATTCCCAAACAACCAAATTTTAGACTGGTCTAAATTGAAAAAAGTTGCAGACAACAAGTAAAAGTTATTGAAATTTTGGATTATTTCACATTTCTGAATAGAAAACATTGTGTATGATGAAGATTGCTTTTCTTGGGGGCATCTGAAATGGTCACTGTGTAGGAATGGGTTAAGTATATGCAGTGCACCTAAGTTGGAGGAGCAGCTGGTCAATCAGGTAGAATGTTGATGTTGTACTGGTTTGAAATGAAAATCGTTGTTAGGTGTACCAGTGATGGTTCATGTAGATCATAGGTCAAGGTCATGTTTTATCTTTGACTGAAAACCTTTTCCGTACTTTAAATCATAAACTGTTTGACTGAAGAACTTGAAAATTTATACAAATATCATTTATGACTCAATAAGGTGCACATGCCCTATTATTTTGGGGTAACATAGGTCAAAGGTCAAGTGTGCTGCTTGATTGACAAAATGCTTGTTGGATTTATATGACTACTTTGGAACAATTCTACTTACTGCATTTATCAAGTTGAAACATATTTGGCAATGATAATTTATACATATCTTTTCCTTAGTTTGAATATAAGAGGGAAAATCAATTAAAACAAAATGCAACAAAAACGAACAAAAACAAACTGAATTGAAGAGCACAAATTATTTTAAGATAAAACGTTTCCTGCCAAATTTCACATTTATATAGCCTTATGCTGCATCCAAAAATAGACATTTTGAGTATTTGAGCTATTGACCTTTAACCCATTCCCACACAATGACGCTTTTAAACGCCCCAAAATAGAAACATCGTGGAAAATGAAGAAATTGCACATGACAAGTAATTTCTTCATTATCCACAATGTTTTAGATTTAAAAGATTTCATCAACTTAAAATTGTCGTCTGCAACTTCTTTAAATTTGGACAGGTCCAAAATTTTATCGTGTGGGAATGGGTTAACCCTTTACTGTTTTTCATAATTTATCACTTGTCATTGTCCAAATTTAAAGGGGTGGCAGATGACATTATAATGTGAATACATCCTATATGATAGAAAATATTGTGGAAAAGAAGAAATTGCTTGTTACATGCCATTTCTTCTTTCTCCACAATGTTTTCTCAAGTATATCACATTAATTGTAAAAAGCAGGGATTGAATGGGAAAGGATTAATATTATACACGTTGAACAAAAACTTCAAATCTACAAAGCTGATAAATTGATAGTGATTTAAAACCTTCTTGTCCTTGTGACATATCATTAGCTTAGTGTAAAAACATCATAAGTATCAATACTTTGCATAGACACTTATGATGTTTTTGCACTAAGCAACCAATGGGTCATTTGTTTCACACCAGTGGGCAAATAATATGTAATGCGCTTAGGTGGGATAAACTGAGGTTGTGCTGTTGTGATAGACTTTAGGACATCATGGTTAGGAGTACCAGCAGCTGCAATATAACTGTTTAAATTTGCATTATACCCTATTATAATAATTATTATAATTTTGTAATTATTGTTTACAAAAGAAATGCTACATTTTTTACAGGTCAGCGCCAGTCTTTGGAACATTCTATGAGGGAAAGGCGAAAGACATTCTTAGAGTCTTTTGGGTAGGTATTTAACCGACTACAAGACAAGCAAATTCCAGGAAGTTGCAGATGACAACTTATAATCAATGGAATTTCAAAGCCTTTGTCTTAACTCATTCTTATGGAAAACCGTGCTTTGAAGACCCTTGAAAAGAGTTTGAGAAAACAGTGTGAAAAAAACAGGAATTGCTAGTCCCCGAAAGGCAGAGATATTTATACCCCTGCAAAACTGTTATCAACCTGTCTGTGTTTTTGTCTGTCTGTGGACAAGTTCAAGTAATTTTGTGTGGCCAACTACTTTTACAGTTTTGCTTAAAAGTAATAAAACTTTAAACATTCGTTGATCACATTTTGAATTTTTGCAATATGTTTTTTTAAGTTACCTGTTTGTCAAGCTAGGGATTGAACCCTAGCTTGCTTAACCTAAGACTACACTTGCCATTATTTAGCTGAGAGATTGTAAAATGAAGCCCTTTAATCCATTCCCACACTACAGAATTTTAGACTGGTAAAAATTGAAAGGAGTTGCAGAGGACAATTTAAAGTTTATGAAATTTTAGATTTTTAGCTTAGCTGTGTTCGGAGAAAAACTGAGGTATTGTGATCCCCTTTGCTTCATTCTGGTCGGCGTTGTCGTTGCAAAAACTTTAGCCTTGGTCATATCTCTGTTGTTATTGAAGATATCCTCATGAAACTTTGCATGTGTATTGTAAGTATAGTAAGTCACATCCTTAGATAAGTTCTACTTAAATTTTGTTGTAATCTTGTGGGAACAGCAACTGGGAACCATGGTTAAGGGTGCCAGCTACTACTGAAATAATGTTCAAATTGTATGGCATCAAAGTTTTGTTACCATAGTCTTTCCTTTCTACAGAGTTAGTCCATTACCAGATGACAAAGTTTTAGACTGATCTAAATTGAAATAAGTAACAGATGACAATTATTAGTTGTTAAAACTTTAAAAATCATTGTCTTGTGGGGCAGAAACATGGTGGATAATGAACAAATTGCTTGTAACTTAGTCAGGATGATTGTCAGGTCATAATGATGAAACGTATTGAAAATAGTAAAGTCCTGGAAGAAAGAGGAAAGAGGAAAAGCGGCTTTAATGACAACTTCACACTCTAGGGGCCACAAATTTAGCTCAATTATGATGAAATTTGTTCAGAATGAATGTTATGTCATACGGATGAACCCTGTCGAAAGTTGGAAGGTTCAATAGGAAAACTGGGAAAAGTTGCCCCAATGGCAATCTCTTTGATTATACTCTAGGGACCTCAATCTAGGGGCCTAAACCTGATGAAACTTAGCCAGATTGATTGGATCATATGGATGAACCCCATTTTAACCCATTCCAACTCAAGCCCTCCTTTTTACGCCCCTCAAGAAAAAAACTTTGGAAAACATTGTGGATAATGAAAAAAACTTTGGAAAACATTGTGGATAATGAAGAAATTGCTTGTATCAAGCAATTTCTTCATTATCCACAATGTTTTCTATCCAAAAAGACCAAAAAATTCAAAATTCCATTAACTTGAAATTGTCGTCTGCAGCTTCTTTCAATTTGGACCAGTCTAAAATTTTGCTGTGTTGGAATGGGTTAAGTGGGGAGATATTGCCTGAAGCAATTTATTTATATGTATCCTACAATGTTTTCAATTCTATATACTTACTGTTCAAGTTTACCTTAATCCATTACTACATAATTTAGACTGGCCCAAATTGAAAGAAGTTACAGGTGACAATTTAAGTTGATCAAATCTTAAAAATCTTGATTTTTTTAGGGCAGAAAACATTGTGGATAATGAAGAAATTGCTTGAAAAATTAATGTCTTCATTTTCTGCAATAATTTCCAAAGCTTTTTCCTTGAGGGGAGGCAAAAAGTGAGTATGTGTTGGAATGGGTCAAATATTGTTTATACCTTTTTCAACTTGGATCTGTCAAAAAATATTGGCTTGTAATAGCTTAAACAATAACTACAAAATCACATTTGACATATTTTGACAAATGAAGGAATTAAAGTGGAAAAAAGAGTGCGAAATTGCTTGTGATAAGCAATTTCTGTGTAACAAGTAATTTGCCATTTCTCAAAAATGATTTCTACCCTGTTTGTCACTTTGTTCGCTTTTATCATATTTTAATTGCTGTCTACAATGCTTTTTACTTTGGGCCAATCTAAAACTTAGTTGTCTGGTCATTGCATAAGAACTCATGTTTTGTTTATTTCAGAGGGGTAGGGCTGTATGATAATGCCCCAAAACAAAGAAACCTACAGCGCTCAAAATCACAAATCAGGATTGAAGCGAAAACGAAAAAAGTACCTGAAACCAAAACCCAGAAACGTGTGTACCGTTTTACAAAGTACATTGAGAACTACAGACGAGAAATTTTCTGGGTGACCCTTTATGTTCTGGTGTCTATAGGAATCTTCTTGGAACGAGCCTTTTGTAAGTTTTAACTAATTTTTCAAATATCAGCACATGACCAGACAACAGCCCTTCAAACTTGGTTTAACCAGTTCCCACATTGGACTGACGTTTGGCCAGGGACATTTTGGCCACAGTTATTTTTTCAACACCAGTATGTTTTGGCCAGGAGATTTTGGCCACAGTCGTTTTGGCCACAATATTTTGCAAGGTAGGTCCTACTTTGAAAATATTGTGGCCAAAACGTCCGTGGCCAAAACGTCCTACATTCCTTGCCACACAATCTCGCTTTTTTGCACCCATCAATAAAGAAGATTAGGAAAACATTGTGGTAAATTACAAGCAATTCATTTTTTTCCCAAAATGCTTTCTACACAGAAAGTTGAAAAAAAATCTAAAATGGCATAAACCTGAAATTGTCTAGTATTCCTTGTAATTTGGACAAGTCTAAAATTTTACCATCTGGTATATATATGAAATATGGTTCAGAGGGTAAAGAACCTTGTTGGGTAGGAAGAAATTGCAACATCTCTTCTCTCACAATGTATTTTAGCTCAGCTTTTTTCAGAGAAAAAACAAACTTCTGAGTCAGTAGCTGCTGTCTGTATTGTCATACAAAAATGGTGACATTTTCTAATAATTTAATTTTTAGTTTTGTCTATCAAAAACGAGCGTTCCGATTGGTTGAAAAAATTATTCATAACTCCATGAACAAAATTTTGAGCATGCAGCGATTTTGTGGGCTTCCGCACAAGATAGTCCTATACAAAAAGGTATCAAAATTTGTAAAGCTTTTGTTTTTTTTGCTCGATGCTAATGAATTATAAGAAATGAAGAGATTAGTTTTTGTTTTCATGGAGGTATGAACCGAAAAACCTAATCACACAATGTATGAATGGGCTTTGTGTATTCATACAGTGTGATTAGGTTTTTCGGTTCATACCTCCATGAAAACAAAAATATTCTCTTCATCTCTTTAATATCTCTGGTATTACTGAACAGATTCACTTAAACTCGGAATATATGTTTAATATCAAATGAGCAATCTACACAAATAAGGGAGATAACTCTAATTGCATTTTTGAAGGAATTATGTCCTTTTTACAACTTAGAAGTTTTACCCACTATCAGGCCCTTGAACAGCCAAGCTTAGGCATCCACATGCAGTGGTTTTATTAAGCTCCCCGGCTGTCCGGCAGCCTTGATATCTTCACAACCCTTGGGCCAAATAAGATGAAAGTCACATGCTAATTGCTTATGATAAAATGGAGCCAACACATTTTTAGTTGCTTCAAGGTCACAATTCAAGGTCAAACATCAAAAATACGCATGTCTGGAGCATAGCTCCTAAAATCATTGGTGGTTTTTCAAAATTGTTGAAAGACTAATCATATCATTCACTTAAATAGGAAGTGAAATTTAATCCCAACATTTATCTTTGGCAATATTGTTGGTGACTTAGGTTCATAATTTCATCTTATTCAAATTGAAGCTATGATTTTTTTTTTGTTGCATGTTACTGGCCATTAATTTTTCAAAATAATGCCATATAATCAAGTCAATTCCTGAAAAGTTCTTATTAAGCATGATGATTGCTTTCATTGATATGCAATCTGCAGATACTTTTGTCATCACAACCCCATCTTGTTTTACCCATTCCAACACAGTCACACCTTTAATGCCCCTCTAGAAAAATCTTTGAAAGCATTGTGGAAAATGAAGAAATTGCTTGTTACAAGCAATTTTTTCATTTTCTAAATCCTTTCTGACTATTTGTCTCTCACCAATGGGTCGATAATCGTAGACCTATGTGGGATAGCAGCTGGAGGCTAGGAAAGGATGTAATGGTAGTACTGGTGTGAGAAATACCAGGATTCCATTGTTAGATGCTCCAGCCGCCGAGATACAACTGAAAGATTGTTGAAAGTGGCGTAAAACCCCATTCAAACAAACAAATCATTTTCTAAAATGTTGTCTACCATCAAAAAAGTATAAAAGATTTTGTCAACTTATAATTGTCGTCTGTATCTTCTTTGAATTTGGACCAGTCTAAAATTTTGTTATCTGGTAATGGCTTAAAGGTACATCAGTTTTCTTATGTGTTACAGACTACTCCTTTGAGAGAGAGCATGTTGGGCTACGTCGACTAGCTGGTTATGGTGTAACTGTTACACGTGGAGCTGCAAGTGGTATGATGTGGACCTATTCATGTCTTCTTGTGACGATGAGTCGAAATGTCATCACATTCTTGCGAGAAACATTCCTTCATCGATTCATCCCGTTTGATAGAGCCCATGACTTCCACAAGTTTATCGCAGCCTTGGCTCTTGTCTTTACAGGTAAAAATAACTATTGATTGTGATTCTTGTTCAACATATATTAACCTATACCCACACAAAACCACGTTTTGTTGCCAACCAGATAGAATGTTATGACTAAATATTGTTTTAACTATTAATAAGAGGTACAGACTGGGAATTGACCATGTCAAGAAACTCCTTTAGTATTTAATGTTAATCATACAAGGGTTACAAGATATTTGGGCATCTTTTTAACCCTTTCCTGTTCAATCTCTGTTTTTTACGTCCTTGTAATTTTAAAATGGAGAAAAACATTTACACTGTTAATGGTTTATTTTTAGGTTTTAGCCATGTTAGAAGTTGAATGTGTGGCTACCTTGCTTTGAAAAAGATAGTTCCTAATTTTCATAGTGAAAGTTAGTATCTCAAATTCCGAAATTTATTCCATTCCCACACAATTACACTTTTTGACACCCCCAAAGGAAATATGCTTTGGAAAACAATGTTGAAATGAAGAAATTACTTTTATTAAGCAATTTCTTTATTTTTTCACAATATTTTCTAACCAGAAAGGTGAAAAAATCTAAAATTTCATAAGCCTTAAATTGTCATCTGCAACTCCTTTCAATTTTTACTAGTCTAGTTTTACCATCTGATAATGGGTTTGCTGCTAGGAATGTGATAAAAATGTATATTTCAGTGACCCATGTTATTGGCCATGCAATAAACTTCTACCATATTGCTACATGGTCATCTCAGGATCTCAACTGTGTTTTCAGAGAGTATTTCAGGGCGTAAGTAGATGTTTATTTCATAGTTAACCCTTTACCAGGCAACAAAATTTTAGACTTGTCCATATTGAAAGAAGTTGTAGTGGTAAGTAGATGAAGGTTCTAAGCTGAATAAATTAATAAACATCTATTCCTTTCAGAAAGTAGATGAAAGTTTTAAGTTAATGAAATTAAAAATAAAAGAAACCATTTTCAAAAATTAAAAAATTGTTTGTTATAAGCTATTTATTTTTTCACAATATAGTGCTAATCTTTTTTGTGATCACCCTTTGTCTGGCGTCCAGCCGGTATATGTCATCTGTCCAACAATTCCTTTTATCTGTTAACAATTTCTTAAAAAATTCTCCTCCTAACCCGGGGGGGACGAATTTTATCCAGGTTTGGCAGAAATGTTCCGTAGCTAAAAAAAATTGGAATCTGATGCAAACTGCAGTTGCCATGGCAACAAAATTGAAATTTAGAAAAAAACTTCTTCTCCTGACCCAGAAGGCCGAGAGCTTTGATATTTTGCATAAGACATCAATATATTGACCTCTTTCAAAATAGCTAAAATCATTACTTTGGGGTCCCCAAGGGCGGAGCCCGGAGGGTCTATTTAGAAACAAGGGAGGATTTTTAAATAACATCTCCTCCCAGCCCACTGGGCTAATTTCAATCAAATTTGGTTCCTAAGATGGCCCCTTCAAAAATATAAAAAAGAATTGAAATCAGTTGAAAACTCCTGTATCAAAATCCTAGCCTTAACATAAAATTTGACTATTGAAAGTGAAAGAGACATTTTTTTATTATGAGTACACTAATGCCATTGATTTTAGCTCTCCTGAGCACAAAGTGCTCATGTGAGCTATGGTGATCACCCTTTTTCAAGATATGTCCTTTGTCCATTGTCTGTAGTCCGTCAACAATTTCTTTAAACAATATCTCCTCCCATACCACTGGGGCAATTTCTACAAAATTTGGCAGAAATTGTTCTTACGTGGCCTTCTTCAAAAGTTGCTAAAAGATTTGGAATCTGTTGAAAACTCTGGTTGCCATGGAAACAAAAGTGAAATTAGAAAAAAATCTAAGAATCTACTTCTTCTGACCCAGAAGGCATAGAGCTTTGATATTTGCATGAAACATCAGTGTATTGACCTCTTTCAAAATAGCTGAAATTATTGCCCTCAGATCCCAAGGAGCAGGGCCCTTTGGGTCTATATAGAAACAAAGTAAGGACATATCCTTCCAAACCATCAAGCCAATTCAACAAGAATTTGACAGAAATGTTTCTCAGGTGGTCCTATTTCAAAATAGCTAAAAGAATTAAAATAACTTTAAAAATCTTGTTTCCATGGCAACAAAGCTGAAATTTTAAAAAATCCTTAAGAATTCTTCTCTTGACCCAGAAGGCATAGAGCTTTGATATACATGTATTGCATGAAACATCAGTATATTGACCTTTTCAAAATGGCTAAAATCATTACCCTGGGGTCCCTTGGGGCAAAGCCGAGGCTGGGGGTGTCTCTATATAGAAAGATTTATAACAACATCTCCTCCCAAACCCTTGAGCCAATTTCAACCAAATTTGGCAGAAATGTTCCTTAGGTGGCCCCCTTCAAAAATAGCTAAAACAATTGAATTCCATATAATAACCTAGCCTTAACATTAAATTTGCATGTTTCTTGGGTGAGCACCACTTGGGCCAATGGCCCTCTTGTTTGTTAAGGATCTTAAAAAGTCGGATTTTAAAGGAAGAGGATAAAAAGAGTTTTATTATATTCATTTTTCACTTGGATTTTGACCAGTCTAAAAATCATTTGTCTAGTAATTGGGTTATCTAATTACGGAACATATCAGATTCTATAACAAACTTAACAAGCAGTATTGAAAATCCTTTGTTTGCCCTGGAACTAATCTTTTAACCCATTCTCACACGATACAATTGTAGACTAGTCCACAATGAAACATCCTGCAGACAACAAAAATTTCAGTTGTTAATATTTTGGATTTTATTGTCTTTTGTGATGGAAAACATTAAGGATAATGACAGATTCACAGGGAACAAGCAATTTCTTTATTTTCTACAATGTTTTCCAAAGCTTTTTTACTTGGGGATGTCAAAAAGTATCATTATGTGGGAAAGGGTACAATCATTGTGTAACAAAAAATATTTTTTAAAGTTATAGTTATAACATTTTGGTCGCACATTGAAGATGAAAGAGGTTGTTCATACAGACATTAGCGCAATAAATCTTCAATTTGCTTGCAATGAAATACATGCTTGGAAAAATATAAAAAAAACTTTGAGTCAGAAGCTATCTGCAGAAGCACAGTGAAGACTATGATCAGGCTGTGTGGATAAACAGGCTTATCTGGGTTTTTACTTTGTATTATATGAATGTTATTGAATCATCATGCACTGGCTGTAATGTTTTCAATTTTTACAAGTTTCATATCTTGTTTAAGGTCTGACGTTCTCACTTCATTTCACTACTGGGCATGGACAACTATTACTGGTAAGTCTTAGTTTTGTTCTTCTCTTTCCTGTTTTCAAAATTTTATTCCTATCCAATTTAAAAGAAGTTGCAGACAACAATTATATGTGAGTGCAATTTAAAAAGCAACCACCCTACAGGGTAAAAAAAAAAATATTATTGGAAAGGAAGAAATTGCTTGTTTCAAGCAATTTCTTTTTTTCCCATAATGGTTCCAATTCTCAATTATAAGATTAAAGTGACGTAATAACAGGGTTTGTACAGGAAAGGGTTAACCAAGTAGACAACAAAGAATTAGACAAAAGTAAGGGTAATTTGAAAAAATTAGTATCAAGTTTATTAGAAAATATTGCCAGAGTTTCCTTCTCTTCTCAAAATCGTTAAATCCTATCCCGCTCTATATATCCCTCAGGAAAAAAGCTTTGGAAAACATTGTTGAAAATGAAGAACTTGCTTGTTACTAAAATAGACAAAGATTTTCTCAATTTCACCAATTTAAATTTGTTGTCTGCAAATTCTTTGAATTTTGACCAGTCTAAAATTTTGGCGTGTGGGAATAAGCTAATCTGGCTTTTGAAATACATGTATGAGAAATATTTTGAAAGTGAGCTAAGAATGATTCCATAAAATGTGTCTTCTGTTTTAATAGGTATAACTGGGATTATTCTAACGCTGATCGTGATCATAATGTATGTATTTGCCATGCCCTATGCCAGAAGAAATCTATTCAAGGCGTTCTGGTTTACCCATGGGTTCTATATCCTACTTTACATATTTATGATTCTACACGGATCTGGTCGACTTGTACAAGCCCCTCTCACACAGAACTTCCTCTACGGTCCATTGGCGATCTTCGTATTCGATAAACTTGTCAGTATGAGCAGGAAGAAAATAGAAATCATTGTTAAGAAAGCTGAACTTCTACCCTCAGGTATGCTGACTGTTTCATGTTCTCTACAATAATTTGGTTAAATACTTTTTTCCAGACAAATTATTTATCAAGCACTTATGATAAGTGTTAAGAGTCAATTAATTGGTCGCTCATGTCAACCAAGAAGAATTGATCAAAAGTTTCATTTGGACCATGAGTGATAGTTGACCTCAACAACTTATGTAAAGTATTATGTTAGTTTGGAAACTTAACCCTTTCCTTGTTAATCCCTGGTTTTTACGTCCCTGTGATTTTATAATTGAGAAAACATTGTGGAAAAAGAAAAAATTGCTTGTGACAAGCAATTTCTTCTTTTTCCACAATATTTTTTACCCTAGTATATGGCTATTTCTCAAATGAAATCAACTTTAAATAATCGTCTACAAAACCTTTGAGATTGGATGGGTCTAAAATTTTGCAAAACAGGAACGGGTTAAACATGGTAATTACAGCTTGGGAAATTGAACTCACGAGGTTAAGGTCATCAACCAGCGATTTACCTTTTGTATTTTTGCCCCTGATTCTGTATATTTATGATGAATGTTGTTTGATGTCTCAGTTAAACTACCTTGTTGCAGGGCCTTTGCGGGCCATCGCCATTGTTGCCAAATGCAAAAATTAAATCTAAGTGGCGATAAAAATTCGAAACTGGCGATAAAAAAAGCCCCTGGAAGCAATATTGATTTTTTTTCATATAAAGTACCACCCGTGCACCAAAAGTTTGTACCAGACTGCAATCATGGTAGATTGTCGTAGTCCAGGTCTTAAACATGGGAGTCAGTCAATAAACAAAGTGTGACAAACACTAATCCAATGTATGACATGCCATACAGGTGACATACAGGTAACATTTTCTGGCCATGATCGTAAAGACTTCAAAAATCATAGTGTACATTACATAAATTCAACGAATCGAAATGGGAAAATCTCACTTAAGTGGGTTTATAGTAAATCCAGATACATGTCCAACAATAAAATTGTAAATTGACTAAAATATACAAATAACCTATTCTCCTGCACAAAGCTGAGTCTAAATTCTACTCTGGGGAAATAAAGAAGTGTTGAAATACACTGTCTATGTGAGTACGCTTTCTGTAAAAAATGTACATTATAACTTATCTATCTTTCCTTTCTATGAACAGATGTCCTTGCTTTGACCTTCAAACGACCTTTGAACTTTGAGTACAAATCAGGACAGTGGGTCAGGATTGCTTGTCTAGAACTTGGTTCCGGTGAATACCATCCATTCACGCTAACATCAGCACCACATGAAGAAAACCTTAGTCTCCATATTCGTGCTGTTGGACCTTGGACAATAAACATGAGAAAAACTTATGATACCAACAATAGAAGCGGAGAACCCTTCCCAAGGGTATATGCATGTTTACTAAATACTGTTTCCATTACCATAACCTGACTGCAAATTTTTAGACTGGTCCAAATTGAAAGAAGTTTCAGATAGTGATGGGCAGATGAACAATTATAATCGATAATCAGTTGGTTTGCGCTTCTAATTACGATAATCGACTAAGAAATTTTATAATCGATTACACTTTTGTAATATGTTTTATTTGACATTTGTTACTGGGGCAAAACATCGCAATCATGATGCCTAGAATGAAATGCAGTTGCTGAATGATCTTCCAGCTCTGAGTTTAAAGCTTTTATATTTCATTTTGGGGAAGAGGATTCAGGATATAAACTCAGAAATGATTATTATTACATGACGGCTAAAATAGTACAAGTGTCATATCTTTTAAAACAGCTTAATGAATAATTATTACATGAATTAGTAGTGTGGCAGTAATGGGCCATGCAGTAGCAGAAAATCCCAGAGAGATACAAAAAAGTTTTGTTTAGGAACAAGGATAGGACTCCCGTTTAGTTTCCATCCTACCAACCCACCATGGATGTTACTCTCCTCACATGGAGGTGGCCAAGAGTTAGCTATCAAATCACTGGCCGGGTAGTTCCTTTTTAAATTCCAACCCACAGGGTCCTATCCCTGTGTAAATCATTTCCAAAATGCCCAGTGTTAGGGACTTAATCACTGAGCTGAAACCCCTTGGCCCTTTGGTAGAGTTCAAATCACAGAGCCATCCTATAACATGGATTGGTACATTCCTTCTCTTGCCAAAATTTGATAAGATATTTGAAAATTTAGCAATTTATGAAATATTCCTAATAAAATTGATATCCCTCCGATATCTTCTGCACTCATGACAAAATTCCAGCTGCATTTTCTCAATAGTGTCCATCCAGTTCATATTCACTTTATAACCAACTGCTTATACCACTTATTGTCTTTATGAAAACACTATACTATTAATTATCTGCAAATTTTAAAACATTATAAACTGTAACATATCTGTTTAATTCACTTGTACCATATACCCCCAAACTGTATAGATCTATCAAGTTCATTCTATTCCACATCACAGTTCTAAAAACACTTGTCCCAGTGGTGATCCACACGATTAAAAAAGCATTTGCCACACTACTGCAAATAAACACTGAATTAGGAATTAAGTGATTAAACATGTACAAGTATCCACCTGATACAAAATTATATGCTATCATTTACTTTCCTCAGCCAACATGCAAAAACAAGAGCAGGTGGGTGGGAAATTACTTTCTTGCAATTTATCAAAATTTTCAGAGACTGCTCAGATTAAAGCGCCGTCTACAGGCAAGTGATTCTTACACTGCCTGCTACATTACTTGTATATCCAAGTGTATCATTTTAAGATAATCAGGCAGGAAAACACAAGCTCACCATTTCGAGACAATTGATGTATTATTGACCATGCCCGTTGTGATTGGTAGTTCTACTTAGATATTAGACAGGATTATTTTGCTAATTTTATTGCCAGTTACATTTAACAAAACAGTAATATGGGCGGATAGCGATTTAAACATCATAACTACAGCTGGAATATTCACCAAACTTTCAAAAATCCTTTTCATAAATGTCAGCTGATGTCTGAGTTCAAAGTTCATTTCCATTCAAAATGAATGTTTTGATTGTTTGATTGATTCTTTGATTGTCAGTCATGATCTGTCAATTTCTTAACCCTTTCCCGTTTTTCAAAATTTTAGACTGGTCCAAATTCAAATGTTTTGCAGATGAAAATTTAAAGTGGATTTGATTTGAAAAATAACCATTCAGTAGGCTAGAAAATATTGTGGAAAAAGAAGAAATTGCTTGTTACAAGCAATTTCTTCTTTTCCCACAATGTTTTCTCAAGTATATAATCACAGGGACGTAAAAACAAGGGGTTGTACGGGAAAGGGTTAATATATATTCTGGATCTATAGCAAGAGAGTATAAATCATCCTCATTTCTCAAAAGATTGTTGCCGATATGGGGGCAAAATTTGTTTTACCAAACATAAGCTTGATTTTAACCCTTTCCTGTTTTTCAAAATAATAGACCTGTCCAAATTCAAAGGTTTTGCAGACTAAAATTCTAACTGCATTAAATTTGAAACAATAACCATTTAGTAGGAGGGTAGAAAATATTGAAGAAAAAGAAGAAATTGCTTGTCACAAGCAATTTCTTCTTTTTCTACAATGTTTCATCAATTATAAAATCACAGGGACGTCAAAACCAGGTATGAAACAGGAAAGGGTTAACAGATTGCTATGCATTGTGTCTGAATTTCTCATATCACATCGAAGTTTGTTTCTTGTTCTTTTTGTAGATTTATATAGATGGACCATTTGGTGAAGGTCATCAAGACTGGTATAGATATAAAGTTTCTGTATTAGTGGGTGGGGGTATAGGTGTCACACCATTTGCATCCATCCTTAAAGACATTGTCTTTAAATCAAAGACCCCAGGGGTGAGATTCCCTTGCCAGAAGGTGTATTTTCTGTGGGTGACAAGAACTCAGAAACAGTTTGAATGGTTGACTGACATTATTAGAGAGGTAAGTGATTTTCAAGGTCTTTTATTTTTTAGCTCAATTTCTTTGTTTCAAATCAGTCAACTTACTGTCAACTAGGCATATAATGCTTAGTTTGCATTTGCATTGATGGTGCTAAACAATTTGACCTATTACCACACGAGAAAACATCTTTGCCTTATGCTGCAGCAATGGGGCAGTTGGTAGCATGTCCGACGCTTAATCACGAGGTCCAGAGCTTGATACCTGGTTGCAGCAAATATCCTTTCCCACATTTGTCTCCCACTGATGGTAAGATAATCTTAAACCTAAGTGGGATAAGCTGCTGTAGGCTCAGAAAGGATGTAGTGGTAGAACTGGTTCGAGTAATACCAGGAATCCAATGTTTTGTGCTCCATAATATGACTGGAATACCGTTAAAAATGGTGATAAACCCCATCTAAACAAACCATTGCCTCAATTTTCCCACATTAACATTAACATTAGCTTAGTCATTATGATTGAATGGTCAATAATAGGACCTTATTCTACGCACTGGTATTGTATTTATTAGGCTTCCCCATCTACGAAGTAGAAGGAGTATATTGGTTTTACCATGTCTGTCTGTCAGTCTGTAGACTTTTATTTTCTGTGTTCTAACTCTTGAACCTATTGACCTACTATCATAAATATTAATACAATTGTTGCCAATGGTCCAAGGACGAGTCCAATTGTTTTGGGGGTTGTGTAGGTCAAAGGTCAAGATCACAATTTTTTAGTTTTTTGAAACTGTTTCTGTGCTCTAGCTCATACACCATTTGACCTAGGTCTTTAACCCTTTCCTGTTTTATGAAATTTTAGACTGGTCCAATTTGAAAGAGTTTGCAGACGACAATGTAAAATGTATGCAATTTGAAATCTGGCCATCCTATATGGTAGAAAATATTGTGGGAAAAGGAGAAATTGCTTGTTACAAGCAATTTCTCCTTTTTCCAAAATGTTTTCTCAAGTATAAAATCACAGTGACGTAAAATCCCGGTTTTGTCCAGGAAAGGGTTAAAGTTTTATACAAATATTATCCATGACCCAAGGAGGTGCCCTTTTTTTTTTTGAGTATTGTAGGTCAAAGGTTAACTGTGGTTAGATTGACATAATGCTTGTGAGGGATATTAGTCCCATTTGGGACAATTCTACTATCTTTTTGTAAGGCCTTTTTCCTGGTAGCCAGGTTCCACATCTCCATGTCAAATATCAAGGTCATTTTTATGAAAAATTGTAGTCACTTGGCTATTTATGTTTATGAAAAACATGAATAAACTGTTATAGAAAACATTTTGTTACATTTAGTTTTGATTCTCATCGAGAACTTAAGTCCTCTTCTTGAGAGAAAAATAAGTTAAAATCTTCACAAGCTTTCAGTCAGCACAGCCACCTTCCTTTTGTATGATTGGTGGTGCCCTTTTTGTTTGAAAATATTGGTTAAATCTATGCAGTCAGGGTAGAGTGGTCTCTCTTTGAACATCTACTTATCTCCAAATTCTGTATTTTCACTCTTTACAGGTAGAGGGAAATGATCCTGAACAGCTGGTAGATGTCCATATTTTCATTACTCAATTCCAGCAAAAATTTGATCTCAGAACAGCCATGCTGGTGAGTAAATCTGGATAAGTGATAATTCTTCAATACCATTATCTCCTGTAACTAATGTGATTCTGATATGTATCTAGGAAATATTGTTGGGTAAGAATATATTAACCCATTCCAACACAAGAAAATTTTAGACTGGTCCAAATTGAAAGAAGCTGCAGACGACAATTTTAAGTTGATGGAATTTTAATTTTTTTCGTCTTTTGGGATAGAAAACATTGTGGATAATGAAGAAATTGCTTGTGACAAGCAATTTCTTCATTGTCCACAATGTTTTCCAAAGCTTTGTTCTTGTGGGGCGTAAAAAGGAGGGCTTGAGTTGGAATGGGTTAAACAATTTTTTTCTCTTCACTGAATGCTTCATACCTTAGGATCTATTTAGACCATAATTGTCTTTTTTAATGAGAGACAAGGTGTCATATAGAGGGGATAAAACAGTGTTTAAAGATGAAATTTCAAGCAATTTCTTTAAAAAATACTTTCCATGGCTTTATTTCTTCAGTGCATCAAGACTACATTTATTGATGAATTCAGATGAAATTTCCTCACAATTTGCCTAGTCATCAGACCTTACACATATTTTCAGGGTTTTGTCAGGTTGCGTCATAGAAAAAGGGGCCTTAATGCAAACATTCTTGTTAATATATCTCCTCTTTGATTTGTTGACAGATTTGCATGGAATCTTCACAAAATGTTCTAATCATCTGACTTTGGACATAGTGTTGGGGTTTTACCATTTAAGGCTGCATCACAGAAAAAGGGGCTTTAATGCAGAAATTCTTGTTAACGCACCTCCTCCTCCATTTCTGTATAGATTTGCATGATTTTTTTGCAGAATGCTTCAAGTAGCATAACCTTGTCCATATTATTAGGGTTTTTTTACCATTCTAGGCTGCATCATAGAAAATGGACCTTAATGTGGCATGTGGTGTATATTGTGACTATGGCATTCTTGTTGTTAGTTTGGCAACCTAATATATCTTCAGCTTATTCAAGCTGTAGTTATGACAGCTTTCCTACTAACTGATTTAATTTTTAGCTCCACTGGCTGAAAGCCAGAGAGCTATTGTCATAGCATGGTGTCCGTTGTGCGTGCGTGCCCCTGGTCATCAGTCTGTCCGGCAACTTTTCCTTTGAAAATCTTCCCCTCAGAAAGAACTGTGCACATTTCAACCAAATTTCCCAGAAATGATTCATTGGTGATCCTCTATCAGATTCCTTTAAAGAATTTTGATTGGATGAAAAACACAGCTTTACTGGGCGGGAATAGTTTCCTTATATGGTGAAAGATTTGAAAATCTTTTTCTCAGAAACCGGTGGATGGATTTCAACCAAATTTCCAAGAAATGATCCTTGGGTGACACTCTTTCCTTCATAGAATTTTGATCAGATTAAAAACACAGCTTTAATGTGTGGGGCTAATTTCCATATATGGTGAAAGCTTTGAAATCTTCTTCTGAGAACCTATTAGATGGATTTCAATCAAATTTCACAGCAATGATCCTTGGGTGAACATTTACCAAATTGCTTTTGATCAGATAAAAAATGTGGCTTTACTGGGCAGGTTGATTTCCATATATGGTAAAAGCTTTGAAATTCTTCTTCTCAGAAACCAGTCAACGGATTTCAACCAAATTTGACAGGATCAATCTTTGGGTGATCTATTATCAGATTATAAAAAAAAAATTGATTAGATGAAACTTTTGATTAGCCTTTAATGGGCAGGGCTAACTTCCATATATGGTATTTACTGAAACTTTGGAAATTTCTCAGAAACCTGTTGATGGATTTCAACCAAATTTCACAGGCATGATTCTCAGATAACTGTTTGTCATATTCCTTTATATAATTTTGATTGGTTGAAAAAAATTGCTATTACGATGGTGGGTTATGTCCATATACGGTATACAGTGGAAATTTTACATCATTAATTATACATAATTTGACTTTTGTAAAAACAATGGAAAGTTTGAAATGGTTCTCTAGAACTATTTCAAAGATTTCAATGACAGTACATTCATGCCTGTGGAGCGATTCAGGCACTCAAGCGCCTCTAGTTTGTAACATGTTTCTGGTCATCAATTTCACTATATAAAGCTGAATAATCTGGAAGCAGAAACTCCTGCTTGAGTTTATTGGGCAGCACCGGCAATCTGTCAATTGCTCGTTTACCTGATTAACCCATTCAAACACAGTGGAATTTAGACTGGTCCAAATTGAAAGAAACTGCAGACGACAATTTCAAGTTGGTAGAATTTCAAATTTTTTCGTCATTTTGGGTAGAAAACATTGTGGATAATGAAGAAATAGCTTGATACAAGCAATTTCTTCATTTTCCACAATGTTTTCAAAAGATTTTTTCTTGAGGGGATTAAAAAGGAGGGATTGAGTGGGAATGGGTTAAGGATATTCAGACTCTCATAAACAATGCCAAGAATAATTTTTTTGTTTGTGAAACGATACCATACAATAAAGTTTTAGACCGTTCATATTTCAAAGAAAGTGCGTGAAATTTTAAAATCTTTGTTTATCTGGGTACAAAACATTATGGGAAATGAAGGAATTGCTTTCTACTAGCTTTTTCTTGAGGTACATAAACATGTGAGATTGTGTAGAAATGGGTTAACTCATGATCAACACAAATAAAAATTCTAGTGAACAATAAAAGGGATGGACCATATTAACCCTTGTCATGCTGAACCCTGAATATTCTGGTTTTGGCAGGAGGTGTAGACTAAGATCAGACTGCACTTATGTGCAGGCTGATCTTAGTCTATACCTCCTGCTTGTACTTTTCCTGCCAGATTTGTTTATGAAGTTGATTTCTAAAAAATATTGATCCTTGAACAACAAGTTCTTTCAGTGCTTTCATCCCTTTGATTTGACAGCAATTCAGTAAGGTAATTTATGCAGCATGACAAAGGTTAAGTCATTTAACCCTTTCCTGTACAGACCCGGGATTTTATGTCACTTTAGGTTCAAATGATGCAATTTCTTCATTTTTCACAATGTTTTCAAAATCCCTTTTCTTGAGGGGCGTCAAAAAGTGTCATTGTTGGAATGAATTTGACTTTGGAATGAAATTGCCTACCTGAGGGGTGTCAAAAAGCATAATTGTGTGGGAAAGGGTTTATTATGTCTCATTCCAATTCTTGTTATTGTATTACAGTATATTTGTGAAAGAAAATTCCAGAAGATTCAAGGCAAAAGTTTGTTTACTGGATTGAGAGCAAGGACACATTTCGGGCGCCCTCAGTTTGAAGACTTTTTGACTTCTATTCATGAAGAACATCCAAAGGTAGGATTTGCTATCATAAAGAAAGTCTGCTGATTTGTTTACCAAATAGACCCATTCCCACTCGATAAGCAGACAATGGTCTTTCTGGACAATATCCCCTTCTATAATTTTTGACAAGGCGGAGATTATCCCCTTCCTAAATTTAACAAGGCTGACAATAACCCCTTTGTCATTCTGACAGGGCAAACAGAATAGAAGGGGATATTGTCTGGAAGGGCTATTGTCTGATTACCAAGTCGGAACGGGTCTTTTTCCCACTCAATCCCTCTTTTTGATGCCTCCTAAATAAAAAAGCTTTGGAAAGGATTGTAGACATTGTAGAAATACTTGTTTTAAGCAATTTCTTCATTGTCAACAATTTTTCTACCTTTAACCCTTTCATATACAATCCCTGGTTTCACATCCCAATGATTTTATACTTGAGAAACATTTTCTTCTCTTCCGAAAATATTTTCTACCCTATAGGATCCAATAGTAACATTTCAAATAAAGCTCACTTTAAATTGTGGTCTGCAACCTCCTATAAAATGGAGAAGGCTAAGATTTCGTAAAACAGGAAAAGGTTAAAGGCAAAGATTTTCTAAAAAAAATGTTCAAAACATGAAGTAGAATCACACTAGTTTCCTAGTCTACCACAACCCTTATCACTGCCTTTGCTTACTTTTGAGACATGTGATTCTATTTACATTGCATACTAGAATATTAATGAGATAGAACATGGCTACACCTCGGTAAAATGTGGCCATCTTGGTCAGTCTATGTGGTTTATTTTATCTTGATTATTTTGAAGAAAAACGTAAGAACTTTATTGCTTGAATGAATGGCGATTTAGTGATTTTCTGAATGATTTATAATCAGGATTGATGGGTGAGCAAATGCCTAACGGTCATATTTTTGTTAGGTTTTTAGGTCACCTGACCAAATGGTCATGGTGACCTATTGCAATCATCGTTTGTCCGTCGTCGTGCTTCGTCCGTTGTGCGTTGTCCGTTAACTTTTAAACATTTTCATCTTCATCTCAAGAATTACTGGGTGGATTTCAACCAAACTTGGTAGAAAGCATCATTGGGGGATGCCAATTCAAGTTTGTGAAAATAGGGGTTCTGGGGGTCATAGGGGCCCAAATAGGGGGCAAAAAGGGGTAATTTTTGGTTCTTCTTTAAAAATCTTCTTCTAATAAACCGTTAATGCCAGAGCTTAAATATTTTGTGTGCATGACAACTAGGATAGGTATATTATAAATTATGAAATTCATGCCCCTGGGGTCATGTATGGGGCCACACCCAGAGGTCAAAGTTCATCATGTTAAAAAATTCACATTTTCATCTTCTTCTGATGAAGTACAAAGCCAATTTCAAACAAACTTGGTGAAAAGCATCATTTGGTAATGGTTATTTGGATTTGTGAAAATTAAAAGGCTGGGGGGTCAGGGGGGCCCTAAAATGGGGACCAAAGGGGGTAATTTTTGGTTACTTTTAAATATTTCATCTTCTTCTCAAGAACTACGGGGGGATTTCAACCAAACTTGGTAGAAAGCATCATTTGGGGATTCCATTTCAAGTTTGTGAAAATAGGGGTTCTGGGGGTCATAGGGGCCCAAATAGGGGGCAAAAAGGGGTATTTTTTTGGTACTTCTTTAAAAATCTTCTTCTAATAAACCGTTAATGCCAGAGCTTAAATATTCTGTGTGCATGACAACTAGGACAGGTATATTATAAATTGTGAAATTCATGTCCCTGGGGTCATGTATGGGGCCACACCCAGAGGTCAAAGTTCATCATGTTAAAAAATTCACATTTTCATCTTCTTCTGATGAAGTACAAAGCCAATTTCAAACAAACTTGGTGAAAAGCATCATTTGGTAATGGTTATTTGGATTTGTGAAAATTAAAAGGCTGGGGGGTCAGGGGGGCCCTAAAATGGGGACCAAAGGGGGGTAATTTTTGGTTACTTTTAAATATTTCATCTTCTTCTCAAGAACTACTGAGGGGATTTCAACAAAACTTGGTTGGAAGCATCATTGGGGGATGACAATTCAAGTTTGTTAAAAGAGGTTGGGGGGGGGCTTGGGGTAAAAGGGGCCCCAGTTGGGGGCAGAAAGGGGTAAATTTTTGTACTTCTTAAAAAATCTTTTTGTAATAAACCCTAAATCACTTGTCTTGATGCTCTTTTACTCAGGTGACTGTTAAGGCCCACTGGGCCTCTTGTTTATCACCCAGTCAATAGTATTGTCCTTTCTGGAGTCGTAATGTTGACATAAAGACATCAAGTTTCTTTTAACTGATTTTAGGTACAAATTGATAACTGAAAACATGTACATCACAAGCTTTACCCCCATTTATACGCTTGTGACATTTTATTTGAAGGCAATACGTGTACATGTGTATTTCCTCATTAATATGCATGCTTGGAGAGAAGATGGAGCTTTCTTAGCAACACTATCTTTATGCTTGGCATAGAACTTTTATTGCAATTAAAGTTTTATTTAATTTCTTTGTGTATATTTGTGTTTTTTTGTGTTTTTTATGCCACTGTGATATTATGCATGAGAAAAAAATTTGGGAAAAGAAGAAATTGCTTGTGACAAGCAATTTCTTCTTGTACGACAATATTTTCTACCCTGAAGATTGACTTTTTTTTCAAATTACACTCACTTTTAGTTGTCATCTGCAACTTCTCTCAAACGGGACAAGTCTAAAATTTTGAAAAACAGGAAAGGGTTAAAGATTGTTCAGTAGTGTTAACCCATTCCCACTCAATCCCTCCTTTTTACTCCCCTCAACGAAAAAGCTTTGGAAAACATTGTGGAAAATGAAGAAATTGCTTGGATCAAGCAATTTCTTCATTATCTACAATGTTTTCTATCCAAAAAGACGAAAAAAATTAAAATTCCATCAACTTGAAAGTGTCGTCTGCAGCTCCTCTCAATTTGGACTGGTCTAAAATTCAACTGTGTTGGAATGGGTTAAACCAAATTGAAAGAACAAAGCCTGAGTCAATTGAATGTATTTTCAGGTTCAGCAAGTTGGAGTCTTCAGTTGTGGACCACCACCAATGACGTTGAATGTAGACAGAGCATGTGCGGCCATGAATAAATATGAGCACTTTCCTACATTTACTCACCATTTTGAAAACTTTTAGACACACATATATTACATATATTATGTATAAATGTGGTGTTGGATATGTGAACTACTATGTAAAAAAGAAATAAAGTAGAACTGCAAAAATGTATATTGACTCATAGAGGGTGACTATGTTAGGACTAATGGTTCACTTTTGATGTCTGCTGATGTATTTTTAGAGCTCAGAGAGGCAATTTTACGACGTTCAGGTTATAATAAACTTTTCCGCTTTTTTGTTATATGCTAGTGGCCATGAATTTTGAAAAAATAACGCCGTTTAAATTTGAAGTGGAACTTCCTGTTGGAGTCAATGGTTGGGGCGGGCCAACAGAGTAAGTGAGCTGTATACAGTCATTTCGAACCATAACCATTTCGTACCATAATTTCTGTGGTTATTTCGTACCATACAATGGTAATTTCGTACCAATCTTTGGTCATTTCGTACCAAAGAATTAGTCATTTCGTATAATCTCGTACCACAAATATACGACTCAATCAAGTTCAGATAATTTGATAATTAGATTGTTTGGTCGTATTAGGTAAGATCAGTTAAGATCTAATTGTTGAAGTGTGAACGATTGTTGATTGCTCATTTATGATTGGATTGGCGTTTGCCATTCTTTTTACATTTATACACCCCATAAAGAAAGTTACTTGGGAAACACTGCTGGTGATAAGCAATTTCTTCATTATCACAATGTTTTCTTCTCCAAAAGACAAATATTTTAAAAATTCCGTCCTCATGAAATTGTGGTTTGCATTTTTTTAAAATTTGGAACTGTCTTAAATCTTTTTGTGTGGCAATTCGTTAATCATTACATTATCACATTATTCGGTAAACCATGATACAAATTTGACATAAATACGGTTCTGATAATCTACTAATTTTCTTCTAATGAATACGACCCCCTAATAGAAAAAATAATGTGCTGATACGGTATCGTCAACTATCCGTTTGCCTGAATGGACTGTCTTAATTGAGTTTTACTTGTTTAATGATCGGTAAATAAGATAAAGCAAATACATAATAAATTATTTTCTTATTTTGTTAATTTTGAATGCGTTATTTTACCATTCAAATGATATAAGATTTTTTTTTCTAAACATGGTACGAACTATTCGATGTATGGTACGAAATAACTACAACATGGTACGAAATGGTGACAGCATGGTACAAAACAACCAATACCATGGTACGAAATGACCATTACTATGGTACGAAATGACTGGTACGAAATTGTTATGGTACGAAACGTCCGTAATTCAAGTGAGCAGGGCCAGCGATTGGTCAATAATCTCAATATAAGATTTAAGAATTTCGTAGAATATTTTCTGTATTTTTATAGTGTAAAAACACTTCTAATTAAAGTTTGTATAAAAATATTATTTTATCTCATTGTTCTTTGGGCACCCTGTTGGGTATCTTGTCGTACCAAGGGCGACGAACGTTCTACTTAGAGAAAAAGATGATCTCGATGTCCCTTTACTCGTGAGGATGCCTGTTGGGCTGAAAGAATATACTTTAACCCATTCCAACTCAACAAAATTTTAGACTGGTCCAAATTGAAAGAAGCTGCAGACGACAATTTCAAGTTGATGGAATTTTGAATTTTTTCGTCTTTTTGGATAGAAAACATTGTGGATAATGAAGAAATTGCTTGATACAAGCAATTTCTTCATTTTCCACAATGTTTTCCAAAGTTTTTTTCTTGAGGGGCGTAAAAAGGAGGGATTGAGTTGGAATGGGTTAAGCCCATCTGTTTTTATGATTTTTTTTTTAAATAGAACACATATTTTATTTGACGTATACAATTTGTACTTAGTCATTTCCAGCAAATACTCATTTGCTCCAATTGAAGACATAAATTGAAAATACTGTTCACTGTTAAGTTTGTCGACATTTACTGCCTCAAAGTTCCTTCAGACGACAGGCACTTGTCCTTAGAAGTATTGTGATGGTGTCCAGGCTGCTTGCTGTCTCCACACTGAACAGATTTGAAATGATATGAATTGGCACGTGCCTGCCTTTTTTTTAGCTCACCTGAGCACAGAGTGCTCATGTAAGCTATTGTGACAAGCGTCCGGCAGTCCAGCGTCCGTCGTCAATTTCTGTAAACAACATCTCCTCCCAAACCATAGGTACAATTTCAACTAAACTGGACAGAAATGTATCTTAAGGTGGTCCCCTTAAAATAGCTAAAAGAATTGAAATCCATTGAAAACTCCAGTTGCCGTCGCAACAAAAGTGAAATTAAAAAAAAAACTTTAAACAACTAGGGGCGGATCCCCCATGGGGGAGGGGAATTTCTATATACATTTAGACACAAAAAAGGATTTTCAAAACGACATCTCAACTCGAACCACGGGCCAATTTCAACCAAATTTTGCAGAAATGTTCCTTAGGTGGCCCCCTTTCAAAATAGCTTAAAGAATTAAAATCCGTTGAAAACTTCGGTTGCCATGGCAACAAAAGTGACCTTTAAAAGATAAAACTTTAAAAACCTTCTCCTTCTGACCCAGAAGGCCTAAAGCCTTGATTTTTTTTAATGAAACATCGGTTTATTAACCTCTTTCAAACAGCTGAAATAATGACCCTCCGATCCCAGGGGGCAGAGCCCTTAGGGTAGGGAGTCTTTATAGATTCAATGAAGGGTTTTTAAACGTCATCTCCTCCCAAACCATTCGGCCAATTTGAACCAACTTTTTCGTAAATGTTCTTTATGTGCCCCCCCTTAAAATAGCAAAAAGAATTAAAATCGGTTGAAAACTCAGGTGGCCATGGCAACAAAAGTGTAACTTTAAAAAATCTTACAAAATCTTCTCCTCCTGACCCAGAAGGCATAGAGTCTTGATATTTTGCAGAAACATCAGTATATTGACCTCTTTTAAAAAAAGAAGCTAAAACCATTATTCTCGCGTCCCCCCCCCCCGAGAGGGGGAGGTTCTATATAGAATAACGTCATTCACTCCCAAAACCGTTCAGCCAATTTGAACCAGATATGGGAGAAATGTTTCTTAGGTGGCCCTCTTTCACAAAAGCTAAAAGAACATTGCTAGAATTTGGACTTTTGGATCCCAGTTACAAAGCCTATTATGTATAAAGTATGGTCATGGCCTTCTTGTTTTAAACAACTGACGGATCGTCACTGTCATGGAGAATATTGTGTTATCGACAAAATGTATTGAATTTTTTGTGATAATCGTAAAAATAGAAATATGAAAAATGACGCGCTATCCGCTTCTCTTTTCACATTAGACCGCGGCCATAGTGCAGTGGGTAGCGTGTCGTACTCCTAAACTTAGGATACCGGATTCGATCCTCAGTCGTGATAAATATCCTTTCCGACAATGCCTCCCATCAATGGGTTGTTGATTGTAAACCTAAGCGGGGTGAGTAGCTGGAGGCTCGGAAATGATATAGTGGTAGTACTGGTATGAGAAATACAAGGAATCCATGGTTAGGTGCTCCAGCTGCCGCGATATGCCACCATAAGGCTTGATTAATACTTAAACACGGTGTATAACCCGATACGAGATATTTCATTTCTGTATGTAAACTACTGCACGATACATTCAATATTAATTCCGTCCAGGCAATAAAATATGGCGACGGAAATAAAATACGACATATCGCGAATCGGTGGCAGCAATACAACCGCATATATTACCTTTAAGACAGAAACAAATTACCACTTATCAAGTTCTACATCGTTCCTAAGATACACAAATGCCAAGCTCTGGGATGAAGTGTCTTTATTATTCGAGGCTACCCCAGCATTTGTCTACATGAGCAAATTCCCCAGAAAATTGTTGTTATGGGGCATGGTACATGGATACAGGGTGAAACTACTGGAAGTTTCGCATTGTTGTTTATAGTGGTCGGTCGGTGTAAAAAACCGTGACTCGTAACCTCGGGTTAACGTCTCAATTGAACAATCGCTGGCCCCGCCCACTTACTTCGTTGGCTACGCCCATCGACTCAATAAGGAAGTCCCGATTCGATTTTTAACTGCGATATTTTGAAAAACTTATGGCCAGCAGCATGTAACAAAAAAAAATAAATAAATAAAATAAAATTAGAAAACAGGTTGGCGAGTTAAACGTCGTAACAACAGCTTTATTAAGTTGTAGTCACGACGTTTGAGTCTCCAAACCAACAGAAAAGATTAACAAAAATGGCGACCAATGTCGGAGTTGAAAGCTCAGGTCCGGAATGAATAAATAATTTGATTGTTTGCTTGATTCCTTAATTGACAGCCGCGATTTTTCAACTGTAAGACAGTGCGTCAGGCCAGGGCTCGAACCCTTAATCTCGATGTTTAAAGTCGTACTATGTACCAGCTGACCCATCGGGGCTTCGTGGTTCAGTGGTAGGACGCGGAACTCGGGATCGGAGGGTCCCGGGTTCGAATCCCGCTAGATGAGCAAAAAAATACTCCACATTACTCCTCTCCACCCAGGTGTATAAATGGGTAACTGTGAGGGTTGTAAGCCAACGTGCTGTGGCTGCCATGTGCGCCGTCTGTTAACAGCCGACTGTAACTTCTTTCAACTTGGACCAGTCTAAAATGTTTTCGTCTGGTAATAGGTTAACTGTCATATTCATTACCACATAATGCATGGACGTTTATCGTAAGGTAATTTGATCATTTATTCATCCTGGTCTGTTTTTGTGTGAATGATATTTCAACCTGCTTTTATGCGCGTTGAACAAATGCGATAAAATGATTGTTTTGTTCTCGACTGCATAGGCTGAATTTGTTTCTACCTGATTCTCATTTTGCATTGAGGAAATCATGCAGTTAAGTAATTTGTTTTTGAAATTCACGAAATTCATTTTACTTCGATTTTTTTCTTCGTGTTAAGAACATGTTTCTCTTGATTTACTAGCAGTTTTAATATTGAACCTTCTCTGGGCCTGATCAAATATTAACCCTTGTCATGCTGCACTTGGGATGTTCCTATTTTGACACGAGGTATAGACAATGATCAGCCTGCACATTTGAGCAGTCTGATCTTAGTCAACGCCTATTTATCCCTATTGCCAGTATTGTGTTAAAAATTACTTTTTTGATAGAATTATTTGACTCGTATTTAAAACGCTCAAAGCGCTTTCGGCCCTTTGATTTTAAAACAATTTTCTATAAAAAAAAAAAAGAAAAAAAAAAAAAAGAAAATTATCATTACAAGGGTTAATATGATCGTTGCACTGGTATTTAAGTCTACGCGACGTCTCCAACAAATCGTCGATGTGAAAGCAAAAATGTCGTGACTACAGCATAATAAAGATGTAGTTACAACAATCTGCTCCCGCACGGATAAGCTACTCATATTCTCCTATTGAAGACTTGACCTTTCCCTGTTCAATCACTGATTTTTACGTCCCAGTGTTTTTGTACTTCAGAAAACATTGTGAAAAAAGTAGAATTTGCTTGCGACAAGCAATTTCTACTTTTTACACAGCCTTTTCTATCCTTCTGAATGATTATTTTTCAAATAAAATCAACGTTGATTTGTTGCCTGCAAAACCTTTGAATTTGGACCAAGTCTAAAATTTTGTAAAACAGTAAAGGGTTAAGATGCGCAGACTGATAAGAGTATTCACTGTGCAATGTGTAGACAGTTACTTCATCGAAGATTCTTTAACCCGTTACTGTTTTTCAAAACTTTAGACTTGTCCAAATTCAAATGGGTAGCAGGAGACAATTTTAAGTAAGAACGATTCAAGAATTAACCGCTGCCGTCATAGCGCAGTTGGTAGCGCGTCGAACTGTCAATCTAAAGGTCCCGGGTTCGATCCCCGACGGCGGCACTTATCCTTTCCGACTATTTGTCTACCACCAATGGGTTAATAATCGTACACCCATGCGGGATAGCAGCTGGAGGCTAGGAAAGTATGTGATGGCGGTACTGGTGTGAGAAATACCAAGAATCCATTGTTAGGTGCTCCAGCTGCCACGATATAACTGAAAGATTGTTGAAAGCGGCGTAAAACCCCATTCAAACAAACAAACAAACAAACAAGAATTAACCATCCTATATGATACATAGTATTATGGGAAGAAAGTACTTGTTTCAAATTGAAAGGGGATACAGACGACATGTAAAGTTAATGAAATATCATGTTTTTTATCAATTCTGTGTAGAAAACATTGTGCAAAATGAAGAAATTGCTTGTTGCAAGCAATTTCTTCATTTTCCACAATGTTTTCCGAATTGCTTTTCTTCAGGGGCGTCAAAAAGCGTCATTGTTTGGGATTGGGTTTAGACTATCGAGTCTCTCCATAGATCGTTTATACGGTCTTCCCTCCTGTTTGTCCAAATCTCGATCATCAAAGGGGTCTGAATTGGTTATCAGTGGTTTGAATTTTACAAACTTCAAATGTACATGTATGTACATTTTCATCATTGTTAGAGATCATTTTATATGTAATAAACTATTAGGCTGTAAGGAATCAAGATTTCAAACAGAAAACTTTAATAAACCTCTTAACCCATTACCAGATGACCAAATATTAGACTAGTCCATATTGAAAAGAATTTGTAGACGGCATACTCAAATTGAAGGAAATTTAAATATCTTTGTCAATCTTGGTAGAAAACTTTGTTGGAAAGGAAGAATTGCTTCCTTTCTCGAGGGGCGTCAAAAGCGTGACTGATTGAAAATTAATGGATTAAACAAAATGGGTACAAGGTGATAAGCCAGAGTTAAGATGATTTTCATTTCGTTGGTGTTCGATCAAATCATCGTAACTTCAACTTATACCAAGTTGTAGTTACGAGGTTTTGTCCGAACATCGTCGATTTGTTCATCTCAAAGTGTACTGACAAACGTTTCACGGCCTGTTATCAGTTAGGGAAAGAATTAATCCCCTTACAGTTCCGAGTGTAACGTATTCATGAGAGATAACAGACCACAAACCCTTTCCTGTTTTTTCAAAATTTTAAACCAGTCCAAATTCAAAGGTTTTGCAGACGACAATATAAAGTTGATATTACATGAAAATAACCATTCAGTAGGGTAGAAAATATTTTAGATAAATAAGAAATTGCTTGTTACAAGCAATTTCTTCTTTTTCTACATTTATTTCCAAATTATTAATTAACAGGGCCGTAAAAATCAGGGATTGGACAGGAAATGGTTAAAAAGAATTCATTAAACAAGTCAATTTTAGTTCGTCCGTTTGTCGGAGAAAATTCAAGTCATTGACAAACTGTAAAGTAGTTCTCTGTATTGTATTTAAATGAAAATAATACAATTCCTTGATTTGTCCACGAATGCATTTCGATTTATTTCTGCATATAACCTTCCCACATGACACGACCGTCACGTGATCAAAGGTGCGGTCGAAATTGACGGATCGCGATGTCGATCAGAAATCAATTGATCAATAAAATCATTCGTTTAGACTAGGAGCTTAACCCATTCCTACTTTGCGATATTTCAGACTTGTCCAGTTTGAAGGAGGTAGCAGGTGACAATTTGAAGTGAACTTTGTTGAAAATTTTACTATCCTATAGGATAGAAAATATTGTAGGAAAAGAATAAATTGCTTGTAACAAGCAATTTCTTCTTTACCCACAATGTTTTCTCAAGTACAAAATTATGTGGACGTTATAAGCAGGGATTGCACGGGAAAGGGTTAAGTTAAGGTTATTTTAGGCTATTCTTTCAAAAGTGGATGCAAAAAAAGTAGATATACGAATTTGGAATCAGAAAACTTGTCTTAGGCAAAAAAGGTCGACCCACGGTTAGCCATCGCTCTTCGCGCAAGCTGAGCACGTTGATACTTGCCCTTCTTCCGAGAATGTATATTTTGACGGTCACAATTTCATGAACCCGGATGACCGTAGCTGAGTAATTCATTACACGATTACGCCATACGTTCTTGGGTCGAGGAATAATATATAACGGGTAGCATCGATTTTTACCCCGTTGTTCGTGGTTAGATCTATAACGTTAGATAAAATCGTGTAGGACATAGAGATAGGAATGTTTAATTTGTGTCCGCATGTATGGTTACTCAATTATTTTATCGCTCTAGGATATATGTTACAGGGTTAAATAATCAAGAAATTGTGATGGGTTTATTTGACCGTTAACCCATTTCTACACAACGACGCTTTTTGAAGCCCTCAAAGAAAATAGATGAAGAAAACATTGTGTAAAATGAAGAAATTGCTTCAAACAACCGATTTCTTCATTTTTCACAATATTTTCTACTCGTAAGTTAAAAAAATAAAACATTTTATCAGCTTTAAATTGTCGTCTGCAACTCCTTTCAATTTGGACCAGTCTAAAAGTTGTGTCGTCTTCTTGGTAATGGGTTAAAAGGCTCATTCAAGCACGTTATACAATCACGAAACAAAGTAATTGTGATAGGACTTATGTGTTGACCTACGAAATTGTTTCTCTCCGAGTCTTGTTATTCATTTTGATTTATTTTGAAAGGTAATATATGCATAGTGCATTATTTTTGTGATATAGCTTGCAGAATAACGTGACGGTCAAATAGGAACAGTAGCTGCACAAAGTAAGTTTTGGTCGACTTCAATTTCCTACAGAAGTGCTTGAAAAAGCTGGAGTTATGGCGTTTAGACTGCCAACCAACGAACTGCCTTTCATTTCATGTCCCAGATAACACTGTAAAACACTCAAAAATATTACCTCAGTCGAACTGTTTTGTCGGAGTTCAGTGGGCGTGGCCAGCGATCGAACAATAAAATAGTTATTTCAGCTCGAAAATACTATTCATATCTCCAACACTTTTGTAAAATCAATTGACTTTGACTTAATTGTTTATCCCTTTCCTTTCCTACGTACGTCCACTTTTCTTGTGAGCACAACACCTTCTAAGTTTCTGGTTGGATCTTTTTGACACTTGATCAATGTTATCACCTTAATTGATAGACGTGCATGGAGTAAGGATTTTATGGTTCATTGATTTTTGCCTCAGTTATGCCTCCTTAAAACTTAGTCTCTGGGGCTTATTGAAATTGCAGCCTTGTGAATGCAACTCCTCCTAAGTTTCTGGCTGGATCTAAATGAAACTTGGTGGATGTTATAACCTCAATTGGTAGATGTGAATGAAGTAAGGATTTTATGGTTCATTAATTTGTCCCTGAATTATGCCCCCTTAAAACTTAGTATCTGGGGCTTATTGAAATTGCAGCCTTATGAACGCAACTCCTCCTAACTTTTTGTCTTGATTTAAATGAAACTTGGTCAGCGTCATCACTATAATTTGTAGATTTACATGGATCAAGGATTTTATGGTTCATTAATTTCCCTGAATTATGCCCCCTTAAAACTTAGTATCTGGGGCTTATTAAAATTGCAGCCTTGTGAAGGCAACTCCTCCTAACTTTTTGTCCTGATTTAAATGAAACTTGGTCAATGTCATCACCATAATTTGTAGATGTACATGGATCAAGGATTTTATGGTTCATTGATTTTTGCAAGAGTTATGCCCCTTGACACTTAGT
This sequence comes from Fragum fragum, assembly GCA_946902895.1. Lineage (NCBI taxonomy): Eukaryota > Metazoa > Mollusca > Bivalvia > Cardiida > Cardiidae > Fragum > Fragum fragum. The sequence continues at coordinate 57,410,378 of OX336370.1, read as the reverse complement.
CTCTGGATTTATTGAATGGATATTTATAAATCCTTGTCAATGTCATTTTTGTGTCTCACGTTTTATAAATGAATCTGTATGAAACTTGCTCAATGTCATGACTATAATTGGTAGACATGCATTTAAGTGGAACCGTTATTGGGGCTTAACAGAGACATTTATGCTGAGTAGTGATTCATGGAAGTTAAACAATGAGATATTTGATGCTGAGTAGTATTTCATGGAAGTAAATCAGTGATTTGGGCTTAATAGAGCCATTGTTGCTGTGTAGTGGTTCATGGAAGTGAAACAGTTATTTGGGCTTAACAGAGACATTGATGATGAAAACATCTACCAAAATAGATTGTATTTTGTAAGTGCATAGTAATGGTTCAGTTGACTTTGGAAAAAAAAATAATCAGGAAATAAAAGACGCTGGTTAAGCTATCCTAGCTGTTTTTATTTTTATTATTATTATTATTAGTTGCAGTTTAAAGAGGCGTTAAACCCCATTCAGTCAATCAAACATAACAAACAGTTTGAACTTGACAATTTAAAAAGGTAGTCTGCAAATGTTTTGAATTAGGATCTGTCAAAATAAGTAGTGTCTACAATTATTTTCATGAAACTGCAGCAAAGTGGCGGCGTATATTGTGACTATGGCACTCTTGATACATATTGCCAGGGTATGCATATCCTATCCTATCAAGTTGGAATTCAAACTCTAGTTTACCTGTACCGGACTCGATGTCTTTTTCAAATATTTACGTAGCAAAATCCCGGATGGTCTAGTCGCACACGTCTCTGTTTTAATTTCAAAGTTTGTCCATGCCTTCAATCAGAGGTGTGGAACTACAAAATTTCTCAACTTGTACTTGGACACGTAAGACATGATTTTCTACTTGTCCAGAATTTAAATGAACTTGTCTACAAAAACCGAAGAGATGAATTAATTAATCCACTATACGATAACATAGAAGAAACATTGTAGGAACAGGAAAAATGGGTCGATATTATACTACATTTGTTGTTAGCGTTCCTTAACCAATTCTCACCTAATGATGCTTTTAGACCATCCTTAAGAAAAACGATTGGGAAAACATCGTGTAAAATGAAGAAATTGCTTGCAACAAGCAATTTCTTCATTTTCCACAATGTTTTCTACCCAGATGGTTGGAAATATTTACAAAATCATAAACTTTAATTTGTTGTCTGTAAATCTTTTCAATTTGGACCAGTCTAAAATTTTGTTATCTGGTAATGGGTTAAAGAAAGGCCATCCTAACGCAACAGGCTCGTGAACGGTGTGGATTATTGATAATAACCCGGACAAAAGATTTTTTTCAAATAAGAATTAAGTATTTAAGCGCGATATGAATGGTTAATTGTGGATTTCGTGTTCGTATCAGATTACCGGGCCTTTATTGTGTCTATCAGTTCATTCTTCGGTTGGCCAAGCCCTGTGTTTATATTTACAGACTTGTGGATTTCAGTGAAAAATAACGGAGTTTGTTTTAGCTTATGTCGACTTAACATATGCAAAGGTAAAATGTAATGCTGGAATTTACAAAAAAATGTCTTTTCGGGTAGAAAACCTTATGGATAATGAAGAAATTACTCGTAACAAGCAATTTCTTTATTGTCCACAAGGTTTGCTGAAGCTTTTTTTCCTTCAGGGTATCAAATAGGTTGCAGACGCCTAATAGAAGTTAAAATCAGAAACTTTAGATATAGATGCATAGTAAGCATTTGGGTGAAACTTGCTGCTTGTCACAGGTAATTTTACTTTTTCTCACGAAATGAAAAAAATATTTCAGTGACACGAAAGCCCGTAACTGTTTGGGGGATGCTAATTAAGATTAGCAGAGTTTTCTGTCAGTTTCACTGTCAGTTTCCTTTCCCCTTTTTATCAAATAAATCTGGGTATCTGTATGTCTTTCTTTCTGACTATTCTTTTTCTCCATCTCTTTCTATGTCCCTCTCTCCCAACCTCTCCCCCTCTCTCTCTTGTCATAAGCATTTTATTCATTTTTACATAATGGTTTCCATTTTTTTCTTGAGGGACGTCTAAAAGCGTCATTGTGTGGGAATATGTTAAGGTGACATTATCATGAATTTATGACTTCGAAACGACATTGAAGTTAATGAAAAACCCTCCAAAATGGCAAAATAAAAAAAGTAGTTAGGTTTGTTCATTTATCCAATTTAAAATGAATTATCTTCCTGATTCTAAAAAAATGAATCAAAATTTGATATCTTTACAACTATTAAAGTAACAAGCATTTTTGTACATTAACTCATTACCAGACGACAAGATTTTAGGCTGGTCCAAATTTTCAGCAGGTTGAAGAAGACAGATTTAAATTGGGAATTTTCTTTAAATCATTATTTTCTTTAAATCTGTATTTTTGGGTAGAAAGTTTTTTGATATTGAAGAAATCATTGTTACAATAAGTTACTTTCAGTTTTTTCCGTCGGTAGCGTAGCAGCAATAATGTAATTGTGACGTCATCAAAACTTTTTTTTCATGAAGTAACATCACTAATAAAGGCTGACGTACGTCACAAAGGTTTTCCTAGATAACAGATCAAAGAAATACGGTGAAGTCATTAAACCATTTAAGAGATGAAGAGAATATATTTTCTTTTCATGGAGGTATGAACCGAAAAACCTAATCACACTGTATGAATACGCGAAGCGGATTCATACATTGTGCCTCTTCATTTCTTATAATTTAATAGCATCGAGCGAAAAATGCAACAACTTAACAAATTTTGATACCTTTTTGTAATGGACTATTTTGTGCGGAAGCATTCTAAATGGCTGCGTACTCAAAATTTTGTTCATGGAGGTATGAATTAAATTTTTCGACCAATCAGATCGCTCGTTTTTGATAGACGAAACTAACAATTAACATATTTCCAAATATAATAGAGTAACGTTATGTAAGTAGGTTTTCTTTGATACAAATACAAATATAACATTCAAATATATGTTGACTCATCAAAACATTGAATTTTCCACCGTCATATAGTGACATCATTTAAGTAGATTTACCTGGAATAACGGATCGTGAATATACATTTACGTCATCAACATGCTTGAGAGTTTTCAACGTCGTAACGTCCTTTCGACAGGTATTTCTGGACTTGGAGCATATATTTTATGTCGATGTCTTTCTTTACCTAATTCAATCAACTAACAAATCAATCAATCAATCGCTCAATCAACCAACCGATCAGTCAACCGATCAATCGATCAACCAATCAATCAATAAAACAATCAAACATCCAATTAATTGTTTGCTTAGCTAGAAGCTTGGTTGATCTCTGGCCTCACGCCTTACATCCGACAGGGTTTTCGACTTTGATGTCAAGCGGTGTTTTTTTTTTTTTGTTTTCGCTTATAGCTCTACTGGCCGAAGGCCAATAGAGCTACAGCGATGGCTTTTTCTCATCCGGCGTCCGTGCGTCTGTCCGTCCGTAAACTTTTCCTTGTTTACGCGATAGAGTCCACAGTTTTAATCGGATTCTCTTTAAACTTTCTCACAATGAATGTACTATCACAAGGATCGTTCCTGTCGATATACAATTTGATCTCCTATTAACATATTATGCATTTTGCCAAAACGTCCAGAGTTTCATACCACATAGCAATGTTTATATTATCCGTTGGTGGTGATAGATTTCAAAAATAATTCCGTCTGTGAATAGAAACCTAGAAAATCATTCCCTGTATTTTTTTCATATGCATCGCCTCTCCCTCTGAATCCTGTCTCCCGCAACGCATCCTGGTCTCCTTCTCATCTAATAAAATCCGTAAAAGGGATAGGAAAACGCAGTTCTTTGTGGTAACATTATTGTATATCAACACGTTATCATTTATTTCAGTCATCGCCACTTAAATCTTTCAGAACTGTTGATTACATGGATTTGAACGATTTCAACACGCATTTTCGTGTTTGATTGGGTCCGATGTCCAAACTTTGTTTCAAGTTTCTATTCACAAACGGAATTATTTTTGAGAGGTGCACTGTTTTTCTTACCTTTTCTGTTCAGTTCCGGCCCTTGGCTCCATATCGGAAGTATCATTGTCTCCTTTTTGTACTGTTCTCCAAAAAGAGATGGAGCCCGAGATTACCGGGCGTGTACTAGTATTGGATTGAAAATCGGCAATTCCGTTTTTTTAAGGTCCTTTTTTTCCCCTCTGATTGATCCATTTTAAGGACAATGCAAGTTGGGTATCAGTGAATCGAGAATCAGTGGCATATGGATCTAACTAAAGGTTTAGGAACCCCTGATTTAATATATGATCATTTTATCTATGGACATATTTCTTTGTATATCTATATAAACATTAAAGATATAGAATAGTAATTGGTAGACAATAAATTGGACAGATATTGCATTGTAGGGCTCATTTTCAGAAAAGAACTGACTAATTGCTGGCCCCCGCCCACTTACTCCTTAGCCCCGCCCATTGACTCTGACAGGAAGTCCCGCTGGAATATTTAACGGAGTTACTTTGAAAAAAAAATATGGCCAGTAGTATGTAGTTAGTAAGCAGTATAGTTGCTTGGCGACCTGAACGTCGTTACTACAGCTTGACGTTTAAATCGCCAAACCAACAAGAAAAGTTGACAAAAGAGGCGGACAATGTAGGAGATCAAATCTCATTTCTTGTCTAAATGAATGATTTCATTGACAGTCGCGATTGGTCAATTAAGGGCTGTTAAAACATTCTTCAATTCTTTACTGAATCTTAGCCCCAGAGCGACCATGGGACTCACATCAGACAATTGACCAATCGCTGGTAGCGCCCACTGACTTCCTGCGCCCCGTCCGCTAACTCCAACACGAAGTTCCGCTTCGATTTTTAAAGGCGTTATTTTGCAAAATTTATGGCCAATAGCATGTATCAAAAAGGTAAAATGGTTGGTTGGTGACCTAAACGTCGTAACTACAGCTTGAATAAGCTGTAGCTGCGACGTTTAAGTCTCCAAACCAACAATGAAAGTTAACTAAAACGTTGGGCAATGTTGGAGTCGAAGAGCTCAGGTTCGGATTGAATAAATTATTCGATTGGTCGGTTAATGCCTTGAACGACAGCCGCTATTGGTCATTTTTGAGAGTCCTTGCTGCTTATTTGTGAGTCTAGCAAAACCTATGTTCGTTTTCACCCTGGATAGTGAAAATAGATTTTTCATCGATCTCCATATTCCATCCTTACTTACCAAACCTGGTTTGTATAGTCAGTAACGAGCTGTGCTATCAATCCTGGAGTCTTGAGTTTAAGCCCCGGCTCGGCTATCACTATTTCCGACATTTGACAAAAGTAATCGCGATATGCCTAATTTGTCTCTCACCAATGGGCTTGCGATAAGTAGTGCACCTGAGTGGAATAAGCAGCTGTTCGCTAGGATTGAATGTTGTGGTTGTGTTTGTGTGAGAAATTTTAGGAAGCCACGGCTAGGTTCACCTGCCTCCGCGATAGGCCCTGTAACTTAAATAAGATTGCAAGTGTCATTTACCTCTTTCAAATAAAAACGATCTCATTCTTACCTCATTTACTTCACTTTACAAACAAAAAACCTTTAATTTCAAAACAAAGACAGATGTACAGGTTATAGTGAGCGACAAGAGGTAAATTTTGTCTTAACGGATAAAGACAAAAATGACCTTTGATCACTCACTCTAACTTGTATATCTATCTTGTATATGTATCTTCAAAACGGATAAAATTTCACCTTTTTACAAACAAAATCATTTTAAAGTAAAAACATATAGATAAACAAGATATAGTGAGTGATCGATTTTTATCTATATAGGTATAGACGAAATTGGCCTTTGATCACTCACTATAACTTGTACATCTATATTTCAACAGGGATAAAATGTCACTAATTTACAAATAAAAACCTTGAAAATCAGAACATTTACAGCTATGTTGTTATAACCAAAAAGGGTATATCGGTTACTTATCATGTGTTCTTTTTATATAAACACCTTTTAGCCTGCCTTATTTGAGCGTCGACACAGTTCAGTCTTCGTCACGTGACATATTATTGCTGTTGGATTATATACAATAAAGACATAACAAAAAACATGCTACAGAATCAATTTTACATGTATAATAACATGCGATAACGATTTCTCTAAACACACGCGTGCTTGTACATCTATAGGTGCTTTCTTTTTATTTGTAGTGATCGAAGCCGGGCGTCATATGAGCTGAAAAAAAAACCTTGACACAGAACAGCTGGGAAGATCACGTCTAGTTTTAAATATGAAACGACAGCTTTGGAGGGTTTCCACCCTCAAGAAGATAATATCATTACTCATCCTAATTTCAGCAGTGGGTTATTTTGGATACCAAACTTCAAGACCAGTCCATTATGTGTTTGTAAATGAGCACGCTTCACAGCCGTGTAACTTGCCAGTACTGGACCCATTTGATTCATCAATCCAGCAGTTCTTCTGGAAGCCAGAACCAGTGACATGTCCTGATTTTCCGTCCATTGTTTTCATCGATGAGAATAATGTTCTATATCTGAATCATGGTGCTTTAGACTTTTTTGGACTTCAAGGTCCGTCTGACGTTTTGTGTTCAGCCGAATCCGTTTACAGACACGATGATGATTATCATGTCGGATTTAACTTACCAAAAGATCTCGAACTTCCAGCCAAATTGGATTCTGATTTTAATCGAATAACTTGTAAAAGTCGTGGAGGAAAGGTTCTTTTTCAAAACGTTCTTGCTGGTATAAGTCCTAAACCTCGGCAAACAGAAGAGCCGATCGGGGAAGAATCCGAGGAACAGCTCAGTGTGTTAATGTTTGGATTAGATTCCGTGTCTCGATCGGCATCGGTTCGGTATTTACCGAAAACTCTGGAAGTTTTACGACAACTCGGGTCGTACGATTTTCAAGGAGTGATGAAAAATGGTGACAATACTATTCCCAACATTATCGCTCATTTAAGTGGCTTAAAGTTATGGAGCGACAGCGAGACCATCGGGTTTGAAGGAAGGAACTTTGACTATTTCCCTATGTTGTGGAAGAATTTCTCCTCAAAACAGTACGTGACCTTATTTGGCGAGGACCTTCCCTGGATGGGAATGTTTAATAATGGATACAAAGGATATAAAATACAACCAACTGACCACTACATGAGACCCTTCTGGTTGGCCTTAGGCAAGGAGGAAAAAGTTCAGTATCACCTCAGCAACGTCTTCAAGTAAGTGGAAATGAATTCCTGAAAGTCGGTAGAGCGTAGGACCAATCTGATTAAAATCAGATCCACCATAATACACTATTGTTACGTCCCTGCGTGTGGATCTTAGGTCCAAGTGCAATTTTGGGTTTCGTAACGGAGAGATATCGTAGTGGTTTCGTATAGATGATTTTAATGAGATTGGTGTATGACTCTTCGGGGATCACGGTTCGGTCTCTGGTCATGGATGGATAGTCTTAAACCTATGCTGGATGAGCTCGGGAAGGATGTAGTAGTAGTGGTGTGAGAAATACCAGGAATCTATGGTTAGGTGCTCCAGCCGCCGCGATATGACTGAAATACTATTCGTTCTCTAAAGTCAGTGGCATTCTTCAGGAGAAGTGAGCTTGCAAGCATTTTATCATTTCAACTCATTACCATACAATTATGCCTTTTGCGGATAGAAGAAAGACAATGTAAGGGAAATGTTGTGGAAAAGAAGAAAACACACATAACCTGCATTTTCTTCTTTTTCCATAGCATTTTCTACCAAATCTGATACAAAATTCAATGATTTCTATAGCTGAGTAATATACATTTAATCAAAACACACCAAAACTTACTTTTGTAAAAGTATTGCCAGTCTTTAATTGCGCACTTGTTTTATTTCTCTACTTAAATCGTCGACTTTTTTTCTAAAAACAAGTAATTATAGCTTGGTTCAAGCTGTTGTTACGAGGTTTTTAGTAATATACTAAAGAAATTTTTGAAGTATTTTTGTCAAATTTTGTGTTCCCGCTATTTTAAGCTCACCTGAGCACTAAATGCTCTGTGTGAGCTTTCATGATCGTTCATAGACCGGCGGCCGTCTGTCCGTTCACAATTACAAAAAATCTTCTCCCCCCATACTAACTATGGAATTTCAACCAAACTCCGCAGGAATGATACTGTCACGCACTTTCAAAATACCTCAAAGAACTGAAATCCATGAAGAACTTTGGTTGCCATGGAAACCGACGGAAAAAACTTTTTTTCCTGATATGATATTCGGTATACATCATCTATTGACTCTCTCCAAAATACTTAAAAAAATAATGCATTCTAAAAATTAGCCATTTTCTGTGGGATCCCTGATATTTCATATGAATAAAGAAGGAAAACTTTGAACACGTTCACCACCTAAACTATATGACCTAGAGCTTTGATATTTTTCAATGTATCATCATCTATTGACCCTCTACCAAAATACTTCAGATACTGACTGTACTCTGAAAATTAGCCATTTTCTGTGCAATTCCTGGTTTTAAATAGGAATAAAGAAAGAAATCTTTGAAAACCACTTTCTCCTTAACCATAAGGTGAAGAGCTTTGATATTTGGCATGTATCAATGCTTTTTTGTCTGTTTGAATGGGGTTAACGCCGCTTTCAACAATTTGTCAGTCATATCGCGGCGACTGGAGCTCCTAACAATGGATTCCTGGCATTTCTCTTACCAGTACCACCATTACATCCTTTCATAGCCTCCAGCCTATTGACCTCTACCAAAGTACTTCAAAGAAACACAGTACTCTGAAAATTAGTCCTATAATGTTGGATCTTCGATATACCAAGGATTAAAAGAGAAACCCTTTAAAGATCTCCTCCAAAATAGTTGGGCGTTAGGCTTTGATATTTGCATATATCATAAAGCCTTGAGATATAATACTCCGATGAGGGATATTGGACCACCATGATCTTCTTATTTCTCTTTTGATATATCTTTGAATTTCTTGTGATAAATGCCCGTATCTGCAGATTCATTCGTGCGCTATAAACCTCGTTCAAAAAAATAAAAATTAAATATCTTTACTTACAATTTTTCACAGAATAAAAAACGATTTTTGTCATCATAGAAAATACTGCTTAAGTACGGATTTAACACTACAACTCAAGGTTATTGTAAATTTCTAATCGGCTTGACATAACAAATCGGATTATCGGATAAGGGGTACAATCACAGGGAGTAGTTACGTATGCTAGATATTATCTCAAATGACCCAAAAGTCAAACCAGGCCTTTTATATAGAAAAGGGATATGTTTCTTTCACACGATTCTTCGTTGTATCCCTTGTCTATATAAAGTATTTCTAAAATTCCTGGTTTGACTTTTTGGTAATTTTAAATGATATCTACCATACGTAACTGCTCCCTAATGGTACAATCACTTTAATTTGCGAAACTCAATCAAACACCAAACGACAAAATTTTAGACTGATCCAAATTCAAATTCAAAGAAGTTGCTGGCGACAATATTATGTTAATGAATATCATATTGTCTCGGGATAAGATCGCTGTTGGAAGGGAAAAATTAATTATTCAAGCATTTTTTTCTTTTCCAACAATGGTGGAAAAACCGGGTCACGTTTGATATTTTGATGTAACCTTTCACTACCCCAGTAAGTGGAATTAATCAAAATCACACAAGCACTCAGTGTTAAACAAAGTTCTGCACATTCTGTTTTAATCACTTGAATTAATTTTCCTCGGAGTTATGGTACTTTGTTTACCTATTTTCTCTTAAAATACTTAATCGATTTGATTCAAAATTCGCTCACAATCAATATCCAGCAAAGGTTTCAATTATGGTCAGACCACGTTTCCTAGTGTTATGACCCTTTGTTAAAAATTCTAAGAATTTTCTTTTTCAAGTGACGCATATTTTACCGTGTCGTCTGCAACTTCATTGAATTCGGACCAGTCTAAAAATGTTCGTCGAAAAAAAGATTGATAGTGCACATTGCATAGTTTTTTTTTCTTTTCAATAGACATCGTTGCAGATGCAAGGTGAACCAAAAATGTGTGCTCCTATGATTCTCAAAGAGTATTCAAACAAAACTTGTCTATGCGAAAATTTTTTAGCTTTAAGCACACAGTGGTTGGAAAGGCAGAGAATTATCTTTGTTCTTGGGCCATTGCTTAAATTATTTCTTGCAAAATATAGGCCACTGCCATAGCGCAGGTGGTAGCGCGTCGGACTCCTAATCATGGGGTCCCCGGTTCGATCTCCAGACGCGACAAATATCCGTTCCGACATTTGTCTTCCACGGATGGGTGGATAATTCCTAAACGTAAGTGGGATGAGCAGCTGGAAGCCTTGAAAGTACTGGTGGGAGAAATACCAGAAACCCATAGTTAGGTGCTCCAGCCGTCGCGATATGACTGAAATAATGTTAAAAGTGGCGTTAAACTCCAATTTGTTTATCAAAATGCAAAATTTAGTACGAAGTAAAACGTTCAGATAATACTTATAGGATTCGGTGTTCAAGAATATGAAGCAAGCACTAGAGCTAGCTATGTGCAAGCAAGATACTTAATTTCTCTGTATTTTCCCTATAGGTCCTCCATGCATTTCACACAATTCCACACAATAAAATTTTAGACCGATCCAAATTGAAAGAAGCTGCAGACGACAATTTCAAATTGGTGGAAAATGAACTTTGAACTCCAACATTGGCCGACATTAATGCGAAACCCTTTTTTTAGTTTAGCGACTTAAAAGTAGTTTCTACAGCTTATTCAAACTGTAGTTAAAACTTATACGTAACCAACCAAACAGTTTACTTTTTTGTCACTGACCATATTTGTTAAAAGATAACGCCGTTTACTATATTAGTCGAACTTCCTATTTGAGTCAGTGGGCGTGGTCAGCGATTCGTCAATTAGGTGAAGGATTCATAGATTAGTAATATAAACAAACAAAGATGTCCTATTGTTTTGTGTCTAAAAGGCTGAAGAACAGGGTCGCAGATGCATTTGTTCTTTAAAAAGGGTTCTGTGTTTTGACTACTTGGAAACTTTAAACAAATGATGAAAAGGTGCCCGCTCAGGTGCCTTTAAGCTAAGGATCAATTTATTTTAGAGATCAAGGTATGCATAAACTTTTTCAACACCAGGGACGTATAAAGGATATTGAAAATTATACACACAATATTGACGTGAAAGAGAGCCGTATTTTTGTGTGTGTGTGTGTGTGAGAGAGAGAGACAGAGACAGAGCAAGAAGGTTTTGTTTACGTTGTAAATTGCTACAAACATTGAAGATAATGATGCAAATCAAAATTCTAATTTTAATTTTACTCCCATTTAATACCCTTTCTTTCTCTCCGTTTTGTGATATTCTATGATTATCGAATTATTGATTCTCGATTTGACCCAGACTTGTTGTCCAAAATAAATTATTCATAATAGATGTGAATATGCCATTAAAAGTAAGCACTGATTCGTATCACCGAGATCATAAGGTACTATTATATAAATTAAAATCAAAGAACTGAAAGTACTGAGGGGATTCTGGTAGAGAAATTGAATCACAATAAGCGAAGACTTATCTTTCATACTTCTATTTGCGTATTTTTGCTTAACCCGTTCCCACACAATCCATCCCTTTTACGTCCATTAAGATAAAAGCTTCGGAAAATATTGTTGATAATGAAGAAATTGCTTTTATCATGCAATTTCTTCATTATCAACAATGTTATCTATCCAAAGAGATGCAAAAAAATAAAATTCCATCAATTTGAAATTGTTGTCTGCAGTTTCATTCAATTTGGACCAGTCTAAAATTGTGTTGTGTGGGAATGGTTTAAAGGAGTCCTGAGTGGTTCTTTTTCACAGTTTTTCTATTCAAATATCTATATTTTCCAGATATTTTGAAGATAAAGGCATTAAACTAACGACATCAACTTTATGTAACCAGAACACGATGAACCACATGGAGCTCATTAACTATATTAAACGATTTTTCCTTCACTACAAGACAAAGAGGAAGTTTTCTTACTCATTCCTCACAGAACTTTCACACACCTTCATCAATTTCTTACATCATGGTGACGAAGACTTCAAGAGTCTTTTTCTGTGGTTGAAACGCGAGGGATTCCTCAACAGAACTGTCGTGGTGTTTTTCAGTGATCACGGATCAAGGTTTGAGGACATTCGGAACACCTTTGTTGGAAGGATGGAATCGCGCATGCCTGTGATACACATGTTACTTCCGGAGCATATTAAGAAAAAATACCCGGATGTTGACAGGAATTTAAAAAAGAATACTCATAGATTGGTTTCACAATTTGATATTCATCAAACTTTGGTAGACGTTTTAAATAAAAACTACGAGAATCCGTCCACACAGATTTATAACGGAGTGAAACGTGGTGTAAGTTTATTCAAAGAAATACCAGATTCAAGATCATGTGTTGACGCTCATATTCCTGCCGATTTTTGTGCGTGTTATAAATCAACCCCGGTGAACATTACAAACAACGAAAATATACGAACAATCGCAAATGGCATTGTAGATCATTTAAACGAACTTTTAAAATCTGAATCAAATTGCAAAGTGCTTTCACTCCATCGCATTTTATCTGCTCAAAAAATGTCTCAAGGGCTTAAATATGCAGACACGCATCACAATGGTTATTCTTTATATAGATTTTTTAAACCAGAAAGAAGTCGAGATTCGTACTCGGTAATAATCGAAACCATTCCAGGTCACGGAACGTTTGACGCGTCTTGTGAACTTGAAACTAGCGGTAGAGTAAGCAGTATTAAAAATATCGATCGGACAAACGCATATGGGAACCAATCGGCGTGTATATCTGATAAAAGCCTGAAGCAATATTGTTACTGTTGATGAAGTCATATACTTCGGTGACGATAGTAGGCCGACGTAAAGTCGTTTTCGGCAGATAAACAAACACACATACACACAAACACGCGCACGCTCGCAAATCACAGAATCTATGTTTATGGTCGATAAGCTACTATAATCTCTATCCCATTAATATACAATCCAACTTATTGACGCACTGAAAAATACATTTAAGAGATGAAGAGAGTATTTTTTGTTTTTATGGCGGTTTGAACCGAAAAAACTAATCACACTGTACTGTATGAATTCGCGAAGCGAATTCATACATTGTGTGATTAGGTTTTTCGGTTCATACCTCCATGAAAACAAAAATATGTTCTCTTCACTTCTTAAAATTTAAAAGCATCGAGCGAAAAAAAAAAAAAAAAAAAAAGAAAAAAGGCTTTACAAATTTTGATACCTTTTTGTATGGGACTATTTTGAGCGGAAGCTCAAAATTTTGCTCATGGAGATATGAATTATTTTTTCAACAAATCAGAACGCTCGTTTTTGATAGACGAAACTAAAAATTAAATTACATGTTTGTGGAACACTTGAAAAGGGAGAAATTGCTTGAAACAAGCAAGACGTCCCTTCCGATAAAGTTTTTTTTTTACCTTATTTAGCTGTTTTTCCGAATTCAGTGCCCTTTTAAAGGTTTCTCTCAATTAGACTAGTCAAGAAATTTGTCGTCACAGATTGAGTTAATAAGCTATTATTGTACTCTAAGAGCTAGTTGGATTCTTCAAAAATCAGGATCAAGAAGGATTGAACTAATTTTTATAAAGTTTGCCAATATGAAGTTTTTGAGTAGTTGTTCAGTTATATCATGACAAACCTCACTGATCCATGTGCTCTGGGTATCGCCAGAACCAGGCTCGAGCTCTGAAATGTATTGCTCATGGGCATAACCACGTGACCAGTGGCGCGGCTTGGATTCGAACTCCAAATCATCGACTTCTCTCCACTGCCCTAATCAATGAACCACGCAGGTACCCCTTAGTTTACCAAGAACTTTTTTTAGAATCGATGTAAAATGAATAGATTAAAACCACGATTATGTCCCAACTTAAACGGATTTTTCAATCATACCCAGTTACTGTAGGCTTCAAACGACCATTTTGACCAGCGTATACAAGACATGATATTTCATACAATTTATATATGTGTGTCCAGAATGTGGAGACTCAGATCAGCCTGTCCTATAAGGTAGTCTAATCAGAGTTTTCCCTGTTTGCCATTATGTGTTAAGTTTCAGGAAATGACTTACTTTCATTATCAATTTCGTATTTCCGTTTATTAATCGTCGCTACCGTACCAGATACCAATATGAGCGACGCCCCCAGAAGGCGCTTATTTGTTACGGGGGATGGATTGCATTTGGACGAAATGAGGGGTTTTCAAATGCACAATAATCATTAGCAAGCTGACCAGTATCTTCACCTATACACATTGTTGTTGGGTAACCCAAACTTAGTGTTTCAGCTTTATCAAGCTGTAGTTACGAGGTTTTGATCGCCAAACGACGTCATGCAATGATATAAATTTCATACAAAGACTGAATTTTGACTAGTATTACTTGAACGATAACACGGTTCGGTCTGCAATTAGTTTCTCGCTTTAGGTTTAACTTCAATCCTTCTTGTTACACCATATAGATGTCATATTGGTCGAATAACTTTCTTCTCTTTTAGATACATGTATTTTTTTGTAAAATGCAACCAACGTCTGTCTTTATCACAAGCAAAGACGGGATTTTTTTTATCAGAAACAGAACGATCTCTTGCCATAATATCCTGTGTTATTCTTTCGTTGTAAGATTCAAACCAAATATTTGGAAGTAAATTTCAAATAAATCAATTCTAGCTGTGTTTATGCAGATGATTATACTCATCAAAACTTTGTTTTGGGGGTTGTATATGAGTCAGTTTGTCGGTTATTCCACCAGTCGGTCGGTTTATTTGTTGGTTGGTTGGTCGGTCGGTCCGCCTGTAACTTTATATTGTACGCTAAATTTTCAGTAATTTTTGTAAGATTTTTTTCAAACTTTACAGCTAGACTTGGCATGAAGTAAAGATATTCATATTGTAATTTGGTAGATATCCATTTACAGAGTATTGGGCCTTGAATGAAAATCCTAATCCGCTCATTTTCTCCTCAACTATTTAATGGATTCGGCTCAAGTTTACCTAAAGCAAAGATGTGCAATTCCATTCCGGGTGCACCCTTTTGACTTTTCTCGTATCTATAGCCTTTTTTTGAAAAAAGACTCATTTTCAATATATATATGTAAAGTTACAAACAAATTGATCAAATATCGTGGTTTCAACGAGTATTTTTGTAGCAGTCGACACACAACACGGATGATATCCCGACGTGACTTTGTTTGCTCGACTGTTTTCGGAGAAAACCCGAGGTATTGCTATAGCCTTGGTGTGGTCGTCGTCATTGTCGTCGTCGTCGTCGTGCGAAAACTTTGAAATTTTGTGATATCTTTGGTTCTACTAAAGGCATTCACTTGAAACTTGGCACACTTGTTCACTATCAAAAGAGCAACCTATACTATCAAGGGGGGTAACTCTACATGTATTTTGTGCTTTTATCCACTATCCAGCACCCAATAGCCGAGCGTAGGCACCCGTAGGCGGTGCCTTTGTTTTAATCATAGTATTATCTATCTTCTTAGAATGTCTACTTCGCGTTTCGCCTTTATTGCGCTTGAGGAAAATGAATGAGAAATATACAACGATACAATGTCGATTATTTTTTTATTTCATTGTTCAAAACATAATAACGTTAGTAATGCTTTAATCTTATTGACTGGATATTAACACATAATTGAAGTTGTGTATTTCTAGCCATTTCGACATTTCCAACTGCGATATGAAAAACATCGTCGGTGCGAGAGTAAAATGTCATAACTACAGCTTCATTGAAGCTGTAGTTACAACATTTTGCTACTGCATCGTCCATCGACAATATATGGTTTTCTCAAAGACAAGCTCGGTGACATAACGTTGTATAACGTCACATAAAACGCTTAACCCACTCAAACAGAATGACGCTTTTGGACGCCCTTCAAGAAAATCCATTGGTCAAACATTGTGTAAAATGAAGAAACAAGCAATTTCTTCATTTTACAAAATGTTGTTTCTTTACTCAGAATGTAGAAGAAATCTAAAATTTCATTAATTTTAAATTGTCGTCTTCAACTTCTTTCGGTTTGGACCAGTCTTAAGTTTTGCCGTCTGGTGATGGGTTAAACCCGCTAGACCCCTAGTTTTGCGGCGAAATGTTATACAAAATCCAACACGACGACCCCCTTCTTCTCTAAAAATTTCGATTAAGAATGCATTTACCTCCAAAATATTAAAGAATAAGATTTTCTATGGAAGGAACTTAATTGTAGAAATCGTTATCTCGCAACTGTCGGTAGCCAATTTTTTTTCTCAACCCATTCCCACACAAGCCCTCCTTTCTACGCCCTTCAAGAAAAAAGATTTTGAAAACATTGTGGAAAATGAAGAAATTGCTTGTATCAAGCAATTTCTTCATTATCCACAATGTTTTCTATCCAAAAAGACGAAAAAAAAAATCCATTAACTTGAAATTGTCGTCTTCAGCTTCTTTCAATTTGGACCAGTCTAAAATAGAGTTGTGTTGGAATGGGTTAATGGGCGATTTTGTGGAAATGGGCAGAGGTTATTTGGATATATCATGGCCTATTTTGGAATAAACCCGTTGCCATGGTTACTTTCTCATCAATTGATGGATCTCTGGTCACGCCAACTGAGTTCAAACGAGAATTGTCTCTTCGATATTAAACGACATTTAACCCATTACCAGACGGCAAATTTTTAGTCTGGTCTAAATTCAAAGGAGTTGCAGACGACAATTTAGATTCTACAAAATTTTATATATTTTTTCAACTTTCTCGATAGTAAAGATTGTGTAAAATGAAGAAATTGTTTGTACCAAACAATTTTCCCATGTTACAAAATGTTTTTTCCCAATTGCCTTGTCTTGAAGGGTGTACAAAATTGTCACTGTGTGGGAATGGGTTAAATGAGCTGTAGATATCACGTATAAGTCGCCAAACAATCAAAAATGCTTCACGTAAATGTCGGCCAATGTCGGAGTTCAAAGTTCACTTCTGGTTTAAATGAATGATGTGATTGGTCAATTGAATCCTTGAAATACGGATGCGATCCGTTAATAGCCCCAACCTATTATATCTATTGAATCGGACAGGCGCCATGTTATTTATGATATGTGACCACTCGTGAAAACAACAACAACAATAATCAACAAAACAAACTAAATAGGGTTTGGGAAAAGTTTGTTGGCTGAAGCTTTTCGCCTTAGAATGATTATTCCAGCTAAATGTGTTTGAAATTCCGACACTTAATGACCTGTGCTTGATCCAGTCTCACATTCAAATATGATGAAATACAACTTATGCGTGTCGGATCACGCGCGTTCAATTCGCGAAACCTTTCAAATGTTAAAGGAAGCCTACTTTATCAATAATCTTCCCCGTCTGAAGGGAAGTAACTATGCCGACAACTATATCATTGCAATAACGATAAGTCCCCTTGATAATTGACCAATCGCGATATCAATCAAATTACAAGTCGACCAATGAAATCATTCATTTACACAAGAAATGAGTTTTGAACTCCGACATTAGCCGCCATTTTTTCAACCTTTTTTTGTAAGTTTGGCGACTTAAACGTCGCAACTACATCTTATTCAAGCTGTAGTTACGACGTTTAGCTCGCCAACCAATTATTATTTTTTTTGTTGCAGGCTACTGGCCATGAATTTTGCAAAATAACACCGTTCAAAATCGAAACATGACTTCCTGTCGGAGTCGGTGGGGCGTGGCCAACGTAGTAAGTGGGTTGGACCAGCGAAGGGTCAATTACATTTCTTTTGAAAAAATGCATCGTCTGTACCTTCTCATGCGATTTGAAGTCGAAAAGTCACACTCTGTCGTCCTGCATAGTAGCGAACAACTCCCCTTTAACCCTCTCCCAGACAATAAAATTTTAACCGAGACCAAATTGAAAGATGTTGCTGATGATGATGTTTAGTTGAAGGAATTTTTAAAGTTTTTTTTTCTTTTGGTATAGAAAACATTGAGGATAATGAAGAAATTGCTCGTGACAAGCAATTTCTTCATTTTCTACGATGTTTTCCAAAACTTTTTGTCTTGGGGCATCAAAAAGCATCATTGTATTCAGCTTTGCGGGTCTATACATGTATTTATACATGTATACAGTATCATAAAAGATTTTATCTCAATGAAAACAAACAATCAAACAAGATAACTCGCTATGCTGTTCCGCCTTACTTTTTTATATGCGCTATTTTTTGGTATTTGATATTTATAATAATAATAATAAAAAATTAATAAAAAAGCGTATTAGATGATTGCGTATCGAAGGATAGGCTAAACGGCTCATGAACAGATTTTCATGAAAATTTGATATAGGAAAACGGTCTCCTTTTCCAATAATCATTAATAGTCTTCATTCGTTTTATTTCGATCTAATTCACAATAAATTTGATTTAATGTGACGAATTCCCTATGCCCAACTTTGAAACATCGTAAGTTATCGGAGGAGGTCGTTAGTGTTCGGGTAATGAATTGATACGTCAAGAAAACCTCAAATAGGTAATTTTCGGTGCAATCGACAGATAACGTATTTACGCCATGAATTCCGGTTCCATTCAGATTGTGCTTCGTTGATCTATTCGGCATCTCTAAACGCGAAACATTTTTGCTTCTCTAAGTTATGAATAGTAAAACATCTTTATCCCCTTCTTTAAATCACTCGAAAACATTACAGTTAGAAATTTGAAAACTGAGAGCCAAAAAGTTTCTTTCACAATCTGTGCAAATGCCGCTTTATAAACTTCGCCAGTCTTCATATCAGTATAGGTCCATATTGACTGGTGTTGCCGCCGTCATATCGCAGGTGGTAGCGCATCGGACTGTCAATCTAGAGGTCCCGGGTTCGATCCTCGACGGCGGCACTCATCCTTTCCGACTATTTGTCTCTCACCAATCGGTCGATAATCGTAGACCTTTGTGGGATAGCAGCTGGAGGCTAGGAAAGGATGTAATGGTAGTACTGGTGTGAGAAATACCAGGATTCCATTGTTAGGTGCTCCAGCCGCCGCGATATAACTGAAAGATTGTTGAAAGCGGCGTAAAAACAAACCATATTGACTGGTGAGCCTGTCCTAGTCTGAGGAGAGCAGCCTAGATGACTGAGACGTGTTCACCAGTATAAGGTTCGTACTACAGTTTGGAGTTGACTCCTTGGAATGAGTTACTATTATTGCGCAATCTATTTACTGCGCGGAATGTGAAATTAATCGAGGGATAAGTTTAAAACTGTTGTAAGTACTTATATTTAAATACGCTTTTATTATAGTTTAGAGCTAAACACTCAAATCATATGTGTTTTTTGTGTGCTTTTTATGTCATTTGAGGAAATACTGTACGCAAAATTAGTATTATTATTGTCGATTGTGGCAACAAAATATCACCAAATTTCTCGCATTTACAAGATGGGAAGCTATAAATAAAATCGGGAAATTACAGTTTTCCGGACTTTTTTTTCTCAACACTAGATGGTATTGAGCAGATATTTGGTATGTGGCATTTATAAGTTACAAAACAAGTTTGAGTTTTATTCTAGTCCATTGATATCTATAGACACTTTGTCACTTACGACGATTTTCCCACTAACCCGTCGATATGTTTGTGTGTGAGTGTGCATTTTATAAAGTCATTGCCTTAACAATTTTCGAGAGTCTGTCTTTGCTGGAAGGGTTTTCCCCCAGATAGTATAGATAGTATAATACAGAAAACATTTCAAATTTCGATCGACAATGTTTACAGTTGAAAACGGAAGTCGAAGACGATTTCATTCGGGACTTCGCTCGTCTAAATTGCTTTGCTCACAAACTAGTTCAATTAAAGTTGTCCAATTAGACCTCTGCTTAAGAAATAAATCTTAGACTTGTTGTTGGATACGAGCTTTTTAGTCGCATTTGAAATCAGGGTGTTTTCTCGTCCTGAGAGAGAGAGACAGAGAGAAAAAGAGACAGAGAGATAGAGAGACAGACAAAGAGAAAGAGAGAGACAGACAGAGAAATAAAGAGACAGACAAGCAAAGGAGAGAGAGAGAGAGAGAGAGAGAGAGAGAGAGAGAGAGAGAGAGAGAGAGAGAGAGAGGGAGAGAGAGAGAGAGATAGAGAGAGAGAGAGAGCGGAGTATGTTTTTTGCTAAATCGCATTGCTACCCAATTTTACAGCTGGATAGACATGTGCCTGCTTTTAACCCTTTCCCACACAATCCCGCAATTTTAAACCTTTCAGGAAATCAACTTTTGAAACATTGTTAGAAAAGGAGAAATTGCTTGTAACAATCAATTTCATTTTTTTCCTAATGTTTCCTACACTATGTGGCAATTATTTTTAAATTTGCACATGATTTGAATTGTCGTCTGCAACCTCATTCAATTTGGACCGGTTTAATTTTGGTTAATTTTTAACTGGAATGCTTTCAGACACTTGAAAGAAGGTGATCAGCTTTATTTTGAAATGAAAAAGGCTGTTCATTACTTAAAAAAAAAAACGAAAGAAAAAAAAGAAGATTAGCTCGCGTTACGAAACGCCAAATAAGTCAAAGAGGTACAATCCGAATGTAACCAGAATTCACAGAGTAATTACGTTATCTGTCGATTGCACCGAATATTATTTCAGTTTAGGTATCTATGCCGTATCATTTAGGTCATTGACTACCGCCAGCAATTCAGTCGTTATCGAAAATAGCCCGAAAAAAATACGATGTTTCAGAGTTTTTCAGGAATCAATTATATTCCCAGCTGTGAAATCTTGGGATTTCCTAGTGTAATAAATTTTTATATCATCGCTAGTAATGATATCAACTTTCACAGCGAAACTCAGGAACTACTTTTATTTCAAAAGGGCCACCTCGCTCCTGGTTAATATTCATAGCTAAGATTGCCAATTTTATATCTTGAATAAATAAAGCTTTTGATTTAATCCTCCACATAAATTATCAACTGAAATTAGATTTTAAAACAAAAGCTACATATTTTACTACTTTTCTGTTGAAATAGTAGCGAACGAGGTATGGGAAGAGTTAGAAATGCACGATTACCTTACATTAAATTTCTTAGGCTAAAAATCAATTCAAAACAGTAAAATAAGAAGAAATTAACGAACATAACTGCAACACCAAAATAAATGTTGTTTTAAACAATAGCGAACCTGGATGTTTGTGTTATCACTGATTGACTCGAACAAATGCATAATTCCGTAACTTCCAAAATTATTCCAGACCTCAAATACTGATGATATTGCAGTTAAGGTGATAGACACTCTACATAACCCGCATAAGCTTGTTTTGTACGCCCAAGTCAGGAGACATTGATCACATACTGCCTATCATATAATTCTGTCCAAGTCTCGAAGGGTCGATCGATGTTCGAAATATCCCGGGGCCTTTAGAGGAGTGACCTCATTGGAAACTTCTTCCTGAGGTCGTTGTATTCCAAAAGGAGATCCTAGAGAAAATGTAGTTCTTGTTTGATTTTGTAGCAATTCTGCATCTGTCCTGCTGTTTAAAGGATCTTTACAGGTCTATGTGTTATAGATGGTGTACAAAAACTGGAGGTATAAAGATGTTTAAAGGTGCATTTTATACTATCTATACAGGTCTATGTGTTATAGATGGTGTGCAAAAATTGGAGGTGTAAATTGGCGACATGTGATTTTCATGGTTGGAAAAAAGACGGTGCCTGTGGTTAAAGTCCATTATTTCAAAAATTCATAATTCATCATATATGATTTCTACGCTTAATGAGAAGTTCTATGAACGACTAAACAGCAACAGAAAGGCTATATTTCGACGAATGTTTTGACAAGAGCTATATCTTTGACCAAAACAGTTATTCTACATAGAGTAAAGAAGGCCAAAATCCGGTGGGGTCTGACCTAGATCAACGATAAGATTGTCGCCTGACACTGCAAATCTCTAAAGGCAATCCAAATTGGCGGACATAAATTGTTGAAAACAAAATTCGTTGATATTAATGCGCACGGTTCTTAGCGCCGAAGATGAAAGATATCATTGAAATGAATAGGTAACGATTGAAAAATAAAACTGTTTCGAATATAATATATAGAATAATCAACTGGTTATTTTTTATATGAAAAATCTCTCACTCGAATACGTTATTATGCGTCAGATAAACTCGTCCTTCGGACTCGTTTTTCAACGCCTACCAACGCATTCTCGTGGGAGATTTTTCATATAAAAAATAACCAGTTGATTATCCTCTAAATATAACACTTTATCCTCTAAATATAATACTCGCATAAATTTATAGTGAATTTAGAAGATTCAACACGAAGAAGGAATACTTAGCGTGAAATGACACTGGTAATTTATGGAAAAACAGATAGTTTTCTTATATCAAAATTTCAAGAACATCTATTCAAGAGCCGCTTCAAGAGTCTTGCCTATGAACAAACCCCAGTGACGATAGTGCTGGAGCGTAAGACCTCTACATCACAAGTCAAACACCTTTATCATTCAGCCGACGAGGTAGTTAAGAAGGTATTTTCAAAAGGGAAGTGACGACATGTAAAACGGTGCTACCATATTTAACACTGTCGGGTAAAGTTTCCTATTGTGTCAAATTCGTCCTTGTACCGTGAAGGAAAAAAAAAAAACTATGACTGTCGGGTATGTCTTTTTTGACAACATGAATTTGTGAATTCTAAGTTCGCTTTATTTTTTAATTAATGACTTATTTTCGTAAGCGTTTGGATAAATCTGTAGTATTCAAGGTTTGTTTAACTATAATTTCAACCCTAATTAAGTAAGTATCGGAGTAAGTGGTACTTACATATATCACTTTGTTTTTTCCAACTAATTTTCACGTGTGTAACGTATAGACACTGAACACCCTGGACAGATGCTCAGAGAACTGAAAGCGGTTCTTGAACAGATTTTCACTAAACTTTGTTATAGGTAAATTATCTGCTAACGTAATTTACACAATAAATATCTTTTCTTCCTGTTAAATCCACAAAATTCACTATAAATTCAAGTCAATGTAATATACTGCCAAAGGCCTAATTTGAAAATCGGATTTGATCGACGAGATGAGGTCGTTTATCTTCGGATGATATCGATAACGACTGTATTGTTAGCGGAAGCTAATGGTTGATACGTCACGAAAACTACAAGCAAGGCAATTTTCGGTGCAATCGACAGATAACGTATTTCGGGTAATAATCTGCTGATTTATTTGGCGTCTACCAACGCCTGATATTTGTACTTCTTTTCTTTCTTTTTTTTAAAGTTATGAACAGTCAATTCATAACAAGGTCACCTTTATCACTTTCCTATAAAGAAAGAACTATAGTTCGAAATTTAAAACTTCAGAGCCAGAAAGTTTCTTTCATAATCGGTGCAAGAGCCGCTTTAAAATACTCTCTGATTGCATAAAGAATCTGTGAGCGAAAGTTGAAGGTTCGTATCAGACTGCGCCGGCACGCAGGCAGTTCCGGGGCTTTACTTTGCGCAAATGTGTGATAGATGGAAATTCACGTGCAGACTCCATATCTAACTTACTTTTAATTTTTCACCTCTACTTTAATTACAGGAAGTACCGGTAATTCAGGAAGAATTTGCAATTTTGAATAATAATTAGACATATGTCTATATGAATTTGAAGCCAAAAGGAAAACGGGTTTCAGATGTCAGTTTTATTTTAATTTTCTGAATTATTCATCGAGATCTCTTCCGTCGATCACCGATAGTTTGTCGGAAATGGACCAATACGAATTGCCTTACTAGACCTTTTGATAGGTTCAAAAACAATATTAAACTTACGAAGATATTGTAACACGGGTGTTTTACCCCTTTCAGACAGCCAATAGACCAGTCCTTAAAAGCATAACTGGTGACGTTTTGTCCCTCCGTCATAGGTACCGATTCGAAAAAAAATAATTCATTGTTAGAATATATTTGATCCCTTATTCAGGAAAGCCTGCCGAAATGACGTTGGCAAATTCCACTATGAAAACCAGCACCCTCTCCTTTTACTCGTATAGATGTCCAATGCTAGCGGGTATGAATAAGTGGTTTAATACTGATCAGTCTGCACATTCATATCGTCAAGTAGTCGATAAAAATAACGTATATAGATACAGCGTTACTCAAGTTGTATTACGACATGTTGGTCGTCCAATGACGACATAGATGTGTTTGAACCTGTATAGATGCACAGGTCAAAGTTACAGGTTAGACAAAATCGACCTTTGATCACCCACAATAAATTGTACAACTGTAGCCTTTCATGTATTTTAGCAGTAGCAATATTGTTTTAGTCGTTTATCTGATATACACGATGATTGGTTCCCGTATGCATTTGTTCGATCAACATTCTTAATACTGCTTATTCTACCACTGAGTTCCAGCTCACATGATGCATCAAACGTCCCATAACCTGGAACGGTTTCGATGATTACCGAGTACGAATCTCGACTCTGTTCTGGTTTAAAAAATCGATATAAAGAATATCCATTGTGTTGTGTGTCTGCATATTTCAGCCCCTGAGACATTTTTTGAGCAGATAAAATGCGATGAAGTTTGAGCACTTTACATTTTCTCAAAGATTTCAAATTTAAATTTAAATGATCCACTATGGCATGAGCGATATTTTGTATGTTTTTGTCGTTTGTAATATTCACGGGTGTTGCCTTGTAACACGCACAAAAATCAGCAGGAATCTGAGCATTATCACATGACCTTGAACTAGGTACTTCTTGAAACAAACTAATACCACGTTTTAACCCTTTATAAAACTGAGTGGATGGATTTTTGAAGTTTGAATTCAAAACGTCAACCATTGTCTGATATATATCATAATGAGTTGTCAATCGATGAGTATTTATCTTTAAATTTCTATCAACTTCCGGAAATTTTCTTTTGATGTGTTCCGGAAGTAAGATATACAACATTGGCATGCGCGATTCGATTCTTCCGACAAAAGTGTTCCGAATATTTTCAAATCTTGATCCATGATCAGCAAAAAAGACTACGACAGTTCTATTAAGAAAACCTTCATCTTTCATCCAAAGAAAAAAGTTTTTTAAATCTTCATCCGCATGGTGTAAGAAATTGAGGAAGTGATGAGTGAGTTCTGTGATGAAGGAATACATGAACTTCCTCTTCGACTTGTAGTGCAGCATGAATCGTTTGATATAGTTCATCAACTCCATATGCTTTATTGTGTTCTGATTACATAATGCAGACTTGGTTAGTTTAATCCCCTTATCTTCAAGAAATCTGAAAATAATAAAGGGGAAATGCTTGATTTGGTAGACTGATTATATATTTAAATGAAAAAAAAAAAAAAAAAAAAAAGAAAAAAAGTTATATTTTCTAGTGTGAATAGGCCAACCCGCACTGCCCACTAGGGATGATATATTTCAAAGTTTCGACTTCATTCCTTCTTGAGAGACTGGCCCCACTTTTCTTCTAAATGCCATTTCCCACACAAGCCTAGTAGAAAAGCTTTCGAACACACTGTGGTAAAAGAACAAATTGCTTGTCACAAACAATTTCTTCTTAATACACGATGCTTTCTATCCCAAGCTTTCTATCCAAAGAAACAAAGATTTAAAAATTCTACAAAAATTTTCGTCTGCAACTTTTTCAATTTGAACCAGTTGAAACTTTTGTTGTCTTGTAACTGGCAAATCACAGAATAACCCGAAAAGTTCGATGACATTTTTGTCCTTCTAAGTAACTGAAGGTATTGCAATGTATATCAAATTCACAGATATCTTCAGTTACAAAAATGACATCATTACCTTGTTTTACATTAAATATTTTACATCTTCGAAACTCAATACTTCCTGTCTGTTTATCATTTCAAAACTAGAATAAATTTCCAAAGGATTTAACTCTCTTTTTACGTATTCCTTCTGCTCCTGTTAAAGACAGCGTGTTGAATAAAAAAATACTGAGTGGTCTAAATATCGATAATAATTCGTTTTGGTGATGCAACATGAAAAAGGATGAAAGGGGAAAATTGAACTGTGCAGGGCTTATATCGCTTGCTTCAAGTAAAACTTTACCCGCTACCAGTCGACACAAATTCAGAATGGTCCGAATTGAAAAAGGTTGCAGACGATAAATTTTAGTAAATGGAATTTCAAAGAGTAATAATTGTCTTTTTTGGGGTAAAAAGCATCGTATCGTGTATCAAGCAATTCCCTTTCTCACACAACGTTTTCTTAGGCTCGTTTTTCTTGAGGGACGTCAATACGCGTGAATGTGTTGGACTGGATTAAGAAGTGATTGTTCTTCCTCAACACAGATCCATTGCTGAACTTCTAATTTTTGATGAGTTTTAAACAACCCGGCCTCTTTTTATAGTTTTTGTTTTGCGAATTCCGAATGGTCCCTTTTTGAATTATCCGTCGAATTGCTATTAACCCATTACCAGGCAAAATTTTGGACTGGTCCAAATTAAAAGAATTTGCAAACGACATTTCAAAATGGAAAAGTTGGTGTCAAATTAGGTAGAAAACATACTGAGAAAAGGAGAATTTGATTTTAATAAACAAAAGTTGGTTTCTGTGATAATTGGTTATGCGGATTTATTATTTTTTTCTCACATCAAATCTGCGACGAACAAGATTAATATAAAGGGTGTTTAATGAGACAGTTAGATTGATAATTTTTCTGTTCTAAGATTGATTGACAAATCGCGGCTGTCAATCCAGGAATATATCGACCAAACAAATTATTCATCCAGCCCGGAATCGAGATTTTAAACTCCGACATTGGCCGCCATTTGTGTGAAATATTTTTGTTGTAAGGCGACATAAACGTCGTAACAACAATACTACTTTATTTTTGTAACATGCCACTGACCATAGTTTTTGCAAAATATCACCGTTTAAAATCGAAGCGGGACTTCCTGTCAGAGTCGATGGGCGTGGTTAAAGGAGTAACTGGGCGCGGCCAGAGATTGGTCATTTGAGATCTACCTAGACGCAACAAGACCGGAGGTGCGATCTTTTGGTCGAGATTCTTAAGTTTTTTTTATTTAGTTTTTTGTTCAAATCTTTCTTTAGATTAAGATTTTAAAGCTGCTAAATGAGAATATGAGGAATTTAAGCGCACTCAGCATTGGCTTGAACGAATAGCATTCGTACAATATTTTCACTCAAAATAATAAAAATCGTCCTTTAATTGACCATGCTGGCTCCGCCCACTTACTTCGTTTGCCCCGCCCTTTGAATGTAGAATGTAACAAAAAGTAGTATAGTTGGTTTGCGACCTAAACGTCATAACTACAGCTTGAATAAGCTGTAGTTACGACGTTTAAGTAACCAAACCAACTAATAAAAATTGCCGCATATGTAGGAGATCAAAACTCATCATTCCTCTCTCAATGAAATATTTCATTGGTAGACTTGTTATTTGATTGACAGCCGCGGTTGGTCATTCGATTGAATATGGTTTATCGCTGCTTTTAACAGTATTTCAGTCATAGCTCGACGGCTGGAGCACGTAACCTTGGATTTCTGGTATTTCACACACCAGTACTACCACTACATCCTTTCCCTAGCCTCCAGCTGCTCATTATCCACCAATTGGTGGGAGACAAAAATTCGTTCGTTAAGACGTCTCAAAAATCTTATTTAGCGGGATTTTCCTTCTCGACGAAAAGAACGCACATGGCCTGTCCGGGACAGATTTATCAAAATAAATTTTATCGATTCTACAAATATGTGTCTAGTGTTTTTTGTTATATATTTGTTATAGAAAACAATTTACATCCGGTTTCAACATAAATTTTGCCTAAGTTATGGTTGTTATTCAAAATTTTATTAACCACCTGCGTATGGCCTTCTTACACTTATTTTTGGTTTTATCAACACTTGACCTGCTGTTTAAATGTAAGGAAGGTAACGTTTTTTACATGTCCTTATCTTGCTGATAAAATGTAAGGAAGGTAACGTTTTTTTCTAATTGTTCTGCTGAATAGATGTAAGGAAGGGAACATTTTTTTCTTGTCTTGCTGAATAAATGTAAAGAAGGTAACGTTTTTTTAATTGACCAGCCCAATAAATGTAAGTAAGGTAACGTTTTTCTTCTTGTCCTGCTGTATAAATGTAAAGAACGTAACGTTTTCTTTCTTGTTCTGATGAATAAATTGTAAGGAAGGTAACGTTTTTTCTTCTCTTGCTGTATAAATCTAAGGAAGGTGACGTTTTTTCTTGTCCTGCTGTATCAATTTTAGTAGGTAACGTTTTTTACTTGTCCTGCTGTATAAATGTAAGGAAGGTGACGTTTTTTAATAGTCCTGCTGTAGAAATGTCAGGAAGGTGACGTTTTTTACTTGTCCTGCTGTAGAAATGTAAGGAAGGTAACGATTTTTAATAGTCCTGCTGTAGAAATGTAAGGAAGGTAACGTTTTTTAATTGTTCTGCTGAATAGATGTAAGGAAGGTAACGTTTTTTAATAGTCCTGCTGTAGAAATGTAAGGAAGGTAACGTTTTTTAATTGTTCTGCTGAATAGATGTAAGGAAGGTAACGTTTTTTAATAGTCCTGCTGTATAAATGTAAGGAAGGTAACGTTTTTTACTTGTCCTGCTGTATAGATGTAAGAAAGGTAACGTTTTTTACTTGTCCTGCTGTATAAATGTAAGGAAGGTAACGTTTTTTACTTGTCCTGCTGTATAAATGTAAGGAAGGTAACGTTTTTTACTTGTCCTGCTGTAGAAATGTCAGGAAGGTGACGTTTTTTACTTGTCCTACTGAATAAATGTAAGAAAGGTAACGTTTTTTACTTGTCCTACTGAATAAATGTAAGAAAGGTAACGTTTTTTACTTGTCCTGCTGTATAAATGTCAGGAAGGTAACGTTTTTTACTTGTCCTGCTGTATAAATGTAAGGAAGTTAACGTTTTTTAATAGTCCTGCTGTATAAATGTCAGGAAGGTAACGTTTTTTACTTGTCCTGCTGTATAAATGTCAGGAAGGTGACGTTTTTTACTTGTCCTGCTGTATAAATGTAAGGAAGGTAACGTTTTTTACTTGTCCTGCTGTATAAATGTAAGGAAGTTAACGTTTTTTACTTGTCCTGCTGTATAAATGTAAGGAAGGTAACGTTTTTTACTTGTCCTGCTGTAGAAATGTCAGGAAGGTGACGTTTTTTACTTGTCCTGCTGTATAAATGTAAGGAAGGTAACGTTTTTTAATAGTCCTGCTGTATAAATGTCAGGAAGGTAACGTTTTTTACTTGTCCTGCTGTATAAATGTAAGGAAGGTAACGTTTTTTACTTGTCCTGCTGTATAAATGTAAGGAAGGTGACGTTTTTTACTTGTCCTGCTGTATAAATGTAAGGAAGGTAACGTTTTTTACTTGTCAAGCTGTAGAAACGTAAGGAAGGTAACGTTTTTTACTTGTCCTGCTGTATAAATGTAAGGAAGGTAACGTTTTTTAATAGTCCTGCTGTATAAATGTCAGGAAGGTAACGTTTTTTACTTGTCCTGCTGTATAAATGTAAGGAAGGTAACGTTTTTTACTTGTCCTGCTGTATAAATGTAAGGAAGGTAACGTTTTTTACTTGTCAAGCTGTAGAAACGTAAGGAAGGTAACGTTTTTTACTTGTCCTGCTGTATAAACGTAAGAAAGGTAACGTTTTTTACTTGTCCTGCTGTATAAACGTAAGAAAGGTAACGTTTTTTACTTGTCCTGCTGTATAAATGTAAGGAAGGTGACGTTTTTTACTTGTCCTGCTGTATAAATGTAAGAAAGGTAACGTTTTTACTTGTCCTGCTGTATAAACGTAAGAAAGGTAACGTTTTTTACTTGTCCTGCTGTATAAACGTAAGAAAGGTAACGTTTTTTACTTGTCCTGCTGTATAAATGTAAGGAAGGTGACGTTTTTACTTGTCCTGCTGTATAAACGTAAGAAAGGTAACGTTTTTTACTTGTCCTGCTGTATAAATGTAAGGAAGGTGACGTTTTTTACTTGTCCTGCTGTATAAATGTAAGGAAGGTGACGTTTTTTACTTGTCCTGCTGTATAAATGTAAGGAAGGCGATTTTTTTTTCTTGTCCTGCTGTATAAATGTAGGGAAGATGACGGTTTTTTACTTGTCAAGCTGTGGAAATGTAAGGAAGGTAATGATTTTTTCTTGTCCTGCTGTATAAATGTAAGAAAGGTTACGTTTTTTTTTACTTGTCCTACTGAATAAATGTAAGAAAGGTAACGATTTTTAATTGATCTGCTGTTTAAATGTAAGAAAGGTAACGTATTTTCTTGACCTACTGAAAAATTTAAGAAAGGTAACGTTTTTTTGTTCTTGTCCTGATGAATAAATTGTAAGGAAGGTAACGGTTTTTCTTCTCTTGCTGTAGAAAAGTAAGCAAGGTGACGTTTTTTACTTAACCTGCTGTATAAATGTAAGGAAGGTAACGTTTTTTACTTGTCATACTGACTAAATGTTAGGAAGGTGACGTATTTTACTTGTTCAGCTGTAGCAATGTAAGGAAGGTAACTTTTTTACTTGTCCTGCTGTAGAAATGTAAGCAAGGTGACGTATTTTACTTGTCCTGCTGTATAAATGTAAGGAAGGTAACTTTTTTACTTGTCCTGCTGTAGAAATGTAAGGAAGGTGACTTTTTTACTGTCCTGCTGTAGAAATGTAAGAAAGGTAACGTTTTTTTTACTTGTCCTACTGAATAAATGTAAGGAAGGTGACGTGTTTAACTTGCCCAGTTGTATACATGTAAGGAAGGTAACGTTTTTTACTTGTCCTGCTGTATAAATATAAGGAAGGGATCATTTTTTTCTTGTCTTGCTGAATAAATGTAAGGAAGGTAACACTTTTTTTTAAATGACCTGCTCAATAAATGTAAGGAAGGTAACGTTTTTTTCTTGTCCTGCTGAATAAATGTAAAGAAGGTAATGATTTTTTCTCGTCCTTATGAATAAATGTAAGGAAGGTAAAGGTTTTACTTGTCCTGCTGTATAAATGTAAGAAAGGTAACGTTTTTTTGTTCTTGTCCTGCTGTTTAAATATAAGATGGACAACATTTTTTACTTGTCCTACTGAATAAATGTAAGAAAGGTAACGTTTTTTACTTGTCCTGCTGTATTAGTGTAAGGAAGCTTACGTTTTTTAAATGTAATAAAGGTAACGTTATTTTCTTGGCCTGCTGTATAAAAGTAAGAAAGGTAACGTTTTTTACATGTCCTACTGAATAAATGTAATGAGATTTTTTTTCTTGTCCTACTGAATAAAGATTAAGACTTTTTTCTTGTCCTACTGAATAAAGATTAAGACGGTAGCGTTGTTTAATCCATTCCAACACTATCGTTCATTTTTACGTACTGATGTAATCATTCAAGGAATACAGTGTAAGAAAATGGGACATTGCTTATTACAAGCAATTTCTCTTTTTCTCACAATGTTTTTTATCCCAATTGACACTTGTTTTCAAATTCAAATTTATGTAAACTGTTAACGGGTAAACACGAGAATGCGTGCATGTGCGAAGCGTGCATAACGCACAATAAACGATTACGTAATGAAATTAATTGCACAATTCAAATCAACAAATACTCTTTGGCAAAATTTATGGCCAGTAGCATGTAACAAAAAAGTTATAATGGTTGATCGGTGACCTAAAACAAAACTTAAAAAGGTGTAGTAATGCCTTTTAATTTTTGAAACCAACAAAAATGCTTCACATATGAAGCGACAAATGTTGAAGTTCCAGGTTAACTTCCAGTCTATATAAATGATCTAATTGGTCGATTTGTTGTTTGATTGACAGGCGCGATTGGTCAATTAGGTCAACCACTGACGTCATCATTTTTCGTGGAAAATGCACGCTTTATGCATGCGTGCAATTGACCAATCGCGACTATTAATCAAATATTCTATCGACCAATGAAATCATTCATTTAGACTGGAAGTTTAGGTTGAGCTCCAAACATCGGTGCCATTTTGGCGAATCATTTGTGTTGGATTGGCGACTTAAACGTCGTAACTACAGCTTATTTAAGCTGCAGTTACGATGTTTAGGTCGCCAACCAACCATTCTTTTTATTTGTAACATGCTACTTGCCATCTTTTTTTGCAAAATAACGCCGTTAAAAATCAATGTTGAACTTCCTGTTGGAGTAAATGATGGGGGCCAATATAGTCAGTGGGTTGGGCTAGCGATTGGTAAATTATTAGAAATACTTGGTACGCATTTTGGCTGATCTTTGTTCATGCCACATTGCAATGCTGGATTAGTTATACTAGGTTCGCAAATCTAGTAATTTTCATGACTTTGAAAATGTCCTCATCTAAAAGCATGGGCTAAAATGGTGGTCGACAAAATTCACTGGTATTAAATGAATTTGGCAACTCGTTTGTTTAAGATCTGAAGTATTGCTATTGGATTTGTGTTTGGTCTATTCGTGATGAGTTTCGAAATTTAGTGCGGTTTGAAATGTCTTGCCCCATACGCTAGGCCGTCCCGAATAAATGGAGCTTACGATGATCGTTGTGTTCAACCTACATTTGTCGAAATGTTTATTGCTAACGGTATCACTGTCCTGGCATGAATTTAATGAAATGAACGGCCGTCAATGTGAACTCAGTTTTTAATCCCAACAAAACTTGTTTTTGCTGCATGCTGCCTTATTTGACTTTTCTTTACCCATAATTCATCAAGACTGTACAGAAGTGTTACCCGATAAATTGTAACCCTTGTCATGCTGAATAAATCCTGGTTAGAATTGCACTAAAATCAAGAAATTGAAATCTCTTGAAGCACTTTTTGCAAGTCAATATTTCATTTGAAGACTGATTTCATTAACGATTCAGGTTTGAACTGGATAACTAGGTGGTGTACATTAAGATCAGACTACACATATGTGCAGGCTGGTCTTTATCTATACCGCCTGTCCAAACAGAATTCCGGTTTCGGCATGACAAGGGGTAAATTAAGCAAGGAATTTCTAAGCTAGCCTACAATGTCGGTGGAATTGTTTTCAAGGAACTCTTTGATGCACCATGTTTAGCCTTAACTCTTGTCATTCTGAGCACGGACTACTAAGGTTTTTGTGGGAGGTATAGACAAAGTTTAGCCAGCACTGGTCTATACCTCCTGTTTGTCCCCTTTAAGCCAGCGTTTTTATCAAATAATTAATTAAAGCAATATACTGAATCTCATTAAGGCCATCAAGTGTTGTCAGTCCTTTGATTTTAAAGTAATTCTGTATGGGATTTTAATCTAGCGCGAAAAAGGTTAATTAAACAATTTGATAGAATGATATTGAATTTTTCAATATTCATGACATTTTACCCAATAATCGACACTGATAATTAGACATTTTAACTCTAATTAACAAGAATACAGATAACTTTTTAGCAAATAAGATTTCATTTCAGCTAACACTGAATTGGTCAATGCAACTGGACAAAAATTACCAGGAAAACCTGTCGAAATGACACAAAAATTCTAGACTTAACTACTTTTTGTTCTATGAACAATTTTAGACCGGTCAACATTTATAAAAGTTGAAGACGGCAACATCAGGTGAAATTTCTAAAATCCATTTAAGCAGGGAGCAAGCAATTTTAAGTTTTGTTTTTCTCAACTTTTTATAAGTTTTTTCTGGGGAGCGTAAGTTTCAAGAGCGTATAAATATTCAGACAATTGTCATCAAAACACTGGCATTTTCCAACGTCAGAAAGAAACTTCATTATCCCGATCCCACACAAGCCCTCTCTTTTTATGCCCCCTCAAGAACAAAGCTTTTGAAAACACTGTGGAAAATTAAGAAAATTCTTGCATCAAGCAATTTCTTCATTATCCACAATGGGTTTTTTTTTTTTAAAAAAAAGCCCATCAAATTGAATTTGTCGATTGCCATTTGTTTCAATTAAGACCAGTCTAAAATTTTGTTGTGTGGGAATTGGTTAAGGCAGGTTTTCCTGGAATATAGTTCATTGACTTACTTTAACACTGAATCGGTAAGGTAAACAGCGTCATCACCCTTTCCAAGAGCCAGCCAAAATGGTCTCATATAGTGATTGGTGGGAGGGGTTCTAAAACCTTTGAAGCCATTATTAAACATCGCTAAATAGGGCAGATCTTCGCCAAACATAGTTACATAATTTTTTGCTGAAAAATTCTTCCACAGGAATGGAAATCCGTCAAAAGTATTTTTCTCAAAGTCCATAGTCTCGGTGTCACCCCACAGTTTTAAGCCAGTTAACTGTGCAATCACATTCGGTATCGTGTTGTCACCAATTTTCATCATTCCATGAAAATCGTATGATCCTAGTTTCCGAAGAACGTCGAGAGTTTTCGGCAAATACCGAATTGATCCAGACCGAGATACCGAATCAATTCCAAACATTAATACACTCAACTGTTCCTCGGTTTCATCTAATACTGATTTTTCAACATGGGGTCTCGTCGTGATACCCGAAACGACATTTTGGAACAAAAGTTTTCCTTCGCGATTTTTACACGTAATTTTGTTAAAATCTGAATCAAGCTTGGCTGGAAGTTTGACATCTCTAGGCAAGTTAAAGCCAACATGATAATCGTCTTCTTTTCTAAACACAGATTCAACCGAACACAAAATATCAGAAGGACTCTGGAGCCCGTAGAAACTTACAGCGCTTTGATTTACACGCAGAACATTATTCTCATCTACAAATACAATAGACGGAAAATCGTCACATTTAACTGGTTCCGGTTTCCAAAAGAATTTCTGAATTGACAAATCAAAAGGGTCCAACACGGGAAGATTACACGGTTGGGAAAAATATTCATTCACAAACATATAATGAACTGGTCTCGTTGTTTTAATTCCGAGATAGACAAAGCCCGTCATCAGGATAAAAAATAAAACAGCTTTCGAAATCTTAACACGTGCACGTCCGTTTCCCCTCATAATGCCCTACTGTTCTTTTGCTTAAAATATAATTGACCAATGGCGAGTGTCAATCAATTAATCCGTCGACCAATGAAATCACTTATTTAGACTGGAAAATAACTTAGAACTTAGACGTTTGTCACCATTTATGCGAACCGTTCTTTGCTGGTTTGGCGACTTTAACGTCGTAACTACAGCTTATTCAAGCTGTAGTTACGATCTTTAGGTCGCCAACCGAGCATTTTATTTTTTTGTACCTGCTGTCCATAAATTTTGCAAATTAACGCAATTTAAATCGAACTGAGGCCAATGGGCGTGACCAACTGGGTAAAAAGGCTGGCCAGCGGTTGGTCAATTAATTGCAAATTCAAAGCAAAATTAATAATCCAAACTTTATGAAATGTCACAGTTGTAGAAATATCACAGTTGTATTACGCCACATTTTCAATACTATACCTAAATGTTAGACCATACTTCTAAAGAGATAAAATACACCCGAGGGCAAAAGTAAAGGCCCACTCTAAGATAATATTTCGAAGGACATGAGTTTCACAATCCCGGTCTTTTAACCCATTACCAGATGACAAAATTATGAGACTGATCAAAATCGAGGAAGTTACAAAAGATATTTCAACCTGCACTAAAATTGGAAATTGAGAATACATTTTCAGAAAAAGAGCAATTGCTTGTCACTTTCCAACAAAGTTTTCCACGATTGTATTTCTTCAGGATGTCATAAGGCGTCATTGTGTAGCAATGGGTAAATAGTCTCCTTAATCCATTACAAGACGACACATTTTTAGACTGATCCGAACTGAAAGAATTTGTATACGAAGATTGTTATTTAGTTGAGGGAATTCATAAAAGAAAATGTCTTTTGGGATAGAACACATTGTGTATAATGAAGAAATTGCTAGTAATTAGCTTTTTTTCATTTTCATAATATTTACCAAAACTTTTTTGTGAGACGTAAAAGGGAATTTTGTGGGAATGATTTAATGGTCCTTTACCCAACAAACCAGTAATGCCACATAAGAGTATAGAGCTGTCGCCAAGAACAAGAATAATGGGTTTTTAATATGATTTCAAAAACCGAATTAACGACAAATAGATTTATCAATCATATCCATTTGGACCGGACGTGAAAATTGACCTACGATATCTATTTCATACTTTTTCGTTGGTGAGCAACCTATATGTCGCAACTATAGCTGATTCAAGCTATGGCGAGGGAGCATTGATCGCCTTCAATCGATTTGCCTGATCATGTATTATGCATACTTATGTCGGGATTTTCTGTTGTTGTCCGAATAACATATATAACAAAAACACAAAGCCTCTATGCAGTCGTACCTACTTACCGAACAATCAAGAACTCCAGCCTTAATTACGAAATCCTTATCATATCCGTGACCCGTTTTTATATGTATCTAAAACATTATTTCTTTGTGACCGAAACTTTGCCCTGTCAACCACACCGCTTAGCTGCACTTCAACAATTCTCTTTTCTTTCTTTTTTTCTCGCTCGGTCAATAATTTCTGACCATATGCTGCAAACTTATGTCTTGAATCTTAGACAAAATGGCTTGTCCGAGTGTTTTTAGTAGCCCCCCTTTCATTGGTGCGCGTTGTCAACGATCCGTTTGTTAAACGTAAACATGACTAGTATCGATTGGTGGATCGACACTGTCAATAAAAAGGTCGACAGATAAATCAAATCAGTCGTTTAGACCAGAGTTGAACTTTGACCTCTATTATTTGGTGAAGCATTTTTGTCGTTTTGGTAGTTTCTGTGATTTAACCGTCTTGAATAAGCTTTAAGTCGCCAGTCAACGATTTGACCTTTTTATTTATTTCCCTGACCACGTCTTTTACAAAATGATGCCGTACAAGAAATTTCTTCTTTTATCACAATATTTTCTGCCTTACTGATTTTTTTTCGAATAAAATCAACTTGAAATTGTCCTCTGCAATTTTTTGAATTGGCAAATCGCTTACCCCGCCGGCTGACTCCCGAGGCCCCGCCCATTTACTCCGACAGGAAGTTCCGCTTCGATTTCTAACGGCGTTATTTTGCAAAATTCGTGGTCAATAGCATGAAACAAAAAAGTAGAATAGTTGGTTGGAGACCAATAATAAGCTGTAGTTACGACGTTTCAGTCGCCAAACCAACAATAAAGCTTAACAAAAATAGCGGCCAATGTCGGAGTTGAAAAGTTCAGGTCCGGACTGAAAGACTACTTGAAAGACTACTTGATTGTTCGGTTGATTCCTTGATTGACAGCCGCGATTGGTCAATTTGTACAGGTCTAAAATTTTGCAACATAAGAAAGGGTGAAAAGAATGTGATTTGATCCGTTGTCAAGTTAAACCTGCATTAATGACAAAATATAGTATTTTCTCTCTCATTTTTTCTTAATTTTAGCAATAACTATCTTACTAATTCCCACAAATGATAACTAAGTAAAATGGTAATACTTTAATTACTAATAAATTGACACTGACCCATTAACAGACGACACAAGTTGAGAGTTCCCCAAATTTAACCCATTACAGCACAATGACGCTTTTTGACGCTCCGAAGAAATATTACCATGGAAAACTTTGTGGTAAATGAGAAATTGCTTTTGTCAAGCAATTTCTCCTTTACTCACATGTTTTCTACCTTACTTGACACTTATTTTCCATTTTTGAAGCAATTTCAAATGTCGTCTACAACTTTTTTTGAAATTTGACCAGCCTAAGATTTCGACATCAAGAGCTGCAAACGACAATTTTTTCAAAATATGACTTTTGGTGTAGGAAACATTGTTGATAATGAAGAATTTGCTTCATTTTCCAAGAAAACAATGTTTTCGAAGCTTATTCTTGAGAGACGAGACAATAGTAAGACAATTATTGACCGATCTCGATAATCAATCAAAAGAATCAATCAATCAATCAAATCACTCATTTAGACTTGAACTCCAAAAATGACCGACATTTATATGAGATAATTAGATTGTTTGGCGGCTTTAAAGTTTTAACTAGATCTTATTTCAGCTGAAGTAACGACGTTTAGGTCGCCAACCAAATACTAGACTCTTTTATTACAAGTTACTTGCTATAAATCTTGCAAAAGAACGACGTTTAATTTCGAAATGGAACTTCCTTATAGAGTAAGTGGGCGTTACTAGCGGAGTAAGTGGAAGTGGCCATCGATCCTTCAGTTGTGACGCCATCAAAACAATGGAGTTTTCCAGTTGTTTTACGGAATTCGAAGTCACTGAAAGACTGCGCGTTGTTGAAATTGTGTCAACCCGATTAGCTCAGTTGATAGAGCACTTGACTTCAAACCTCAAGATCACAGGCTCGAAACTAATAAACTAATTGTATTTCGGATGGGACGTTAAACCGAGTCCCCGTGTGACAGTTATATCCATCGAGCACGTTAAAGAACCAGGCGGGGCTCTCAGCAGTTTCGTCCTGTATCCATGCACTATCCCCCGTAACAACTAACCGTTTTCTGGGGCGTCGCTCATATTGGGCACGTGCTACGGTAGCGACGATAAATAAACGGAAATACACCCCCCCCCGACACACACACGGAATTCCCAGATGGCCCTTTTTGACATGACAGGTCACAAATGTTAGTTGTACACTCACATTTTTCCGTAGAGTGTAAATCGGACGGTTGATACTTATCAACGCTTAAATGTTTCACATTTCTTTTCCGTATTTGAAATGCCCAGATTTACAAGTTTTCGTTTACTGTGTATTGTGTAGAAGCATTTTACCTTTAATCCATCACCACACAATCCCGCTTTTCGACGCACCTAACGAAAAAGGAATATATGGAAAATATAGAAATTATTTGTTGAAATGTTTTAAAGTGCTTAGATTTTAAAATTTCCTGAAATAAAAATTGTCGTCTGCAACATTTTTGATTTTAGACCAGTCTAAAATTTTGCCGCCTTGTAATGGGTTAAAAGGAATTAATTGAATTACAACGTAATCAAATCTAATTCAAAAGCAGTTTGTTTTAATACTTGGACAGATGAACGGCTTGTACAACTAGTTCTGTCTCATCGACCATTAGTAAAGCATCGATATTACGTTATTACGCAAAACTCGGTACCTGAATTACGTAATTACGCAAAAGTCGGTACCTGTATTACGTTATTACGCAAAACTCGGTACCTGTATTACGTTATTATGCAAAACTTGAAATCGCGTCTATATGAAACTGTTGAATTTATGTCAATGAAATCAATCTTAGTATTAAAGAAGTCTGTTTTTAATACTTGGACAGATGAACGACTTGTACTACTAGTTCTGTATCATTGAACACTAGAAGAAACTCGATATTACGTAATTACGCAAAACTCGATACACGTATCACGTTATAACGCAAAACTTGGTTTCGGGTCAATATGTTTTTTTATAGACTTACTTTTCTTTAATATTTTTTTTTTATTTAATCTGTTTCTTTTTGCGGATTTGCTCGATCATATTGTAATAATTGAATACCAGATCTCTCGTATTTATAATGTATAACACTATTGTTATTATTTTATTGTTTTACCGCCAGACCGGCGAGCATAACATTTACAAAGTACAAACATTGAAATAACATGAAAAAAGACTAGACATACAAACAAATTTACAAGAAATTTACAAAATATACATACGCCTGTCTTTGCTATGAATGTTGATCTAATAAGCGCTAAGAAAAATAGAAAGAAGAGTTCGATCTTTTTTACTCTAATGAACTGAATAATCTCTCTAGTCAAATAGAGGCTATAAGAGAAAGTCTTGGTGACAGCAAATGAATTTGTAGTGTATGGAAATGTAATAATGATTTATGCATTTTAATTTGTAAAGTGTCAAATAGCAAAGAGAGAACGGAGTGAATAATATGTGAACAAAGGATAATAATAATGTTTACATATTGCCCCTTTAATTATCTGCAAAGGCTAAACAAAATGTAAACTTCATCTTGGAAAAGACCGTATAGAATAGCATATCAAAGTAAATAAAAAAAGGCGATCTTTTTAAAACCCTTTCTTGTTTTTAAAAATTTTAGACATGTCAAAATTCAAAAGTTTTGCAGATGAAATTTGAAAGTTGATTTTATTTGAAAAATAACCTTTCAGTATGGAAGAAAAATTATAGAAAAAGACGAAATTGCTTGTTACAAGCAATATCTTCTTTTTCCACAATCTTTTCTCAATTTAAAACCACAGGGGCGTTAAAAACCAGGGAATGAACAGGAAAGGGTTAATCCTTTCGCCCGCAATCCCGTTTTACGCTTCATAGAAAACGCTTGGGAAGACATAGTGAGAAATGCAATTTCTTCATTATCAACAATGCGTCTTACCCTAAAATACATTATTTTTAATTAAATTTTTTTAACTTAAAGCCATATCTGCCCTCCGAGGAAGAAAAAATTGTTGAAATAATCTATCGCTTATTTGGTCACTGGAGTAAACAAGGGCCTTCTTAATGTCGACATGCAAAAGCAGGGAATGGGCGATGTTCTCTAGAAGGAGTATTTTGTGTTTTCTCGTCGATTCCAATTTGTGTTTTTTTTTTTTTTTTTTACATTTTGAAATCGAGACGAATGCACCCGATTCTTCACCTAAAATCTTCGCCAATCTTCGGCATTGACTTATATATACACAGGTGCTGATGACTTATCTTTACGGACGATTTCGTTAATCTTCGCGACCTAGCTAGTTGTTTGAATGACTAGCGAAAGTGAAAACGTCATTATTGGCGTCATGATTTGATGTAAACAAACCCTAAAATTGTGGTGGGTCACAATTTAAAATATCGTAACTTCTTTCATGAATTGTAGGTTTACTGCGTAGAATTATGTTGATATTATAATTTCAATCGTCATATTTGTGTATGCTTTTGAGCCTAGAGTGGTTTTCTTGTTAATATCATTGTGTGTTTTGGGGAAAGATATGGCTTTAAATTGATGATTTAACCATCTTTCAATATGGATCAGTCTAAAACAGTTGCTTGTAATGGGCTTATCTCCCATGAACATTTTCATCTTTTTTTTTTTGTTGTTATAAATTGATAAATATTTGATAAACGAAACGAACGGTTGAACGAGCGGAGGAATGAACGCACAAACGTATTCTTGAATAAACAATAGACATATTTTGGTCTCGCTGTGCGAAAGGGAATAAAATACTGAATTGGTCGCTTTAACAAAATTCAATTAAGTAACATAGTTCGAGGTATGTTATCTATGCTATCAAACAGTGTAAATAAACCTAGAGGTTGTCAGCTATAAGAGATTACTACGTATATAGACCGGTTTTAATGTTATCTTAAAATCCATATTTGACCCTCTCCTACAATCCCGCCTATCTACGAGCCACTAGAAAAGGGTCTGGGAAAACGTTATGGAAAATGAAGAAATCGCTTTCTGAAAGTCAAAGATTTTAAATATTTTATTAGCTTAAACTTGTAGCCTGTAACCTCTTTTATTTCGAAAGAGTCATCTGGTAATGGGTAAAAATCTGTGTAACATTTAGACAAATTGACTAATAGCAGCTGTCAATGAATTAATCAACCGACCAATCAAATAATTGATTCTGTCCAGAATTGAGCTTTGCCATTTTTGTGAAATATTTTTTGTTTAGAATCTTAAAACAACAGCTTAATAATATTCAAGCTGTAATAATGACGGTTAGGTAGCCAACGATCCGTTTAACTTTTTTGTTACACGCTATGGCCATAAATTTTGCAAAATAAAGTCGTGAAATATCGAAGCGAAACTTCCTGTTGGACAACGGAGTAAGTGGGCGAGGCCAGCGATTCGTCAAAATTAGATGTCCATCCCGGCCACCTAATATCTATTTTTCATCCCGGAATAGATCATGTGATTTTTTCCTCACGTCTTAATTAATCGATTACCACATGGTAGAATTTAAACAGGTCCAAGTCAAAGGAGTTGAAGACGGTATTTAAAAGTTTATGAAATTATAGTTTTTTCAACTTTCTGGGTAGAAAACATTTAGTAAAAGAAAACATTTAGTAAAATGAAGAAATGGCTTGTTACAAGCCATTTTTCATTTTACACAATGTTTTTCTAATTGTTTTTCTTGAGAGGCGTCCAAAAGCGTCATTGTGTGGGAATGGGTTAAAAAATAAAACTCTAAAATATATAATGATTAACCCATTCCCGCCCACTGACGCTTTTAAACGCCCCTCAATATGAAAGCTTAGGAAAACATTATGGATAATGAAGAAATTGCCTGTTACAAGCAATTTCTTCATTATGCACAATGTTTTCTTTCCCAAAAGGCAAGGGTTTTAAAGGTTTCGTCATTTTATATTTTCGTCTGCAACTTCTGTGAATTTGGACTGGTCTAAAATTTTATCGTGTGGGAATAGGCTCTTGAACAGATGTTTCTGAAAATTTGATAAAGAAAAATCATCTGCTTTTCTAGTAGATATTAATGTCTTTCTCGCGATGGTATTCTCCACTAAATTCACTTTGATTTGATTGAATATGATATATGCCTTATGCCCTACTTTGAAACATCGGAATTTATCGGATTAGGCCTTAGTCTTCGGGTTATTTCGATAACGACTGGATTGCTAGCGGAAGCCCATAACGTGATTGGTACGTCATAGAACCCCCAAATAAGGCAATTTTCGGTGCAATCGACAAGATAACGTATTAACACGATGAAACCCGGTTCCATTCGGTTTGTAGTCGTCGACATATTTGGCGTCTCCTAACGCGGAATATTTTTCCACTTTTCTTTCTTTTTTAAAGTTATAAATAGCCGTTTTCACTACAAAATCAGCTCAATCGCCTTCTTACAAATGTCCGAAAGAATCGCAGTTAGAAAATGGAAAATTGAGATACAAAAGTTTTCTTTCATAATCTTGCATTTGCTGCTTTAAAAGTTGTAGGTCAGGCGTTGAATGTGAATATCTGATGATGTCTAATATACTTCTGATGATGATTATTTTTCAGCGGGACTTTAACCCATCAGCAGACAACGCA
The DNA here is from genome assembly GCA_946902895.1 of Fragum fragum. Taxonomy (NCBI): domain Eukaryota; kingdom Metazoa; phylum Mollusca; class Bivalvia; order Cardiida; family Cardiidae; genus Fragum; species Fragum fragum. The sequence goes on along the minus strand of OX336370.1, from coordinate 57,367,473 downwards.
GTTTAAAACTGGTATAAATTCAAAGAATACTATTGCCGAGGTGAGTTCGTTTTTGTCGAGATAAAAAAAACCTCCATTATATAAGATATTCGAGGCTCCCTAAAAACGTTTATGTTATTTTAAATTAACTCATCCACGTCGTCAAGGCTACCAATTCCGAATTCCTTAAGATTAAAAAATCTTAAACTAAAGAACACATTTTCTCGAAAATCTAAAAAAGATTAGTAAGAATCTCGACGAAATGAACGCACCTCTGGAGTGAGAAATACGAGTGCTCCAGCCGCAACGAAGATTTTAAAAAATCATCAAAAAATATATTTTGGTCTGCAATTTGTTAATGTTTCGGCCAGTCTTAAATTTTGTTATCTGGTGATGGGCTAGTTTTCAAAAGAAAAATTGACCCATGACCAGTGCTTTCAACGCTTTCGGACCTTTGATTCTACTTTTTTTATTCTGAGAAGGTTTTTATTAAACTCGTGTCGAATCAATTCTCTTTCTTTCTTTCTAGTATCGGCCCATTGTGGAATTTCTTCACCTTTTCTTCTCTTGTTAAACTAAAACAACAATTGACCATCGCGGCCGGCAATCAAACAATCGGTCGACCAATGAAACCATTCATTTAAATCGGGAGTTTCGAGTTTGTTGACATTTATATGAAGCATCTTTGCTGGTTTGCGACTGAAACGTCATAGCTACAGCTTATACAAGTTGTAGTTACGATTTCTAGATCGCAAACCAACGAATGCACTTCTTATTACACCTTACTTGCCACAAATTTTAACCCTTGTCATGCTGAACCCGGAATGTTCCGCTTTTTGCAGGAGGTGTTGACCAAGATCAGTCTGCACATAACTGCAGTCTGAACTTGGTCTACACCCCCTGCTTGTACTTTTCTTACAAGAGTTGTTTATGAAATTGATTTCTTAAAGAAATATTGCTTTTTGAACAACGGGTTTTATCAGTGTTTTCAGCCCTTTGATTTACAGCAATCAAGTAAGAAAATTTATACAGCATGGCAAGGGTTAAATAACACCGTTTAACATTGAAGTGGTAATTCCTATCAGAGTCACTGGGCGAGGCCAGCGTAGTCAGAGGTCGGGTACGGTGATTCGTTAATTGACCAATCGCTGGCCCCGCCCACTTACTCCTATGGTCACGCCCACTGACTCCTACAGGAAATCCCGCTTCGATTTTAGACGTCATTATTTTGCAAAATTTATGGCCAGTAGCATGTGACAAAAAAGTAAAATGGTTGGTTGTCGACCAAAACTAAGAAAAAACAAAATTGACGAGTCGGAGTTACAAAGCTCAATTCCGGGCTGTATAGATAATTTGATTGGTCGGTTGACTACTTGATTGACAACCGCGATTGGTAAATTGACAGTAGCGATCCGACGATCCGTCAATTCACGGCGGCCCTCCGCCAAATGTATGGACGAAATTACAATAGGATTTGTTACAATGGCATTTCGTAAAACCAAGCATCCACATGCAGCCATCTTTTTCATATTCCATCGAACACCATGCTGTTTTCCACGTACCTATAATAAAGAATAAAAATTAGTATATAGGGAATATTACAACAGTGTATTTTTCTATTTGTTGTTATCGTTGTCGAGAATCGTGTGTAGGTATTTTTTATTGGATGAGACCGAAGGTCGAATCCAATTAAAAATACCTACACACGATTCGAGAACACGATAATAACAAATAGAAAAACACACTTTTGTAATATTCCTTTTATTATATACCTTTTAGGAGATGACATTAAGAAAATTCTCTTAAATGTTTATGAAATAACCAACTTTCCGGAAAAAAAAACCCGAACGTCAATACACAAAAAGGAGCCCGTGTTAAACGGTACTCGACGAATACGGATTTTGGTACACGCCGAATATTGATTTTTTTTCTGTCGAGTTGTATTAGATAGCAGGATTTTAATTAATATCATATATAGGTATATAATAAAATAGAATATACGGTTCGTCTATCAAAAACGATCGTTCTGTTTGGCCAAAATAATATATTTATCTCCGTGAACAAAATTTTGAGGACAGCTATTTCTTATACTTCCACACAAAATAGTTCCATTCAAAAAAGTATTAAAAATTGTAAAATATTTCCTATTTTCGCTCGATTTCATAAAATTATAAGAAAGAGAATATTTTTAGTTTCATAGAGATATGAAACGCAAAATCTAATCACACTTATGTATGATTCAGCTTCGTCTTATTCTTCCATGAAAACAAAAATATTCTCTTCGACTCTTAAATGATTCGATCGGCTTTTCATGTTCCATTTCGTCGTTGGGCATGGGTTTTCAAGCTGTAGTTACGAGATTTTGCATGCCAAACGACGATATGAAACCAGTCTAGATCTGAGATTCCCGGATTTAGAAAAGATGAACCCTACATTGGAAAGATGAAACACCATGTATAAATAATCCGTAGACAGCCACTTAATTGACCAATCACTGGCCCAGCCCACTTGCTTCGACCCGCCAATTGAATCGACAGGAGGTCCTCCTTCGATTTTAAACGACCTTATTTTGAAAAAAAATAATGCCAGTAGCATGTAACAAAAAGGTAATATAGATGGTTGGCGACCTAACCGTAGTAACTACAGTTTGAATAACTAGACTAAGCCTGTGACAAAGGTGAAAGGATGATATGATCATGTTGGATGGCAAGATTTTAGAGAACAAAAAATTGCATCTATCTCGCGTCTCACAAAAGCACAAAAAGTGATAAATACCCGCCCATTAATGGTTAATTTAGTTTTGTCTGCAGTTTTCACCAAATTTCAGTTAGTGTTACTTCATTAATTGACCTATTGCGACTGTCAACCAAATTATCTGTCGACCAATGACATCATTCATTTAGATAGAACGTAACTTTGAACGCCGTCATCGGCCGCCATTTATTTTGTTGTTTTTAGCTAGCAAAGCGTCAGCTTTGATAGCTTAAGTTAACTGACACAATTTTGATGCCGTCTCAAAGTTCAACGAGTGAAAACTGCCAATGGAGGCTTAACCACTAAATCCGTTAATTACCTACGCCATAAAAAATAGTTCTTATGTATTTTATGTATTTCTGGAATATTGCAAACTCTATTCAAATTGTAGAAAACTCTTTCAAAAGCATGCCATTTCACCAATTCCCACTCAATTCCGCTTTTTAAGCATCTCAAAAAAAGCTTTGGAAAACATTGTGGACAGTGAAGAAGTTGCTTGTAACAAGCAATTTCTTCAATGTCCACAGTGTTTTCAACCCAACAAGGGAAAGATTTTCTAAATTCAACCATGCTTTGCTAGCTTACAGTATTTTCAGTACTTTGATTTGTTACATACTACTGGCCCTTAATTCAGAAAATAATGCCGTTTAAGATCGAAGTCGAACTGCCTGTTGGAGACAAATGAGGGGAGAAAGAGGGCGGTGCCAACAATAGGTTATTTCCTTTCTTATCATTATTCGGGTAATTCTTATTTCAGTGAAAAACCAAGTATTACTTTTTCAGCGGAAACCATTTGTCCATTTAGAACATCGTTAGAAAGGAAAATATTTTAGATGTACAAGTTCAAGTGATTGATCTAAGCTCAGTTTTGTCTATACCTGCATTGACAAAAATTGACCTTTGATCACTCACTACTAATTACACAAAATATCCGGGCTATACCAGAATCGATAGTTCTCGCTATCCCGAGAATGTCATAGTTTCCTATGATAGGTTATCCTTCAGTTTAAGGGTAACGCTGTCCATCTTCTATAGATGATGGCTTATACTGTGTATATCACTTAGAGTATATAGGGTTACACTGTCCTCTTTAGATGATGGCTAATACTGTGTGTATCACCTAGAGTATATAAGGTTACGCTGTCCTCTTTAGATGATGGCTAATACTTTGTATATCACCTAGAGTATATACACATGGTTACACTGTCCTCTTTAGATGATGGCTAATACTGTGTATATCACCTAGAGTATATACACATGGTTATTCTGTCCTCTTTAGATGAAGGCTAATACTGGGTATATCACCTAGAGTATATACACATGGTTACACTGTCCTCTTTAGAGAATGGCTAGTACTGTGTATATCACCTAGAGTATATAAGGTTACGCTGTCCTCATTAGATGATGGCTAATGATGTATACCTCATCTAGAGTATATAGGGCAACACTACCCTTTCAGATTGTAGCTCTTACTGTATATCTCGCCTAGAGTATATAGCGTTACACTGTCCCTTTTAGACGATGACGAATGATGTATACCTCATCTAGAGTATATAAGGTATCACTGTCCTTTTCAGATGATAATAAATACTGTATATCTCACCTAGAGCAAATAGGGTTTCATTCCCCTTTTTAGATGATGGCTAATGCTTTATATCTCACCGAGATTATATAGGCGTACACTGCCCTTTTCTTATGATAGGTAATGCTGTTTATTTCGCCTAGAGTATATTAGGTATCACTGTACGGTTTAGGTGATGGCTAATACTGTTTATATCGCCTAGAATACAAAGGTTTTCAATGTCCTTTTTCTTGTGATAGTTAATGCTGTATATCTCACCTAGAGTATATTAGGTATCACTGTACAGTTTAGGTGATGGCTAATACTGTTTATATCGCCTAGAATACAAAGGTTTTCAATGTCCTTTTTCTTGTGATAGTTAATGCTGTATATCTCACCTAGAGTATATTAGGTATCACTGTACGGTTTAGGTGATGGCTAATACTGTTTATATGGCCTAGAGTATAAAGGTTTTCAATGTCCTTTTTCTTGTGATAGTTAATGCTGTATAAATCACTCAGTGAATATCGGGTTTCACTGTCCTTTTTCTGAGGAATGGTTGTGCTGTAAAGATTAGGTTACACTGCCCTTTTTCTTGTGATAGATAATACTGTATAACCTACCAGGTGAATATCGGGGACCCTGTCTTTTTCTGATGATGGGTCATGCTGTAAATATCAATTAGAGTATACAGGATTACACTGTCACTTTTCTTAGGCTGAGTAATGCTGAATAACTCACCTAGAATATAGAGGTCTGCACACGAGCCTTTACATTCTCTAACATCTATGTATGGTGGATTATAGGTACCACACAAGAGACCTATTCCTGAAAATATTTGAAAATGTAAAAGATATTTTCTAGGCAGGTCACTATAATGTCAAAGCTACAGCAAGGATGCTTAAAGACAATTGTTTCGTATAAGATCACTCATTTCTCTTGAAGGCCGATGGAAAAAGATGTAATAATATATATGAAAGATAGTTCTTTTCGTAAAGTGGGAAGCCGTGTATCACAGTTTACCTCTAATTTTATTTGTTTCGACCAATCCCCCTCTCTCTCTCCCTCTCTGTTCGCGTATCTCCCTCCCTCAATGTGTCAGTCTGTCTCTATCTCTGTTTGTATGTCAGTATTTCTTTTATCTCTATTTCCGAGAGCGACTTCATAATCCCTAAGGTTTCTTCCTAATAGAGTTAATAATTTAGCGTTAAATAAAATTGTCCTGTATTTTCGTTTTCTCGTGATTCGTTCTTTGCTCTACTGGCCGAAGGCCAGACGGGCTATAGCGATGGCATAGTTCCCGTCCGGCGTCCGTGCGTCCATGTTAACACTCTACGCTCCTCACATTTCATTGGATCAAACTATTATAGCATGTTTGCACCATTATAAGGATCGTTCCTTTCTTAGTTGGGTCCGATGCGTCTGGTAACATGGGGAAATAGGCATTGAGAAAACTTTATTAAAACTTCCCGTGAGCGAATTCATGTACACCATTTCATCGGATCCTCTTAAAACTTTCACAGAATGAATATACCAACTTAGGATTGTTCCTTTCGAAAATTGGTTCGTTCCGCCAAGTATCGCCGCCGTCAAAGCACAGTCAGTAGCGCATCAGACTCCTAATCTATAATCATGGGATGTCATGGGTTCGATCCCCGGCGGCTACAAATATCCTTTCCAACATTTGTCTCTCACCAATGGATGGATAATCGTAAACCTAAGTGGGATAGCAGCTGGAGGCTAGGAAAGGATGTAGTGATAGAACTGGTGTGAGAAATATCAGGAATCTATTGTTAGGTGCTCCAGCCGCCGCGATATGACTTAAATACCATGAAAAGTGGCATCAAACCCCAATCAGTCAATCAATCAATCCACCAAGTATCATTGGAAAGGGGCCTTATGAAAATTTCAAATAAAAGTGCTCGTTAACACAATGGGGTCCGCAGTTTTCATCGGATTCTTTTCAAACTTTCAAAGAATGATTGTGCTATCACTAGGATCGTTCCTATCGAAATTGATCGATTGATAGATAGATAGATAGATAGATAGATAGATAGATAGATAGATAGAAAGATATAGAGATGGATAGATAGAAAGATAGATAGATAGAAAGATAGAAAGATAGATAGATAGATAGATAGATAGATAGATAGATAGATAGATAGATAGATAGATAGATAGATAGATAGGGGAGAGAGAGGGGGAAGAGACGGAGACACAGAAAGAGAGACAGACAGAGAGACAGTGAGATAAAGAGAATGATAATGCCTATTCTGTATTAAAACTAAAGTCTAACATTAAACTTGACTACTTAAAGGAATAGATTGATTGATGGATTGATTGACTGATTGATTGACACCTTTAACATTATTTCAGAGATCGGCCAATTGACCAATCGCGACTGTCAATCAAGGAATATATCGACCAATCAAATCTTTCATTAAGACCGGAATTAGAATTTGAACTCCTACATTTGCCGCCATTTTTGTTAAGCTTTTTTGTTGGTTTCGCGATTAAACGTCGTAACTAAAGCCTTTTCAAATTGTAGTTACGACGTTTAAGCCACCAACCAACTATTCTTCTTTTTTGTTACACGCTACAAGCCATAAAGTTTGCAAAATAACGCCGTTAAAAATCGAAGCGGGGCTTCCTTATGGAGTCGATGGACGTGGCAAAGGAGTTAGTGGGCGGAGCAAGCGCTCTGTCAATCTATCAATAAGTTGTATCATTTTCTGTCACGAACGTGTGATATACCCGAGCGAATGGACGGATTGCGATCACAGGTAGCCAGCACAGAAAGGGATTAACCCTCACAAAATGTTAACTCAAAACTCTCATATCTCATTATATAGATCTAATCTAGTTTATTATAGAATAAGATAAATACATTGTGTACATTTGTAGGAGTTAATCCCCAACCATATTGGCTATTTAGATCGCGATGGCAAAAAAAAAAAAAAAAAAAACCCTTTGAACTCAGAAATATTTGTTGCCCTTTTTTGTTAGTCTTGCGACTTAAAAATGTCGTTGCTTGTCCAAGCTATATGTACGAATTGTGATAATAAATTTTGATATTTAATAAATTTCCAAAACACTTCAATATATGATGACATTTTTTTTATGTCAATAGAATTACTATGTTATAGTTCAGTGGGCGTGTCAAGCGATCCGTCAATAGACGAATCGCTGCTCTTAATCAAATAATCAGTTGACCAATTAAATTCACGTAGTCCAGAAGAGAGTTTTGAGTTCTAACACTGGACTTTTTTGTAAGTATTTTGTTGGTCTGACGACTCCAACGTCGTAACTAAAGCTTATTCAACGACGTTTAAGTCGCCAACCAACAATTCACATTTTTATAAAATGCTACTGGCCACAAATGAAACTGAATAAAACCATTTAGAATCGGCCTGGAGCCTCCTATTAGAGCCATTGGAAAGGACTGACGGAGAAAATGGGCGGGTCAGCGACCCGTTAATTCGTACCTGGATGGATTCGTTTCACTTCCGAGAAAGTCCAATTTAACCCTTCTCTGTCCAATCCCTGGTTTTTACATCCCCTAGTTTATATACTTAAGAAAACATTGTGGAAAAAGAAGAGATTGCTTGTAACAAGCAATTTCTTCTTTTTCCACATTTTTTTCTACCCTACAGAATGATTATCTTAAAGATAAAATCAACTTTGAATTGTCATCAGCAAAACCTTCGAATTTGGACAGGTCAATAATTTTGAAAAACAGGAAAGCGTCAACATAAGGCACATGTGCCTATTAACGTATGTCACAGGTCCTTATTAGCATATGTTACAGGTACCTATTAACGTATGTCACAGGTCCCTATTAACATATGTCACAGGTACCTACTAACGTATGTCACAAGTCCCTATTATCGTATGTCACAGGTTCCTAATAACATATGTTACAGGTACCTATTAAAGTATGTCACAAGTCCACAAGTCCCTATTTACGTATGTAACAGGTCCCTATTAACATATGTTACAGGTCCCTATTAGCGTATGTCGCAGGTCCCTACTAACGTATGTCACAGGTCCCTATTAGCGTATGTCACCGGTCCCTATTAATATATGTCACAGGTACCTATTAACGTATGTCACAGGTCCCTATTAACATATTTCACATGTCTCTATGAACGTATTTCACAGGTCCCTATTAACAAATGTTAAAGGTAAGTATTAACGTATGTCACATGTCCCTATTAACGTATGTCACTGGTGCCTATTAACGTATGTTACAGGTCCCTATTAACATATGTCACTGGTGCCTATTACCGTATGTCACAGGTCCATATTATCATATGTCACAGGTTCCTATTAACGTATGTTACAGGTACCTATTAACGTATGCTACAGGTACCTATTAACGTATGCTACAGGTCCCTATTAACGTATGTCACAGGTGCCTACTAGCGTACGTCACAGGTCCCTTCCAATATATGTCACAGGTGCCTTTTATGTATGTCACAGTTCCATATTAACATATGGCACTGGTCCCTATTAGCGTATGTCACAGGTCCCTACCAATGTATGTCACAGGTGCCTATTTACGTATGTCACAGGTCCCTATAAACATATGGCACTGGTCCCTATTAGCGTATGTCACAGCTTCTATTCAACACACGTCACAGGTTTCTTTTAACATTATGGTCAGAGGCCATTTAAAGGTTGCGAAATAAAATCCAATGAAAATAAAATGTAAAAAAAGAAATGAACAATACCTTGTATCTGATATACCAGGAAAATAAGCACAAAAAAGCAGAAAATCGTCAAATTGGATAAAGTTCCAACCATTTTACTCCAGTTGTAGATTAATCTAAATGAAAATGAGTCAGACAAAACGGATTCTTTTTATAACAAGCGATGTTTTTTAACCCATTCCCACACAATCACGCTTTTGGAAGCCCAAGCATGAAAACCTGGGGGAAAATCCACAGAGCAGCGGAAATTGTTGCACACAATTTCTTAATTACCCAAAATGTTTTCTACCCCAAAAGATAGGGATTTTTTAAATTTCATCGACAAAAATTGCCGCCAGGCGTCTGCAACATATTTCACATTGGACATGTCTAAAATTTTGTCGGCTGGAAACGGATTAAATAAATGTTGAACGTCAGGTGAAAAGAGTCGATTGACGATTGGATGGTTCCACCAACTAACCTTCACTTCCATACCAAGCGGCATTATTTTGTATGTAGTAACATATGTGAAAAAAGCAAAATGGTTGGTAAGCGATCTAAAGATTGAATAAGCTGTGAGTGCGACGGTTAATTCGCCAAACCAAAAAATACAAAAAAAAAAAAAATAAATAAATAAATAAATAAATAAAAAAAATGTTCACATAAATGTCAACCAATGTTAAAGTTTAAAGATCACTTCCGGTCTAAATAAATAATTTGATTGGTCAGTTGATTCTTTAAATGCCAGACGCAATCCTTAAAATTTACCAATCGCGGCTACCGATCAAATCATCAGTCGACGAATGAAACCATTCATTAACCCATTTCCACACACCAAAATTTTAGACTGGTCCAATTTGAAAGGAGTTGCAGACGACAATTTGTAGTTGATGAAATTTTAGATTTTTTCAACTTTCTGGGTAGAAAACATTGTGTAAAATAAAGAAATTGCTTGTAACAAGCAATTTCTTTATTTTCCACAATGTTTTCTCAATTGTTTTTCTTGAGGGGCGTCCAAAAGCGTCACTGTGTGGGAATGAGTTAAGACTGGAAGTAAGCTTTGAAGTCCAAGATTCGCCAAAGTTTGTGTGAAAGATTTTTGTTGGGCTGCGGATTTAAACGCCGGCACTTCTTCTTTTTCAAGCTGTAGTTACGGCGTTTAGATCATCAACGAACCATTCTATATTTTTTTTGCAGTTTGTCTCATACTGCTGACTATAAATTTTGAAAAATAATGCAGTTTAACCATTTCCTGTTCAATCCCTGGTTATTACGTCCATGTGTTTTTATAATAAAGAAACGTTGTGGAAAAAGAAGAAATTGTTCGTAAAAAGCAATTTCTTCTTTTTACCACAATATTTTCTACCCTATTGAATGTTTTTTTTTTTTTTTAAATCCACTTTAAAATTTCGTCTGCAAAATCTTTCAATTTGAACATGTCTAAAATTTTGAAAATAGGAAAGGGTTAAAACCGAAGTGGAACTTCCTTTTGGAGTCAAGCGCGGAGCCAACGGTGGGCGGGGCTAGAGATCGGTCAATTTAACACTGCCGAAGATGTTTCATTTTCCCAGACGAGTCAAAAATATTTGAGGCGTGGCGAGGCATTTCCTAACACAACGCATCTGCGCTAAGTTCAGACTCCGGTCAGCCTGTGCATCTTAACCCATTCCCACGTAGTAACGCTTTCTTACTCATTCCCACACAACAAATTAGACTAGTCCAAATTGAAGGGAGTTGCAGAGGACAATTTAAAGTTGATGGAATTTTGAAGGTTTTGGTCTTTTAGGATAGAAAACATTGTTGATGATGAAGAAATTGCTTGATACAAGCAATTTCTTCATTTTCCACAATGTTTTCCACAACTGTCCTCTTTAGGGGCGTCAAAAGGAGGGCTTTTGCAGGAATGGGAAACAATTTGGAAAACATTGTCAAAAATGAAGAAATTGCTTACAACAATGATTTCTACCTAGAAAGTTGAAAAATTCTAAAATTTTATAACATTTGAATTGTCATCTGCAACTTCTTTCATTTTGGACAAGTCAACAATTTTGCCGATTGGTCACGGGTTAAGCATTTTGATCAGGGTCTTCACTGTTTGTTCTACAGATGGAAACACCGATCCAAAGCTTCTCTAATGATATTCTAAATGTCCCGAGTGGCTTTCTAGGCTGCACGAAGACTTTATTTCACGCACATGTGAAATGGAAGGAAATGTCACTTTTCGTGGAAATGTCACGAACATGTGAAATAGTAAGAGAAGACACGCACATGTGAAATGTCACATTTCGTGGAAATATCACGAACATGTGAAATGGTTAAAGAAGACATGCACCTGTGAAATGGTTGGAAATGTCAGATTTCGTGGAAATATCACGGACATTCTCATTCGTTTATTTCGGTTCCCGGATTGTCTCTTTTTGCCTTACGGATCGCAATGACTAAACTTGTCATGCGCCGACGAGCCTTTCCAGTACTTGAAAACTGTTGACCTATTTTCTACTTTGAAGGATTTTACCGACTTTAAAGATAGAATCTCTTCATCACCAGGTTCCTTTAGACATTATTTAAAGCGACTCTTTATCATATAATGGATGGAAATTTTGGCTCTCAATATCGCTTAAAACGTCTCGTGAAAAGACTTTCATGAAAATTTTATAAAGGAAAATTATCTGCTTTTCCATTAGTTATGAATATCATTTTTACGATAAACATTCTCTTCGTGTTTAATCTACTGAATTCACTTTAATTTTTTTAGATTTATTTCATATGCCCTACTTTATAACATCGGAATTTATCGGACGATCTCGTTAGCCTTCGAGTAATGTCGATAACGACTGAATTGCCAGCGGAGGCCAATGACGTAATTGATACGTAATGGAAACCAGTATTTATCCGATGAATTCCGGTTCCATTCGGGTTGTACTTCGTTGATTTATTTGGCGTCTCGTAACGCGAAATATTTCTCTTCTTTTTTTTAAAAGTTAGGAACAGTCATATTTATTTACAAAGTCGGCTTAATCTCTTCCTTCAAATGACTGAAAGCATTACAGTTAGAAATCTCGAAATTAAGATCCAATTTTTTTTCTGTCATAATCTGTGCAAGAGCCGCTTTAGTGCTTAGAAACAGGAAAAACCGACTTTGTAAAGACTGTTCATAACTTATAAAAGACAGAAGATAAAAACAAAAATATTTGGCGTTACGTAACGCCTAATTAGTCAACAAGGTACAATCTGTATGGAACCGACATTCATAGAGTAAACACGTCATATTTCTATTTCATAGAAAATTGTCTTATTTTTAGTTTCCAAGACGTGTAGGACTTCACCTAGCAATTCAGCTATATCGGCTTCACTCGAAAACTAATGACATCGCCGGGTAGACCCAAATGTTTCAAAGTAGGGCGTTTGTGGATTTTTTGTTTGTTTTAGGAAGAATTAAGAACATTTATCGTGAAATTGATAAAAAACAGATACTTTTCCTTTATCACTATTTTTATAAAAATCTTTCAAAGAACCCCTTAAATAAATTCCCACACAATCCCCCTAGATTTTTTGGAAAACATTGTAGAAAATAAAGCAATTACTTGCATCAAGTAATTTCTTTATTTTCTGCAATGTTTCCAATCCAAAATGAAATAAATAACTACAAAAATCCACCAAATTGAATTTTTTGCCAGAACTTTTTTTCATTTGAACTTGTCAAAATTTTGTTGTGTTGAAATTGGTTAAAGACCAGATTAGACTCGTCTAGCGAAAAGTAGTCAAGAAGTGCAATGATATCCACTGAGCGGATTCATACATTAATGTGATTCAGTTGTTAGGTTCATATGAAAACAATACAAAACAAAGCACTGAAAGTACTGATGATGGACGTCCGTGTTAGCATAGTAGAGTGATACCCCCGATTTGGTGTACAAAATTACAATTTTTATATAGATAATCTTTTTAAGCTTAACCTCTCGCCTAGCCTGGTACATGTTATACAGGATGTTTCGATTGTAGGGTCACAAATTAAGGAAAAATGTCATCGTTTCACACGCCATTTGTCTTTCCCCGATGGAAATATGTAATTTGCCTGTTAAGTTGGCTGAGAAGCCACTTATATAATGACCCGAATTGATTAATGCAGTTGTACATGTAACTGGTGTGAAAAGTGACAGGAAGCCATGGCTGGGTGCATCTACCAACCGCGTTTTAACTGAAATACTGCTGAGACTCACGTTAGACCAAATTCACTTGATCGCAGTCTAACTAGCTTTCAAGGTCAATACTTTTTTTTTACCTTATTCTTTTTTGAAGACAGTCCACGATTATTTAAGATATCATTTAAGAAACCTGGACAAACCTAGATAAGCATTATACGTGGTGAATTATTCAATGTAAGAAACAAAACAGAGATATTGTATATCTTTTAAAACCTTCCGTGAACCAATTAAAGTTTAACCCGTTCCCACACAACCACATTTTTACGCCCCTGAAGAATTGCATTAAAGAAAACATTGTGAGAAAATGAGAAACTGCTTGTTTCACAATGTTTTCTTCCCCATTCGGCCTAAGTTTTGAATCCCAAAGCGGTTTGAATCGTCGACTGTAGCTAGTCCAAAACTTTGTCATTTGGTAATGGATGAAAAAGGCTAATTCAGAACAATAATAAACATCCTTAAATATATGTTACTGTATAGCTTATCACTCCCGCGGTATACAGCTGGTATGTCGAGTTCTCAAAATAGAAGGCAAATTACCCACTATATATTTGAAAGACTCTGCGTTGTTGAGACCGTGACCGCATCTACGCTAATTCCTAAATCTCTCACAATATTTTTTTCTATCCTATATAAACCATACTCTCAAATTGAAATGTCGAGGTTAAATGTCATTTTTAACACCCTTTTTTTACTCACCTGTCATATTACTCTCCTCGCAGATTATACTCTACTGTCTTTGGCGCAGAATGTACTCTCCTGACAGAGGTTACTGCCTCTGTCACAGATTGTGCTCTCGGCACAGAGGTTACTGCTTCTGTAGAGAAAGTACTCTCATAAAAAAGGTATGTTCTATGTCACAGATTGTACTATCTTCACGGAGGTGTTGTTTATGTCACAGATTTTACTCTCCTCACCGATATTACGGTCCATGTCACAGATTGTACTCTCCTCACCGATATTACGGTCTATGTCACAAATTGTATTCTCCTCACAGAGGTTACGATCTTTTTTTATAGATTTTACTCTCGTCAAAGAGGTAATTGTTTTTGAAACAGATTGTAATCTCCCCAAGGGGTAGAGTCTATGTCAGTCAGTATGTCTCCTTACAGAGGTTACTATCTTGGTCACAGATTTATGTCACAGATTGTACTCTACTCACAGAGTCTACTGTCTTTTTACATATTGTACACTCGTAACAGAGGTTACTGCCTTTGAAGCAGATTGTACTCTCCTAACAGAGGTATGGTCTATGTCACAGATTGTACTCTCCTTACTTTTAGCTCATTGTCACAGATTGTACTATCTTCACAAAGACGACTGTCTTTGTCATAAATTGTACTCTCCTTACGGATGTTACGATCTATGTCACAGATTGTACTCTCCTAACACAGGTTACGATCTATGTCACAGATTGTACTCTTGTCACAGAGGTAGCTATCTGTGCAACAGATTATACTCCCCTCATAGAGGTATGATCTATGTCACAGATTGTAATCTCCCTTCAGAGGTTACAAACTATGTCACAGATTGAACTCTTCTTACAGAGGTTACTGTCGTTGTCTCAGATTGTACTCTTGTAACACAGATTTCAGTCTATGTCACAGATTGTACTCTCCTCACAGACATTACAGCTTTTGTCACAGATTATACTCTCCTCACAGAGGTTAATGTTTTTGTAAGGGATTGAAGTCTCCTCACAGAGGTTACGGCATCTGCCATAGATTGTACTCTCGTAATAGAGGTAAGGGGCTTTGTCACAGATTGTACTCTCGTCATAGAGGTTAGGGCCTTGTATAGATTGTATTTTCCTTACGGCATTTGGTACCGACTGTACTCTTGTCACAGAGTTTACAGCTTTGGGGACAGATTTTACTCTCGTCATAGAGGTAACGGCCTTTGTCACAGACTGTACTCTCAACGCAGAGGTTAGGGCCTTTGTATAGATTGTATTTTCCTTTCGGAAGGTACAGACTTTGTCACATATTGTACTCTCGTCGCAGAGTTTACAACTTTTGTGACAGATTTTACTCTCCTCACAAAGGTTATGGCATTTGTCAGAGATTTTACTCGCTTCACAGAGGTATATGTCTATGTCACAGATTGTTTTATCGCAACAGAGGATGCGGAACTGTCAGAGATTGTACTCTAGCCACAGAAATTGCGGCATTGGTCACATATCGAACTCTCAGCAAAGGGCGACAGTCTTTGTCACATATTGTTCGTTTAACGGGGGTTACTTTTTGTCACAGATTGTACTCTCCTCGCAGGGTTATTGACAAACCTAAAAGACTTGCCTCTGTTGTTAGGAAATGAACATTCGGTTGTACATAATATCACGTGAGATATTTTATTTTTATCGTTTTGCAAGTTTCGAAATGCCAATATCTAACGAAATAGTTTGCCTGTCACATCAGGTGGGTGTTGAAGTAAACGAACTTTAACCCATTACCGAACAAGCTCTCCCTCAAGGAAAAAGCTATTGAAAACATTGTGAAAAATAAAGAAATTGCTTGTGTCAAGCAATTTCTTCATTATTCATAATTTATTTCGATCCAATAAGGTGACAAACTCCATCAACTTGACATTGTCGTCTGCAACTTTTTTTAAGTCTAAAATCTTGTTGTGTGGGAATTGGTTAAGTATTTACCAAAGGTATTTCCTGCAAACCGCCTACGGTTCAGCCAAATGACCAATCGTTGGCACCCCCTTAACTACATTTGCCCCGCCCATTGACTCCGACATGAAGTTCCACTTCGATTTTAAACGGCGTTAATTTGCAAAAATACATGGCTAGTAGCATGTAAAAAAAAGTAGAATTATTGATTGGCAACCTAAACTTTTAACTCGCCAAACCATCAAAAAATGATTCACATAAATGACGACCAACGTCGGAGTTCATTATTTCATAGACGATCGCGGATGGATGTAAGCAAGGGTAGTATTAACAGTGAAGTTTCTTTTTACAAATTCATATGATTTTTATGATATAAACCTGTACCTTTATAACTCTTTAACATATAATGTAAGATAATTTATTCAGGAAATCATGCCTAAATAAGAAAAAAATATATATATGATTTTTCCAAAATTTAGATAATACTTTCTCGCTGTTAAGTTAATAAAAGAAGAAAAATTAAATCTGATATTTAAATCATTACCAGACGACACATTTTTAGACTGGTTCAAATCCAATTAAATTTCAGACTACAATTATTGTAAGTTGATCTTATCTCTCTCTCTCTCCCCCCCCTTTTTTTTTTTTTTTGAGTAAAAGGATATTGTGGATAATGAAGAAATTACATGAGCAGTTTCTTCATTTTCCAAAATGTTTTCCAAACCTTTTTTCTTAGTATGGGGGTAGCATTTATCCGTCAATTGTGACGTCATAAAACATTGGAATTTCCAACGTCATAAGGTTACGTTTTCATGGATGACAAATCAAATATTTAGCATATCTTTTCAGCATAGTTTTCCCATAAAAAATAAATATTCAATAAACAGAAAAAATGAGCCTCTTAGACTTAGCACTGTATTTTGACGTTTAACCCGCTCCAACTCAGTGACACCTTTAGAAGCCCCCAAGGAAATAGCTTTGGAAAAATAGTGTGGAAAATGAAGAAATTGCTTGTCACAATCAATTTCTTCATTTTCCACAATGTTTTCTATCCAGAAAGTTGAAAAAATCCAAATTTTCATTAACTTTAAATTGTCGTCTGCAACTTCTTTCAATTTGGGCCAGTCTAAAATTACACTGTAGGAATGGGTGAAATGACTCTTTTCGGGAACACTCTGCATGAGGCTGTTTCGTCTGCTACTCAATCTTCATAGTACATGCCCTTATAATCAGTTTCTTCACGTTCAATACTGTCTACACCGACCTCATCAAATGGAGGGTCAAAAACTGAAACAAAAATATAACATATTAAAAATGTGC
The DNA here is from genome assembly GCA_946902895.1 of Fragum fragum. Lineage (NCBI taxonomy): Eukaryota > Metazoa > Mollusca > Bivalvia > Cardiida > Cardiidae > Fragum > Fragum fragum. The sequence goes on along the minus strand of OX336370.1, from coordinate 57,350,349 downwards.
CATTTAGGAAGTTAATGAGTCAAAGATTTTAAAAGTCTTCGTCTTTTTTTTTTTTGTGGAAAACAGTGTGCAGTTTATAAAGAAATTACTTTTGGCAAACAATTTCTTCATTTCCATATTTTTTTTTTCGAGGCGCATATTTCTTGAGGTGCGTAAAAAGAGTTATTTCGTTATTTCAAGACCACTATTTCGATATTTTTTTCCTCAATCTTTTACTTATGAAGCACTGACGCTGTTTGGCATATTCTTGATCAAGTTGACCAATCGCTAGCCACACCCACTTACACCATTGGCTACGCCGATTGGCTCAAACAGGAAGTTCCACTTTTAAACGGCGTTATTCGTTATCTTCCGATAGGTGGCATTGTTCAAATACTGACATATCTAATTTGAGCATTCTGGGTAGTGTCATTCGTGACAACTCGGCCGATTCCTTCGAACTACATTCAAAATGTCAGCGCCCTGGAAGAGCACGCTTCGAATTTTTGAAGCCCCTTCTTGGAGCACAGGTAAGACATAAATGCTTTCACAATTTAAATTAATTATTTCTCTTATTAATTTCGGGCGACAGTTAAGTTTGATTTCTCCACAATTGTATTTTTTATTGCAATTATCCACTTGCTACTTTTTGGCGATATAATATGGAGTTATGCGTACGACGTAATAATATTTATCCCAATCTGGATAAGTGATACGGTCCCGAAGACAGGTCAATCTTCGGAGAATATGACATGCGCAGACAACGCGGCGTTATTTTGCTAGATTTATGGCCAGTAGCATTTAACAAAAAGGAGAATGGTTGGTTGGCAACCTAAAGGTCGTAACCGCAGCTAGGGGGTGGGCTGCATAAGTATTTAAGATCACAGCTTTAGGGCGCTAAAGGGCCATTGGTCCTATTGTTATCTAATAATGGCAATATGATATAAAATATGAAATCCATAGGACTGATATCATCCAAAATATTCTGCTAGAGATTTAGTGTTTCTTTGACTTAAATGAATGTTTTGTTTAGAAAATAATTGTTTATACCAAGAAATAAAGGTTGCACGGCCTTAGACTTAAAGGTTGGCACAGGACTGTGCTAAACGTTTCCACTAAATTGAGACACCTGGTATTGTCTTGTGCCCCCCCCCCCCCCCCTCGAACCGACGTTTTTGATATGACATACACAAAGCGAGGGAAAGATACAAGTACGTTTATGATAAGACATATGTCAAGGGTGTTAAAGATACAAATAGGTTTATGATATGACATAGGCAAGGGTGTACGATTAAAACATGACATACACCATGGGAGTTAAAGATACAAATACATAAACGTCGTAAGTACTCCTTATTCAAAATGAATTTACGACGTTTAGGTCGCCATCCAACCATTTTTTGTTATGCTTAACTGGCCATATTTTTTTCAAATTAACATCTAGAAATGTAAGCGAAACTTCTTGGTTTAGTCAAAGTGTGTGACGAGCGATCCGTCAATTCAAGCCGAGAAATTATAATGAACGATTGTCGTACGACCTTGATTTAAACTACCATCTGCTATCGACGTATTTTAAACTTACATTACCTTTAGGTATAGTGCTAAAAACTTCTTTAGTCGGATTATACCCTTCGGTACTTGCTTTAGTGGACGCGTCAGTTTCACCCATAAGTGGTGTCATACTGGTTGAATTACTGTGCCTTTCTAAAGTCTGAGTCATCGACGATTGGTGTCTTCCTCTCTGTACTATTAATTGAGTCTTTAGTTTCAAAAACGATTCTGTCGATAGCTGTCCACGGAAAGCTAAGATAAGTAGTGTCAGCAATAAAACCGAAGTGTTTGGTCGAAAAACCATTCTCTTTTTTGCCTGTTTAAATTATAATAAGTCAATGAAAATTAGCATAGGTTTCACATCTTGTGTATATTATAAATAAGAACAGTATGAGAAGAGAAACGAGACGATATATTGGGAAAGATAGGACATGTCATGAAATATTCATTGAGATGGCTCCATGGTAACAACTGTACAAGTACAGACGACAGAAAGTTCCGCTGCGTTGTTTTGCAAAATGCATGGTCAGTTGTGTGTAACAAAGATATAAATATGGCTTGTTGGCGACTTAACCCTTTCCTGTTTTGAAAAGGTTTAGACTTGTCCAAATTCAAAGGTTTGTAGACGAAAATTGAAAGTGGATTTAATTTGAAAAATAACCATCCAGTAGGGTAGAACATATTATGGAATAAGAGGAAATTGCTTGTTACAAGCAATTCATTCTTTTTGTACAATGTTTTCTCAATTATAAAATCACAGGGACGAAAAAACAAGGGGTTAAACAGGAAAGGGTTAAACGTCGTCAATACAGCTTGAACAAGATGTATCTGCGACGTCCACGTCGCTATCCATTCAAATAAAATTTCACATAAATGTCGGCAAATGTAGAAGTCCCAAGTCCAAAGTTCACATTCGGCTGTCATGTTCATTGGTTTTCCCTGCGTCGATTTTTAGAACTCGCTCGACTATTTCATTGAAGAATAATGCGGAATGTGACAGAGCCTTGATCATTAAAAATATAGTTGTTATCTAAGAGAAGAGTCTAGGATAATCTCTGACAAAATTTAGAGGAATTTCTCTCATAGTTGACGTTGCGTTAGCTGTATTTTTTTTTAAAAAAAACTTGAATTGAAATTTAAAGAAAGACAATTAGAATATCAGAAAAATAAAAGGTGAGAGAAACAGAAAGAGAGGAGACAGAAAGAGGAACTGGAAAGATAGAGTTAGAATAAGAGAGAGAGACAGAGAAGAGAAGGAAATGGAAAGAGACGATAGAGTTAGAGAAAGAGAGAGGGAAAGAGAAGAACAAACAAGAGAAGAAAGAGATGAGAGAGAGAAAAAAGAAAGGGAAAGAGAAAGAGAGAAGAAATAGAAGGAGAAAATAGATTTCGAGAAAGAGAGATAGAAAGAGAAGAGAAAGAAATGAAATGAAAAGAGAAGATATAAGAAGAAAAGAAAAAAAAGAAAGAATGAGGAAAAGGAAAAAAAAGGAAGGGAAAGAGATAATCGATAGAGAAAAAGAGGAGAAAGGGAAAGAGAAAGGGAGAGATAGAATAAAGAATTAAGACTGAAAGAATTAGAAATTCAAGGGCGAGCAAATACGCCAAAGTATATGTTTTAAATACAATTTTGATGTCACAAAGTATATTAGTTTTATTGCTCCATTTGAAGAGAAAGAAGTTGAAAAAAACTGTTTTCAATTTGAAAAGGTAGCACAAAACTTAAAATGGCCTACAGAGGATTAGACTTTACTTCGCGAAAGTGTTTTAATAGGAAAAACTCTTGAAATTTACACAAAGCTGATTGTTGAGCTGATCCTATAAGCATATCGACAAGAAAGTAGAAATTGTAGAAAGGAATCTGGCCAAGCTTACGTTGAATTTGCTAGAACCGAAGAACAGTTATTTGATAGATGGTGTTTCTTTAAGAAAAATGACCAAACTTATTGAAAGCTAAGACAAGTTGTGTTAGTTAAAGAATACAAATTGGTATTCAGTCAGATGTTAAGTATGTCTTAGATGAAAATCTAGTTGAAACTTCAGAAGAAGAAGCTTGTCTGGCTGATGAAAAAAACTTACCCATACAGTTTCTTTTGTAAGTCAAGCAGAACCTACATCCTTACATCTCTAAAATAAATTTATGTCTAGTGATTCAATTTCCCTAAGAAACATTCAAACACAATGAATAGTAAAAACTCTTACGAAATTCTTTACTTTTTTTGGTCTTCCCAAATCAGCCCAGTCTGTTCAAAGATGAAACTTCGTGTCTGATATATTCCAATAGGTAATGCTAGTACATGAATTAGGCATCAAACATTGACAAACAATATAGGCCATCCACTTATCAACCCGCTTTGTTAAGATTTTACAAGACATTCAAAAACATGATAAGGTCATACTGCTTTGATGCTGGAAAAGATTTGGATGACGAAATTCATTTGTTACTATTTACAGTCAGGGAAACTGTTCAGGAATATCTTGGTTTTAGCTGTTTGAATTAGTTTTTGGTCATTTTGTTCGTAGACCGTTACAACTTAAGACAGAGAAATTTCTTCAGAGGATGAAACACCCTTAAATTTGCTTGTATGTTTCTTACTTAAGAAATAGACTGTTTAAGACATGTGATGTTTACAGGTCAAATCTTTAAACATCCCAGTACAAAATGGAGGCAGAATACGATTACGATGCTGATGCTAAGAACTTTGAACCAGTTTATAAAGTCCTTATTTTTTGACAATACCTGACAGACCTTTACAGGCAAGTTATTTTGGGACTTGTTGCTGTTGAAAAGAAAAAAGTGATCCAGTTTATATCATCATAATTTAATTTTTTAGTTTCGTCTATCAAAAACGAGCGTTTTGATTGGTCGAAAAAAAAATATTCATAACTCCATGAACAAAATTTTGAACACGCAGCGATTTTGTATGCTTCCGCACAAAATAGTCCCTTACTAAAAGGTATCAACACTTGTAAAGCTTTTGGGGGTTTTTGCTAGATGCTATTAAATTGTAAGAAATGAAGAGAATATTTTTTGTTTTCATGGAAGTATGAACCTAAAAAGCTAATCACACAATGTATGAATCCGCTTCGCGTATTCATACAGTGTGATTAGGTTTTTCGGTTCATACCTCCATGAAAACAAAAAATATCCTCTTCATCTCTTTAATAAATCCCGGAGTGCGTAAAAGTAAACAAATGTGTCATGTTAATACGTTGAAAAGTACTTTGATAGAGCTAGCTCGATTTCCAACCAGTTACATTTAAAAACACGCGGGAATTGTTGAAACACTTAATATAAGAATATGATCACTTATTTCCGGTCATCCCCAGAAGAACTGATAAAACTTGTCATGATGTTTTTATGGACAATTCTAAACCTATAAAGCAGCATTCTTATAGAATGAATCGTGTGAATCAGAAATGCCCCAAAGATGAGGTAGAATACTTATTGAAAAATGATTTCATTTTGACTAGCCAGAATAATAACAGTTCACCATGTATTTCAGTGCCCAATACAATGGAACGTACAGAATGTGTACTGACCATAGAACAGTGAACTTTGTGACAAAATTGATTCTTTTCCAATACCAAATATTGATGACTGGATTGACAAAGTTGTTAATTCTAAGTATGGCATCAAATTTAACCTTCTAAAAGAACTATAAAGGTTTCACTGACTGAGAGAGCTAAAGAAGTGTCAGCCTGTGTTACGCCAAATGGTCTGTAATAGTACAACGTTATGCAATTTGGGTTAAAACATTCTCTTGCTATGTTTCAGCGACTAATCGACATGGTAATGTCTAGATTGGATGGTTTTGATGCGTATACTGATGATGTCTTCATCAAGACGGACACATGGAGCGGCTACCTTATGAGAATCAGGGGATTCTTCGATTGACTTGGTGAGGCAAAATTGACTGTGAATCATGCAAAGACAATTTGTGGGACTGGGCCAAGCCAAACCTTTAGATGCTAAAACCAATACTATCTCTGAGTTTCCTGTACCTATACAAAAACCAGTAGATTCAATTTCTAAGTAAAGCTGGCTACTATAGGCAATTTTGTAACAAGTTTTCCCCTATAGGATTATTTAGGACCTTTACAATTATTCATTACCCTCATTCATTGAACTCCATTCATGATTTTTATAATGATCTAACTATGTATTGTTTAATCTTTACTCATCCTTCAAAACCTGATTTTTTAAAAAGTTTTTTAAATGTACATTGTTGGCCATTGGTAGCCCCTTGTCTGGGGGAAGCCAATATAGCTCCGTGCTCACATTGTATTATTTCAGATATTTACATTTATCCATGACACCCTTAAATCTGTTCATTTGAGCTCATTTTCCATTGAAACAATTTATAAGGTATTGTTTTTAAAATCTGAAAACAACCATAGATTTTGGGAGAACATTTCCAAGGGGAGCTCCTGATCTATATAGCCAATGTAACTCCGTGCTCACATCGGATCATTTTAGAGTTTTACATTAATCCTTAACACCCTTACAATTATTTATTTTAAAAATCGATTATACAATGATCTGATAATGTTTTGTTTTATTCTTTAACCATCTTCAAACACCTAGAAACAACTATCCATTTTAGAATGGCGGGACTTGTTTCTAGGTGGCTCATTATTTTGTTTTTTTCGAATTTTACATAGGCTTGAAATTCTTAGTTTGTTTTAGCGCGCTAAATGATCCTAGATGTCTGTGCGCCGTAAAATCCATTCATTCATTCTCGTTTAAGATATGAAGAGAATATTTTTTGTTTTCATGGAGGTATGAACCGAAAAAACTAACCACACTGTATGAATACGCGAAGCGGATTCATACATTGTGTGATTAGGTTTTTCGGTTCATACCTCCATGAAAACAAAAATATTCTCTTCGTTTTTTATAATCTTATAGCATCGAGCGAAAAAAACAAAAGCTAAATTTTGATACCTTTTTGTATGGGACTATTTTGTGCGGAAGCATACTAAATCGCTGCGTGCTCAAAATTTTGTTCATGGAGTTATGAATACTTTTTTTTTCGATCAATAAGAGCGCTCGTTTTTGATACACGAAACTAGAAATTAGATTATTAGTTAATAAATTGAAGAAAAACACAAAGTTTAAATGTATTGAATAATATCAGGATGATTTTCATCATCTTAAAGCCAAACTAAAGAGCGGAACAGTTCTCTTGGCACCTATTTTGACAAATGCCTTAAATTGGATGTTGATGCAAGTGATGAAGATATTGGTGCAGTTCTTTTTAAAGAAGATGATAATGGCATCGATCATCCGCTTTCTTATTTTTCTTAAATATTTAATAAACATCAGAAAATTTACTCGACCACAGAAAAGGAGTATCTTGCTCTTATTTTGGCCATCCAGCATTTTGGAGGTTATCTATACTCTGCAACTTCTCTCCATTACATTTTTCAGAAACAGTTGTTTGATACAGTATGGAAATTAGCAGTAAAGCCACTGTTAAAGTTTAGATTTTGCACATATTTGACTTTGGAAAAAGACATTGGATGATGACCTTGAAATCGGTACCAACAGAAAAGTCTTGTACAATATATAGGCTCTATTAATTACCGTTCAAAAGTTATGGCCAATGTTTAAAGCTTTTGGCGGAAAAACTGAGTAACAGGCAAACTGATTAAACAGGGCAAAAACAATAAGCCCTCGATTTATCGATGCGGGGGCATAAAAAGTTTAATTATCTTATGATGACTGTTTTGTTCCACCATAGCTTTGGCTTTGATGATTAAATAGCAGTCCTATTGATCAATATGAACATTAAACGTGAAGCTCTTTGCTATGATAGGTGTATACCAAATTCTATGCCACCATAGCTTGGGCTTAGATAACTCACTTAGCAGCCCCCCCCCCAAAAAAAAAAAAATAAAATATTGATAGTAATTTTTATTGATTGCCACATCAAACGTGGTCTTTTCTAGATAAGGTAATGAATATTGTCTTGAAATGGTTCGTGGTAGTATTTCTTTCGCCGATTTTCTTATTTAATATTTACTAAATAGATCTACCTTTTCCGTGGATCCAGTGATTTAATATGTGGCCTCATAGGCGAACATTTTTTGTCTGAAAGAATCCGTGAAGCGATTTTGGTCGCTAGAGGCATGAAAATCCCATTCCTGCCCTAAACATCCCTTAGAGGGATTTCCTGACCTAAAAATTCATTACATAAACTTTTTTTTCTTTTCAACGGGAAGGTATTATATACAATGCATATGTACATTGGTTTTCCTTGTGACTATTTTCAGAACTCGTTGGACTTTTTTATCAAAAAATAATACGAGATCTCCTAGAGTCTTGATCATTTGAACTATATTAGTAACTGGAACGTACTATCTACGGAAAGGGTCTAGAATAATCTATTACCATATATAAAGGCAGTGGAGGATCACTAGTTAAAAGTTCTTTAGTATATTTAACTGTTTTTAAAGCAATAAGAAAACTGAAAGGGGATAAAAGTCTTTGTGATTTCTTCTTAATTTTGATTATTTTGGACAAGGGAATAAGAATAATAGTTTTAATTTAAACACTCTTGGAAGAATTTAACATCTGTTGCTGGCTTCTTCTTTCTAGTTATATTTAGTTTGTAACACGGTATAACTGAACGACTTGATTAATCAACCATTATTACGCTAGACAGTCGTGCCCCGTCAATTGCTCCCTACAGCAACTCCTGTTACATATCAATACAAAAGAATTCAATTATAGTTTGTCTGTCAAGCTTCGAACATTTTATTGGCTGAATAATTCTTTTCATAACTCCATGGACAAAATTTTTAGCACGCGTATATTTTTTATCCTGTTCTATCCTATGTATATCCATTTACTTTTACTCATAACCGGTACAATATTTGCTTTGTTTGCGTAATGGCGTTGTTTAATTATATGACATGGAGAGAATAATTTTTGTTTTCAATGAGGTATGAACCTAAAAGCTTAACTGGTATGCAGACAGTAAAATTAAGGTTTTGGGTTTACACCTCAAAGAACCCAAAAATATTCTCTTCACTTCTTAAAGTAAACTCTATATAAAAAATGGTTATCCTTGTACTTACACCCTTTGTAAATCGATGTTTGATACGTTTCAAAACACTATACTTTTTGGAAACTCCTCTATCTTTTACTATTCTTATCACACCTTGAACAGAAGAAATGTCATAAATTACAGACGGCACTGTTTTATTGAAAACTTAATCTGTTTGAAAATAGCATGATAATATGGTGTGTTACTTTCAGCCACGTTGCGTGTGTGATGTATATTACAAATGTATATGTTATTGGTTTGTAATTAGCCATTGGTATATGCACGTTAAGCATATGTTTATGAAATAATGAATTGGTAGGCAGCTTGTATTTGCAATTGACGGAACATCGCTAATAAATCAAATCATTAATTTAGACAGGAAGTGAACTTTGAACAATAGAAATGTTAAGCATTGTTGTTGGTGTGGCGATATAAACGTAAGTGTATTTTATTTACTGTATTTATAAATAGGGAAGAAGAAAAAGAAGGAGAAGAAAGGTTAAAATCATGAGAAATTCAAATTTTGGGCCTTCAAAGTGCATCTGGTAGCGCATCAGACTACCAATCTTCAATAGTGGGGTGTCATGGGTTCGATCCCCGGCGACGACGCATATCATTTCCGATAATTGTCTCTCACAAATCGATGGATAATCGAAAACCTAAGTGGGATAGCAGCTGGAGGCTAAGAAAATATGTAATTGTGCTACTGGTGCGTGAAATACCAGGAATCCGTTGTAAGGTGCTCCAGCCGCCGCGATATGCCTGAAAAAAATGTTAAAAAGCGGCGTTAAATCCATTTCAAGCAAAAACCAAACGTTTGAACCATTGGCGTATAACAAGTCGATGACTGTACGGTTTGATTGTTGTTATATTGTAGTTAGATCTATTTGAAATAGAGCGCTAAAAGAACATAATTATCATTGAATAGTAATTACCAGTGAATAATATGTTGTTTTGTATTGCCTACATGTAATGAAATGATACTAATACAATCACCTGTCAGCACAACCATAGAGAGCGTCAAATACTCAATGTCTCAGCGAAATTTGATTGATATTTAGATATATAAATCCCGGTATAACTCCGAAGTAATATCCGATTATGATATTAACCGATCCCCACAAAATTCTGGTTTTCTGTATAAAGAAGAAGCTTTAGAAAACATTGTAACAAACAATTTCTTCATTGTCTACAATGTTTTCTATCCTTTAGATATTGCAACTATTTTTAAACTTCACCAAATTAAAACTGTTGACTGCAACTAAAATCATTTTAGACCAGTCTAAAATTCTGTTTTCTAGTAATGGGTTAAGTGGATCTAATCGATCGACACCGTTGAAAATCAATCCGGTCAAAGTAACTCATTTAAGAGATGAAGAGAATAAGTTTTGCTTTCATGGAGGTATGAAACGAAAAACCTAATTACACTTATGTATGAATCGCAAATACATACCTTAGTGTAATCAGGTTTTTCGTTTTATATCTCCATGAAAGCAAAAATACTCCCTTCATTTCTTATAATGTAATAACATCGAGCGAAAAAAGCAAACATTTTACAAATGTCGATACTTTTTGTAAGGAACTATTTTGTTTGAAAGTATACAAAATACCTGCTTGCTTAGAATTTCTTTTCACAGAGGTATGAATATTTTTTTAGACACAAAATAGTTCCTTACAAAAAGTATCGAAAATTGTAAAATGTCTGCTTTTTTTTTTCTTTTTATTTTCGCTCGATGTTATTACACTATAAGAAATGAAGGGAGTATTTTTTGCTATCATGGAGATATAAAACGTATATAAAGTAACTTACTTGTCACAGACTCTGCCTACATACATCTAAATATCGTCTAAAACTAAATATTAAAGTATTCTAACCCATTACCGGACGAAAAAATTCCAGACTGGTTCAAATTCAAAAAAGTTGTAGATGCTTTTTGAAAAGGCGGGAGTGTGTTGAAATGGGTTAACCCATTACCAGACGACAAAAATCAGACGATATTTCATATTGCGTTTAGGTTTCGGCAAAAGGTGCCAAATAAGTAAGAAAAAATGTGAGAAAAGGAGGAATTGCTTGTAACATGCATTTTCTCCTCTTCTCGCAAAGTTTTCCATCAAAACATTTCACCAAGGAATCTAACAGATAAAGAGTATTCTAAAATGAGAATTCTAAAAGGTTTATTCCCGATTCTCCCACATTTGAAAATATCGATAAAAAATCGATATAGGTAAGGTGTGAGATAATCCCTTTCTGGGGCTAAATTGCCGTTAGGTTCTATAATCCTATTCCAAGACCGTTTCAAATCGAAATGTCACGAATCCATGTTAAACTATGCCGTACAGGGTCCCCTTTTCGATCGAAGAAGAGAAGTTAAATCATTATGATAAAAGTCACTCATAAATTCCCCCTTTTCTGACAACGTTTCCTATGCTATCTGATAGTAACCCTTTTCACACAACTTCTCAGGAATGAATCTGCAATGACATCGTTGATAGCCGACCAAAACCTATTAACTAATGCGTTATTAGCGTTACAACATTGCAGTTACAAGTTTTTGGCGTCATCCGATAATATGTTGTATGGATTTAGAACTTGTAACACAAAAATATTTATTTGGAAAGATAACAGTTCAAGCAAAGGCCGATCGGGATTGATTAAGGAGCAAACATAAAGTTTGGTTGAATGAACATTTCATGTTCAATAAATGTTTCGACCCTTGTAATTTAGTGATAATTGTATCCATGGGAAGGGAATTAGTATAAACTTATGTCTCCATTGTTCTTTCTGGATCATACTACCTGACTTTGTCGCTAAAAGGCTTCTTTATTACGGACGAACAACGGATGGACAGACGGACAAAATACACCTTATCTACTGATGCATGGATAAAAAGATACACATAAATTCCCCAAAACTATTTACATACTGATATACCCAATTCCTTTATTTCCTGAAGAATTTATCGGCTTGTAATTATAGAAGGAAAAAGATTTAATATCCTCATCTTTCAACACAAAGTTTGTAAGGAGGCAAATATCTATAAATTCGAAAGATAAGAAACTGCGTCAGTATATTGGACCAGAGTCACAGTCTCTTCTTTCAGGGTAGCCAATTGCTTGTCTATTTGGCGATACTACTGTCCCTTCAAGGGTCTTCTTCGCCCGGCCGTATCGCATATCTCTAATACAGGAAAGAGCTTCGACTTCTTGAACGGCCCACATCACATTTTAGGTGTTAGGATGTTGGATTATATTTACAATATATCTGTGACCATCCAGAACAAGGCTCACTCCATCGCGTTTTTTTCTTAACCTTTTTCTGTTTTTCAAAATTTTAGACCTGTCCAATTTGAAAGGTTTTGCAGATGAAATTTTAAAGTGGATTTAGTTTGAAAAATTACCATTAAATAGAATAAAACATATTGTGTATAAAGAAGAAATTGCTCAAAGACAGAACTTTACCAGCTTCTTACGGGTTTGACTGGACTCAAACCATCATTTCAATAATTTGATTGCAACAAACGACATTAAACATAAATGCAGAGTTTATTCTTTATCCTTAAATAATGGGGGAATACAATTTGAACCTAACTGTAATCACACATTTTCCCTTACCCCCTTTTTCCCACCAGGTGAATGGTATTATTGGATTTTCAAATGTGGGAGAATCGGGAAGACACCTTCTAAAATATGACATCCAGTTAAGCTTCGAAATCCAATAAATACAGCTTGTCTAAGCAGTAGTTACATTGATTTGGCAACCAACCATTAATATACTTCCGTTAGCATTCTGTGCATGTTTGTTGGGTTACATTTCTGATCTAATCTACATCAGTGCAAGCAACAGCCAAAAACTCATTGCACGAAAAATGTAACTTGTCACAAGAAAAGGGGGACATATCTATGAATAAACTTTTATGTTATATTTCCTTTCTTTTCACATGTGCTTGAAGCATCTACATATAGCAGCCTGAATAGCCACACCGTCCATGTAGAATATTTGTTGGTTGTCAAAAGAAACTTTTTGTCAGTAGCTATCTACAGAGCGCATAGTGAAGACTCTTATAAGACTGTGCGGGTGCACAGGCTGATCTGAGTCTTTACTTGGCGAACACATTCAATTATTGGAAATGTCACACCGAGTCTCATATGAAAAGAGGGGGTTAACGAATTCCCATTCAGTGACTCTTTTAGCCTCCCCCAAGAAAAAAAGCTTTGGACAAAATTGTGAAATATGAAGAAATTGCTTGTTACAAGCAATTTCTTCATTTTCCACACTGTTTTCAAAGTTGACAAAATCCAAAATTTCTTAAAGTTTGAATTGTTGTCTGCAACTTTTTTCAATTTGGGCCAGTTTGAAATTTTGTTGTATGGTAATGTCTTAGTAAGGACCGTGTTTATTCTTAAACCCGCTTTCTGTACCATAATTGACCAATCGCTGACCACGCCCACTTACTCCGTTGGTCCCGCCCATTGGCTCCAACATGACGTTCCAATTCGATTTTCGATTTCAAAATGTAGCTTGTAATAAAATAGTAAAATGGTTGGTTGGCGACCTTAACTTCGTAACTACAGCTTGAATAAGCTGTAGTTACGCCGTTTAAGTCGTCAAACCAACGAAAATGTTTCACACAAGTAGCGACAATGTTGGAGTTTAAAGTTCAATTACCGGATGAATAGATAATTTCATTTGCCGTTTGATTCCTTGATTGACAGCCGCGCTTGGTCAATTAACTATACAAAGATTAAGTAGAAAACATTGTAAGAAAATGATGTAAATGCTGGTTGGCAGACTTTACTTCTTTCCACAATATTATTTCTTCATTATCTTTATCATCAATTAGCTGTTCTGTTTGTCGACCTCATTACAATTATCCTTAATCACGAAAAAGTCTTTTTATCTTCAAATTTTCTTCCTTACGTTCACACTTCAAGCTTATTCTTTGTTTCTCGCATGCTTATTTGTTCGTTTTATCTGTCGTCCTTTCTTTCTTTCCTGAATTACTGAATGAGCCTGAGCTGAGAGACTTCCGTCTAGCTTCCTTAGATAAGCACAAAGACAAGGGTTAGATAGTCTGAAAGGTATAAATGAAGGGTTGAAAGAGCCTGAATTTTTGGCTTTGAACACTGTGTAATTTAATGCTGATTCTAGCATGCTCTTTTCCATTTTAGGAATATATAAAGCGAATAAATTATTCAGTTCTATATTTCATTTCCCGATCACAAATTTCATGTGAGGACTTCTATTGTTGTCCCTTTTTTGTATGACAATCAACAAAACGCCTGTGGGCTACAAAACCTCGTAACTCCAGCTTATTCAAGCTGGAGTTACGAGGTTTTGGTCGCACATCTACGGAATACTTCCGGGATGCATGAGTTGGCTACGAATGATTACAACTGAGTGAATTTTCTACTTACTCGGGTCGGAACTATAAAAAATGTGAAGCAAGAATTAAAACATATATTGTACAATTTCATTGGAGAAAGTTAATGGTTGTTTCAACGAACTTTTCAGTGCCCCTTTTTAAAGTAATCGAAGGATTGCGAGAACTCAGACATTTGCCTACATTTATTTGAAGCATTCATTTATGATTATAATTTGGAGGGTCGGGGGTCGCGACTTATACTTCGGAACTACAGCTTATTTAAGCTGTAGTTACGATGTTTATGTCGCCGACTAACCAACTGATTAGCTTTTATCGCAGTGTTTTTGTAACCTAACGCCGTTTGAAACTGAATGGGGAACTTCCTGTCGGAGCTCAGTGAGCGTGGCCAGCGATCCGTCAATTTCAAGCGTGTGGTATGAAGAAATTCATGTTTGATCACTATAAGGTATTTAATTTGTATTGGGCGAAAGACGGGCTTTATTTGAGGTGCGAAAAGTATCGTTCTTGTTAAATCTTCTCGAACTGCATAGGCTTACCATGGTCTTTTGGAGAATGTATTTAATCAAATTTGAGGATTCTACCTTACTGTATATATTTTTTATCAAAATTACACAGACGGTTGACCTCTGCTGGATCTTCTCTATTCTCTAATGGTCCTTCTTGGCCAACGGATCGCGTTTTTTTTGCTGAAGTGTTGAATACCAAACAAACGTGTGTGTTTTACAAGATAGAGTATCACGCGCGCGTGAAATAAACCCGTTGATCACTTTTGGTGATACATAGATGATATTGACTAATAGAAGTTGTCCATTAAATAATTAGTCGACCAATGAAATCATTCTTTTATCTGGAAGTTAACTTTCAACTCCGATATCAGCCTACATTTATGTCAAGCTGTAGTTATGACGTTTATGTCGTCAATCATTTTACTTTATTGTTACCTTCCATTAGCCATACATTTTGAAAAATAACACCGTTTAAAATAGAGGTGGAACTTCTTGTTGGAGTCAATGGGCGGGGCAAACGGAGTAAATGGGTTGGGCTAGTGATTAGTGATGTATTTAACGGCGTCATTCTATACTTGTCATTACATAATACGCGACATAATTCCAATCGATAATAAGATTTCAATGACATATCACAAAAATACAATGTCAAATTAAAATAGAATATTAATGTCGTGTTCAAAGAATACCGAATTTATCAAACCCGTCATCGAAATAGCCTCGTTTTAGTCTGCTGGTAGATGACATGTTTAATGCATCCGGTATTTCGTGACAAGCCATTTAATATCTACTATTTAACGCATTCCAATTCAGTGACGCTTTTAGACCCTCCAGGGGAAAAAGCTTTGGAAAAAATATTAGATCACAGGGGAAAAATGTGGAAAATGAAGAAATTGCTTATTACAAGCAATTTCTTCATTTTCGACAATTTTTTCAAACAAAGGAGGTTGAAAAAATCCAAAATTTCAATAACCTTGTATTTAGAGTAGTCTAAAATTTTGGCGTTTGGTATTGGGTTAAACATAGGAACTAAATTAAAACAAGAATGGCGAATAAGCCGGTGAGTGATAGACCGATAACCGCTGCGTTTGACTTTGGCACATCAACATCAGGTTACGCCTACGCCTTTACGGACGACACAAGCACCATCTATACCAACAACTGGCAGTTACATAAGGATGTCGTCACGACCACAACCAAGGCTCCAACCTCGGTCCTCCTCAAACCGGACCAGACATTTCATAGTTTGGGATACGATGCCGAGGAGAAATACGCCGAACTTTGTAACGATGAAGAACAAGATGGGTGGTATTTCTTTCAAAGGTTTAAGATACTTCTCTATAAAACGAAGGTAAGTTTCTATGTCAGATCTTGGCGGGTTTCGAAGCCTCGTGGATATGGAAACTACGTCGATGGTGACGTATCCTCAAGGGTTCGCATCCCGTCAACGTAAAAAATGTCGTTACTCCACTGGTGTTGTAAAAAGACAATAGTTACTTCCGCTGTTGAGATTGTAAGTCTGTCAGTAAAATCTACTTTTTCAAGAGGATATCCGGTTTTATTGATCTAGATCTGGATTTGTTTATTGATTGATTCCTTGATTGGTTGATAGGTTAATTGAAATGTTGATTGATTGATTGATTTATTGACCGATTGCTTGATTGGTTGGTTGATTGATTGATTGACTGATGGATTGATGGATGGATGGGCTATTTTTTATTGGGGGGGGGGGGGGCTATCAACTTTGAACACTATTTTAGTTATATCAAAGTAAGGTTCACTTCATCATATACTTCCTGAGTTTTATCATTGCTGTGATCCCTTGTCAAAAGACCTTCTTTTTCAAGCTGTTGTTAAGACGTTTAGACCAACCAACCGTTTTACTTATTTTGTTATCTAATGGGCATATTTTTTACCAAATAGCGCCGTTTGATATTAAAGTACAATTTCCTGTCAGAGCTCAGGGGACGTGACCAGCAAGTCATTCATTAACCATTTCCTGTTCAAACCCTGGTTTTTACGTCCCCATGATTTTATAATTGAGAAAATATTGCATACAAAGAAGAATTTGCTTGAATTGCTTTTCTACCCTACAGAATGGTTATTTTCCAAATTAGATCCCCTTAAAATTTCCGTCTGCATAACCTTTGAATTTGGGCAAGTCTAATTCTTTTTAAACAGGAAAGGGTTGAATAAAGTCAGTAGGGCGAAAACAAACCTCTTGAGAACGACGTGATAAACATCAATCCTAATCAGACTTGCAAGACTGTTAAGGGTCGAAACGTTTCGGTTTTTGGGCGATTTCGCTGAACCTAGGATTATCAATCTACCTTTTCATATAGTTTCTATAAAAGTACTGGCTTTCATTGACGGATCGTCACTGGCAACTAAAAATGATTGAACAATCAAATCATTACTTTATAAATAAATTAATTTTTTCATCAAAATTAATTATTCGAGGTGTAGTGACAATGTTTAGGACCCTAACAAGCAATTTACTTTAAGTGTTTCCATACTTATTTGATGCAAGTTAATGTCGTTTGATTTCTCAATCGAACTGCTTTGTCAGAGTTCAGTGGGTATGGTCAGCGATCCGTCAAATGACCTCTGCTGCGTCCTATCTCTTTTTCGATTATTCGTTTTACGGATGACTCCACCCCTAGGAATTCCCTATTCGCGTGACGGGTTACATACTTTTCACAATCAAGTTTCGTTACATAGTATATCATATAGTAAACACTCAATAAATATTTAACTGTCATTTCGATGTTACAACAAAATGCCCTTTTCAAGAATAAAAAGTGAACTTTTTTCAAGAAATTCATACTTTATTTCTGAAAAAAAAGCATTTTGCCGAAATAGGGGAAATTAGCGTTAAGTATTTATGGAGTGTAACTTGTGTTCCCTTAAGATAAGTGTATTTATACAAAGTTTTTACATAGTTGATTACGTGTGTGTGTGTATGTGTGTTTTTGTTGGTTTACAGAAACTGACAAGAGACACAGAAATAAGAGACGCCGAAAACAAGCCGATGTCCGCCATGTACATATTTTCCGTCGTGATTCGAGAGTTAAAACACAGACTGATGAAAGATGTTATGTCACAGAAGGGGTGCGTGTCCGATGACGACTTTCTTTACGTCATCACTGTTCCCGCTATATGGTCGGATGCTGCAAAGCAGTTTATGAGAGAAGCTGCGGTTCAGGTGATAATTTCAATAGTTTATCTCGTTACCTTTACCTTTTTTACCACTCAGTCTTATGCGCCTCTAAAACCCATTTCAAAACAATTACGCTTTGGGCGCTCTCTGAGAAAGGAAGAAAAAAAGCGACATATTGTAGAAAAACGAAGAAACTGCTTGTTACTAGCAATTTCTTCCTTGTACACGATTTTTCCATGCAAAAGGACTTAGGTTTTTAAATTTCCATCAACTTGAACATGTCCTTTGCAATATCTTCCAAAATGGCCCAATCTAAAAGTGTGTCATCTCGTTTGGGTAAATTATGGCATTAATAAAAAGTAAAGTAGAAAATTGCTTGTCACGAGTATATGTAATTATTTCATCAGTGCATGTAAAAACAGAAACAAACAATTATCTCTACATGCTGAACTAAAGTATTATAACAAGAGGGAACAGATGGACCTAGATCGCTCACCTGAGTTGTTTTCAATGGGGTTCAATTATCATTCTGACCAAGATTCATGAAGATCGGGTCCAAGTTTTGACCCATAGAGTGTAAACAAAGAAATGGTCATTATGGCACCTTTTCCCGTGTATTCCAATAAAACCATCTCATTTTCAATACGTTTGATCCTTGTGAACTAACAATCATTCTTACCAAGTTTCTACAAGGTCGGGCCAAAAAAGTGACCCCTTCAAATAGAACATTCCTAATTCCAATAGGCTTCTATCTTAAGACCTTAAATCCATTCTGACCAAGTTGCATCAAGATTGGTTAAAATGTTTGGCCCATTGAATGCAAACAAATGAATTATCATTAAGGCTCCTTTCCCTGTGTTTTCCTACGGAATCTTCCCATTTTCTACAGAGTTCATCCCTGTGATCTAATAATCATCCTGACGAAGTTTCATTGGGATTAAGATAAAACTGGCCCCTAGAGTGTAAACAAGGAAAAATTTTGACGTTGGACGACGGACACTCAAGTATCACAAAAGCTCAATGTTGTGCTCAGGTGAGCTAAAAATACGCGAAAATTCAAACAAATGACTCATATCCACTTAAGATGTTTGTTTCATAGCTAAGATAAGGAGATACATTAGTTAGTCAGAAGTGTTTTTCTTCTTCTATAATTCAGGCCGGAATAAAGAACAGCCAACTACGACTGGCTCTTGAGCCCGAAGCTGCCTCCGTGTACATTCGGCAATATCCGTCACGTCGTACGGAAATTGATGGAAAAGTATCTTACCTACCTTTTCATATCGGGCAAAGATATATCGTTGCTGATCTAGGAGGTTAGATCTTCATTTACTTCAGCTCCATAACCCTTTTTAACTCATTCTCATACAAATCTTTTTAGACTAGTTGGAATTGAAAGGAGCTGCAGACAACAATTTGGACAGAAAACATTTTGGATAATGGAGAAATTGCGTGATACAAGAAATTTCTTCATTTTCCACAAACTTTCCAAACTTTTCTTGGAGGGAATAAAAAGGAGGAGTTTAGTGGTGATGGGTTAAAGAGAGACAATAGATAATCTGTACTGCTTGGTTGCTGCCGACTTAATCAGCTTTATGTACGTCTAACCCTACAATGGACACTTTTTAAGTTCATAAAGTAGTGCGTTTTTTTACTCCAAACCGATTGAACTATAATCTAAGACCTCCGAAAGGTGTCCCGTCTAACACCACCCACATTATATACCGATCTACCGGTTTCCGGAGCGCCGCCCGGTACTCCTCTTCAGGTAAAAGTTGCAGAATATAGTAATCCTTACTGCCTATACCACAACGGGATTCAAAATTATGCCGTGCCACCATTTATTTTAGTCTTTGGTACAACCTAAAGTCACAGAGGGACAGGTCAGGGTTGTTTGGGGGATGATGTAAGATATCAAACTCAGATTTTTTCAGATATTTCTATACCGTAGCGGATTAGTAGGCCGGTGCGTTATCATGGAGTAATTTGATGCCGCGGACACCTGTGCGCGGTCTGCGTTTCTGATAGAAATCTACAATTTAAGAAAGAACAATTTCTCTTTAAAACTTTGTGACAGAGCTACCTTTCGGGACTGGAATTAGAAGGACAGGGTCTTTCGAATGAAACAATATCGCTTACAACATGCGATTAGATGTTTTGCAACGGCGCGCATTGAAGGTCTGTTGCCCTCAGATAAAACCAAACCTTATTAGCTCGGCTGTTTTCGGAGAAAACTCGAGGTATTGCCATCACCTTGGCGTCGTATGCGTCGGCGTTGGCGTGACAAACTTTAACCTTGGTCATATCTCTGTTGTTATTGAAGATATCCTCATGAAACATGGCATGTGTATTGACCATCACAAGAGCTATCTAGACTATCAAGGGGAATAACTCTAAAAGCGTTTTGTAAGAGTTATGCCCCTTTTTCGACTTAGAATTTTGGCATTATCTAGCACCTGCAGCCGAGCGTTGGCACCCGTGGGCGGTGCTCTTGTTTTCAGCCTTAGAATCGGATTATCCAGGCTTCATGGCCTGTAATTATCTCTTCTAAACGACATGGGTCACATATTATGTATTTTTCTAAAACTTGCGAGGCAAGTCTAACCCGATCTTTTTCTGATCGTCATTGAGCAAATGGGGCACCGTGCGCAAGCAGATCTTGCAAAGCCCAAGTCGTTCACGTAAGATCTTCAAAACACTTGTCGAATGAATGCCACTTAATTCTCTTGCACGGAAAGTTATTGGCTTAATCTACGAACTTAAGAAGTATCCCTTGCATTTGAACCCATTATCACACAACAAAATTTTAGACTGGTCCTAATTGAAAGAAGTTGCAGACGACAATTTAAAATTTATGAAATTTTAAATTTCTGGGATTAAAGCATTATGGAAAATGAACAAAATTGCTTAATTCAAGCAATTTCTTCATTTTCCACAATGTTTTCCCGATCGTTTTTCTTGAGGGGTTTAAAAAAATCAATTTGTGGGAATGGGTTAAACTGGTGTTACGTCAGTTCTTCGGCATTTTGAGTATAAAGATACGAATTATAGATGTCGACAAAAATCTAAGAAAACTGGCAAAAGTCAAATTGTTTTACAATAGAATATTTGGAAAGGGATTAAAAAACGGCCAGTTTACAACGTCTGTAAGAATTAACCCTTTCCTGTTCAATCTCTGGTTTTCACGTCCCTGTGAATTTATAATTGTGAAAACATTGTAGAAAAAGAAAAAATTGCTTGTGAAAAGCAATTTCTTCTTTTCAACAATATTTTCGATCCTACTAAATAGATATTTTTCAAATAAATCTTTATATTTTCGTCTGCAAAACCTTTGACTTTGGACAAGTCTGAAGTTTTGACAAACAGGAAAGGGTTTAAAAAAATCCCTATCACATAGTACACGAGCCTAAATCTAAATACGCTGTTTTGCAGATACTGGATCTTGAACAATGTTCGGCCTCGGCACATATTCTTTCCGATATTTGTCTCTCACCAATTGGTAGATAATCGTAAACCTAAGTGGTATAGCAGCTGGAGGCTAGGAAAGGGTTTAATGGTAGTGCTGGTGAGAGATATACCAGGAATCCATTGTTAGGTGCTCCAGCCGCCGCGATATGACTGAATACTGTTAAAAGCGGCGTTAGACCCAATTTAACCAATCAATCAATCGTAACCATGTGAAAAGGTTACCACTACCTTAAGCCATGTATCTTATATTATGGCATGACCTACGACTTGGGAGTAAAATAGACGTGTTGAATATTTTAGATATTACACGGGTGATTTTGAACCAGTGAAATAAAATATGTAAATCAGCTAAAGCATATGATAACGCCTTTTCGTTACCGTGAAAATGACGTCACGCTATTTTGATAACGTTATTTTGTATACGGCGTTATATGTGTCGTGGAATATCTTCTATCGATACAGTAAAGGATTTATATATCAATAAAGAATGACATTATCAATAGAACGTTAAATTCTTATTCATAAAATACCGAATTTATTAAAATCGTCATCTAAAACAGATAAAACAAACAACCTCGACATAGCCTCGTTTTTATCTGTTTATATAGGACCCGTTTAATAAATTCGGTATTTCCTGACCACTCATTCAATGTCACCTACTCATATAATCATTTTACTCAATTGTTGCTGTTGTTGTTTTTTTTCGTTTTTTTTTGTTTTTTTTTTCTTCAGGCGGAACCGTTGACATAGCAACTCACGAGGTTGTCTCAAACGACAAGATACGCGAAATACATAATGCAATCGGCGAAAACTTCGGCAGTCTTCGGTTTGACGGAGAATTCATCGAGTTTTTGGAAAACATCTTCGGAAAAGATCTCTTCAACGTGTGGAGAAAGAACGAACCTGGAGATTTTATACAGTTGCAAAGGTCTATTGAAGGCTTGAAATGGTCAGTTTCTGCCGAGAGAAAAATACAAGAAAATTCAGCTGATTATGTTTACTTGAATATACCATATACTCTGCAATCCTATTCTCTCGAGAGTGGAAACAAAACTGAAGAACGCATAACAGACGGACAGTTCAAAGATGAAGTCAAAGTTATACGCGGGAAGGCAAAACTTAAAATGACTGCCGCTTTCGTGAAGAAGTTTTTCAACAAGTCTATTCAAGGAATAGTATCAGAAATTAGAAGCATAATTAAAGACATGAATGATCCGGACCAAATTGACACAATTGTGTTGGTTGGAGGTCTCGGAAAGTCGGACTACATCCGTGAAAGCATCCAATCGGGATTTCCCGGAATACGTATACTTATCCCGCCGGAATCGGGACTAGCTGTACTGCGTGGCGCGGTGCTATTGGGAAATCGCCCGGAGATTATTGCGGGAAGAATCGCAACACATACGTACGGTATTAATGTCATAGAACCGTTTAAAACAGGAGTTCATAATGAAGAATACATCTTTTACAGAGACGGGGAGGTTTACTGTGGTAAAATATTGAAGAAGTTGATAGTAAAAGGACAAGTAATGAAATACGGACAAATATTTGAGACCATGGGATCGATAACACCGAGAGAAGGCGAGAGAAAGAAGAAAATTTACAAAACGTTTCTGTATCAATCCACGGAAAAGGATCCAATATACCATACAGACAAAAGCTGTACCAAGATTGGTGGATTCTTATTAGATCCGCCCAACGACGGTTGGCCTGACTATTGTGAATGTAAGATAAAAATTATTGTAGGTGAAGCAGAGTTGAAATTTATGGTAGAGATACTTGGTAAAGTTTTTGATGACACCGTTGACTTTCTATTGCAGTGAACATATCAATATTGCAAGTAGCCAAATCTGCGGTTGAGTGCAAAAATGTACTAATTTTGTACACACTTTATCGACACTTCATTCGGTCTTGTCTAATCAATTCCCACACAATCCCTCCTTTTTACGTCCCTCAAGAACAATATTCGGAAAAAATTGTATCAAGCAATTTCTTGATTATCCACTTCGTTTTCTATCCAAAATGACAACAGAAATTAAAATTCCACCAACTTGAAACTGTCGTCTTCAGCCTCTTTCAATTTGGACCAGTCTAAATTTCTTCGTGTGGAAATGGGTTAAAATTCTACACAACAAAATAAAAACGTGTCCATTCTTAAAGGATAGCGGCTGTCAATAAAAAGAGACTAATTAAATCATACATTTAGACCAGAATTAAACTTTGACAGTTGTCAACATTCCTGTGAACAACGTTTGTTGGTTAATCGATTTAATCAATTACCACACAACAAAATTTTAGACTGGTCTGAATTGAAACAAGGTTGCAGACGACGATTAAAAATTGATTAACTGTGTAAAATGAAGAAATTGCTTGTTACAAGCAATTTCTTCGTTTTTCACAACATTTTTTTTTCTCAAGGGACGTCCAAAAGCGTCATTGGGAATGGGTTAAACGTCATGCATGTAGGTGCAGCTTTTGTCAAGCTGAAGTTACGACGTCTAGGTAGTCAGACAATCATTTATTATTCATTAAATAATATTGACTGCGGATCTCGCAAAATATCACCTTTAAATACGATCAGTCAGTTAATTCAGCGAACTAAAGATAGTCGTATATTTGACTTTTGTGTTACTTGATTTTACCATTCCCACAAAGTGACGCATTTGTACGCCCCTGGAGAAAAACAATTTGGAAAACATTGTTTAAATGAAGAAATTGCTTGTAACAAGCAATTTCTTCATTTTACACCATGTTTTCTACCTAGAAAGTTGAAAAAATCTAAAATTTCATAAAATTTTCAATTTCGTCTGCAGCATCCTACAATTTTGGCCAGTCTAAAATTTGCAGTCTGGTAATGGGCTTAAAAAAGGAGACAAAATGTGGTACGAGAATAAACGTCAACTTAAAAACATTCATGTGTCCAAGTTAACATTTATCACACAGATGGTTGTCAAAACTATCCCAGATCATAGCTTATGTTGGAAGCTGTAAAGACTTATGAACAAAATATTATTTAAAAACATATATTCATAATAAGAGCACCGCCTACGGGTGCCTACGCTTGACTTTTGGGTGCTGGATAGTGAACAATATGCATCTAGAGTTATCCCCCTTGATGGTATAGGTTGCTCTTTTGATAGTGAACAAGTGTGCCAAGCCTTTAGTAGAGAACCAGAGATAATGCCAAAGTTTTCGCATGACGACGACAACAACGACGACGACAACGACGACACCAGGGCTATCGCAAGACCTCAGGTTTTCTCCGAAAACAGCCGAGCTAAAAATGCAAGACATATTGAATCCTTTCTCACGCCAAGAGTGTTACTTCACACCTTCTGCTTCTCAACTCTAACCAACTGATTTAGTTTTCAAACAATACCTCACGATCGTGACACACGCAACTGCGGGTACTAAACGGTGAAAATTTAAGGCAAACGTGGGGAATAACACATGTAAAAGTATTTTCAATAATTTCCAGTTACAAAACAGTTATGAAACAGTTTTAGAACTTTTAAAAAGATATTATTAAACAGCTTCATTTCCTCATTTTCCACAATGTTTTTTTCCACACAGAAATTGAAAAAATCTAAATTTTCCTCGACTTAAAAATTGTCGTCTGCAACTCCTTTCAATTTTGACCCTTCTAAATGTTTGTTGGGTAGGAAAGGGTTAACTAAAAGTCCTTAAAATGACCTGATTCTGTTCACAAGGGTAATATTTGATGTCACAGTGGCTAAAAAGCGCCTATATTGCTCCACAGGCCTAAATTTTACTGATATGGAGAGCAAGATTAAAAAAAATGCACCAAATACAGTAATTGAAAATAAGCCACGCCAATGAAAGACATATAAGCCTGTGCGTGACATTTCCAACAATTTCGAATATGCGTGACTCGCACACATTGAGCACTCTCGACAGTCATTCGGGGCAACTAGAATATTCGCTGATTGTTTGAAAAAGCTTTGGGTCAGTATCTATCTACAGAGCGCAGAGTGAAGACTCTGATCAGACTGTGCAGATGCACAGGCTGATCTGAGTCTTTACTTTGCGCACATGTGTAATTGTTGGAAATGTCATGCATGGGCTCATATTATACATCTTCTTCTGAAGTTAATGCACTTTGATAAAGCCAATGGGTTGTCACCAAAAAGAAATTCCTATGAGATTTTGAAACCCCGCAACATTTTTTCTGATAAGAAGTTTTTCAAAGTTTTAGCTATATGCCAATTGTGGAAATGGTCCCGCCGAGTAAAGTGATAAAAAATCTGGTAAGCCTCACCCAAGGAAGATCGTAACTGTGAATTCGGTTGAAATCCAGTCTGTTTGTTTGTATTTCCGTTTATTTATCGTCGCTACCGAAGAACATGCCCATATGAGCGACGCCCCCAGAAGACGGTTAGTTGTTACGGGGGATAGTGCAAGGATACAGGACGAAACTACTGAGAGCCCCGCCTGGTTCTTTAACGTGCTCGATGGATAGCATCGTCACACGGGGCCTCGGTTTAACGTCTCACCCGAAAGACAATTAGTTAGTTAGTTGATACGGTCAGCCCAGGGCTCGAACCCGTGATCTTGAGGTTTGAAGTCAAGTGCTCTACCAACTGAGCTAATCGGGCTGACTGAAATCCAGTCACTGGTTTCTGAGAAGAAAAATGTCAAAGTTTAAACATCATACTATATATAGAAAGTACCCGGTAGCTCATAAAAGCCATGTCATTAAATCAATCAAAATTTCTTGAAAGAATTTTGTAAATGGTCAGGAGTGGATCATATCTGAGAATTTTGGTTGGAATCCAGTGCATATTTTCTGAAAAGTTTTCCAGTTTTCATTAAATGATATGTAGAAAGTAGCCCCTCCCACAATAATAATGTGTTCATCTTCTCAAAATCTTTTTAAAGGATCACTTAAAGGGTCTTTTATTAATCATCCCTGTAAATGTTGCTTTAAATCAATAGTTTCTTAAAGAAAATTTTCAAATTTTCTACTATAATACTAAATGTGGAATTTAGCACCACCCATAGAAACCATGGTTTGTGTCTTAGACATTCTTGGAGAAACCTGATAGAGAGTCACCCAAGGATTACTATTGTGAAACTTGGGACACATCCATTTACCAATTTTTGAGAAAATGATTTTCGAAGTTTATACCACTTATAGAAATAAGCTCTGCCTATAAAAGCTATGATTTTATTTCCCATTCAATATTTTTTAAAGGCACCTGATAAAGGGTCACCTAAGGAATAGTCCAGTGAAATTCATCCAGTTGTTTGTAATCAAATGCAGACATCACCACGACAACAGCCCAAGTATTTTTATTCAGTGCAGCTAGTAAATATGTCATTATACTCTAACAGCAAAGCAAAAAAAAAAATAAATAAATAAAAAAGAAATAGTAATAAATAAATAAAAATAATCAGTAGACAACTTATTTTATAAGATTCAAAACAATTCTTTTTCAGCACACATTGAACAAGATTAATGCAAAGAATACCCCAACACAGGCTCAGTAACTGGAAAGTAACAAATTACTTATGGACAGGATTCGTCATTGTCTTTCACTAATTACAAGACAACAAAATTTTAGACTGGTTCAATTGAAAGAAGCTGTAGTTTAAAGTTCATATCAATTAGATTTTTCAACTTACTGGGTAGAGTACATTGTGAAAAATTAAGAAATTGCTTGTTACAAGCAATTTCTTCATTTTACACAATGCTTTCCAAATTGTTTTTCTTGTGGGGTATCCAAAAGCGTCACTGTGTGGGAATGGGAATTTCAAACAAGAACAGTTGAGTATACTGGTTATAGGACAATATGCCTTTGCAAACCTCTCTACAGTATACAATAGACATGGCATCTTGAAAAATTTATGGATCAGGTTTCCAAAGTGAGCTACTGAAATTAGCGTTTACTTTGAGTAAATAAGACATGTAACTAATCTGCGGTTAGACTCTACATATTTATGGACAATTTCTATTGTTTTGGAGGGACAATTTCTATTTTGGGAGCCGAGTAAAGCATGTATGAGGCATTAACCCTTGCCTGTTTGACCAGGGGTATGAACAAAGACCAAACTGCACATATGTGCAGTCTGATCTTAGTCTACACCACCTGCTTGCCCCTTTTAAGCCAGAATTGTTTATAGGATAAACTTTCAAACTGAATGTCATCATCAATTGGGTTTTCAAGTACTTTTAGCCCTTTGCTTTTAATACATATCTGTAGATAATTTATAAATCAGCATGACAAGGGTTAATTTATTACCACTTAATCCCCACATTTAGCATTTTAGCCTTGGAAAAGAAGAAATTGCTTGTAATTTTTTTCATTTTAAACTAACTTTGTTTTGTTGTCCTCAATCTCTTACGGTTTTAATCTAAAATTTTGTCAATTTGGGAATGGGTTAATAATAGTAAACATATATTTTTCAAGTTTGAAGTGACTATCTTCAGTGTAAACAAGACGCATGCATTGCTATAACTAAAATGTGTCTAGAGGGCAAACTATGCCTAATTCAAGTGCACGATCTCCATCAAATTGATGACAATACTTTATTTTTGTCCCTAACCATTGTTAACAAGAACTTTTTGCTCAAGTAAGTGTTACACATTATTTGTCCACATTAAACAAACTGTTACCTTTACCCACGAAATTTTAAAAAGGTCCAAATTGAGAAGAAGTTGCAGACGATGTTTCAAATTATGCCAAAATTCGAAGAGGTAGAAAACATTGTGAGAAAAGGAGAATTTCCTTGTTAGTAATAAGCAAATTCTCCTTTTCCCACAGAGTTTTCCATGATCATATTTTTCAAGGGCGTCAGAAAGCATCACAGTGTGGTAATGGGTTAAATGCTATATGTGTTGCTCTCGAATTGGATAAATTATGCTCCTCACTTAGCTGAGCCTAATTTGTCCCAATCAAATGAATTCGCAGTTGCATTAACCCATACCCACACAGTGACGCTTTTTGACAAGAAGAACAATTAGTATTGAACTAAAGGGTCAAAAGATAATGATTTATTCCAAACATCAAAGCTCTAGGCCGTATGGTTTGGGAGAAGATTTTCAAAGATTTCCTTCTCTATTCCTATGTAAAGTCAGGGATTGCACAGAAAAGGGCTAATTTTAAGAGTTCAGTAATTCATTGAAGTATTTTGGTGGAAGGTCAATGGACATTAATGCATACCACATATCAAAGCTCTAGGCCATATGGTTTGGGAGAAGATTTTAAAAGATTTCCTACCCTATTCCTTTGTAAATTCAGCGATCGCACAGAAAAGGGCTTATTTTCAGAATACAGTAATTCTTTGATGTATTTTGGTAGAAGGTAATTAAACACTGATACATACTAATTATCAAGGCTCTAGGCTTTAAGGTTTGTGAGAAGAAGATTCTAAAAGATTTCTTAGAGGGTCAATAGGTGATGATACATACCACATATCAAAGCTCTTGGCCTTATGGTTTGGAAGGAGAAGATTTTCAAAGATTTCCATTGTAAAATCAAGGATCACACAGAAAAGGTCTAATTTTAAGAGTATAGTTATTCTTTGAAATTTTTTTTGGTAAAGGGTAAATGTGTGATGGTATGTACCAAATATCAAAGCTCTAGGCCATATGGTTTAGGAGGAGAAGATTTTTTTTAATTGTTTATGGATCGACAGACGGATGGATGGAGAGACAGACAGATGGACGCCGGACATTTACTGATCAAAATAGCTTGCCTTCAGCATGTTGTGTTCAGGTGAGCTAAAAGGACCAAATGATAAGTAGATACTTGAAGGTTTAAGTGTCAGCTGACCTTTACTTGTAAAGCAAAAACATGAAAAATTGACAATTAATTTGTACAAATTTCTTTTGATATAGAAGGTACATCATTGAAAAATACCACAGTAGTTTCCATTACAAACTTCTCTATAGTGGTAACTAGATAGTTGTCCCAGGACAGCTGCTGTCGAGCCCACAAAGTTTTGTAGGTATCATGCTCTAGACAAGCACAATTAAAGTGTTTGACCTTGAGCTGTGACCTTGAACTTGAGGCTATCCAAAGAATTCTTTCATATGGCACATCTACTCATGATACAAAATAATTGTGCCAATTAATTTTGAAATCCATCCATAATTGTAAGAGAAATGCTCTGGACAAGCACAATTTTAGTTTTTGACCTCGAGTTGTGACCTTGAATTTGAGGCTATCCGAAAATTCTTTTAAATGGCACATCTACTCATGATGGAGAATAATTGTGCCAATTTATTTTGAAATCCATCCATAATTGTAGGAATAATTGTCCAGACAAATTCGGATGGACGTTGGGAAAGACTAACGCACGACTTTTCATAGTGACAAGTCTGTCTCGCTCACCCCAAGCGGGCTCGACAAAAATGACTCCCTAGAGTAAATTTTTAAGGTTCATAATGGGATATATTGAGACTTTTTAGGGTCATAACCCTGGTTTATGAGCAAACATGTGCCCTGCCAGTAATTGACCAATAGCTACTGTCAATGGAAGAATCAATTGGCCAATCAAAGCATTCCTTTAGACTAGATGTGAACATTGACATTTGAGTTAAGTATTTTTATAGGTTTTGTGACTAAAATGTACAAATTCCATTTAATGTATAAGATACACGATTGAAAAATACCTCAGTAGTTTTCATTACAAACTTCTCTCTAGTGGTAAAAATGACCCCCTAGGGTAATTTTTTAACCCAGTCCCACTCTGTGACTCTTTTAGATGCCCCCCCCCCAAAAAAAAAATCTTGGGAAAACATTGTGGGAATTGAAGAAATTGCTTGTTACAATCTTTGTTTTTGGGTAAGAAAACATTGTGGATAATGAAGAAATTGCTTGTAACATGCAATTTCTTCATTTTCAACAATGTCTTCTAAAGCTTTCATATTGAGAGGCGATTAAAGCATCATTGTGTGGGAATGGATTAAGTTCCAGATTGTAAATTATGCAAATCAAAGTAATTTTATATTTCAACCAGACTGACTTATCGGAGGTCAGTTGAATTGGCTAGAGATCTATCAAATCAAGATTTGCACCAAGTACTCTGATCAGGCTAGGCATGCGGTCAGTCTGATTGGAGTCTTCATTATGTGCTCTGTAGATAGGCACTTACTAAGTTTCTTAAGAAGAACAACAATTATTCTAAACTAACTGTGAAGATCCTGTCTAATTAGTATTTTTGTTATAAAACATATGAAATGTTGTGAATGGGCTCTTTTATAACACTTTCCTGTACAATCCATGGTTTTTGCATCTCTGTGATTTTATACTTGTGGAAACATTGTGGGAAAAGAAGAAAATTGCTTTTAACAAGCTATTTTTCTTTTCTCACAATATTTTTTATTCTGTAGGTTGGCTACTTTACAAAGTAAACATTGTGAGAAAAGAAGAAATTGATTGTAACAAGCTATTTCTTCTTATTTCACAATATTCTTTATTCTGTAGGTTGGTTATTTTTTTCAAACTGCACTCACTTTTCATTGTTGTCTGCAATTTCTTTGAATTTTGACAAGTGTAAAATTTAAAAAGGTTTAACCTTTTCCCTAACAGTGACATTTTTTGATGGCCCTGATGAATAAAGCATTTGGAAAACATTATGGATAATGAAGAAATTGCTTGTTACAATTTCTTCATTATCCACAATGATTTCTACCTAAAAAGACAAATATTTTTTAATGCCAAGGACTTAAAATTGTTGTCTTCAACTTCTTTCAATTTAGACCAGTCTTAAATCTTTCAATTTAGACCAGTCTTAAATATCGTTATCTGGTAATGAGTTAATGCATTTTGTATTCAAGATTGACGGATTACTGGTACCAACGCCCATAAAAAATTTACAGACAGTAACTTGTAATATTAAACAAGAGACCCATAGGGCCTTATCGGTCACCTGAGTCCAAAGAGCACAAAAACAAATAAAAGTCCACCAGATTATGCTACATACTAAATATTTAAGATCTAAGCCTTTTAGTTTGGGAGAAGAAGATTTTCACTAAACAAGCCTATGTTAAACGTGGGACATCTTGGAACCAGCTAATTCTGACCCTGGGGCCATAATTTATACAATCTTGATGGGGGTCCACGAGGTGATGCTACATACAAAATATTAAAAAAGCTCTAGGACCTCCTATTTGGGAGAAGAAGAGTTTTAATTTTTCACTAATTACTATGTAAGCCCTATGTAAAATTTGTGACGTCCGGGATTGGGCTAATTATGACCCTAGGGCCATAATTCATACAAAATTGATAGATATCCACCAGATGATGCTACATACCAAATATCAAAGCTCTAGGCCTATCTGTTTGAGAGAAGAAGATTTTTAAAGTTTTCACAATAAATTTGTGACATCTGGGAATTGGCTAATTTTAATCCTGAGGCAATGATTTTTACAATATTGATAGAGGTCCACCAGATGATGCTGTACAACAAATATCAAAGTTCTAGGCCCTCCTGTTTTGGAGAAGAAGATTTTTAAAATTTTCACTAAGTAAGCCTATGTTAAACTTGTGACATCCAGGAACAGGCTAATTTTGACCCTGAGATTAGAATTTATACAAAATTGATAGAGGTCCACCAGGTGATGCTACATACAAAATATCAAAGCTCTGGGCCCTTTAGTTTTGGAGAAGAAGATTTTTGAAATTTTCACTAAATAAGCCTTTGTTATACTTGTGACGTCCAGGAACAGGCTAATTTTGACCCTGAGGATATAATTTAAACAGGTCCACTAGATGATGCCACATACCAAATATCAGAGCTGTAAGTCTTTATGTTTGGTAGAAAAAGATTTTCAAAGTTGTCGCTATGTCACTAAGCTAATGTACCCTACACTAAGCCCCCCCCACGAGCACAGCCATTTCTTGACAGAATTTTTTTCTTGTACAAACTTGATAGTCCTTGCCCTAAAGACCAAATGTGAATCTAATCTGACAGCCTGTTCATAACAAGAAGATTTTTAAAGATGTACCCTTTTTGGCCCCTTATGGAGACCCAAGGGGAGATAACTACATGACGTGTACAAATCTGAAGTGCCTTCCCATAAGGATGCTTCCTGCCAAGTTTGGTTGAAACCATCCAAGGGTTCTTAAGAAGAAGTCCAAAATGTAAAACGTTAACACATGACGCACAGCAACGGACAAAACACGATTGCAATAGGTCACCATGACCTTCAGTCAGATGACCTAAAAACAAAATTGTTGGTTGGCTACCAAAGTGTCTTTACTGCTGCTTGAAAAGCCTTTAGTAATAACAAACTAACAAAAAAGCTTAACCCAATACCAGATGGAAAAATTTTAGACTGGTCCAAATTGAAAGGAGTTGCAGACAATTTGAAGTTTATGAAATTTTACATTTACTTCAACTTTCTGGATAAAAATAATTGTGGAAAATGAAGAAATTGCTTGTAACAATGTTTTCCCAAGCTTTATTCTTATCCATGGGGCATCAGAAATTGTCATTGTGTGGGAACACAAATATCTGCCAAATAAGTTCAACGTTCACTTCTGTATGAACCCTTTCCTGTACAGTCCCTAGTTTTAACATCCATGTGATTTTATACTGAAGAAAAAAGCAATTTCTTCTTTTATCACTTTATTTTCTTCATTTTCCACTGTCTTATCTATCACCTTCAAATTAGATGAATCTAAAATTTCCAAAAACAGGAAAGGGTTAAATGAATGATTTGATTGCTATGATTTACTGTTATGATTTGTCAATTGTTACATGACTGAAGGTAAATATCAAAATATGATGTATTTGACTAGTGTTGTACATTTTGTCATCTGTTCACAAATGGACTAGAAGCACCTGATGCCTTTCTTCCTTGTTGCAGGCCCTGAAAAGGAATAAGAAGAGTCAGTGAGACCTTTCCATAGTTATATACTCTAACTTTAATCCAAAGTAACTAAATCAACACATCCCCACACAACAAAATCTTAGACTGGTCCAAATTGAAAGAATCTGTAGACTACAAGTTGATGGAAATCTAATTTATTTGTCTTTGTGGGTAGAAAAATTGTGATACAAGCAATTTTTTTCATTTTGCACCATATTTCCCTTTTTTTTTTCCTTGATAAGTGTAAAAAAGAGGGATTGTGTGGGAATGAGTTAAAATGAGCAGACAAAATGAAAAACTTTTTATAGCAGCCCGTGTAGAAGCACTGCCAATAGTAATGAGAGTTGTCACAAAGCGGACTTATATCCCCAATCAGCACTTTCTTACTCAAGTAGATATGTTGAACTTTGACCTTGATTACCAAAATATAATAGGGCATCTCCTTGGGTCATGAACATGTGTGTAAAGTAAAAAAATCAAGGTCCTCGGTCAAATAACTTGAGAATTGAAGCATGGAAACAATTTTTAATCAAAGTTCAATTTTGACCTTGACCTTTGACATCAGAGAACCTTCTTTGATCATTTAACATTTGTATAAAGTTCCATGGTCCTAGGTTACACAGCTTATGAGTTAGAGCATGGAGACAGTTTTCAATCAAAGTTCAAATCACACAAAACAAAAGGGCACTTACTTTGGTCAATAGCAAAAATATATAAAGTTTCAAGGTTGTAGGTCTATTGGTTTTTGAGTTAGAGCAGGGAAACGAAAAAGTCAGTAGAAGGACAGACAGACCGACCGACCTAATGAAACCAATATACCCCCCCCCCATTCTTCTTAGGTGGAGGGTACAAAATTATTGCTGACATTCCCAAGAGTTGAAGGATCACTGGCCATGCCCATTAACCCATTCCCACTCAATAACACTTTTAAACGCCTGCTAAAATGAAAGCTTTGGAAAACATTGTGGAAAATGAAGAAATTGCTTGTTACAAGCAATTTCTTCATTATCCATAATGTTTTCTGTCCGAAAGACAAAGATTTAAAAGATCTCACCAACTTAAAATTTTTCGCCTGCAACTTCTTTGAATTTGGACTGGTCTAAAATTTATCATGTGGGAATGGGCTAACCAACTTAAAAGTTTGACTGTTGTAAAAACAACATTATTTTGTAAAATTACAACGGAAGTCTAGATAAAAGGGGGGATAACAGCATTCTAAAATCCTTATTTCTAAATGGAACCCTATGTTTTGGGTACTCATTTTAATTGTCTCGACGAGACAATTAAAATGAGTACCTACAACATAGGGTTTATGGCAGTATTGGGGAAATATTTAATCTAAAATACAAATTATGCCATTTATCTGTTGCTCTGATACAATTAGGAGATGAAGAGAATATTTTTTGTTTTCATGGAGGTATGAACCTGCTTTCGTTCATTTCACCCTATCTGACATTATCTAAGCAGAGCCAAATAAGTGATGTCATCATAAGCGTTGCATAGCAGTCACGTGCAAAATGATACGCTTTAAGAAAATTGTCATAAAATTTTCCCATTTTGTCTAATTTTTGCATTAAAAAAATAGAACAATTGTTTGTTTTTCGAGTAAGATCGATTTATATTTCATTTCGTGAACAACAAAAGCTATATTTTCATGAGTGGCGAAGTCTAAATCGAGCTTAACACTGAAACAAAAGATTATCCTCTATATAATTGGTACTGTAAAAATCCTTCAATGAATGCAGGAGTAATTGGACACACAAGAACTTTGACTATAAGTATCGTTTTTGCATGACAAATGAATGAATCACTGATAATATTAGCTGGGTCACATGAAGATAAACATTTGGTGAAAATTTCATTAAAATCCATCAAGAATTGTAGAAGGAGTTCTGCTCACAAGAAATTTGACAATAAGTCTCCTTTTAGCATGATGCAGCACTGAATCACAAAATGCTGATAATATGCCCTCGATCAAAAGAAGACAAAGATTTTGTAAAAATTTTATCAAAATACATCAGGAATTGTAGGAAGGGTTGCACACACAAGTTAAGGTTAATGCTCTCCCTGCCAGCCGACCACCCATCACTTACAATCCAATCATAAATCTGATAACCAGTTGTTTGCTCCAGAAAACCTGGTTCAAAAGTGTTACAAAAAAGTTGGAATTCAATGTTCACTTTCTGGTCTAAATGAATAATTTGATTTGATTTACATTGACAATCAATTAATTTTCCAACCCAAAACAGCTCAGTTAACAAATATGGACAAATACTAAAAAAGCTAGAGCTATCTTCGAAGGTAATGAATAGCCCCTTAACTTGGTCCTTGTCCTAAAAGAAATTTAATCAAAGAGCTATAGTTCAAAGAAAATCACTTAACCCATTCCCAAACAATGAATCATATGAACAATTGGGAAAACATTGAGTCAAATGAAGAAATTGCTTGTAACAAGCATTTTCTTCTTTTGACACAATATTTTCTACCCAGAGAGTCTAAAAAATCTAAAATTTCATAAACTTTCAATTGCTGGCTGCAGCTCCTTTCAATACGGACCCTTCTAAAATTTTGCCGTCTGGTAAAGGGTTAATTTAGACTTCTTATATATTGCGTGAAAGAAATATGTCTCTCGATTCTAGAGTACTACTTTGAAAAAAAAATGCTATACTTCAATTATTTAAAAGAAATACATATAAAAGAAATTTGATCACAGGGCCATAGCTCAGTGATGCTGACACCCTGATGCAGGCGCTTTTTTTTAATGAGATTCCCTTGTAATTGGACTTGACCTTGACCAATGACCTTGAACTTTATAACAGCAGAAAAGTCTAGTCACAAGTAAACGACATGAAATATGAGGTCCCTAAGTGCAGCGATAGTTGAGATAATAGGAAAATGTCAACATTTTTGGACGCAGACAGGAACATAGATGACATCAGGACTCCAGTTTTCTCCAAAAGCAGCCAAGCTGGCAAAGCCTAATAATTACTTTCCGATATGTCTGATGATATTGGAGGGGAGGAGGAGGGAAAAAAGGTTGTGTGTAGAAGGTTCTAAAATACATGTACTTACTAAATAAAATCCTGTATGATAACCACTCATATACCAGGACATCAACATTGAACACAAAGCCTCATTATCACCCTCTGACATATCTGGTAACATTGGAGGCGGTGGAGGAGGGGGAATATTTGGGATTCTCTGCAAAAAGAAAAATCATAATTATTCTGAAAATAAGGAACTGTATTCACTAATCAGTCCTAATAAGGGCTGTAATCTGCTAGGACATTACTGGTAATCTTATCCAATCAGAGCCCTTGATATGAGCTTGTAAAGCCTTAACCTTTTACCAGATGGCAGAATTTTAGACTTGTCCAAATTCTATGAAGTTGCAAGTTGAAAGTTTAAGTAATTTTAGATTGTTTCAAATCTCTTGAAAAGATTGTGGAAAATTAAGATATTGCCTGTACCAAGAAATTTCTTTATTTTCCACAATGTTTTCAAAATTGTTTTTATTCAGAGTTGTTGAAAAGCGCCACTGTGTGGGAATGCATGAAGAATTATGAATTTACCTTGTATCTACATAAACAAACATTCCATTTCTACTTTCTACAGAGAACAAGAGTTTTGTTCTATCAAGAATGTTTTTTAACTACATCCCAAAATGATTGAAATAATGTCTAAAAGAAGCTCAATGATCTTGAATTCAAAGCTCAAAGCTCAAAAAAGGTATGTTTTTGAAACACTATGCCCCAGTAATTCTTTTTATTAGACCCTGCATTGATTAATGACCTTCCAAGCAACTGATGCATATCAATGCAAGGAACCTATATCCCATATACGAGCCATGAATCTGGAGCAGCATTACGTTTACAAAACTTGTTACCTTGATAATTGACCTTGACCATGATAAGATACCCTCATCTCATAATCAACTGATGAAGGAACCTTTATTCCATATATGAGCCATGTATCTTATTACCATTGTCATGCTGAATTAAATCATTGATCAGAATTGTATTAAAGACATAGGGATAATAGCCCTTGATGCACTAGTTGTGGATCAGTGTTTCTTTTAAAAATTCGACTTCATAAACAACTCTGATCAGAATTGGAAAAACAGGTGGTATACACAAAGATCAGACTGCACTTACCGAGTATGTGCAGGCTGATCTTTGTCTATACCTCCTGCCAAAACAGGAATATTCAGGGTTCAGCATGACAAGGGTTAAGCCATGTTTGAATCACAGGAAAATGTAAGGTCTTAATGTTTAATTACAGCTCAAAGACAGACATATGGACATCAGTAAACAATAAGCTGCAATCGTATTTCATGGTAAAAGCAAATTGGCATTTTCTCACAATGTTTTCTATCCAATTTTTTTTCTTATTTAGAATTTATTCATCAAGTTACCAATATACTTTGAATTTTCATCTGTAATTTCTTCATTTTAGACCAATCTAAAACTTTGTCTTTTGGTTATGGCTTAATAACTTACAGAAGATGAGAATGCTGACTGCGGTGGTGGCATTGATGCTGCATATCCAGGAAAGCTAGGTGGAGGGGGCATCATAGACTCTGGGAAACCGGGCCACCCAGGTAGAGGAAAGGAGCTAGGAAACCCTTGACGTAATTTACTGTCTTGAGATCGCGAGTTCTTGCTCTCCTTCCATTCCATACCACTGTCAGTCTGTAAATTGGGCAGAAAAAGGTTAATCAGGCAAATGCTAAGCTTCTGTTTAGGCAGGAGGCATAGACTAAGATCAGCCTGCACATTATGTGCAGTCTGATCCTAGTCTATACCACCTGTTTGATTTTTAAAGACAGATTTATTAATAAAGTTACTAAAACTGTTAATCCCAAATTATTGCTTTTCAGTGCTCTCAGCCCTTTGATCTTAATTCAATTCTGAAAATGATATAATTCAGCATAACAAGGGTAGATTAAGCAAAATTTAAGAGTAATGAAAATTTAAAGCAGTTACAGACAACTGTTCAAAATGCACTTATCTTAAAAATAAGTACCAAGAAGTAGAAAACATTGTGAGAAAAGAAAACATTACTGCTACAAGAAGTTTCTCCTTTTTTCTGTTTTCTTCCCATAGCTATCTGGCATCAAAAAGCAAGAAAGTGTCGTATAGGGTTAAGTTCTATATTTTGAGGTTAAATAAAGACCTTGAATATTAACATCCATTGATCAATAAGGTAAAGTGATAGATCAAAGGTCAACTCTGTATATACCTGTATAGACAAAATTAATCTTTGATCACTCACTATACCTTGTTCATCTATAAAACTCAGCAGTTGTCTTATCAATAAAGATAGTCACAGACATATATGTGTATAATCAATGAAAATGTAATGAATTTTGTGTTAAAAAACAAATGAATAGATTCAATTGAAAATTAGCCTGCATGGCAGACACTTAAGTGCCATGGCAGCCACTTGGTGCATTTAAAATAATCGCTGAATGTCTTTAGAAACTCTCAAGTAAAAATCTATCAAGACAGCCGAAAGCTAGGGCTTCCTATCAAAATGTGAAGGTACACAAGCAGATTTAAATCTCATTTTGTGCACATGTGATCAAGCACAGGCTATAAAAATCTAAATCTTAATACAAGAGAAACATATATTAAAAGAAGTCATAGGTTGGCATAACAACAACAAGGATAATGAAGCAAACAGTGATACCTCGGGTATTCTCTGAAAACAGCCATGCTTATAATGATTTGCATTTTCAACTTACATCAGCATCTGATTCTTTTTTCTTTTTCCGTTGCTGTGGTAATAAATTTTCTAGGTCATGTTCTTCTTCGTTTCCATAACCAACATATCTTACACAGCATGTGCCTGATCCCTCATCTACCGAAATTATCTCTGCTTCGTAAATTATACCATCCTCACTGAATTTGGCCCTACATGAATCCCCTACATGCCACTGTGTAAACATAATGAAAGAAATATCAACACTTGTCTTGCTGAATATTTATTATCTATTCACAAAATTTTAATTCTTTGTATTCAATATATCCTCAACACTAAATGAACAAGCAGGTAGTGTAGACTAAGATCAGACTGCATGTCTGTGCAGGCTGATCTTAGTCTGTACACCTGCCACAGCTATTGTCAAATCAGGAATATTGTGGGATCAGCATGACAAGGGCTAATTTAAACCTTTCCAAAATTCTGCATGTTTGCACATAATAGAGATAATTAATTATTTTTAACCCATTCCCACTCAATCCCTCCTTTTTACACCCCTCAACAAAAAGGCTTTGGAAAACATTGTGGATAATGAAGAAATTGCTTGGATCAAGCAATTTCTTCATTATCCACAATGTTTTCTATCCAAAACGACGAAAAAATTAAAAATACCATCAACTTGAAATTGTCGTCTGCAGCTTCTTTGAATTTGGACCGGTCTAAAGTTCCACTGTGTTGGAATGGGTTAAAGAGACATACATGTACTTGAAAAATAAGAAATAACCTGTAACAAAGCTATCCAAGATAATTCCGCATTTCGACCCCCCCCCCCCCCCCTAAGACACTAGAGGTGCTTGAGGACCTGTATCCCTCCACAGGCATGAATGTACTGATTAAGCAAATTTTTTCATTAATTCAAAATAAACTGAATATAATGAAAATAAATATAAATCATTGAAATCTTTGAAATAGCTCTAGAGAACCATTTCAAACTTTTCATTGTTTTTACAAAAGTCAAGTTAAGTTATGTAAAATTCATCATGTAAAACTTTCCCTGAATACCATATATGGACATAACCGACCACCATAATAGCCATGTTTCTCAACCAATCAAAATCATATGAAGGAATCTGACTAACAGTCATCTGATTATCATTCCCCTGAAATTTGGTTGAAATCCATCAACAGGTTTCTGAGAAATTTACAAAGGTTTCAGTATAAACTATATATGGAGATAAGCCCTGTCCATAAAAGCCATATTTTCATCCGATCAAGATTCTTTTTAATAATCTGTTTAAGTTACCCAAGGATCCATCCGGTCAAATTTAGTTGAAATCCATCCACTGGTTTCTGAGAAGATTTTACCGCATATCGAAATTAGCCCTGCCCATTAAGGCCATCTTTTCCATCCGATCGAAATTCTTTGCAGGAATCTGATAAAGGGTCACCCAAGGATCATTTCTGTGAAATTTAGTTGAAATCCATCCAATAGGTTCTGAGTAGAAAATTTTCAAAACTTTTATCATATATGGAAATAAGCCCCGCCCATTAAACCCATGTTTTTCATCCGATCAAAATTCTTTGAAGGAATCTGATAGAGGGTCACCCAAGGATCATTTCTGTGAAATTTGGTTGAAATCTGTTCAGTACTTTCTGAGGAGAAGATTTACAAAGTAAAAGTTCATGGACGGACGGATGGAAGGATGGACAGATGCAGAACAGACACAATGCCATGACAATAGCTCTCTTGATACAATTTGAATGAGGTTGTAAAGCGAGTCTTGCACACATTATGAAAGAAAAATTTGGCTCTAAATTTTCAAATTTTGAATGTAATGCTTTCATATATTTGTAAGAATATGATTTAACTGATATGTAAGAATATGATTTAACTGATTTTGTAATGAAAATGACTGTTCATAGCTAAAAAACAAGAGGGCCATGATGGTTCTAAATCGCTCCCCTGAGTATGATGGTTCATGGCTTTATGATATAAACAAAATAGCAAAGCCCTCTGTTTAATTATTTTGGAGTATATGTTTAAGGATTTCTCTTTTAATCGATGATCCCACCATATAGCACTAATTTCCTGAATATGGTAATGCTTTGAAGTAAAGACATCACTATATACCAAGTATAAAAGCTCTAGGCCTAATGCTTTAGGAGAAGAAAGTTTTCAAAGATATCAATATTTATTCCTAACTAAAATTAGGGATTGCTCAGAAAAGGGCTAATTTTTTTAAGTAATTTGGTAGAGGGTCAATGGCTGATGATATGTACCAAATATCAAAGCTCTAGGCTTTATGGTTTGGGACAAGAAGATTTTCAAAGATTTCCTTCTTTATTCCATTGTAAAAACAGGGATCACACAGAAAGGGGCTAAATGTCAGAATACAGTTATTCTTTGAAGTATTTTGGTAGAGGGTCAATAGATGATGATTTGTACCAAATATCAAAGCTCTTAGACTTATGGTTTGGGAGAAGAAGATTTTTAAAGATTTCCTTCCTTATTTCTATGTAAAATTAGGGATCACAAAGAAAAGGGCTTATTTTCAGAATAAGGTAATTCTTTAAAGTATTTTGGTAAAGGGTCAATAGATGAGGATAAATACCAAATATCAAAGCTCTTGGCCTTATGGTTTGGGACAAAAAGATTTTTAAAGATTTCCTTCTTTATTTCTATGTAAAATCAGAGATCACAAAGAAAAGGGCTAATTTTCAGAAAAAGGTAATTCTTTGAAGTATTTTGGTAGAGGGTCAATAGATGGTAATTTATACCAAATATCAAAGCTCTAGGACTAATGGTTTTGGCGAAAAGATTTTTAAAGATTTCCTTCCTTATTTCTATGTAAAATCAGGGATCACAAAGAAAAGGGCTAATTTTGAGAATAC
Source organism: Fragum fragum (assembly GCA_946902895.1). NCBI lineage: Eukaryota > Metazoa > Mollusca > Bivalvia > Cardiida > Cardiidae > Fragum > Fragum fragum. The sequence continues at coordinate 57,308,812 of OX336370.1, read as the reverse complement.
AGTATTTCTTTGAATCATTTTTGTAGAGGATCAATAGATGATGATGTATACCAAATATCAACGATCTAGGTCTTATGGTTTGGGACAAGAAGATTTTTAAAGATTTCCTTCTTTATTTCTCTGTAAAATCAGGGATCACAAAAAAAAGGGCTAATTTTCAGAAAACCTCAATTCTTTGAAGTATTTTTGTAGAGGGTCAATTGATGATGATTTGTACAAAATATCAAAGCTCTAGGCCTTACTGCTTGGGAAGAGATGAGTTTTTAAGTTTTTTCACTCCGTTGCCATGGCAACCAGAGTTCTTCATGGATTTCAATTCCATGAAGTATTTTGAAAGAGCATGACCTAAGGATCATTTCTGTGAAGTTTTGTTGCAATTCCATGGTTAGTTTAGGAGGAGAAGATTTTTTTGTAATTGTGTATGGACAGATGATGACAACTCACAATAGCTCCCCAGAGCACTTCGTGCTCAGGTGAGCTAAAAAGAAAGCAAAGGATTAATAATATTTTGCATTATGAGAGCCCAAATCAGTTAGCAAAGTACAACCTCAATGGAATCGCAATACATCTGGTTTGTTTGTTTGAATGGGGTTTTACGCCGCTTTCAACAATCTTTCAGTTATATTGCTGCTGGAGCACCTAACAATGGAAACCTAGTATTTCTCATGCCAGTAGTACCATTACATCCTTTCCTAGCCTCCAGCTGCTATTCCACATAGGTCTACAATTATCAACCTATTGGTGGGATACAAATAATCGGAAAGGATGAGTGCCACCGTAGGGGATCAAACCCAGGACCTCTAAATTGACGATCTGACCGGCTACCAAGCAATACATCTGGTAGATACATTATCTGTATTGCACTTACAATTGCCTTATCCCTTTCCTGTTTTTGGAAATTATACACTGGTCCAAAATCAAGGTTTTTGCAGACAACAATTTGAAGTTGAACTTATTTGAAAAATAATTGTTCAGTAACGAAGAAAATATTGTGGAAAAAGAAGAAATTGCTTGTAACAAGCAATTTCTTCTTTTACCACAATGTTTTCTCAGTATAAAAACACAGGGACATAAAAACAAGGGATTAAACAGGTAAGGGTTATTTATGATATCCATGATGCATTGCTTTGTGACCTTTTGAACCTGGCAAGGCCGGTTACAATCGATATCACCGAAAGACAAATTACCTCACAGGTGTTCTGCTGGTAATTGCCATTTTTGCAAATGGCTTAGATTTTGAGAAAATGGCTGAAGAATTTTTTGATTGGCAAAAAATGCTGATTAAAGGGAGGGAAAAGTGTTGTCAGATAATATTCCTGTAAGAAATTGAAAAAACAACCCAAGAGAAGGGACTGGTGGGTAAAGTAATTGTCGGATGGTCATGAAAAAAAACCTTTCATGAATCAACATCTTCGTTTATTACTTGATTGATAGGTAAAACATCATCAAAAAAGCATGTCTTCTTTGCTAATATTGTCTCAGCTAATCAGATAAATTCTGATGTCTCAAAGTATGAAATATACTTTAATTCTATTAAATGAAATTTACAGGGAATCCAGTAGATATAACAGGAAGAAAGAACATTAATCATGAGAATGACATTAATAACTATTAGAAAAGCAGAAAGTTTTCCATTATCAAATGAAAATGTGTTGAAAAGACACTTTAATTTTTATGGAACAATCTTTAACCCATTCCAACTCAACAAAATTTTAGACTGGTCCAAATTGAAAGAAGTTGCAGACGACAATTTCAAGTTGATGGAATTTTGAATTTTTTCGTCGTTTTGGATAGAAAACATTGTGGATAATGAAGAAATTGCTTGATCAAGCAATTTCTTCATTTTCCACGATGTTTTCCAATTTTTTCTTGAGGGGCGTAAAAAGGAGGGATTGAGTTGGAATGGGTTAAATTATATTACAGTGAAGTTCACAAATCAACATTCTTCTTCAGTGTCACCAGTATGACACTAGAGGTCTGAATGCCTTACCCAAGGATATGCCCAAGTGACCAGTGGTGCAGTTTCAACTCTCTCATAAAACCCTCAACTCCCCTAAACCCATTAACAGACAAAACATCTTTTGGACTGGACCAAACTGAGAGAAGATGCAGCCAACAGTTTATAGTTCATGAAATTTTAGATTTTTTCAACTTTCTTTGTAAAAAAACATTGTTGCAAGCAGTTGTTTTTTCTTTTTAAACAATGTTTTCCCAAGTGCTTTTTGGCGGGGGGATTCACAACTTTGGCAACTTTCTTTCATGCATCAAATGAATTCAGTCAAGCAGTTATAAATACAGTAGAACCTCGTTAATTCGAACGTCACTGGTTCGTAGGTATGTGTTCGTTCGTATACTTTACGCGGTCCCGATCTTTTTCCTTCTTTAGCTTTGTTAGAAAACTCTGTCTAATTCGAACGTCAGTGGTTCGTAGTTCGTAGGCCATTTCAAGTCCCGAAAGTATGATTATAGCAGAAACTCCAATGTTTAATTGTCACCAATCACCACTTACCTTGATTTTCACACCTGTTGATGCATATGACAAATAATGTGTTATCATGTACCTTTAGTTAGAAGGGGCTGTTTGGTTGTAAGCTGGGTAATTAATCGAATAAAGATTCCTGTAATTATCGCGGAAAATTTACTTTAAATTGACACACCCCAATTAGTATCAGTGTTATTGGTCATTTGGAAATTCTAATCATTTTATTTTGCGGTTTCTTTTTTCACAATCGTCGGTCCTTAATTTTATGATTTGATGATAGAATACTCAGAGTGATTTGATCCAATGTATTGTAAAGGGAAATCACTCTGATGGAGTCTACTATTTGATATAAGCATTGAGCTTAAAAAATGCCAAAAATTAACACAGACATAAAAGCATAAAAATACAAGATGAGTAATTTTTAATTTATGTTTTTGTCAATTAATATCTGCAGGTCTTGTTTAGAAAAATAACCAATTCAGAATCATTGCCTAAGTGGGGGACAGAACAAGACCATCTCAAACAGCCGACCTCTTGCCCTCCGTTTTGTTCGTACTACGCTTAATTCGTATAAATTCCCCCGGTCCCTTGCGCTACGAACTACCGAGGTTTTACTGTACCTCCCTTGCAACACTTTGTGATCTCCAATGGGAATTATCCTGAGCTCCAAATGTGTTTTTTTTTTCAAATTTCAATAAATCTAAAGGGTCGCAAAAGAATCAATCACAAGACATCAAAAGCAGCACTCTTTGAGGAGAATATTTTTTTTTTTCAGTTTTCAAATATTCCATTTAAGAATGAAACATCATACATAAAAGATTTTTTTTTTTTTCATTAGATCAAAGTCTCTTCTAAGAATCTGAAGTAGGGTCACCAAAGGATCATTTCTGTGAAATTGAATTGCAATTGATCTACCAGTTTCAAAGATTTTCAATTGTTATACCGTGTAATGAAACTAGCCCTGCCTTTAACCCCATGTTTTTTTTAACCCATTCCCACACGATAAAATTTTGGACCAGTTCAAATTCAAAGAAGTTGCAGACGACAATTTTAAGTTGACAAAATCTGCAAAATCTTTGTCTCATAGGGTAGAAAACATTGTGGATAATGAAGAAATTGCTTGTAACAAGCAATTTCTTCATTCTCCACAATGTTTTCCAAAGCTTTCATATTGTAGGGCGTTTAAAAGCGTCATCGTGTGGGAATAGGTTAATTCTATTAAAATTTTTTAGAAGAAACCTGATAAAGAGTCACCCTTGGATCTTGTCAGTGAAATTTGGTTGAAATCAATGCTGCGATTTCAGACAGCCCTGTCTTTAACTCACTCCCATTCAAGAAGATATTATACTGGTCTAAATTAAAAGAAACTTTACCTTGGGGCGCCAGAAAGCGTCATTGTGTGGGAATGGGTTAAACTCCATGTATTTTTTAATTCTACTGAAGAAACCTGATAAAGAAGCACCCTTGGATCGTGTTAGTGAAATTTGGTTGAAATCACTGTTGTGGTTTCCAACAGATGCATGATGGATACAACAACATGATAATAACCTGCTGACCTTAGGCAAAATACATGGTATAATGCCTTTCCCTACAAACAATTACTAAATTACATATAATCCTACTTTTTCACTACCCTCAAAAGTAAAACTTTCGAAAACATTGTGGAAAATAAAGAAATGGCTTGTTATAAGATTTTTTTTCATTATTGACAATTTTTTCTAACTAATGATTGATTGGTTGATTGACTAATTGGGGTTTAATGCCACTTTTAACAGTATTTCATTCATATCATTGCAGAGTACTTAACCATAGGTTCCAGATATTTCTCACACCAATACTACCACTACATCCTTTCTGAGCTTCCAGCTGCTCATCCCACTTACGTTTACGATTTTCCATCTATTAGTGGGAGACCAATGTTAGTAAGGATATTTGCTGCTACCAGGGTTTGAACACTGAACCTCATGATTAGTTTTCTACCTAAAGGAAAGAGATTCTTAAAATTCCATTACATATTAATCACCATCAGTGTCTACAACTTCTTTAAAAATTTGGACCAGTCTAAAATTTGTCATTTGGTAATGGGTTGATAGGATATCACCAATATTGATGCAGGTATCATTTAATTCAGTTTCTGGGGCTAGCTTCTGAATAGAATACTTTCCCACCTTTCGCTGTTTTCTCTTGTTTTTCGATTTTTTCTTCTTTTTCTTCTGATTTTTGGTTACATCTACGTTTTCTTCTGTCCCCGATTCTAAAACACCGTTCTGTTGAGCAACTTTCGTCTGCAGAAAAAAATCATAAAACTTGAACCCAGTAACTCATCATTCAATCAAACATAGGCTACCAAGTTATTTCATTTAACCCATTACCAGACAACTAAATTTTAGAATGGTCCAATTTGAATGGAGGTGCAGACAACAATTTTGGTTGATGAAATTCTATAAACGTTTGTACCAAGCAATTCTTTCATTTTTATGTTTTTCAAAGCTTTTTTCTTGAAGGCATCAAAAAGCAGGATTGTGTGGGAATGGGTGAACTAATATGTTCTACGTAAGTGCTTATATTTTGCCGTCTTGTATTGGGTTAATAAGAAATTTCCTTTTACAAAAGCATGATTTCAACCTTGTCAGATACTCAGTTTTCTAGCTCTGTATGCTGTGTTCTGCTTCAGCTTCATCCTTTATCAACTAATGGCTAGTATAATATAACCAATTTGCACAGAATCATGCTTTTTTCTCACACAAATGGAAAAAAACTACATGCATGTAAAAGATTGTGAAAGGCTGAAAGCTAATTATTCATTTCTCAAAATGTTTCCTAGTTCCTATTCTGACAGAGAAAGACCATTGAGATTCTACCTTTTTAACTTATTCTTCTGAAACTTCTTTCAATGTCCACACTGCTAAAGAGGGAAAAAGACTAACAGGGGCCCAGTTGCCCATGGCCCCTAAATTTTGGGCTTGGCCCCTAATTTTTTGAGAAAATGCCCATACCTATAATGTTAATTATTGTATTTTTGAAGCCTGGGCCCCTAAGTTCAAATTGTTAGTCTTTTTCCCTGGCTAAAAATTTGTTGACTGGTAATTGGTTACAACAACACTTCTTTATTTTTAGCTTCGATAACCAGATTGGCTTTAAAACTATTATAAGATGACTGGTCCTAATGGTAACCAATCAACTGGTACCCAAGTCAACATGTAGACAATTTGGTCAACTCGTACCAAAAATTTGGTCAACTCGTACCCAAAGTGAAAAATATGGAGTCAACTCGTACCCATTTTTTTCTAAGGGGAAAAATGACCATCATCATATTTTTTTATTTGTTATTCATTTTTAGTTCTAGCGGGAGAGATGAAGGCAGGGTTCGCGCTGCCGATCGCCATTGTCGCCAAATGCGACAAAAATAAAATTCTGGCGCATGTTTTTATCATTTGGCGAAAGTTCGTGGCTCAAAAAAAGAGAAAAGTTTTAGTTATTCATACTTTTACTTTGACTAATATCCGGAAGCTAAGTCCGAGGGCCAAGTGTGTCTAATTGCTGGAGGCTTGTATATCGGGTCAATTATGTCATCGTGTAGGACACAAGACTAACACATCACCAAATTTAATTACTGTTCTGATTGACAGCCAATCAGATGAATAAAATGCGCTCATTGGTCTGCGAGTCGTATTGATTTTTTGTTGTGGGCATGACTTAGTATTATGGAGGACCCGATGAAACTATCACCTATTCAATCAGAAGACCTTAATTATCACGCATAAAAAGGGTCTCTATAAGAAAAGTGTAATTAAACAGGCCGCCATTTGCCTTTTCCTGATGAATACAATTGCCGAATTCGGGCATATTTTCGTATATTTCTTCTGACAGATTTTTCAGTTTCTAATCTCGGCACCGCTACCGCGATTCCTTGCTAAAACACTGAATCATCATTTATGGGTCATTAGAAGGATATTCTGATGAACTGTTGATAGAAACAGTGGTAGTTTGTCAAAATTTGACAGAAATTTCAAAAGTTATACTGTCCCAAAAGCAGACGAACCATTTCTTTTTTGTTCATTCGTACCCAAGAATGTTCAACCTTAAACCGATTTTTTTTTTAAATTACAGAAGTCTACATTATTTTACTATTAAATCAAGCACATTTTACTAGGTTCATTACTATTTCCTTCTCTCTTTTTTCTCATCAAAGTCTCGATGTTCTAATCAAAGTACTGAAAGCACTGATTAAGATGAGTAAAAATCCATGAAGGTGTATGACTTAGCTACATTCATTAAAGACAAAACAACATACGAATTGCCATATTAAAAACCTGTTTAATATGCACATTATCTTTTTTAACAGCATATAAGTTAAGAAAATAACAGTGCAGTTAAGAAATGCTAGAGCTTGGCCCCAACTCCTCAATTTGGCCCCAACTTTTTCCATTTGGCCCCAAATTTTTTGATTTGGCAAAAGTGATGGCGACAACTTTTTTCAAGCCAGAGCTAACCCTGGAAGGCTTTAGAACAGAAGAAAAGTTTAAAGAAGATATAATGCAAATTGAATTTAAATTATGTATTGAAAGTTAATAAGTTATTGCATTTAATACAGGTTATCATGTTTGTATGTTTTTTTTGTGTGAATGGTCAATTAAAATCTAACCAGTTATTAATTGCTTTTTTATTTCTGATTACAAAATATGAAGTAATAATATAATTTTCATTGATTGATTTGTAATTGAAATTAATGATTGCCGAAAATGTATTGAAGTTGACTTTAAATTGTAAATTAGATTGGTTTAAATAAATAGCGGTATCATGATACACCTTCCAATTCATGTCAGCCCGATTAGCTCAGTTGGTAGAGCACTTGACTTCAAACCTCAAGATCACGGGTTCGAGCCCTGGGCTGACCACATTAACTAACAAAACTAATTGTCTTTCGGATGAGACGTTAAACCGAGGCCCCATGTGAATAATCAAATCACCTTCCAATTAAAAAAAATCGGACTTAAAGGAATCAGTATAGCAAAGTTCAGACAGCTGTTCAAGATGGCCATCAGGAATTATGATCAGCATACCAATTTGTATTTTGTTATTTTGACTTAATCTTAGTCTCATGTTATGTTATTGAATAATTGTTATACTGAGAGATTGGAAGAGACAGAAAGGGAACAAGTATAATTGGTGAAGAGTGTAAGAGAATTAGGTTATTTTTTTTTCATGTGTTGAAATAAAAAAATGCACAGAAATAATTGAAAAGACTTGAATTTTTGTTCATTTTTCTGGGACATACCTCTTTGGAGATTTGATACTGATACAAGTCATTAGCTATTCCAACATTTGGTTGGCTTTTAACCCTTTCCCATTTTGCATAATTCTAAGACCTGTCCAAATTCAAAGGTTTTGCAGACAAAAATTAGAAGTAAATTAATTTTGAAAAATAACCATTCAGTAGGGTAGAAAACATTGTGGAAAAAGAAGAAATTGCTTGCAAACCATTCCATGTAAACCTAGCTTCCTTGCTCTTGGCAATGTAGCTTCAATCTGATTTTTTTTCTTCATAAAACACTTTAAATTCAAACTTTTGCAACAATGTTACCATGACTCAACATTCATTAACCCATTCCCACATGATAAAATTTTAGACCAGTCCAAATTCAAAGAAGTTGCAGATGTCAATTTTATGTTGATGAAACCATCAAAATCATTGTCTTGTAGGGTAGAAAATATTGTGGATAATGAAGAAATTGCTTGTAACAATCAATTTCTTCATTATCCACAATGTTTTCCAAAGCTTTCATATTGAGGGGCGTTTAAAAGCGTCATTGTGAGGGAATGGGTTAATTATCATGATTTTTAAGAAATTAAGAGGCAAAATTGTCACAAAATCAGATTTTTAAGGGCTTTATCAAATTTTTTAAAGTATTGTATGAGTAGCTGCACACACAAGAATTTGACAATCAGTCTCCTTTTTACCTGTCACAGAATTGAATGACAAATCACTGATAATATGAGCTAGATGACATGAAGACAAACAATTAATGAAATTTTCAACAAAATCCATCAAGAAATTTTATGAGTAGTTTTGCACACAAGAATTTTGACAATAAGTCTTCTTATTGCATGACACAGGATTAAATAAAAAAAATGCTTATAAAATTTACAAGGTCACATGCAGAGAAACATTTAGTGATTTTTTTTATCATAAATCTTCTATAGTAGTAGGTGTAATTCGACACACAAGAATTCTTCGAATAAGTCTCCTTTTTACATGACATAGCATAAATTCACAAAACACTGATAATATGCTCTGGGTCACATGAAGACAAACATCCGGTGAAAATTTCTCAAAATACATCAAGAAATGTAGGAGTTGCACACACAAGATTATGTAAAGGCCAACCTAGCCTACCAACCACCAATCTAAAACCTGTTTTTTTCCTTTTGAAGACCTGGTTAGAAAACGTTTCGTGAATAGAAAAAAATTGTCTTAAATTAGCAATTATTGACAATGCTTTCTACCCTAACAGGTACATATTCATCCTATAGGTTGCAGACAACAACTCTAAGTGGCTATAACTTGAACAAAGCACTGCATGCTGACACAAACTTTTGGTTCAAGATGTTAGTCAGTCAATTTTTCCAAGGGGAATGCCTCTAGAGTTATCCTCCTTGATGGTATGAGTTACTTTTGTAAAATTGAACAGACACCCCAAGTTTCAAGGGAAAAACTTCAATGACAAATGAAAAATGACTAAGGTTAAAGTTTTCATTATAAAGCCAATTACACCCAAATGATGACAATAGTATACTTTTTCTGTTCTAGGTCAGCAAAGCTGAAAGAAACATAATACAGACGTAAAAACATTGTGAAAAAAGACAAGCAATTTCTTCTTTTCCCACCATGTTTAATTGAAAATGAATATCTGATAATGGTAAAAAGGCAGGATTGTGTGGCAATGGCTTATATAAAACCAACAATGATACCTTCATCAGTGAAACAGCTTCATCATAGGCTTTGATGAGAGCAGAGTCGTCCCAGATGTCTTCATTTTCATCTGAATTCTGTAAAATACACACAAAAAATGTCTTAGATCATTGATCAGAATTTATGAATTGATAAATAGGTTTATCTTGTTGACCAATACAACTAGGTGGTACAGCACTTACGAAGGGACAGAGATCTTGCTAGCTGGAATTCCGTAGGAATCCAATCATTATTTTGTGAGCAAAATGTCATAACTGTAGCTTTATTAAAGCTGTAGTTATGACATTTTGCTTGCCCACTGAAACAATACTTATTTGTATATAACAAATTTCAACTTTATTTATTCTTGTATCAAGAGATTATAGATATAATTGTAGTTTACTTGAAGAGATTAGCTATTTCCATATAAGGAGCCTAAAGAGATCATGTCATAAACTCTTGTAGGAAGAATTAATTGGACCTTAGTACACCACATCAACACATTATCAGAAAAAAATCATAAAAACAGGAAATTGTCTGACAAGTCAATGCTTCAACAGTCTTTATCAGTCTATAGACATGACGATTCCTCAGAACACCTTTCTGCTCAGTCGGCCATTAGTGTTTGTTCGAATTTAAGTTCGCCCTTAAACACGTTCGCCCTAATTACTTTTCGCCCTAATTCCCGTTTGCAAAAGGTCCGTTCGCCCGAATTCCCGTTCGCCCTAGGTCCGTTCGCCCTATATTTCAATTTTTATAGCTATCCACAATTAAAGAATTCTCGTATACATTTATTTTTCCTTTATGAGATGTTTAGGATATGTAAGGTAGTTCTTTCAACACGTGTTCAGACAAAATTTCAGACTGATCTAAATTTGTAGTGAATGTGAATTGGTTCCAAGCACATAATAAGGAAAAAAGAAATTCATTTGAAAAGGAGAACATGGTTGTATCAAATTCAAGATTCCAAATTAAGTTTTCTTGAACTTAGTTATTACAAGTTAACAATCATGTTTTATTGCCACAATTATCGGTTTAATAATAATTTGGATAATATTTAAAGACCATTTTTGAAAAAGATAGAATAATTATTTGACACGATCAATTTGTTATCAAAATTTATTACACCACAAGTATCATTTACAAGTTACCTTTAATCAAAACAATGAATAAATATAATATACACAACCCCGTCCTAGACGTTCTAGACGTTCAAAAAAAAGATTATGAGTAAAAGTCTGGGAATTGAAGTATGAATGTTTAATTAGATTAACCTATTACCAGATGACAAAATTCTGTATGGGTCTAAATAAAAAGCTATTGGAGATGACTATTGAAAGTAATACATCCCAAATAAGTTTTAAAGCATTGTGAATAAAGGACAAATTGCTTGCCACAAATTGGAATTTATTAAGCCCCCCCCCCAAAATAATGAAATTTAGACCATTGAAACACAATTAGACTTTTTAAGACACAAACTTGGTTTAATAAGAAAGTTTTTGAAAGCAAAATCGACATTATATTACAAAATGCTAATAAAAGTATAAAGCATCGTGAGTAAAGGAGAAATTGCTACCCACGGGTTTGAATGGGCCATAATTCACGATTCACACTTTTTTTTGACCCAGGTGAAGATGAAAGTAGACGAAAACATTGGTGAAAATGACAAGCTGATTTTTATTAACCATTTTATTCATTTTCAAACAACCTTACAACATAGACTACAAATACACTCAAAATCATACTCATTTTAAAAAAAAGGGGGAGGGGCGAACATAAATAAATAGGGCGAACGGACCCACTTTTGGGGCTAACGGACCCAGGGCAAACAGACCTGGGGCATAATTTAAGTATATTTGGGCGAACGGACCCGATACCTATTTGTTCGTCTACCCACTTGAGCTCTATCAATCTGGTATGAGGGCCATCACTCTTTTATTGTAAAAAAGTTCTATAGCCTCAAAACTTATCTGGAGCTTCTGAAGATTCGTGCAACCAACGCTGAGGAGCAAAATCGTTAACAGACAAAAGTTCTTTGTGGTTGTTAACCGCTTTGCTTCACTTATTCGAAAAGTGGTTTACTTTATCATAAGAGAAAGAAACTAAAATCGGAATTCTAAAAACCAGATCTGTATCACAAAGCAAGAATTTTACCTGTCCTCGCTGAAAAAGCACGTCACCCGCAGTAGAATCGGCCATTTTGCTCACAACACCTAAATGACTTCAATACAAAGCTGCTGGTTGGTGTAACATTTACTAATAAAGATATGTTGGCCAATAAGAATATATTTTACATAAGCTTTGCGTCAATTAGTAGAGAAGCAACAAGGGAAGTAACTATGGTTAAAAAATGACTGACTCCGAATTCAATATTCTTGGTAAGATTTTTTATTGTAATGAAAGACTAACTGTTGAATCAAATGAACTTATTTCCTTAAACGATCTCGAGTTCATTTTCCATAATGAGTCTTTCGCCCCATGATCTGTTCGCACAGGGTAAAAATGCAATGTTATCCTGACAGGTCGCACTTAGCTGGATATCCACTAGCTGCGATATCGTAGCCCTCTTTCTGATAATCTGCTGGCGAGGGCAGATTATCAGAAAGAGGGCAACGATATCGCAGCTAGATATCCACTAGCATTTGATCACTGAGATCAATTCGACGGCCTATTTTACCTTTTATATTACTAGCACTAGCTATGTAGCTTTCATGTTCTTATCTTAAATTAACACTTTATTTGTAGCATACTAGGCAATTAGCTGCGATATCGTAGCCCTCATTCTGATAATCTGCTGCTCGTCGGCAGATTATCAGAAAAAGGGCTACGATATCGTAGCTATAGATAAATGAACCTGCAAAATGTATAAGATAAAGTAACAGTGGCAATATCGTAAACCTCTCTCTGATAATTTGATTATCAGAAAGAGGGTTAGAATATCGCACCTAGGACTTATTCTTGGAGGCATCAAAAAGCTTCATTATGTGGGAATGGGTTAAGAGAAAGATTAATGGAGCATCACTGGGTTGTTATATCTAGTAAGGCAAAATCTGTTACCATTGATCATCCGCTTTGGGGAGAACTCCCATGCAGAACAAGATATTAATGTTGCAGTGTGAAAATGCAGAAGGAACAGAATGCTAGTTTAAGGATGGAGCATGATTCCAGATTGTGAACACAGAAGTTGAACAAAGAAAAAATCTGATGGTTGTAACTTGAAAAATACGTTTAGGACCATAGCAATAGCATTCCATTGACAATTTTACGCAAGTTAAAATCACAGCCCCAAAACAACGTCATGTATCAACTGATGACCTCTTAAAATTTCATAGTTAATGTGGGAGAATTAATGTAATGTTCTTGAAAATGGCTTGTTGCCAAGATATTGATTAGAGTTAAGAATTACGAGTAAGTCAATAAGATTGACTGCCTCAATGGCTGAGTTGTATAGGTGCTTGACTTGTGATCTGAAGGTCACCGGTTTCAGCCCCAGTGTCACCGGAATGTGTTCATGGGCAAGACACTTAAAAGCCAGCCCCAGTCTACCCAGCTGTAGAAGTGGGTAGCAGTGGGGTAAAACCACTGCCTCTCTTACTGGGACGTGAAAACATCTGGTTTGTGTGTTCGAGAGCCACTCTATAAGCTTAAAGCTTTCGTGGCAATCAAACTAAAATAGTATACACTAAGAATGAACTGAAACTTGCTACAGTGAATCTCTATGATATACATGAAGCAACATTTATTTTGATCCCTCATCAGTGCTCCAGATAAGGTCTGTTTTTCCGTAATTTACGGACGTAGATTTGCTGGTTACGCATATTTTTCAGCGAATTGCCATACAAGTTACTGACCGTTAATCATGTGTACGGGCATTATTAGGTACAAATGCGTAAAGAAAAGGGATCTTACTCTTGTAGCATTTCATGTAAGCACTCGGCTATTTCCGATGTTGCCGAAAATCCCCGTTATTTTGTTATTGCGTACCCTGATTACTGATCGAATTTCCGTCTCTTTCCGTAACATTTGAATGCAGACCGTGGGAAAATTTTGTCAACAAGGACGGTACCCGGCATTGAATCTCTTTCTAATTTAATGTCGTGAGGGATGTGAAACCAGGCTTTCCAACTGACTACATCGCAAAATGTCGGGACAGAAAACTTTGACGAGTTTTTTCAGTCGTCTACGAACAAATCCCTCCCAAAGCCAGAAGAAATCATAAGACCAATTATAGAGGAAATTGTTTGCTCCATTGTGGAGAAACATTTTCAAAGGCATGGTACGTTTAGGGTGTGATACGTATATATTGATTCACTCACAGCAGTTTCGTTCTCACTGGTTTGGACATCTGTTTCAAACGAGAAATCAGTGATGATTCTTGATAGAATTGGTTTCTTGCTTAATTAAATGGAATTTGTGATACAAAATCGAAATGAAAATGAATTAAAATTTAGTTGCTGAGTAGAATGTAAAATCGATTCCAGATGATTCATAGAAGTTAAGGAAGAGTTCGGGTGTCTACTACGGTAGATACTCATATTTATAAAATTTCATATTTGATACTAAAAGTATGCTGGTACTGATCCTCACATCAAGTACTGATTTAAAATCATTTGGATCAGTACAGTACTGATGCCTCTTGAAATTATCTGGAGCACTGCCTCATGTTGATTTGGAATTATTTGTACTTGAGGTAGTAAAGTACATGTAGTTTAACCCATTCCCACATAGTGACGCTTTGGACGCCCCTAAAAAAAAACATTTGGGAAAACATTGTGTAAAATGAAGAAATTGCTTGTTACAAGCAATTTCTTCATTTTCCACAATGTTTTCTATTAAGTGAGTTTAACAAATCTTAAATTTCATAATTCTAAAATTGTTGCCTGACACTCCTTTCAATTTGGACCAGTCTAAAATTTTGCTGTCTGGGAATGGGTTAACCCAATACCAAATAACAAAACTTTAGACTGGTCCAAATTGAAAGGAGTGTCAGGCAACAATTTTAGAATTAAGAAATTTAAGATTTGTTCAACTTTTTCTGTAGAAAAAATTGTGTAAGATGAAGAAATTGCTAATTACAAGCAATTGCTTCATTTTACACAAAGTTTGTCCAATTGTTTTTCTTGAGGGGTGTTAAAAAGCCTCATTGTGTGGAAATGGGTTAAGAGATACAAGATAATAGATTTTATTTTGAAAACCATCACAACAAAAGTGGGTGTCCTTCAATAAACATGTCAGACTATAATGTAATGAAATAGAAATTGATTAATATTTTGATCTCATTATGGATTACATTGTATCTAAGTTAACGGAAGTTTAATGAACAGAACTCACAAATTCATTTTGTTTCTTCTACCATTGCTGGGTACATTAACCCTTTCCTGTTTTGAATTTTAGACCTGTTCAAACTCAATGCTTTGCAGACGACAATTTAAAGTCTATTTCATTTGAAAAAAAATAATCATTCAGAAGGATAGAAAATATTGTGGAAAAAGATTTGTTTGAATGGGGTTTTACGCCGCTTCATCAATCTTACAGTTATAATGCGGCGGCTGGAGCACCTAACAATGGAATCCTGGTATTTCTCACACCAGTACTACCATAACATCCTTTCCTAGCCTCAAATGCTATTCCACATAGCTCTGCGATTATTGACCCATTGGTGAGAGACAAATAGTCGGAAAGGATGAGTGCCGCCGTCGGGGATCGAACCCAGGACCTCTAGATTGACAGTCCGACGTGCTACCAACTGTGCTATGACGGCGATTGTGGAAAAAGAAGAAATTGCCAAGCAATTTCTTCTTTTTCCACAATATTGTCTAATGTAGAAAAATATAATGACGTAAAAACTAGGGTTTGAACAGGAAAGGGTTAAATGAAAGAATATTCTAAATCATGTCTCAGAGTTAGATTCCAAATCATGGCAGTGAATTTGCAAATCAAAATAAATATTGAAATAATATTGAAGATGTGGCCATAGCGAAGTGGTAGTGCATCAGACTTGGTCATCAGAGTTCGATCCTCTGTGGCAGATTACCATATCGAGGGCTTAGAGCAAAAACATAATATGGCTCTATACATTGTATAGAGCCATACTATGTTTTTGCTCTAAGCCATCAATATTTTGGTGATCCTCTGTGGCAGATTACCATATCGAGGGCTTAGAGCAAAAACATAATATGGCTCTATACATTGTATAGAGCCATACTATGTTTTTGCTCTAAGCCATCGATATTTTGGTGATCATGTTACCTTTATGTCTTATCGACTTGCCTCTCTGGTAAGAAGGTCTACAAGTACAGAACAATATCAACATGAGATTTACTTTATGTATTTGTTTGTCGATAAATGCTAAGTTTTATACATTTTTACGTGGACTTTCACCAACTAAGCAACTTATGGCATAAATTTTTCACTCAAACCCTAGTCTTTGATGTTGAATGTTTGATATAATGCCCCATAGATTCTATGAATTTATTTATAATGTTAATTCCATAAATTGACTTTTTCCTGAACATCACATGACAGTGTTCTATTTAGTCCATTCCCAGACAACAAAATTTCAGACTGGTCTAAATTGAAAGAAGTTGCAGATGACAATTTCTAGTTAATGAAATTTTAATTATCTTTGTCCTTTGGGTCAGAAAATATTGTGGATAATATGGATTTCTTCATTTTGCACATTGTTTTCTGAAGGGCGTAAAAGGGAGGGGGTTATGTGGTAATTGGTTAAGTCCTCGGTAAATGGAGGGAAAGGGGTTTTAATTATAACGTAAATGAGAAATATAGTATGTTTTGTAAGTTTTTTTATACACCTGAAGGGCTGTATTATGTTATTGACCTGGTTGTCCGTCCATCCATCTGTCTATCCATCTGTCCGTTAGCAATTTTTTTGTGTGCGGAACTTCCCCTACAGTATGAATGGGAACGAGCTGAAACATGCTACAATGTATCTCTGTGATGACTTTTTGTGCATAAGACCTTTGAAATTCAAATCACTCTAGTCGCTCTACAATTATCTACCCTTAATTGAAAAAAAAAAAATCACTATATTTCATGTGTGCACAACTCCTGCTACAGTATCAATGGGAACAAATTGAAACTTGCTATAATGTTTCTCTATGATGAGTTGTTGTGCATAAGACCTTTGAAATTCAAATCACTCCAGTCCTTCTTGACTTGTCTGCCCTTGAATGGAAATAAATCACCATATTTCTTGTGTGCCCAACTCCTCCTACAGTTTCAATCAAAAGAAGTTGTAGCTTTGCATAATGAATCTGCAGTCTCTAGTGGTGCACTAAACCTGTAAAATTAAGATGACTCCAGTTCTTCATCAATTATCTGCTCTTGAATTGAAAATTGCCTAATTTCTAGTGTAATCAACTTGCACAGTGACGAATTTTAGAGTTGAAATAGTGCATATATTCTTTGATGCTTAGATCATATTGCTCTTGTAAGACCTGTCACAATTGTTTTCTTTGGGGTACTGCCATTTTGTTGATATCAAATTCAATCTTATCTGTCAAGGTCAGTTTTCAAGGCCATTTTTGTGGTACTTACGGTAAATTATTATACATGTATTCCACTGACAAGTCCCTTATAGCGTATATGCGCCAAGCTCTTACTTAAAAGTTCCTGGATTCAAGCTCTTGCTGACCAAATCCATTTTCTCAATATATGTTTCTATTAATTTGAAACAAAATGATAATATGGCACAATAAGGATGGGTTGTAAAATGATACAAAAATCTAATTCAATATTTCAATATCCCATAATTTAAATTATGAAGTGCTATCATATTTTTAAAAGCTTAACATGGTTTATATTTATTGGTCAAGAATAGATCAT
The DNA here is from genome assembly GCA_946902895.1 of Fragum fragum. Taxonomy (NCBI): domain Eukaryota; kingdom Metazoa; phylum Mollusca; class Bivalvia; order Cardiida; family Cardiidae; genus Fragum; species Fragum fragum. Next base: position 57,291,533 of record OX336370.1, on the reverse strand, counting down.
AAAAGAACCATTCAACTTTGAACTGAGAGCTATATTATGAGACTCAAGCTATTTGAAGGATGAGTGCTTCATCAGAGTTTCTGATCACACAAAATTGTGTGTGAATCACTTGATTGTGAAAATGAAAACATGCAAATTTACATTGCCTGATATCTACTTTCAGAGTCTAGTTTGAGCTGCTGCAGCAAATGTAAAGGGTTATTCAAAACCTCGAAAGATGATAATGACAAGCACTTGATGACATGTAGTGGAAACCCATTCAAATCACCAACTAATTACTTCGCATGTGAACGGAAGATTTTTCTACAGGTATATACACAAATTGTTGTTGATTTTCTGTATCATCCTTTTTATTATGTACCAGAATACAGTAGCCCAGAAAAATATATTTTGATATATTTTAGCTTGGCTGCCAGGATTCGACACTGACTGAATTTTGCACAGGCCTGCATAGCCAATTGGTTCCAGTGGGCCCCTACCGATATACCGTGTTACTCCACTTGACTATTTACTTCTCGAACTTTGGGTAGTTCTGGTTTATAATTAAACACTATCCATACATATGGAGATACAAGAGTGCCTTTAGAATTCTGTGTATTTCGCCTATTAAAATAATTGGAGCTTTTCAACGTTATTTTTGATCTTGTTTGAGTTCCCTTGTCAATTTATTTGAAAGCTAAGGCACTTTAAATCGCAAAAATATCATAAGTAAATCACACTTATAGGTGTGGCTGGCTGTTGTCGACTCAATCATGATATAACTGTACCACTTTCCTAGCTTTCAGAATTGCAGATATGTTTATTTCAAAACATTAAGAAATCATAAAAGTCCATCGACTATTTTGTTGTGGTCATGGTGAGCTATTGTGATGTAGCTGTGACTGGCGTCTATCGTTCGTCGTCTGTGGTGTGTCAACATCTTGTGTTCACTCTAAAGGCCACAATTTTTGCTCAAATGTCTTGAATCTTGGTCAGAATGTTTGTGTTCATGAGACCTCTACGTCACCAGGTCAAATATTAGAGATACCTTGTGTGCACTCTAGAGGTCAAATTTTGCCTCAATTGTCTTGATATTTGGTCAGAGCATTAGTCAACATAACATCTTGGTCAAGTTCATTATGTGGTGTCAAAAGCTAGGTCACTAGGACAAACCCTAGAAATAATCTTGTGTGCACTCTAGAGGCCATATTTTAGGCTTAAATCAAATGATATTTGGTCTGAATGTTTGTTTTAATGTTATCTCGGCCAATTCAAATTTGGGTCATATGGGGTAAAAAACTAAATCACTAGTTAAAATGTTAGAAATACCTTGTGTGCACTCCAGAGGACATAGTTTATTCTCAATTTAATTGATATTAAGTTATGGGGGGTCAAAAACTAGGTCACTAGGTCAAATCCTAGAAATAATCTTGTGTGCACTCTAGAGGTCATATTTTTGCCTCAAATCAAGGGATATTTGGTCTGAATGTTTGTTTCCATCTTATTCTAGTTAAGTTCAAATTTTGGTCAGATGGGGTCAAAAATTAGGTCACTAGATTAAATCTTAGAAATACTTTGTGTGCACTTCAGGGGCCATATTTTGGCTGAAATGTCTTGATATTTGGTCAGAATGTTTGTCTGCATAATATCTAGGACAAGTCCAATATTGGGATATGTTGGGTCAAAAACAATGTCACTAGGTCAAATCCCATAAACACCTTGTTTGCACTCTAGAGGTAATATATTGCCCCAAATCAAAAGTTGTTTGGTTAGAATGTTTGCTTCAAAGTTATCTTAGCCAAGTTCAAAATTTGGGACACATGGGGTAAAAAACTAGGTCACTAGGTCAATTGTTAAAAATACCTTGTGTTCACTCCAGGGGCCATTATTTTTGCTCAAAAGTTTGTCTGCATAAAATCTAGGACAGGTTTGATATTGGGTTATGTGGGGTAAAATTCTAGAAATACCTTGTTTGCACTCTAGAGGTCATATATTTGTCTTCAATCAAATGTTGTTTCGTTATATAAATACTATATGACAGTCAATCACCTTAAATTGTCTGGTCAAACTATCACATTTAGTTTAGCTGATAGTATTAAATTTGTAAATAGAGTACAGTGTTCACATTCCATTGTCGCTCTCCGTGGGATATTTGTATATGTAAAAGAACCTCTCTTTCTTCTCTTTTTAACTGTGGTCCTGGTTGGTGTCTGGGTGTCCCATTCTAGCCGGTTAATATTTTTAGAATTTTAGCGTACATTTTTTAGTTAGTTTTAAACCATGGAGAGTAATATCCCATTGGACAGTATTACATGGTACACTAGTCGTCGTTTTTCATTATTTAGTATATCAAATGTCTTTTATGCGATAGCTGCTCGGGAAATGGAAACTTTCCGAACTTGAGGGTAAATTAAGTACCTCTCCTCCCCCCCCGAGCAACCCGCCGAAGGACCCGGATTCAGACCCGGGGGGATAGGCGGGTCGGTTCCCCGGGAGGAGGGGGAAATTACATGACATGACGTTGTTTCGTTAGAATGTTTGTTTCAACGTTATCTTAGCCACGTTCAAATTTGGGTAAAATGGGGTAAAAAACTAGGTCACTAGGTCAAATGTAAGAAATACCTTGTGTGCACTCCAGAGGCCATAGTTTTGGCTCAATTGAATTGATATTTGGTCAGAATGTTTGTCTGCATAATACCTAGACAAGTTCAATATTAGGTTATGTTGGGTCAAAAAAAAGGTCACTAGGTCAAATCCTTGAAGTAATCCTGTGAACACTTTAGAGGCAACATTTTTTGCTCAATTGAAATAATTGTTCTGAATGTTTGTGTCCATGATATCTCAGCCATGTTCAAATTTGGGTCTCACAAAGTAAAAAACTAGGTCACTAGGTCGAATCCCAGAAATAATCTTGTGTGCGCTCTGTTGGCCACATTTTAAGCTCAAGTCAAATGATATTTGGTCAGAATGTTTGTTTACATGTAATCTCAGCTAAGTTCAAATTTTGGTCCCATGGGGTCAAAAACAAGGTCACTAGATTAAACCTAAGAAATACTTTGTGTACACTCCAGAGGCCATAGTTTTGGCTCAATTGAATTGATGTTTGGTCAGAATGTTTGTCTGCATGATATATAGGTCAAGTTAGATATTGGGTTATGTGGGGTCAAACCCTAGGTCAAATCCTAGAAATAATCCTGTGTGCACTTTAGAGGACACATTTTAGGCTCAAATGAAGTATTTGTTCAGAATGTTTTTGTCCATGATTTGGGTCTCATGAAGTCAAAAACTAGGTTACTAGGTCAAATCTTAGTAATACCTTGTGTGCACTCTAGAGGTCTTAATTTGAATTGATATTTGGTCAGAATGTTGGTCAAGTTCAGGTTTGGGTCACATGTGGTCAAAAAATAGGTCACTACCTCAAAAATCTTAAAAAATAGAAATATCTTGTTTTTACTCTGGAGACCCTATTTTTGGCTCAATTGAATTGATATTTGGCCAAAATGTTTTGGTCCATGATATCTTGGCCAAGTTAGACTTAGGTTGACCTTGGATCAAAAGTAGGTCAAAAGGCCAGATCTTAGGAATACCTTTACACCCCTATTTTTTGGTCTAATTGGTTTGACATTTGGTCAGAATATCTGTTATCAAACTCAAACATGTTCAAACTTGGGTCATTTGAGAAAAAACTAGGTCAAATCTGAGAAAAACCTTGTTTTTACTCTATAGGCCATATCTTTTACTCAAGTGACTGGATATTTTTTCAGAGGTTTGTCTTAATAAAAATCTTCGTCAAGTTTGATATTAGATCACATGGGGTCAAATACTAGGTCACAAGGTCTGATATAAAGAAATCTACTTTCCAATTACTTTCTACTTTTCTTGACAATACCTTGAAACTTTGTAATAATGTTTGTTTGTGATTTCTTGGACAAGATTTGATAATGGGTCATTTTTGGCTTAAATAAGGTCACTTGTGCTATTTTACTTCTATAGTCATCGACTCAGGTGAGTGGTTTAGGGCCAATGGCCCTCTTGTTTGTATAAGTTGACATGGAACTGTTCATTGCAAAAACCAGGTTTATGTCACCACAGACTAAATGCTTCTTCAGCCTAGCTTTTGAATTTGATATCAGTATTTATCTATTTTGTAGGTTGTGCTTGAGAAAACATTAGAAATAAAAAAAAAGAAAATATAAATCAATTATTTGTATGATGAAGAGCTGTTGCAAGGTGTTGCAAGACTAATATTTCCTTTGGAACTTTGGAACCATTATTTTGATAGTTTTAATACATTTTAATTTAGCCAATACAATATACAATGTTGATATTTATAAACAATGTAAAAAAGAGAATATTTTCAAGTGTCCTAAAAAGGTTCTGCATGATTTTCTGAAGAGAAAAGTTTTCAAGAAAAATTCCTTTTGCTTTTATAACCCTTTTTAAGATACTAAGACCCTATTCATAAGTTTTTAAAAACTAGATTGATTCCAAACAATTATAGTCAAACAATTTCCTTAATCATTTGTAAAAAGGTGACATCTGGTCAGTTGGGTAAAGATCAAAGCCAATCATTATGAAATATATCAAGTGGTTATCTCTAACAATTACGCAACCAAAGTTACTGATTAGAAGCATGTAAGTTACTTTGATTAAAATAGGATTAGGATTCTGTTAACTTTAAAAAATGACTCACCATTTAACCTTTCACTGAAATTAATTCATAGTTACTTTGATTAAAATAGGATTAGGATTCTGTTAACTTTAAAAAATGACTCACCATTTAACCTTTCACTGAAATTAATTCATAGTTACTTTGATTAAAATAGGATTAGGATTCTGTTAGCTTTAAAAAATGACTCACCATTTAACCTTTCACTGAAATTAATTCATAGTTACTTTGATTAAAATAGGATTAGGATTCTGTTAACTTTAAAAAATGACTCACCATTTAACCCTTCACTGAAATTAATTCATAGAACAAAAGAGGATACAGACAAAATTTTAACGATCATGTTGTTGTTTTCGTTTGTTTGACTAAGTCTTTTCAAGCCAAGGAACTAGAAACAATAACTCACTAACGATAAAGAATATAGTTGCCTAGTTTATTTAGAAAATTAGAAATAAGATAAGAAAACTGGATGAGAATGAAGTTGTTTTTCTTAAAATGTGTCAAAGTAAATACTAAGCATCACAATAATATCATATTCTAGAAATATTTCATTAAGCCAAATCTAATGAGAAATTATGAATTTTTGCTCAGAAATTTTACCAAATCCTTCACTAAATTACATTTTGCTTTGAGATTTTTCTCAAAATAAGCCAGCTTTAATGAGATTTTTGGCAGAAAAATGAGAGAGTCTCTCAATATCTCACCCCAAAATGATCCCTGCCAAAAGACTTGATGTTTAGGAATTCTATAAGTTCTCCCTATAAATCGCTGGCCTCGGGCCTAAGGACTTGTGTTAGTGTCAACCTCTGGATAATTTTAGAACCCCCTAAAAAACAAGGTATTGCTAACACCTAGGGGTTGTCTATGTAGGTGTTGTTGGTGTGACAAAACTTTAACCAAATCTCTGTTATAATTGATGTTGTCTTCTTGAAACTTGGCACATATGTTTACTTTCTTAAGAACAATAAATACTGTAGAGGGATCTAATTCTTTATGCATTTTTAGCTCACCTGAACATGTAGTGCTCAAGATGAGCTTTTGTGGTAAGGTGGATGTCCATCATCCGTCGTGCGCCGTCCGTTGTCATCATTTACCTTGTATGCAGTCTAGAGGCCACATTTTTTGCTCGATCAACCTGAAATTAGGTCAGAATGATTTTCATTGTGAAATCTTATACAAGCTCTAAACCGGGTCAACTGGGGTAAAAAACTAGGTCACAGGTTCAATTCTAAGTAAAACCATGTATGTACTCTAGAGGCCGAATTTTTTGCCCTATCGACCTGAATTTTGGTCAGAATGATTGTCTTCATGAAAACTTGTTAGAGTTTGAAACTGGGTCAACTGGGGTCAAAAACTAGGTCACCGGGTCAAATCTTATAAAAACCTTGTATGCACTCTAGAGGCCACATTTTTTGCCCCATCGACCTGAAATTTGGTCAGAATGGTTGTCTTGATGAAGTCTCAGACAAGTTCATAACTGGGTCAACTGGGGTAAAAAACTAGGTCATTGGGTCCAATCTTAGAAGAACCTTGTGTGCACTGTAGAGGCCACATTTTATGCCAAATTGACTTGAAGTTGGGTCAGAATGATTGTCTTGATGAAATCTTGTGCAAATTTGAAACTGGGTCAATTTGGGTCAAAACTAGGTCACTGGTTAAAATCTTAGAAAAAACGTATGCACTCTAGAGGCAACTTTTTTTCCCAATCAACCTGAAAATTGGTCAGAATGATTGTGTTGATGAAAGTTTGGACAAGTTCAAAATTGGGTCAACTGGGGAAAAAACAAGGTCATTCGGTCAAATCTTAGAAAAACCTTGTATGCACTCTAGAGGCCACATTTTTGTCTGATCAACCTGAAATTTTATCAGAATGATTGTCTTGATGAAGTCTTGGACAAGTTCCTAATTGGATCAACTTGGGTCAAAAACTAGGTCATTGGGTCAGATCTTAGAAAAACCTTGTATCCACTCTAGAGGCCTCATTTCTTGCCCATTCGGCCTGAAATTCGGTCATGATAAAATCTTGTGCAAGTTTGAAACTGGGTCAACTTGGGTCAAAAACTAGGTGACTTGGTCAATTCTTAGAAAAACCTTGTATGCACTCTAGAGGCCACCATTTTTGCCCGATCAACCTGAAATTTGGTCAAAATGATTGTCTTGAAATCTTGTTAGATTTGAAACTGGGTCAACTGGGGTCAAAGACTAGGTCACAGGGTCTAACTTTAATTAAAACTTGCATGGACTCTGGAGGCCACGTTTTTTGCCCTACCATCATTTAATTTGGTCAGAATGATTGTTGTGATAAAGTAATGTATGAATTTGAAACTGGGTCAACTTGGGTAAAAAACTAGTTCACTTGGTCAAATCTTAGAAAAACCTTGTATACATTCTAGAGGCCACATTTTTTGCCCAATCAATTGTCATCAATGAAAGTAATAAAACCTTAGAGACATTCAATTCAGGTGAGCAATTTAGGGCAAATGTGGCCCTCTTGTTTAAAAATTTATGTCCCTTTTTCTACTTGGAATATTTAACTATCAAATACCTGCACAGCAAAGCATAGCAATCACACCCAGTGCACTTTTATGATATTTGCTTAGTTATTATTTACTTTTATTAGTAAACCAATTACGACACAATCCCTCATTTTTACACCCAATTTCAAAAAGACAAAATTTTAGACTGGTCCAAAAAAGAGGTTTAAGTGGACTGTTTAACCCTTTCCTGTTCAAACACAGGATTTTACGTCTTTGTGATTTTATACTTGAGAAAACATTGGGGAAAGAGAAGAAATTGCTTGCAACCAGCAATTTCTTCTTTTCCCACAATAATTTGTACCACATAGGATGGTTTCATTTTAAATTGCATCCAATTTTCATTGTCGCCTGCAACTTCCTTAAATTTGGACCGGTCTAAAATTTTATAAAAATGGGAAAGGCTTAAGAAGACAATTCAAAGTGAATTGAATTGACAAATAAGGGCCGTTTGAGCTAGAAGACATTGTGACCAAAGAAGATATTACTTGTTTCAATCAATTTCTTCTTTTCTCACAATGTTTTCCAAGCTTGAAATGAAGAAATTGCTTGTAATATCCATAATGTTTGAATAAGGACCAATCTAATATTTTTCATCTGGTGATAAGCTAACCCATTCCCACACAATCCCCCCTTTTTACGCCGCTCAAGAAAAAGGATTTGGAAAACATTGTGGGAATTAAGAAATTGCTTGTATCAAGTATGCTCAATTTGGACCAGTCTTAATTTTTGTTGACTGATAATGGGTTAAAGTGTTGTCTGTGACACTTGTCAATTCGGACCATTCTAAGATTTTGTTGTCAGATAATTGGTAAAATGTTTCGGTAGAAGATCCATTTATATTTTATTGAGTGAAAAACAAAAGCTTAATTCTCACATGTTGGTGAGCTATTATTGAAAATATATATTTGGTTATACAAGAAATGAAAGATCTATTGAGCTAATTACACATAAAACAAAGGACTATTACATTTTTTTAAACAAAACCATGGCATGATATACATTTACATGTATTTCATAGATAATCATAATATCCTACTAGTCTGGGTTGTTTTTTCAAATTTATATGACATGGACAATTTTGAATACATCATCAGTTGTAGTTTTCCTATTAAGAGTGAAACAATGAAAGAGAGACAAAATCAATATAAAACGGCAAATTTATCATTTTGATAATTTTTTTAATCTTTCTGTGAAATAATCACGCAATAATCCATCTAGAAATCTGGATAATCCATCAAAATATATTAACCCTTGTCATACTAAACCCAGAATGTTCTTGTTTTGGCAGGAGATTTAGACAAAGATTATTCTACACATATGTGCAGCTGTATCTTAGTCTATACCATCTGTTTATTCCTTTAACTATTGGCTGTTTAAAGAACTGATTTTCAAAATAATTGCCGACCTTTTATCAGTACATCAAGTACTTTCAACCCTTTCATTTCAATGCAATGTAAAGTAAAGGTATTTATTCAACATGACCAGGGTTAAAAGATAGTGATATACATGTACCTTACATGTATTTAGAAAATGATACAGTCATAATAAATCATATTCACTGAAATAATGCACGAAAACTAAAACTGAAATATTATTTTGTATGTTGCAGCTCTTTCAACCTGAAGACTTCCAACTTGATGGAAGTTTTAATCTACAGAATATCTCTAAAGATGATAGCTTTCTCAACCAAGTGGTCAAGGTCCGCCTCCCACAGGAAACTATTGACCCATTCATGTTTCTTCGGAATTACACAAGCACTGGACCATCAACGCTTCAGGAATCTGACCTTGATCTGTTGGATCAAAATATACCTGATTTGGATGCAGGTGTTGAAAAAGATGGATCATATGTTGGTGATCAAAAATCTAGTTATGGAACAAATGTGGAAGAAGACCAGATTCAGAAAATTATTAATAAGAATATTGACTTTCTGAAGCGTGAAGAAATACATGAGTTGCATTCAGGAAGATCCAAAGGACCATTCACAGAATCACCACCTGAATCAAGGCTTTTGTCTCCTATTGAGAAACACTTGAACTTTCTCACTAATGGTACAAAGTCAGGTTTACAATCACCTTTTGATAAAACGGAGAGTTTTCTTCCAGATGCTACTGTTCCATACCAAGGAAATTCCATAGAATACCCTTCAGTACAACCAGTTCCATTCTCTTGTAGATTATCAACAGATCTTCTTGGAGACCTTTCAGCATCTCAAGATGGTAACCAGTCTTTCCAACATTTAGAATTGCAGAAAAAGGATCCATTTTTAGGACAAAACCCTGGGCTAGCTCAAATAAATTCCAAAGATCCTTTCCTAATCAATGCCTCTGTTCGTTCTGAAAAAGTATCCTTGACTGGACCAAAGTATGTTCCACCAAGTACAAGAAATGTATTTGACATGCAAACAAGTCCAACCTTCCAGCTACAAGATGGGAATTATTTTAATTTTCCTAGTACATTAGATGAACCTACACAACTAGACTACTTAGATCTAGCTACAATTGATTTCTTAACAAATCCAAGTTTTACCTATGGCCATGATAAAAATGAGGTTAATAACTCAGACACCTCTAACAAACAAGAACAACCATCAACTAGTAGAACTATTGAAAGCTTTGAAAAGACTACAATATTTCCAACTGAAACTAGAGATGATTCTGCTGTTGACAGGAAAATGAAAAGATTAAAAATCAAGAAGGTGAAAAACAGACCCCAAAAGAAGACAAAATCTTCTTCTCACAATGAAGCAAATTCAAGTTTCAGGTTAAGTGAAGGATCTCCCCGCTCAAGAAGACATTCTTCCAGAGAGACAGAAAAGGCAGTAATGAAAATAACACAATCAAAGAAACTGATTGGTCAATCAAATGAGGCACCAGAAAATTCAGCATATAGTCTAAAAGTCAGTTCTCGCAAAAGGAAACTAAGTCTGCCATCAACTTTAGAAGTTGGTCCTTTGGAAGGTCAGGCAAAGTTGAAAAGTGAGAGAAAATATAGCAGCAAAAGTAGATCTCATCAGGCTGGCGAAATTTTCAATATCAAAGATACACTCACAGGTTTTACAGAGGAAGAAAAAGATAGCTTTAAGGCAGTTCTTGGAAGAAATACTTGTGTTCTAGTGAAGAAACAGAAATTAATGCCAAACTTTAGACCACCAATTATTAAACAAGTTAACGACATGATGGATACATTCTATAACAAACCCTCTGAAAATGACATTGAAATTATTGTAGATGATGATCCCTCACTTGATAATTCGAACACGACCCATCACTCAAAAAGGTTACATCTAGGAAGTGGAAAGAGTATTGACCCTACTCAAAAAGTGCAGGTCGCACAGTCTGAGAAGGATCAAAACTTTTTGCCCTTGGAAGATTTTTTGAATGTAGAAGTTGTAGATGATGAAAATTTCTTGATTAAAGACAAACCATGTAATGATACAAACGTTGAGCTTGTGTCCAATCGTGCTTCATTGAGTTACAAATCTGCTGGATTGGATAAAGAGAATAGCTCTCCAAGTAATTATTCTCTTAGAAAACATTTTATGTTTACTTGTAGTGAATGTGAATTTACTTGTGCAAGTGTAAGTGCCTTGGCAGATCATGTCAAGGTTCATAATTCTGTTGAAGATACAAGAAATGGAACTCATCTAGAAACAAAAGACAGCACTCTGGAGGAAGAGTTTGTAGAAGTTGTTAATGTCGAAGACTGTCTCGAAGTCCATGACAAGGATGAGAAAAATCTCATTGTACATAAAAATTTTGAGAAAAGTAAAGAAGCAGATACTAAATTTACAGTTGAAGAGAATTTATCTGAAAACATTGAATCAGTCCCTACTGTTGATTGTAATCAAGAAATACCACAATTAAATCCTGTATCGGACAGTGAAGTTTTCTATGCTACACCTCTTACATTTGATGAACAGTGTACCACAGTTCCAGATCTGAATATGAATTTGGAAAATCAATTGAACCTCATTCAGCCCAATGACAGTCAACTTTTTGTGACAGAATTATCAAATGCTGAAGTTGATAACAGAAGAGAACCTGCTGCTGCGTATGATATATGTGCAGATAAACCAGACAGAATTTTTGTGACTCAGAATCCACCAAATCAGACAAGTGAGATTAACAAAGAGAGCCATTATAACATTCTAAAGTGTTTAGATGTTTCTGATTCATCAAATAATATCCAAAGACTGAGTGAAAAAACAAGAATAGAAAAATTTAATGGAACTGGGACACAGGAATGTTATACACATGAGAATGAAAGAAAAGCTCTTAATACTGAAATTCCAAGCAGTGAGTGTAAAACTGGTATAACAAAATCCATAAGCCTTGATACACGTATGAATCCAACTAATTGTGTCATTAAATCCATTTCAGTACTGAAAATAAAAGATAAAGATAATGTTTCCGAAAGCTTTTCAAAGAACAGTTACAAACTTGTTAATCTCAAAGTAGTTTCTCAATGTCGAGAAAAGACTATGAAAAGAGCAAAGAAAGTGAAACCAGAAATGTTTGACAAAGACACATTAACAGACCCAGAAATATGTAAACCAGAAGAACTTGAAGGGTTGAATAATGTTAACACTGATGATTCCGAACAAGAAATTGATGTAGAAACATTTGAAGATCAAGATAAAGAGAGGAAAGATAAAGAAAGGGAAACTGCTTCTTCTGAAATCAAACATTCAAGTGACTTAAGTGATCTTCACCTGGTTGAGCATGCATATTCCCAGGCCACTTTCAGTAATAAGAATCCAAGACCAACTACTTGTAATACACCTTTGAAAACAGAATCCCCTCAAAAAGAGATGAAGGGAAATCTGAAAGCTTTTGTACTAAGGAAAAGACCTGGTGAGATTTTAAATTACAATATTTAGACTAGTCCAAATTGAAAGAAATTACTAACATCATTTCAAATTACATTTGAAATAGAAAAGTTAATGCTGCACAGGGTAATAGTAAGACAAAAAGGAATCAATAAGCCTTTTCCCACTAATTTTCCATTAATTTCAACAGCAGAATTGTGTGATAATTGGTTAATTCATTGTGAGATGACAAATTAAAGACTTGTCTAAATACCCAAAGGCGTATATGCATACAACCAGATTGAAGTTAATCAAAAAGAGAATAGAAGTATTGTACAGGGTAAAAGGAAATAGTACAGGCAATAGGTTCTTTTTCCTTCACCCTTTCCTGTTCAATTCCTAGTTTTTACATCCGTGTGATTTTATAATTGAGAAAGCATTGCAGAAAAAGAAGAAATTGCTTGTAATAAGCAATTTCTTCTTTTTTCTACAATATTTTCTACCCTACTGAATATTTATTTTTCAAATTAAATCCAATATAAGCTTTAAATTTGGGCAGGTCTAAAATTTTGAAAAAATGGATCTTACATCTTGTTGATGAAAAGAAAGGATTTTAGGAGAAGAGATTCAACTGATGGATCATAGCTGTCATTCAAAGAATCTATGGATCAATCAAATCATTCATTTAGACTGGAAGTGAAGCTTTCAGACATTTATTTGAAGCATTTTTATTGGTTCAGTGTTTAAACATCATAACTACAGGTTATTCAAGCAACCAGTTTATGCTTTTGTTACATGCTACTGACCATAAATTTGATCAAATTAAACCATTTATTATATACCTTGCTGTCAAATCTTGGGATTTCTCAGTGTAATAAATTTTGATAACGTCACTGGAATGACGTTAACACTTTTCAGTTTCACTCTCAGCCGTAATTTAGGAACTACTTTTTTTCTGACCCAGTGACATTATAAAGAGTTTATCAAAAAGATTGGTTGCTATATTTTCATAAAAAATAAGATAATAAGTTATATAATAAATAGAATAATAAAAAAAATGAAAAAAATCACTCAGATGCGTTGTTAGGCGTTAAAAAACTTGTGCTGCAAATTGGTGTTGCAATTAACAGGATTCCACTGTACTACTGAAAACTTGTATCTCTGAATACATATGTTCACTATCGAAAAAGTAATCTGTACTGACAAGGGGCATAAAGCTTGATGTGTTTTTTGAACAAATTATGCCCCCTTTTGACCCACTATTAAGCACTTGAACTGCCAAGGGTTGGGATCCACATGTCACCTTGTTGTTTTCTTATACCATTCCCACACAATGATGATTTGGACACCCCTCAAGAAAATTTGGAAAACATTGTGTAAAATGAACAAATTGCTTGTAATAATTGTCGTCTGCAACTCCTTTCAAATTGGACCAGTCTAAAATTTTGCCGTCTTGTAATTGGTTATTGTATTACAGTAGATTCTGGACGACCTCAACTTTATATGTGTGACCAGTGCTCATTTGGCTGTGAGAAGAAACCCTCTTTGAAGACACATAAGGAAAAATGTCATGGTAAGAAAACATTATTATACATCATTCTTATCATGCTCCCCTGTAGCCGCCGTCATAGCGCAGTTGATAGGGCGTCGGACTGTCAATCTAGAGGTCCTGGGTTCAATCCCCGACGGCGGCATTCATCCTATCCGACTAATTGTCTCCCACCAATGGGTCAATAATAGTAGACGTATATAGGATAGCAGCTGGAGGCTAGGAAAGGATGTGATGGAGGTACTGGTGTGAGAAATACCAGGAATCCATTGTTAGGTGCTCCAGCCGCCGCAATATAACTGAAAGATTGTTGAAAGCGGCGTAAAACCCCATTCAAACTAAAAGAAATATCTTGCTCCTGCCATGAAATGACATTTTCTGATATCTAGTTTTACTGAACACATTCACCTGAAACTCTGTATATATGTTCCCTATCAAAATAGCAAGCCATCAAGAGAATGCACTTTCAACGAATTATTCACCTTTTTCGACTTGGAAGTTTTACCCTCTATCAGTCACTTGAACAGCCCAGCCTTGACATTTACATTCGGTACCCTTATTTACATTTAAGAATAGAATAATTGTTGTATCTGCCTAAAACTCATAAATCTTCAATTTCTTGTACAACAAAAGCTATGTTTCACTCATCGCCCTGCCACTCATTGAAAGATAAATTGATTTTGCACTGAAAAAAAAATATGCTCTATGTTAAAAGGTTTCAAACAATTTTTGTCCAGCCCACTTGCGGTGAGTGAGACATAGTTGTCACTATGACAAGTCAGTGTACGTGCGTTAGTGTGAGTCTGTATGTTAGTCTGTCCGTCTGTCCAAATTACTCCTATATATATGGATGGATTTCAAAATAACTTGGCACAATTATTCTCCATCATGAGTAGATGTGCCATTTGAAAGAATTTTTGGGATAAAGTGTATCTCTATCTGTGTGCTTTGTGTGTTAGAGAGTGTGTCGAAAAGCTTATTGTTGTATCGGTGTCTATTCATTAGTCTGTCCTGTCCAAAACCTACTCTATGAAGTTAACCCTTGTCATGGTGAATAAAATCTTGCTTAGAATTGCAGTAAAATCAAAATACTGAAATCACTGCAAGCACTAGTTGCAGGTCAATATTTCATTTGAAAAATGATTTTATAATCAATTCTGGCTTGAAAGAGACAAGCAGGTGGTCTAGACTAAGATTGGCCTGCACTTATATGCAGGCTGATCTTTATCTATACCTCTTGCCCAAGCAGGAGTATTCTAGGTTCAGCATGTAAAGTGTTAACATTTTCCTTTTACTTCAAAACCACTAGGTTCACTGTTAAGATGTGATATGCGGGTACTCATGTACAAATCATTCTGATTTAGATTCTCCACCATGTTGGCGACTTCTTTGAATTCAGACCATTCTAAAATTTTGACTTTTCATATTTTTGGGATTCATTTTAGCCCCAACTGTTTACAGTTTCTTTTGGTGAAATCATTTTCATCAGGTAAGCAAATTACTACCACCACAGACTTATTGTCCTTTTTCTCTTTACAGGTGACTATGTTTATTGCCCAGTTACTGACTGTGAGTTTAAGACCCTGTACAAAAGAAATATGGCCCTCCACAAAATGAAACATGATGGTGTGAAGAGATATCTCTGTGACAAATGTCCATACTCAACACCAGATGTAAGATATTTTGTTCTATTACCTAGTGAAAAAAGTAGACGGGTCCAAATTGGAAAAGAATTGAAAGAGAAGTGCAATTCTGGAAGAAAAATCAGAATAAACAGATTGCTTTTCCCCACACTCCACTTGCCACGTCCACTGTGCTCCAAGGGGAAGTTCCACTTTGCTATTAAATACATGTAGTATTTCTTTGAAATATTATGGCCAATTTCATGTAATAAAAAAGTGTCTTGGTTGTTTGAGGGCATAAACACTGTAACTACTACTTTAATAAGCTGTATGACCAACAAGAGTTCCTTACGTTAATGTCAGCTTTGTATCTAAATGAATGATTTGATTGGTTGGATGGTTCTTTGACATTCATAATCAGTCAATCGCTTGTAACAAGCTATTGCCGCAATTGTTTCCATGGTTCATTTTCTGCAAAATGCGGGGTTAATTGTTTATGGATTAATCCTTTTTCTGGTAACATTAACAACAAAAAATTAGACATTTGATAGTGAGTTTAAAGCTATTTACTGCCCTCATTTAAACAGATTTGGAAAACATTTATGAAAATGGAGGTCAGATAGTTGTAAACCTAAGTTGGATTAGAAGCAGGAGGCTTGGAAAGAATGTAGTTGTAGAATTGGTGTTTGAAATTCCAGGAAACCATGGTTGGGTGCTCCAGCCCCAAAATATGACTGAAATACTGTTAAAAGAGATGTTAAAGCCCATCCATAAAACAGATTTATGTATTAGAATACCAAATTGTGCGGTAAAGGTTCGGAATAATCTCAGGACCAGAACATGAAATAATTCATTACAAGACAATATAAATTTAGACTGCTCAAAACTCAAATAATTTATAGATGACCATTTTTAGTTGATGAAATATTAAGAATCTTTGTCTTTTGGGGTAGAAAACATTGTGGATAATGAAGAAATTGCTTGTAAAACTCTTGATGGTTGGGGGTGGTCAAAATTGGGCTTTTGTGGGAATGGGTTCAAAGGAATAAGGGTACAGTAATTAAGGGATTTGTATTTTCTATTTCCAGGCCACCTGTTTAAGTAGCCACCAAAAACACAATCATTCTGATGCTGTGAGATACAAATGTACGGACTGTGATTTTGCTGCCATCCTTCGATTAGAAATATTGCGGCATTACAGAAACATTCATCTACAACAGAAAATTTACGCGTGTAATCAGTGTGATTATCGGACAGGGTATACGTATCTTTTGAAATCTCATTTAATGGCGCATGCCGGTATAAGACCTTATCGATGTAGTTTGTGTGATTATCAAGTATGTAGCGCTAATAAAGTAAACTTGCATATAAAAAATGTTCATTATGGACAAAAAGATGCAAAATGTATTAAACTTGATTTGACGTTTGAGATTGATGCGAAGCAGTTTAAATGTGCTGAACCGACAAATGAAAAAGATATTAAAGTTATTGAAATGACTGACGAGGAAGTGAAAGTGTATGTAGAGAAAAAGCGAAAAGAAGCTGAAATAAAGAAAGCTGAAAAAGAAAGAAAAGAAAAATTGAAATTACAGAAATTACAAGAAAAAAGTAAAAATGAATTACGAAAGGCAAATAGTAAAAAAAGCTCCCAGTCTAAAGATATGAAAATGGTTAGTCTATTGGAAGATATAATGGACATGAAGAAAATACAAAGTGAAGCTTCTGTGTGACCCAGAGTTTTTTCATATGTGACTTGTCATGGAAAAGGGCCATCAGGATTCTTTAACACATTATATATCAATTACCACTCAACAAAATATTTGTTTGGTCCAAACTGAAAGAGTTTATAGATGACATAACAAATGAAATATTAGCTAAAAATTAAGTGGCATACAGTTTAGAAAACATTGTGAGAAAAGGAAAATTGCTTGTGACAAGCTGTTATTACAACCTTTTCCTTCATACAGGTATTGGGCTGTAATTGGTTAGAAAACAATATTGGAACTAGTTCTAGACAGAGACAGCTGACCAAAATTTCATCAAAGAATGCATAGCAAGGCCTATTAATTCTGTTACACTTAGACTGCTAACAAAAATGAAAATTCTGACTGTGGTCAGTGTCAGTTTTATGCAGGCTGACCTCAGAAGTTTTGGCACTTTTGAAATGGTAGTCTTGTTGACTGGTCTAATAAATTTCTTTCCAAACTCGCAATACCAAAATATTACACTGGGCCTAATTGAAAAAGTTAGAAGAAAACTATACAAAGTACATGTATTAGTTATTATTCCGATACACAATAAGCTGTGATATTTATTTTTGTTGGTGAAAAGTCAATAATGGCATAGAAAAGATAGATTTTACACATTTTCAAGTTCTGACTTGAGTCATATAACTGAAAGAATGCCGATGTCCTTTCAAGAATTGATTTACCAATCAAATTATCCAATAACATCAAAAAATATGTTGGCCTGAGAAACTTATTCAATGATCATGTACATACGTTGATTGCCAATTTGGATTAAAAAATTTATTGACCAATCAAATCATCAAATTAGATCGAAAGTACAATATTGATCTGAGAAACCAATTCAATGAGCATTTACTTTCATTGATTGCCAATTTTAATTCAAAATTGTATTGACCAATCAAATCATCCAATTAGACCATAAGCAAAAGTTCTTATTCATATGCTGCCAAAAGTGGACATATTGGTATTAACTGATCTGTCTGTCCATCTGCCCTGACATACGGCTGTTCCTACGTTCGAATGTTATCCCACATCTTGTTAACATATCTTCTCCTACATTTGTGGAAGAATCTGAATGAAATTTTCTCAGGATATACCTTGTCACCTGACCCTACACATATTGTGGGGGTTTGCCATGTTAGGTTGCTTCACAGAAAAAGGGGGTCAATGCAAAATTACTTGTTAATGCACCACTTCCTCCATTTTGGGACAGTTTTGCATCAAACTTTTACAGAATGGCCACTTGAACTGCTCCATGTTATCAGGTTTTTACCTTTCTAGGCTACATCACAGAAAAGGGGAGCTTAGTGTGGTTGCATATATTGTGACTATGGCACTCTTGTTGTTTTAACATATTCCAACACAGTGATGCTTTTAGACCCCTTCAAGAATACAATTGGGAAAACATTGTGTAAAATGAAGAAATTGCTTGTAATAAGCAATGTTTTCATTCTGTGCAATAATTTCTACCCAAAAAGTTAAAAAATCTAAAAGTTCATAAGCTTTAAATTGCCATCTGCAACTCCTTTCAATTTGGACCAGTCTAAAATTTTGCCATTTTGGAATGGGTTAACTAGCCATATATTCAATCAAAATTTAGTCATTTCCTTGATATCTCAGTCAAACCTCTTTGTCTTGGGTCATTAGATGTGTTTAGGTAAAAGAAAAAAGGATATTGCTAGTTCGTGGTCAAAGGTTTTTGTAAGGGTCACCATAGAATTTTATGTGATGATAAGTATTAAGATGTGCTACCTCTCTTAAACCCATTCCCAGGAAACAAATTCAAGACCTGTCCTACTTGAAAGAAGAGCAAATAATAATTTTACTTTGGTGAACTTTAAAATTTGTTAGTTTTTAGGCTAAAAACATTGTGAACAACAAAGAAATTACTTGTAACAAGCATTTTCTTTGTTTTTTAAATGTTTTTTTTCCTATGCAGTTTTTCTTTAGGTGCATATAATAATATTTAAATTGTATGGGAATGGGTAAATTTTAACCCATTCCCACTCAATGACGCTTTTAAATGCCCTGCAAGAAAAATGCTTGTCACATGCAATTTCTTCATTTCCAAAATGTTTTCTACCCAAAAAATTGAAAAAAATCTAAAATTTCTTACACTTTTAATTGTTGTCTGCAACTTCTTTCAATTTTGACCAGTCTAAAATTTTGCCATGTGGGTATGGATTAATTAAAAAGTATTATTTGAGTCTGTGCATGATAATTCCAACAAATAAACATGTGTGAAAGGTTAAGACTTGGTTCATCCATGCAGCCTATTAACCCATTACCAGATGGCAAAATTTTAGACTGGTCTAAATACAAAGAAGTTGCAGAAGACAAGTTTAAGTTAATGAAATCTTGAATTTTTTTGTCTTTTTGGATTGAAAACATTGTTGTTAATGAATAAAATTGCTTGTAACAAGCAATTTCTTCATTTTCCACAATGTTTTCCAAAGTTTTATATTGAGAGCCCGTTTAAAAGCACCACTGAGTTGGAATGGGTTAAGAGTTCATTGCTTTCTCTGAGTTGACTCAAAGCTTAGTTAAACATATAAGCAATACCACTTTTAGCTGACTTAAGCTCAAACAGCTCAAGGTGAGCTATTGTATTCAATCAAATTCTATCTGTCTGTCAACAATTCTTTGAAATTCTTCTCCTAAAACATGCTGAAACTTGGCAGGAAATTTCCTTTGGCGAATCTCCAACAAACTTGTTTAAAAAAATGTATGTCTAAAACTTTGAGTGCCATGGCAAAAGAAAGGCAGAAAAGTAAGAAAATCATTAGAAATCTTCGTGTTAGAAACCATAAGGACTAGAGGCTCCATATTTTGCATTTGATCTTGTCTGGTGACCCTTTATACAAGTTGTTAAAATAATGCAACTTGGGTCTCATTTGGGCTTTATCCATTTGCACAGTAACCAAGAAGGTCACTAGAGGAAAAAAATGACTAACCATAAGTGCTAGAGATTCTGTGTTTTTATGCCCCACATTGATAAGATTGGGGGCTTGTCATTTGAATGATGTCCATCTGTCTATCTATCTGCAAGCAGTCTTAACAATAAATTGTAACACTTTGCTGTAAGTCAAACAATATTCAAGATAGGTTGATCATTATTATTTAGAAAATAGGTTCCTTACGTTAATAGGCATGCGATTGACAGTTAGTTTTAAGGTCAAGGTTATCCATCTAGGTCAAGGTAACTTAAGGTCAACTTAATGCAAAAACTTAACATTTTGTTAGCTTTTCAAACACAAGTTAAGATACATGGCTCATATCTTGGACATAGGTTCCTTGCATTGATCGGCATCATAAAAACAAAGAAAATATTCATTTGGCAAACCAAAAGGTCATAAGTTTTCAATTTTTGCATGCGTCACTGTCTGGTGACACTATACAAAAAATGCTAACAAAGTGCACCTTGGACCTAAATTTTGCTCTGCCTGGGCTTTCTTTAACAAATTCCCAGGCAACAATATTTAAGACTTCCTCACGTTCAAAGAAGTTGTAAGCAACAATTTTAAGTTGATAAAATCCTATTTTTTCTATCTTTTGAGGTTGAAATAATTGTGGTTAATGAAGAAATTACTTGTGAAAAGCAAAACTTTTGTTGTCCACAATTTTTTGTACAGCTTATTTTCTTTGGGGCTTCAAAAAGCATTTTTGTGTGGAAATGGGTAAAAATCTTTTGACAAACCATGAAGATCAACATGACCGTGTTCATAAGATGTTAAAACATTGCCTCTTGGTTTCATTTTTGCTTCACAAGGATGCAACATTATACAGAGAAACAAAGGATGAAGCCTATCAAATCTTTGAATAATTTTTATGCTTAGCTTCAGTACACTTTATTTTGAAAAAGAAAGGCTTTTGTTAGACTCAGGTGAGCAATTTAGATCCATCATGGTCTTCCTTTTTTTATATTGATATGCAGCTGTTGTATTGGATCGAAGCTTGAGGCGAAGATTGGTGAGATATCAAATGATCCGATTCAATGAGGATCCAATACAAGCTTGGATCAAAAGTACAACATTTCCATACACTTTGTTCAAGTTTCAAATTAAAGACAGAATTCTTAATGTTAGTTGCCTTGAATTTAATGTTTTCTAAATCTAGTCTTTGTTCCAAATTAAGCTAATAATCAATACAATGTTATTATACCCCCCACACACACACACACATCTATGAAAATGGGGGGTGTATTGGTTTAACCATGTCTGTCTGTCCGTCAGTAGACATTTTGGTTTCCATGCTTTAACTCTAGAACCATTTGACCCACAACCATGAAACTTCTTACAATTGTTGCCAATGATCAAGCAATTTCTTCATTGTGCACCATGTTTTATACCAAGAAATGTGAAAAAAAAAAATAATTGTCATCTGCAACTCCTTATAATTGCGATCACCCTGAAATTCTGTCAACTGGTAATTGCTCGAACTGGTAAAGATTATCCTTAATTGATATTTTTTATATTGGATTATATGAGATGAAGCCATTATTGTTTGTTTTCTTTCAGGTATGAAAACACTGTGATTACTCATTAGGTTTTGAGTTTCATTTCTCTATGAAAATAAAAATGATATTTTCTTCATACCGTATTAGAGGAATCGTCACTGTCAGTCAAGGAAAAAATGATTGAATAATCAAAACATTTATTAAGACAGGAAGTAAATGTTGCGGTCTAAACGTTGAACTAACAACTTATTCAAGCTGCAGTTGCAATGTTTAGGTTGCTAACTAAGTTTACGTTTTTTAGCTCGGCTGTTTTTGGAGAAAACCTGGGGTATTGCTATAGCCTTCGTGTCGTCGTCGTTGTCGTAGTCGTAGTCGTAGTAGTGCAAATACTTTGACATTTTTTGATATCTCTGGTTCTACTAAAAGCATTCATTTGAAACTTGGCACACTTGTTCGCTATGAAAAGAGCAACCTATACTATCAAGGGGGATAACTCTAGATGCGTTTTGTCGACTATCCAGCACCCAACAGTCGAGCGTAGGCACCTGTAGGCGGTGCTCTTGTTTGATTTATGTTCCTGACCTTATTTATGCAAATGTCTCAGTTCACTTCCCTGTAAGTCAAGGTCAGTAGACAAGGCCATCGATTTGTCAGTAGTTGGAAATGTCATGCACAGGGTCATTTTTGTTCTTTGATTTTGTATTTTATATAATATGATTTTGTTGAAGTGTACCATAGTTTTGTCTTTACTTATTCTCTGGACGAATTGCGCACTTACTACGGCACCAAATTGTCCGTGATAATTTTGTTGTGCTCACATCAAGCGGGCTCAAGTTGGTTTCTTGTGAACATAATGTCATTTGAGTCACAATGGTTTCTTAAGACGCAAGATAAAGAGTAAAGCATAGAAACAATATTCCCATCAATTCAGCTCAGGTGGCTGGCACAGATTGTATTGCTTAATGTTTTAACCCATAACCAGGCAATAAATTTTAGACTGGTCAGAATTGAAAGCAATTTCCGACGACAATTCTCAGTCTTTTGAGGTTGAAAACACTGGATAATGAAGAAATTTCTTGTAACAAGCAATTTCTTCATTGTCCTCAATGTTTTCTACAGCTTTTTAGCTCACCTGAGCACGAAGTGCTCATGGTGAGGTATTGTGATCGTCCTGTGCCCGGTATGCGTCGTCCCTCATGTGTCAACAATCTTAAAATGACATCTCCTCCCAAACCGCTCGGCGGATTTCAACCAAATTTGGCAGGAATGATCCTTGGGTGGTGCCCTTTAAAGATTGCTAGAAGAATTGAAATCCGTTAAAATCCGGTTGCAATGGCAACAAAACTGAAATTTCAATGAAAACTTTAAAAATTATCTCCTCCTGACCCAGAAGGCGTAGAGCCTTGATATTTGGAATGAAGCATCAGTGCAATGACCTCTTTCAGAATTGCTAAAATCATCACCCTCGGGTACCAAGGGCGGAGCCCCAGGGGGGTGGGGCTTATATAGAAATAAAGAAGGACTTTTAAAATGACATCTTCTACCAAACTGCTTGGCGGATTTCAACCAAATTTGTCAGGAATGTTCCTTGGGTGCTGCCCTTTAAAATTGCTAAAAGAATTGAAACTGTTAAAAACTCTTGTTGCCATGGCAAAAAAACTGAAATTTTAATGAAAACTTAAAAAATTATCGCCTCCTGATCTAGAAGGCCATAGCCTTGATATTCGGCATGAAGCATCAGAACATTGACCTCTTTCAGAATTGCTCAAATCACCAACCTCAGGCCCCCAGGGGCGGAGCCCCAGGGGTTGGGGCTTATATAGAAATAAAGAAGGATTTTTAAAGGGAGATATCGATGTTTCTGAAACTTAGACAAAAATAAATACCAAGTGCCAAAAGATACACTCAAACGAACATTTAATACTTTAAGTTGAGTCAGGTATTGTCTTGGTGGTAATCTAATAGGTCTAAAGTGGCTTTTTGTGGTCATATCGGAAAGGTTCAGCGGAACTCCAGGTTATTTTTAGATATCACGGAATTTGGCTGTCGACATCGAATGACCTCATTTGCATATGACCCAAAGTCAACTGAAGGTAACAAATTTACTAGCGACACAGCCATCGTCCTAATTCATGTCACATGAAAGGGTTAGCGCAAAACTACGGTAAGTGTTTATATTCGTAATAACGCTTACGACAGTTTTGGATCTATCTTTACAGAATTAAAGACCGGCTAGCGAACATAACTCCTGATGACGTAACGATGACGTTTGTGTGATGTAATTTAAACTAAATTCAAGGTTACAACGGTTATTCGCACCACGTGAGTGATCATATATTCTTCGCAACGGTCTCGGATTAATCTAAAGATAGATTAATAGCCTGAGTCGGCTATTAAGGAAATACCCTGTTTATTTCTGATAAGCGACCTCAGATTTCAGCAAAACTACTTTTCGGCATATTGTATTCAAATAGTATAAGAGGAAATAAAAATGATTAAAATCTGTGACATGAAAAAAACATCGATACCTACCTTTAAAACGATATCTCCTTCCAAACCACTGGGTTGATTTCAACCAAAGAATTTTATCAGTTGAAAACTCAGGTTGCTATGACAACAGAAGTAAAATTGAAAAAAAGAATTGAAAAAAAAATCACCTCCTGACCTAGAAGTTAAAGAATCTTGAATTTTGCATGAAGCATCAGTACATTGATTTTAGTTAAATGTTAAAGGAGGTTTTCTCCCAACCCAGTTTGTATTAGGCCTTGAAGTAAAACAGGTGAGCGCCAGTACCACTGGCCCTCTTGTTTTCTTTTAGGCGCCAAAAAGCGTAACTGTGTGGGAATGGATTTAATCGATTCCGTTCGAACCACATTCAAAGGCAATCCCACTTGTCTGCATTTTCATATTGACTTAAGTTTCAGTATAATTAGAAGAGTCATTAATAATAATCAACCCAAAGATTAGTTGATCAAATCTCTTTTTCAAATGTTGTGAAATACATAAATTGACACTTTCCTGTTTTTCAAAATTTTAGACCAGTCCAAATTCAAAGGTCTCTAGACGACAATTTAAAGTGGAATTAGTTTGAAAAATAACCACCCAGTAAGGTAGGAAATAAAGAAGAAATTGCTTATTACAAGCAATTTCTTCTTTTTCTACAATGTTTTCTTAATTATGAAATCACACGGACGTAAACTTGAAGCAGGGATTGAACAGGATAGGATAAAATGAAAATAAGCTTTTGAGGAAACTAAATGAAATATCATCGCTGAATACCGGGTAATGTAACGTGCAAGCAATCGCCTATTGTCCTAATGATAAACGGCAGGTAATCAACCCGACGATCATACTTGGTAATCACTTCTTTCAGCCTACTCCGCATTTTTATGCCCCCGCATCGAATGATCAGGGCATATTGTTTTACCATTGTCCATCTGTCGGTCTGACTGTCTGTCTGCAAAACTTAACCAAAAAACTTAACATTGCCAACTACTACCAGCCTGTTCAAGATATAATGCTCATATTTGGCATGATGATACATCTCCATAATACGCATCTCCTCTTTTGGTAAAGCACTAGACTTCTTACCTCGAGATCGTGAGTTCGAGCTCCGAGCTGACCAAACTAAGAATCTTGTTGCCTTTCGGATGAGACGCTAAACAGAAAAGTCCTGTGGCGGTGCTGTACACTGTGCACGTTTAAAAACAGACGGAACCCTCAGTACTTTCGTCATGAATCTTAACACATATGGTCATATGCTACGATAGCATGAAGAAAACACTATAAGATAACGGATAGTTTTGTTGTTGTTGTTATTCGTGCCTGTATTCAAATAAGAAAAAGAGAAGAAGCGAGACTAGTCTGATGTGGAAATCGATACAGCTTACAGTTCAGAATAGCTGCGATCGTCTTTGACGTAAGCAATATACAGTTCGTTGCGCTAAACGCAGTACACAAATTACAAACGATAGGACAAACAACACAAATGTTTATACATTAACGCGATCTTGAAAACGACTTTAGCTTGAACCTGATCAATAGAAGCTTGCTAATTGCATTTTCAATTCGATTTCAAATGGAAATTCTATATCTGCCATAGCAGGACAGGCTTTGTTTGTCTTGCCATTTTGGTAGTGAGACGCGCATGTGCAAAAAAATCTAATCTTAGTAACAAATCCCTTAAACGATTGCTGCTATTGAAATAACATATTATATACAGTCATTGTTGGAATAGTATTCAGTTTGAAGTTCCAATGCGTGTTTGCAAGATCCTGGGACTTTGACTAGGTTATTACCTCAGGAACTTAACGCCAGGTTAGTATCGTTCAACTACCGAAACTATTTCATAAATAATTGCCCCTTTAATAGCATCTCGAACCAAACCTATTTCAGACATGTAAGTTCCGCAAAAGTTTCCTTGATATGTAGAACTTCTTCAGTAACACGAGAAGGTATGAGCGAAAATGTCCGGCTAATTAGCGAATACGCTACAACTAATTGAGTTAGCGTAGACTTAAAAAAGTAACTGTATTTTTATCTATGAATGTATGAAGAGTGACGATCTCAGATGAAAAATATTCACTAACATATTCATATTTCAAGTGGCGAATAAACTATATTACAAATCATCTTACAAATCTTGCTACTTCATTTCCATCTTTTGGGTGTTGAAAAATCAGTGAGCTTGGTCTTTCCTGTTTGTCTTTGTTAATATATGTCAAATACAGTTAATTGACTAACTTCGGATTATTGTTAAGATCAGAAATAAAACGGCAACACCCTACCCCCATCCCCCACCCCCACCCCCAAAAAATCATGTGTTGACCCTAACAACCTTACAGAATGGCTGCCGACTGGAATGGTCTTTCCTCATGCACATCATGATCTTTTTCTAGAGCCATTTATTATTACTACCCATCTTGTCGTACCAAGGGCGGCGAACGTTCTACGTATCCAACGAATTAGAGAAAAAATGATATCGATATCCCTTCACTCTTGAGGATGATTACTACCTGGTAGAATGCCTATCTCTTAGGGGTGGTTAGATGACTCCAAGTTGAAAAGTAAATGGTTTAACCCATTCCTACATAATAACGCTTTTTGACTTCCCTTAAGAAAAACAATTAGGAAAGCATTGTGTAAAATGAAGAAATTACTTGCAACAAGTAAATATTCATTTTTCACAGTGTTTTCTACCCTGACACGCCACTAATGTGTACATGATTTTGTCACCGATGGCAGACTGCTGAATGACTGTACTGTACATATTCATCGTTGATGAAAAATAAGCGATGTTCAAAAGAAAGAAATAAAAAAATAATAAAAAAAAAGCGACACGATAACTCTCTAGATTATTTAACTGCTTGGCAGAGGGGGGGGGGTCATATTTCTAAAGAAATTCATAAAAAACACAACTCGTATATGGAAATTCAAAACATAACGATGGTTCAGCGCGAAACAGTTGTAACTGCTTATAAGTCTATAGGCAGTTACAACTATTTTGCGCTAAACCTATGACAGTAACGGTCAGAATATATCGCTGTAGATATTTATCATATACCTATAAATATTCCTGGTAAAATATATACATTCCACACAGACAAAATCGGACACGACATGAAAAAAATCTGTATCTGACAGGTTGTTTGTATTTCCGTATATTTATCGTCGCTACCGTAGCACATGCCCATATAATTTAATTGTTAGTTTCGTCTATCAAAAACGGGCGATCTGATTGGTCGAAAAATTTAATTCATACCTCCATGAACAAAATTTTGAGTACGCAGCCATTTTGAATGCTTCCGCAAAAAATAGTTCACTACCAAAAGGTATCAAAATTTGTTAAGTTGTTGCGTTTTTCGCTCGATGCTATTAAATTATAAGAAATGAAGATATTTTTTTTGTTTTCATGGAGGTATGAACCAAAAAACCTAATCACACAATGTATGAATCCGCTTCGCGTATTCATACAGTGTGATTAGGTTTTTCGGTTCATACCTCCATGAAAACAAAAGAAATTATCTTCATCTCTTAAATGAGCGATGCCCCTAGAAGACGGTTAGTTGCTACGGGGAATAGTGCAAGGATACAGGACGAAACTGCTGAGAGCTCTGCCTGGTTCTTTAACGTGCTCGATGGATAGCACCGTCACACGGAGCCTTGGTTTTACGTCTCATCCGAAAGACAATAAGTTTGTTAGTTGATATGATCATTCCAGGGCTCGAACCCGTGATCGTGAGATTCGGAGCCAAGTGCTCTACCAACTGATCTAATGGGGCTAACACTGTCAAATACGGTTCCATATAAGGTAGTCCAATACGACGTCATTTTAACCCTTTCCCGTACAAATACGGGATTTTACGTGGCTGTGATTTTTATGTCTGAGAAAACATTGTGGAAAAAGAAGAAATTGCTTGTTACAAGCAATTTCTTCTTTTTCCACAATATTTTCTACCACATAGGATGGTTTCATTTCAAATTGAATCAAATTTTCGTTGTCATTTGAAACCTCTTTCAATTTGGACCAGTCTAAAATGTCCAAAAACAGGAAAGGGTTAATACTGTAGATGACGCCATAATTCGAATGGTAAAGAACGGAAATACTTGTAGAAATACATTTTTTGTCAAATTTATTCAATTAAATATGCAAGTATATAATAAATCGATTATGTTGCCATAAATACACAACATATTGTATTTGCTTCTCGCTGCGGACTCTTAGGAAAATCTGATAATCAACTCGACCTTCTGTCTCCTGAAATATCAGATTATTCCTTCGCAGCTCATCGCAAATAATGTTACAAGATGTATATTTTCTGTTCGAATTGTACATCATTTCAAAGAAAACTGTTGAATGCTTAAGTAAAATTGTATCCGTACTATTCAAAAAGTCTTAAAATTTATTGATTTTCAGTCTTTCGTAACTAGGAATGTTCTTTCTTCATGTAGATCAAATCGACAAAGTGTCTAGCACAAAAATAACAGACTAGCCCCGCCAACTGAGCTCCGAGAGGAATATCCACTTATGTATCAAAATACTTTTTTCTTTTGCATAATATACATAAGTAACATGTAACAAAAAGTAAAATGGGTGGTTGGCGAGTTAAAATCGTTACCGTACAATAGGCCGCTCGTGCGGATGACAATGCCGCGTAGACTTACCGCGGTTCAAGTGCGACCAAACCAGTATTTGCATCACAGAATTATCGGTAATGTTGGAGTTAACCCTTTCCTGTACAATCACTGGTTTTCACGGCCTTGTGATTTTATACTGACTTGAGAAAACATTGTGGGAAAAGAAGAAATTGCTTGTAACAAGCAATTTCTTCTTTTTCCACAATATTTTCTACCCTATTGAATGGTTATTTTTCTATTTAATTCCTTTTTAAATTGTTGTCTGCAAAACCTTTGAATTTGGACAGGTCTAAAATTTTGCAAACTTGTGACAGGAAAGGGTTCAAAGTTCACTTCCGGTCTAGTGAATGATTTTATTGATCGATTGGTTCCTTTCCTAATTTGACTTTGTGTTGTCAGACTTTTGCAAACGCTTTATTATTTATAACGATGTGTCCCATCATTGACGGCTTTGATTTTGAGCAAATCGAACGTTTAGAACATTATTCTTTATTTGTTCGAATTCACTGTCCACATATCTGCTAATCCAACCAAATAAGCCTTGTGACCGGCTAGCATGTCAACAAATCCATCGAACTTGCAATAAACCAAACATGTTGAGGACGATACCGTCTCGAAACTTTAATAAATACAAGGTAAAACACTAAAATAGTTATGCTTTAATATTCAAGATGTTCCTTGCCATGTGCCACCAACAATTATTGATGAATTAATTGTCCAAATGTTTAGCAAAGGTCGGACTAACTAAAGAGGGTGGGGTATGCATTATGCAATACATGCTTGTTGTTACGGAAGTGCTTTGTCATTGATTTTGTGATACATACAATATCCTCATTTGAAGGTTTTGTATCTAGTTGCCCCAGTATTTGGTCTCATAATCCCAACCATACACTAAGTATACTCGCAGATAAGATAAAGCAATATTTAGATTAAGATTGATAAGCTGCTAAATTAGAATCTTAAGAAATCTTATTAACCTATTCTTGCACAGTGAGCTTTTGGACGCCCCTTGAGAAAAAGTTTTGAGAAAACATTGTATGAAAATGAAGAAATTGCTTGTCACAAGTAATTTCTTCTTTTTAAACAATGTTCTCTTTCTTAACCCATTCCGTCACAGTGACGCCTTTAAGCGCCCCTCAATATAAAAGCTTTGGAAAACATTGTGGATAATGAAGAAATTGCTTGTTACAAGAAATTTCTTCAATATCCACAACGTTTTCTACCCAATAAGACAAATATTTTAAAAATGTCAACGTCTGCAACTTCTTTCAATTTGGACCGGTCTAAAATTTCACTGTGTGGGGATGGGTTAAAAGTTGGATAAAATGTAAAATTTCATAAACTTGAAATTGTTGTCTGCAACTTCTTTCAGTTTGGACCAGTTTTAAAATTGCCGTCTGGTAACGGGTTAAGGAATTCAAACGTACTTGGCATTGGCTTTAACGTATACTAGTCTTGACAACACTGAATGTATTCATTCAAATAAACAAGTCACAAAAATCTTATTTGGCAGTTTTTTTATCTCCATGAAAATAAGGCACCTCAGGTTGTGGTTTTGTACCATTGTCTCTACAATAAGCTAAATCATAGTATTTGAAGACATTGGGTTACTGTCCACTTGGTTCCAAAGCCCTGGTAGGTAGATTGTTATTGTGTTTATTCTAGATTGGGGGATAGCCCCACTTTTTCAAAGATCTCCCATATTTTCAATATTGGTTGGAGATTTTTTTCCTATAAACAAAGAGCATTGAATACCAACCAGTTTTCAGTTGTATAGATTATGTGCTGAAATCCCCCAACTTTCAGAAATCCTAGAATAAACACTAGTTATTTTGATCAAAAGTGTCCCAACTTTTTAATGCTCCATAAAGCCACTGATTTGTCTACCTTTGTCATTCTGTTTATCTGGCTCAATTTCTCCTTAACCCTTGGGCCAAATTGGATGAAACTTTTCATGTGAACTCATGATGATATTGCCCTGATGTTTTTTTTTTTTTTTAACCAGTTTGTAGATAGTTCCAAGGCCGAGGTCACAGTTTGATTTTGAAATAACTTTGCACAAATGTTCTCTTTTGTGAGTAGATGTGCCAAATGAAAAAAAAAAAATCTTATAGCTCCAAGTTTAAGGTTACAGCTCAAAGATGTACGTTAAAATTTAGCATGTCTGGAATATAGTGAGCATATACGCACATCTGTGTCTGTCGGTCTGTCCGTCCGAACCCTGTTTATTTTATACTTTTTGTAACAGGGCTATAATTGGGGAGCATAATTAGTCTCTGATGGCTTCTGTATTGTCTGAATTACACCCTGTGTTTATTTTTATCCAGTCTAGTGGTAATTGGACTTGGTTGAAGTTATACATTCCATTCAATATTGTCCCTAGGCTAGGGTCTCTTTTTGAAACTGATACATATCAAGACATAAGCTTTAATTTGAGACCATTACCTGTTTGCCTTTGACCCTGTGATCCTGAACCAGCTTTTATACTTAAATTTTACCAAAACCAAAACTTTAATCTGTCTTAAATTTTCAAATTGTTGTAGGGTAGAAGAATCAATTTCATCTAGACTTTTAACTAACAGATAGGACCATGGCCATGTGACCTAGACCTACTGTTCAACATTTTTAACATTGCTTATATTTTCTTATTACTTCAATTGTATAAAATACAATGTGCACTCATTAACCAATGTATTCTATTTCAGACTGAGTACAATGACCCTGTGACCATAAACTCTGACCTACTATTAAAAAGCTTTAACTTTTCTTTTATTTTCTGATTCCTTAAACCTTGGACCACCAAATTCTATTGACACACTAAGTGTTATTGTTTTATTTCAGACCAAGTACCATGACCCTGTGACCTTTGACCGACTTTGAAATAACTGTAAAGCCACTCATATTCATTACAAATAAGACAACCAAACTTTGGAGATAGCTCTAGAGCTTTCAATCAAAACCAAGTAATATGACCAATTATTAACCTTTATTCTTTTTTTCAAAAACTTTAAAAGCTCCTCCTATTTTATCATTTTTTTGCAAATGACTGTCAAATTTTCAAATTTTATTTTCATATCATTCCATGACCTTGTGATCTTGATCTTTACCCTTGTCATGCTGAACCTGCAATATTCCTGATTTGGCAGCAGGTATAGACTAAGATTGGTCTGCATATATGTGCAGTCTGATCTTAGTCTAAACAACATGCTTGGCATTTCAATTTCAGAGTTGTAAATAACAAAAAACAATGACCCACAATGTCAGGCATTCCAGTACCTTTAGCCTTTGGATTTTAATGCAATTCTGAAAGAAGATGTTATTCAACAAGACATTGGGTTAAAACCTTCTTAACCCTTTCCCGTTCAAATACGGAATTTTACGTTCCTGTGATTTTATACTTGAGAAACAATGTGGAAAAAGAAGAAATTGCTTGTAACAAGCAATTTCTCCTTTTTCCACAATATTTTCTACCACATAGGATGGGTTCATTTCAAATAGCATCCAGTTGTCATTGTCGTCTGCAACCTCTTTCAATTTGGACTAGTCTAAAATTTCCAAAAACGGGAAAGGGTTAAAAGAACTTTCCTTAATTTTTATACCTTTATTACTTACAGAATTTTGCAGCATTAGGCAATACATTACAAGATGGTACAGGAGGAGCAAAAGAACAGCTATACAGAGGGACAGATCAAGTACAAAGTGTCCGAACATTGTCCAATAATGCTCCTTGGCTGTCAAACATAGGGATATATATTGTACCTCAACAAGAGGCCTGGATTGTAGAATACTTTGGGAGGTTTAATACTATCTTAGAACCTGTAAGTCTTATTGCATAGCCTACTATCCCTTACTACACAAACCTGTTTTTTTTCAGGCCTGTCAAGGAAAACATTTGAGAAAATGTTGTAACAAGAAATTATATTCATTATCCACAATGTTTTTCTACCCAAAGAGTTTCAAAATAGTATCAACTAAAAATTGTTATCTGCAAGTTCTTTGAATTTTGACCAGTTTAAATTTTGTGGTGTGGTAATGGGGTATTGTGCACATAACATCAAGCGAACAAAAATCACTTTTGATGTCTAATCTTAAGATACCGTCACCTTAATGATTTATCTTTAAGTATTTGCTCACCCCATTTTGGATAAATGCTGTAGAAAATGTTATTGTAAAATAAGGAATTGCTTGCAACAAGCAATTTCTTATTTTGCCACTATGTTTATATGACACACTTGTAATTGTCATCTGAAACATCAGTCATTTTGAACCAGTATATTACATTTCTGTATCTCATTAATGACTAAACCCATTACCAGATTACACAATTTTAGATTAGTCCATATCGAAAGAAAATGTAGATAATATTTTTTCAGTTAAATAATTTTTTAAAATCTTATCTTTCAGGGTGGAAAGTATTGTTGGTAATGAAATAATTGCTTGTAACAAGTAATTCCTTCATTTTATATATTGCGTTATTGTTATATGACTGATACATTTAATTCATAGTATAGTAAATTTGGACTTCTTCATGGACAGACATTTTCAGCAGTAATAACAAAATAACTTCTGGACTAAATCTTCACCAAAATCAAATATTGATGCAAGGGAAATAATTAATACTACTTGACAGAACATTTTTAGCATAACAGAAAGTTGCCTCCCTTAAAGTAAATTGCAAAAATAGAAGTTACTTGTAACAAGCAATTTCTTCATTTTCCACAATGTTTTCAAAGCTTTTTTACTTGGGAGAGGGGGGGGGGGCATTTAAAAGCATCATTGAATGGGAAAGGGTTAACCCTTTCCTGGGCAAACCCGGGATTTTAAGTTACTGTGATTTTATACTTGAGAAAACATTGTGTAAAAAGGAGAAATTGCTTGTAACAAGCAATTTCTTTTTTTCCCACAATATTTTCTACCACATAGGATGGTCAGACTTCAAATTGCATGCATTTTTCATTGTCGTCTACAACCTCTTTCAAATTGGACCAGTCTAAATTTC
Organism: Fragum fragum; assembly: GCA_946902895.1. Taxonomy (NCBI): domain Eukaryota; kingdom Metazoa; phylum Mollusca; class Bivalvia; order Cardiida; family Cardiidae; genus Fragum; species Fragum fragum. The sequence goes on along the minus strand of OX336370.1, from coordinate 57,258,027 downwards.
ATGAAACAGGAATGGGTTAATGAAGGGCTATTTGGCATTGTCAGAGTTAAACCAACTTAAAAGCATTTAAAGTTATATGTACGTATATATATCTAGGACACACATAATTTTATCATCCTAGAGTGGTTTATGTAGAGAATTGACCTGCTGCAAATCTGTGGAGATACCTTAACAACAGTTTGAAGCAGGTCACTCTTTCATCATCTGTAAGTTGTAGTTCTGTGCAACCAGAGATTAACTGTAAAAGTTGATCATTAGGCGAAAAACCAATAAATTTTACGTAGTTTATTTTTCTCCTATGGTCTCAAACAGTTCTGCCCACATTTGTTCTCTTGTTCTTTTATTTGAAGAACAAAAAAGTATGACATGTGAAGCAATGCAATCAACGGTTTTTCTACATTTATAACAAATCGTACAGAACTTCCTTGAGAACAAATATGCAATCAATTGCATAGGTGAAAAACAAAATCCTAGCTTAATTGATAAAGTTTACTGAAATACCACAGATTACAAGGCTTAAAAAAATCATTATGGATTTGTTTGAAGTCTTTCAAGCCTTGGTCTGCTTCTATTTGTGCTGAAGTTACACTTTCCTTGTATCTTTTTAGTGCAACATTAACATGTTTTTTCCACAAAACTCGGTCTCGGGAATGTGGCATTTTGCAAGTAGTCGGACAATGCATTGGTAAGACCGTATTTGCCCAAAATTCTGTAGATATCTGGGAAGAATCCGGCTTTATTTCTTGGACTTTCTATGAACGAAACTAGCCGAAGATTAAACATCTGTTTTATTCGCATGTCTGGACGGAGCATACACAATTGTCCTAGAAGATTAAGCTTTCATTTATCAATATATTGCTCGATGGGCATTATCCCAATACAGCCTAGAGCGACTTTTGTTGATGTTGTACGCGGTAAATGCTGTATATGTTTGATACATTGTCTGTGAGCACGTTCTAATGTTTGAGCGTGCGTGTTCGTTAACGATGACCACAACTCGCTTCAAAACAGTGCTTCAGATAATACCACCATTTCATATATCTTTTTTAGAGAAATTGGATGCATACAGTCCCGGCTGATGCCGGAGGAGTTAAGGCTAAAATATGTGCGTCATAGCTTATTACAGCACTCGTGTACCGAGTCATCAAGATTCATATTTTTGTCAGTTAAAACGCCTTAGTGGAAAAATTGACTTGCTTCTTCCACATTATTTGGCCCTAAATACCAAGTCCTGGTTTGCCTTTGATATTCTGTATGCTTCTCGTTGTAGACCACGACTTTGCATTTTGATGAATTGTACGTATAATCATTTTAGAGCGAATTGTTATGACACATTGTCATGAGATGCTGAAGACCATTTTTAGTATAGGACATGAGCATCATATCGTCTGCTACCATTGGACAACCGAAATTCTGATCCTTTAACTTATAACAGTCAGAGCTAGTATCCAGATTATTCATCAAATCATTGATATAAATAAGATTAAGCACTGCGCTCAGAATTTGGCCTTGTCGCGCACCTTTTAGTATCATGAACCAATCGGAGGCTAATCCGTCAGATCGTACGCAGCTATATATATATCAGACAGTAGGTTTCTAATTATTTTAAAAACTGAAACATCTATACCAGTTTTATATAACTTGACAAGTAGTAACTTATGATTTACATTGTCAAACGCCTGTTTAACATCTAAATAGCAGGTATATAGTTTACAGTGGTTCTCGATCGCGCTGTATATGGCTTCACGTGCCATGAACAATGTAAAGACACAGTTGAGGCCCTTTTGAAACCCGCCTTGCAATTTGTTGATTTTGTCATAAAGCTTTATGTGGTTAAGATTCACTTTTTCGTACAGCTTAAGTATGGTAGAACAGAGTGATATAGCCCGATATGAATTGGGATTGGTTTTACTTTTGTTACTTCCCTTTTGTAGGGTAGTTATTACCCCCCTTTTCATTTCTATTTGACAGTAAGATAATCGTGCCATTGCTTAAAAGATATTGCTCAAAACCTGCATTAGGATAGGTCCCCGGTAGATAATATTTTCATAATAAACCTTGTCAAATCCGCATGCTTTATTTCTTTTACACGATTTCAAAGGGGCGTTGACGTCATTTACGTTGATGTTGATTGGCGTTATGTTTATCTTATCACACGTTTGGTTTATGGAGTTCAACTCCGTTTTGATATCGTCTGAGATATCAAAAGTGACAGTACTGTATAATTTTTTAAAGTAGCGCATCCATCTGTGATTTATATCCTTGGCCGAGTTGCATTGTTCGCCTTCAAACACCATTTCAAAGACAGGGTTTTGTCCCTTTTTGCGGCGCTTGTTTACAAGTTTCCAAAACGCGCAGCTGTCCACTTCGGCAGTATCGTCGGTCTCCTGTTCTAGCTGATCTAAATATTTACTGATGTTATTCCGGTGCGCATTGCGAAATTCGCGTTTTGATGCCTTATAGTTGAGGAAAACCTGCTTTGTTTCGCTTTTAGGTTTATTTTCTAATATCCATATTTGACGGCAAGATCTAACCTTTGTTACAAGTTCTGTTAGATTCTGATTCCAAAACAGTTTTATGTGTGGTTTGAACGACGACTTGGGTATCCACTTGTCGGTCGCACGTTTTATGGCAAAAACAATCTGTTTGTAACAATTATCAATATCTGTAGGATTATCGAATTTCATTTGGGATAATTGTTTGGGGGTTTGATCTTCATTCATATATTTTGTGTACTTTTCAATTTGATGCGTTTTCACATTTTTCCAGATTATACCCCTGGATTGTTTGTGTTCGGCTTCATAGTATTGGTAAAGATGTTTTATACTACATGTTATCGGTCGATGTGTAGATACATTAGTACAACTATCATCGTCAGGGTTCTCCCCAGAAATTTTTGAAGGCGTAGTGGCAAATGCGCGGCGTGTTTTTGTTAACATCTTGGTATGACTATACATAATAAAGGTCATTAAAAGTGCTTTTTAGCTTGATTATTGACATCTTGTTGTTTTATTGAGATTTATTCTTGAATTATATTCTCCAACTTTTTAATTATTATAAGTTGATTTATCTATTCTGAGGCTTATTTTGATACCAACCAATTGTGACATTACTCAGCTTACTTCAACTCTCTATCCTATATGTTGGAAAGGGCACTATATTGCCTCATACAAAGGATGTGAAAAGGAAAGATAATGAAAGAATATACCCAAAAGTCTCATGAGTAAAAAAGAGTGTCAAGTGCTTGTCTATTAGATAGGATTAGCTTTTCATGCTTGGCCATTTTATCAAGTCTGTCCAAAAATAATATCCATGAGGACTCTTTAAAAAAGCATGGAGTGTTGGTTTGACGAAAAATGCCCTTCATCAGAAAAAAAAAATAGAAAATATTATCAGTAATTTCAAAAATGTATTTATAAGTTTCCTGTGTGAAACACCTGGTTTCATTTTCAAATTTTGCATCTTAAAGAGCTCCATTAGATTCTCTGTGTAAAATTTGAAATGCTCATTATTTGCCCATTCAGAAGCCTTCGACTGTCTGACACTATAACTATTCTTCTAACAGTACTTTCAGCTATTTGATTTCAATAAGTTAATAAAAAATGTATAATATATCAGCAGTGTCCAACCTTATTTCTCAAATTATAACATGAAACTTGATCAAATTTATTAAACAAGTGTCTTTACTCTTCTCTTCTTTAAGTGATTTCAGCTCCTTGATTTTCAAAAGAGGATTTTTTTTCCAAATATTATAGCATGAATGATCTTTTCCTGATTCTAAATAATTATTAAACCATTACTTTTTATAAAAAGAAATCCCTAATTGGTCTAAGGCATTCTTTTCTTGAAGTGCTTTCAGCACTTTGATTTTTATGGGGGTATTGTTTCTTTTTGGGTAAAAAACATGAGAGGATGAGATATTATTAGATGATTACTAAAAGTATAATAATTTTTTTCATCAAACTTTTAAAACAAATTTATTGAAAAAATGGGTTGAACAAACAAGGGTACGAATGTTAGAGATAATGCCCTCCATGTTGGATAAAAAATAAATGGACTTATTCCAGAAGAAAACATGTGTGTAATTATTAAACTGAGTTGAAAACAAGAGCTTAGTATAACTAGGATGGCAAATCTGTCTTTATTATTTTGGCAAATTCTCGTAAGGAAAAAAGATCGCGAAAAGGGTATGTTTTCAGTGATCAATGTATGAAATAAACTGACCCAATAAATCTTTCCTTCAAAAAATTAAATTTTAAACCACTGTGGCTTAAGTTTGATAGTTGTCACATCAAATAACCACATCTTTTACATTTAACTAGACCAATCTCAGCCGACGTGACAATTTTCCGGAACCGGGTCGCCATTTTGAATTCATTGTTTACATATTGGTACCTATCATGCTTGGTGACTGATAGCGAGGTACCAGTGGGAAACGCGAGAAAAAATCGATAATCACAAATCAGTGAGAGTGTAAGGGTCTTATCAATAGAGATGTTATGTAATACGTGGTATACAACATTATAGATAAGGAGCCTGTCGTGTCCGCGCTTCTGCAGCCAATTTTAATGGTTGGCTTTACCCTTTCTTCTGCTTGAAATTAAGCCGTATCGTTGACCAAATTTAAGCGTATCGGCGATCTGAAGGCGTATCGGCAAACTCTCTTAATTAATGAAGGCGTATCGGGGCCGATACGCCATAATGGCCTGGGGAGAACCCTGATCGTGTATTTCGCAACTATTTATCAATGGTACTTTTTCCTGTGGAACTATGATAAAGTATATTAATGTTTCTCTCTTGTTATTGTAGGGTACATTACTGTACTTTGGGCCTTTGCAAAAAGGGAGACAATTTACTGGGATCAACTTTAGTCTGTCAAGAAGTTGACAGAGTAATTTTCTCCTAGTATTTTGGCTTCTATAATCAGATGAATCCAATAAAGGCAGTTCTGTGTTGAAGTCGCCCATAAGAATCACAGTTCCACAGTTTTGAAAATAATTGACAGTATTTTCTATCTCTTCAAGACATTGTTTATATTCACGCAATGAGTGATTGGTACAAGGGAGATAAATCTGGAATACATAATAATAGCAACCTGGATTGCTTTTATATTGTATACCTATAATACATTTACTATTAATGAACAAGGGAGCTTTATTACTAGATAATGTTTTCTTCCATAAAATGCATAGACCACTTTTGCCTACTTTTCTGCTACTAGCCTTTTCAAGATCTGGATCAGACATTGCATTATAGGCATAGTTAGTGTGAATCGAACTTAAAAAGTGAAGATTATAACTTAACAACCAATGCTGGCTTATTCCACAAATGTCTATATCATGTTTGTCTATCAAATCACCTATGTAGCTCGCACTGGACAGTATGCCTTAGGCGTTCCATGTTGCAAATTGTACTTTTTTGTAATGATTCATAATGTTGTAGATTTGGGTATGTGTTTTCTTACAGATATGTTACCACTATGAAAATGTGTGGCTTGCAATCCTAGTCTACATCTGGATTATCAAAGCTAAACAATTTTATTATGTATATCTATTTAAAAACTTATGTCTATGTAGTGAATATGAAAAAAATTGATTTACAGTAAAAACTGTATTAGCGGTCACCTGAGAATAGCGGCCAATCTGCGTATAATGGCCATCCCAGGTCCGCATGTGCAATTAGCTCTTTATAATTACTGTAAATAGCGGTAATCTGTCATATATGGCCAGCAGTCACTTTTAATTGTCCAATTTGAACTTTATGTATATCCCTTTAAACAGTCAAGCGACCCAACTAACTGCTGACAGATGTCATGTTAAAAATCAATTACGCGTCTGGCTAATCTTGTGCATTAACTTTTCAACGCGAGAGATAAACATGACCACGCCACTTACAGGTGTAATAATTTGTCAGAATTCATAAATATTGGCGCATTTTCTACTTGTCTTTCTACATTTATGTGGTCATATGTCCTTGTATCATGACTACTACTCTATGCCGACGGGGTTGTAGAAAACAACAACAAAAATCTGTGTGAAGCAGCCAACTGTCGTATGTGGCCAATTTTTATCTGTCCCTTGGCTGGCTGCATACAACAGGTTCGACTGTATTTGCTAAAAGCATAACCCATTACTAAACAATACTACATTTTGATGATTATAGTCAGGTAAACTGTATGAGAAAAAGAGAATTTCCTTGCAAGCTATTTTTCCTTCTTCCACAATGTTTTTTAACCCTTTCCTGTTTTTCAAAATTTTAGACTGGTCCAATTTGGAATAAGTTGCAGATGACATTCAAAAGTGGGTGCAATTTGAAAAATAAGCAACTTATAGGTTAGAAAATATTGTGGGAAAAGAAGAAATTGCTTGTAACAAGCAATTTCTTCTTTTCCCACAATATTTTCTCAAGTATAAAATCACAGGGACGTTAAAACAAGGAATTGTGCAGGAAAGGGTTAACTTATTTGTCACTTATTTTCCAGTTTTCGTAAACTTTGAAATGTCATCTGCAACTTTTTCAATATGGACCAGACTTATCTTTTGTAGTCTGGTAATGGATTTATGACAAGACGCCTAAATCCCCTTTCAAAAATCAATATAAAACACAGCAGAAAACAACAGCATCGCTAGCTTTTGCTCTGCTTTTAGAACATTATGAAATAAATAAGTGTACATTTTTCTATTTTCAGGGCATACATTTTAAATTCCCTTTTATATTTAGAGTGCCCTATGTACAGTCTTTAAAGGAAATAGCTATTGTTGTGGATGAACAGCATGCCATTACATCAGGTAATTACTTAATCTGTTCAGAACGCTTGATAAGAAGAAGTGATGACAAATTGAATCTGTATTTTTTGCTTTCAAACCAATATTGTTGATACTCATTTCATAAACACCGTCATGCTGAGCCTGGAATATTCCTGTTTTAGGGGGCGGAATAGACAAATATTAACCTGCACATATGATTTTAGGCTACACAACCTGTTTGTCCTTTTTAAGCCAGAGTTGTTTACTAAATCAATATTGACAAACAACAAGTGCTTTCAGCTTTTCAATTTACTTTCAATTTTGAAAGGGATTATATTTAGCATGAGAAGGGTTAACAGATTCTAGGCTATGATCACTTACCTATGACTTGGCAGGTTGACTACGAGAAGAAACAACATTAATTTGTAGAATGTGTGGTCATTGCTTAGTGACATTAACATCAGAACTGCAACTTAACCCTTGAATATTCCGGCTTTGGCAGGGGGTGTAGACCAAGATCAGCCTGCACATAAGTGCAGTCTGATCTTGGTCTACACCACCTGCTTGTACTTTTCCTGTCAGGGTTGTTTATGAAATTGATTTCAAAAAGAAATACTGATTTTTTAACAAGTTCTATCAGTCCTTTCAGCCCTTTGATTTTACAGCCATTCAGTGAGGTAATTTATACAACATGAAAAGGGTTAAACCATTCCAACGTAGCACATTCCTACTTTTTTACGCCCCTAACAGAAGACAACTTAGAATCAACATTGTTGAAAATGAGGAAATTGATTGATACAAGCAATTTCTTTATTATCTACACTATTTTTTACCAAGACTGACAAAAGATTTCTAAAATTTGATCAACTTGAAATTGTCATCTGCAACTTCTTTCCATCTGGGCCTGTCAAAACAATTTTTCATTTGATAATGGGTTTAATAAGATTAGAAACATGTAGTTACGAAATTTAAGTAATCTAAATAAAAAAATGCTTGGTTTAGATGTTGGAGTTTAAAAAACGAAACTATAATGCTGTGTTAGCTATTGCAAAGTTTTTTCCTGCAACTGGCAACTATGTATGTCATGGTGAAGTTTTCTCCTGTAACTGAAAATTATATCTGTTAAGGCAAAGCTTTGCCCTGTTAAAGTTTTCTCCTGTAGCTGAAAATCATGTAAGTCGTTGTGCAGTTTTCTCCTGTAGCTGAAATTAAAGTGTATCATGGCAAAGTTTTCTCCCGTGACTGAAAATTATGTTTGTCATAGTAAGTTTTCTCCAGTTACTGAAAATTATGTATGTTGTGGGGAGTTTTCTCCTGTTATTGAAAACTATGTATGTCATTGCAAGTTTTCTCCTGTTACTGAAAATTATGTATTTTATGACAAATTATCTTCAGTAGCTGAAAATTATGTATGTCATGGAAAGTTTTCACCTGTAGCTGAAAATTATGTATGTCATGGCAAGTTTTCTCCTTTTTCTTAAAATTATGTAAGTCATAGCCAGTTTTCTCCTGTAGCTGAAAATTACATATGCAATGACAAAGTTTACTCTTGTAACTGAAAATTATGTTTTTCATTTAAAAGTTTTCTCCTGTTCCTAAAAATTATATATATAAAACTGCAATTTTTCTTTGGTAACTGGAAATTATGGATGCCATGTGAATTAGATTATCATATCAAATGTTTAGTTTTACTTTAACCCATTACCAGATGACAAAATTTTAGACTGGTCCAAATTGAAAGGAGTTGCAGGTGACAATTTAAAGTCTATGAAATTTTCTACTTCCAGGGTAGAAAACATTATGTATAATGAAGAAATTGTTATATTAAACACAATGTTGTCCCAATTGTTTATCTTTAGGGCGTCCAAAAGCTTCATTGTGTGGGAATGGGTTATATGAATATTGGGTCTTGTTTGAAATGACTTTATCAATGTTGTGTATGAAATAGATTACTGTTGAAATAGATATGTGAAATTAGACCTTGTTTATAAGCTACTTTTTGTATCTACTTACAATAACTGAGATATATCAAAATTATACATGTATTTGAAATCATAATGGCAATTAAAGTAGACTGATATTTATATTTCAATGAACAGCATAGAGAGTTAGCTGTTGCTTTTTGTGTGTCTCCACGTGCAATATGGCCGCAATCATAGCCCATCAGACTAGCAATCTCCAATAATGGGATGTTATGGGTTCGATCCTCAGTGGTGACACATGTCCTTTCCGATATTTGTCTCTTACCAATGGGTGGATAATTGTAAACCTTAGTCTTAGTGGCATAGCAGCTGGAGGCTTGGAAAGGATGTAGTGGTAGTACTGGCGTGAGAAATATCAGGAATCCATTGTTATGTTCTCCAGTTGCCGCGGTATAACTGAAATACTGTTAAAAGTGGCATTAAACCCCAATCAATCAATCTCCATGTGCAGTATTATGAGACCAAGACTATCAGTAGAGGACATCTGCCACATTTATGGATGGATTTCAAAATAAATTAACGCAATTTTTAACCCCATCAACAAGTGCAAGTGTCATGCAAAAGGTTTGTTAGATTATGTTATAAAACTGATCTCGTTGAGTAAAATTAGAAGATAACTTATTGCTGTATGTCACTTAACCCATTCCAACACAGTGACGCTTTTGGACACCCCTGAAGAAAAAAAGTAGGGAAAACATCGTGTAAAATGAAGAAATTGCTTGTCACAAGCAATTTCTTTATTTTACTTGAGGTTTTCTCTGCAGAAAGATGAAAAATCTAAATTTTATATACATCAAATTGTCGTCTGCAATTACTTTCAATTTGGGCCAGTCTAAAATTTTGCTGTCTGGTAATGGGTTAACATTCTTTGGGTGAATGGCAACATTTGTTTGGGCATCAATGCATGTCACTTAATTTCTAGTCTTTCTGTAAGGATTGTCAGATTCTTTCCTTGTAAGTTGAGCTAATTACAAAAATCTGAAGAATGATAATGGATCAATTGTAATTGTGTATATTTTCAGATAATGTGACATTGAATATTAGTGGAGTATTGTATGTGAAAGTGAAGGACCCATATAAGGTGAGAGTTTATCTTAAATATGTAGACGTAAAGTACTAGTACTGAATATTCAAACTTCGATGAATTTTGCTTGCAAGTCTTGAGGCTTAACCCATTCCCTTTCAATGACACTTGTAGACGCCCCCAAGAAAATAAATCTTTGGAAAACATTGTGGAAAAAGAATAAATTGCTTGCTACAAGCAATTTCTTGATTATACACAATGTTTTCTACCTAAAAGGTACCCCCCCCCCCCCAAAAAAAAATTTTTTTTTTTCATAAGCTTTGAATTAATGTCTGCAAATTCTTTCCATTTGGACTAGTCTAAATTTTTAAAGTCTGGTAATAGGTTAAGTTGCCAAGCCCTGTTATATCGGTCAATAATGTGCTGTGCTTGCAATCCTGGGGTCATGTGTTGGAACCCTGGCTCAGCCAACATTCTTTCCTGCATTCAACAAAAGTCATTATGACTTGTCTCTCACCAATGGGTAAGTGATAAGTTGAGCGCTTAAGTGAGATAAGTGGTTCAGATCAAATGTTGTTGGTGAGCTAGAGTGAGAAATGACAGTAAGCAATGTTTAGGTGCACCAGCTAATCGGTTTTGGACTCTGAAAATGATTTCAATGAATAAAATAGAGTCAGAGTCATTGTACATCTTTGTTGAAAATGAAAAGTGATATAAGTTTGAATCCCTCAGAGACATTGATTTTTTGCAGGTACAAGTATGTATGTGTCGTCTTTCTAACCCGTAATGAGTATACATGTATAATGTATTCCTAGAACTTAAAGAAATAGTTTAAAACGGATTCCAATAACCAGTTAGTAGATTATTACTATGGAGTGATTAGTAGCTAATTTTGAACCTTTTCTTTAGATTTCCCTTTTACTATTCTCTCAACCCATTCCCACACAGTGATTCTTTTGGATGCCCCCAAAGAAAAATAGTTGGGAAAACATTGTGTAAAATGAAGAAATTGCTTGTGACAATGTTTTCTGCTCAAAAATTTGACAAAATCTAGAATTTTATAAACTTTGAATTGTCGTCTGCAAGTCCTTTCAATTTGGACCAGTCTAAAACTTTGCTGTCTTGCAATGGATTAATATGCATATATGGATATAAAGCTATCCAAGATTGCAAATTACCAATTTTCGTAATAACTTGAAGTAAATTTTCCTAATTCAAAGGGATTGAATGTCAACTTTCTTGTACATTGTAAAACAAACTTATTGCTAAGATTTATTGAATTGCTTTATTTTCTTCTTTTAGTCTATTTCATTCACTATAACAATTGATTGAACTTGAAAGGGGTTTTAGTTACTCTAAATGCATTTTCTAATGAATTATGCCTCAATTTTGCCTTTGAAGTTTTACCCACTATCAAGCATTTGAAAAGCCCTTGTTTATCACAAACTTTTTTGTTGTCTGCAATTTCTTTCAGTAAAGACCAGCCTAAAATTTTGTCATATGGAAGGGTTAATCTTTGTCATAACTCTATTAATATTGAAGATATTTACTTAAAACTTGGCATATGCATTTGAAATCACTAGTGTAATCCCCATACTGACAAGGGGGGATAACTCTATATGTATTTTGTTATGGAATATGCCTCTTTTTCAACTTTATACTCTTGTTTCATCTTCAGGCAAGTTACGGAGTATCTGATCCAGAATTTGCCATCACTCAGCTTGCTCAGACTACTATGAGATCTGAAATAGGAAAGATCAGTTTAGATACAGTCTTTAGAGACAGGGAGTCTCTCAACTTAAATATTGTTGGTGAGTTTGTTTTACCTTTTCCTTTTTAGCTCACCTGAGCACGAAGTCCGTCCATTCACAATAAAAAAAATCTTCTCCTCCTAAACTAATCATGGAATTTCAACCAAACTTCTCAGAAATGATCCAAAGGTCATTCTCTTTCGAAGTATTTTAAATAACTGAAATCCATGAAGAACTTATTTTTCAACTTAAATGCTCTAAGATATTAGTGCATCTATTTTTACATAGTCTTATTCACAATAAAGCCAAAACTTCTATATATACAGGAGTTTATGATGAGAAAAATTAATTGCAGACATCTGGTACTAATTCAATTTTAGTTTTGTCTATCTAAAATTGGCATTCTGATTGGTCGAAAAAATTATTCATAACTCAATGAACAAAATTTGAGCACGCAGCGATTTTGTATGCTTCTGCACAAATAGTCCCATACAAAAAGTATCATTATTTGTAAAGTTTTACTTTTTTTGCTCAATTCTTTTAAATTATAAGAAATGAAGAGAATATATTTTGTTTTTTATGGAAGTATGAACTGAAAAACCTAATCACACTAATGTATGAATCCGCTTAGCTTATTCATACAGTGTGATTAGTTTTTTCGGTTCATTCCTCCATGAAAACAAGAAATATTCTCTTCATCTCTGAAATAACACTTTGTGAGTACTTGTGGAGAAGTAGCTTTCACATCAAGTTTCACTAAATGAAATATTTATGATTTTATTTGGAAAAAGAAAAGTGCACTCTTATAGATATCTCTCAAAGGCTATAAAATACATATGCAAACATTGAGTGTCTAATAAAGGCCCTATAATGATAAGAGTTAGTGATGTCGAATCTTATCTAAATGATGTAACTCAAGTTATAACAATAGAAAGGGCACTGAAGGAAATGTTATGTTATATGCGAATATCTTTATACCCAATGTCTATTCTTACCAACAGACTTTGTCAGGACCATGAAATAATCTTTGTTTTATCTGAAATATTAGTATTAAACCATTCCCACACAATCCTGGTTTTAATGCCTCGCATGAACAAGTTCTTTAAAACATTTGGGACATGAAGAAATTGCTTGTTACAATGTTTTCTACCCCAAAAGACAAAAAATGATTAATTCTCATAAACTTTGACTTGCATTCTGCAATCTTCAATTTGGACCAGTCTGAAATTTTGTCATATGGTAATTGGTAAGTTTATTAGGGGAGTTGATTAAATGTAATCTTGGTATTTCTGTTTGTTCGCTTTTTAAACAAATACTTGTATATTATGTACATCTTTGAAAGTTTGCAGATTTGTCTTTTTTCTCTTTTTAGATGCAATCAATAAAGCTGCAGATGCCTGGGGTCTAGACTGTTTAAGATATGAAATTAGTAAGTAGAAGTACATTTTATAAAATTTTAACCCATTCCCAACCAATGACACTTATTTATGCCTCTCAAAGAAAAGAATTAGGAAAACACTGTGTAAAAGGAAGAAATTTTACACAATGATTTCTACCCAGAAATTTGAAAGAAATCTAAAATTTCATAATCTTTAAATTGTCGTTTGCAACTCCTTTCAATTTGGACCAGTCTAACATTTGCAGTGTGGTAAAGGGTTAAATTCCTTCTTTGCTCAATGTGACATTATCCATAGTATACATGTTACATTCTCCAAGAGATGTGATCTGATTAATTTCATATTAAGTGGGCGAGAGTATATTTATGACCAAGTAAATTTTACACTTTTTATGATGTCATCATTCATAAATGTTGTCATTATTAGTGCACTATTTTGTGGGGAAGTATAAGAAATAGCTGTGTTCAAAATTTGTTAATGCGGTCAGAAAAGTTTTTTCGTCCATTCAGAATGCTGGGTTTTGATAGATGAAACTGTTTGAATGACTCTTTCAGAGGATGTTGTATTACCACAAAAGGTTCAAGAAGCTATGCAGATGCAAGTAGAGGCAGAGAGAAAGAAGAGGGCAGCAATTTTAGAGTCTGAAGGTAGGATAATTTTTTCAAGCGATGGTAACCCAGTATCAGACAATTAAATTTAGATGTAGAGAGAAAGAAGAGTGTGACAATTCTAGAGTTTGAAGGTGGGATGATTTTGTCAACTGATCTAGATTACTAGGGTAACCCAGTTAAATTTTAGACTGGTATAATTCAGAATGTTGTAAACAATATTTTAGACTGTATTTGTATGAGCGACTGTAAGTAAGATATATAAGTGATTACTATTTTTGCTAGTGTCAAAAGAAGTTAACTTAAAGGCCCTACCAAGGTTGAAAATACCTGTTCATGTCAGGGTCAACATGAACACCAGTCCACGGGCCAGAGGCCTGCAGTTTTTATTATTCAAAACTAATATATAAATTTCTCCTTTTTTTTGCCCTCTCAAGGTCAGTCACTGGTTTTCTTGAAAAATAGATATTTGATTAGGGAAACAATATGGAAAAAGAAGAAACAGCTTATATTAATCAATTTCTTCTTTTCCCAAACTGTTTTCTAACAAACATATTGATTTCAATCATATTCAGTACACACTATTAATTTCATAAAACATGTACTTTTATATTGCATAAAATGGCCATAGATTTTGCAGACTTTCAATAACAGAGGAGGACCTAAAAGAATTGGAACTACAGGCCTGTGGCAAAATCTAGTTTGTATCAAACACTGCATTTCCATCCCTCTAAATTCTGAATAAAAGCGTTTTTGGAACAATGTGAAAAATGAATAAATTGCTAATACAAGTATTTTCTTCATTTTCTAAGCTTTCTACACAGATCATAGAGGTATCTAAAATTAAATCGATTTGAATCGTTGGCTATAACATTTTTCAATAAAGTTCAATCTAAGATTTTGTCATCTAGTAATAGGTGAACAACAGCAAGGTATCTATATGACATGAATTTAATGATTATGAAATAAAGTTTCACGACTATTTCAGGTATAAGGGAAGCGGACATAAATGTGGCAGAAGGAAAGAAACAAGCAAGAATTCTCAATTCAGAGGCCTTCAGAAATGAACAGATAAATCAAGCTCAGGGTGAGTACATGTCAAATACTCTTTTGTGTCAGAAAAAGGTACCATAGAGATGGTCCTTAGCCAAATACCACATGAAAATATTTTTAGATTGGTCCAAATTTAACCCTTTCCTGTCCAAACCCGAGATTTTACGTTGCAATGATTTTATAATTGAGAAAACATTGTGGAAAAAGAAGAAATTGCTTGTGACAAGCAATTTCTCCTTTTTCCACAATATTTTCTACCACATAGGATGGTTTCATTTCAAATTCCATCCAATTTTCATTGTTGTCTGCAACCTCTTTTAATTTTGGACCAGTCTTAAATTTAAAAAAAACGGGAAAGGGTTAAAGGAAATTCAGACGCCAATTTTAGGTTGATAAAATTGTCTTTAGGGGTAGAAAATACTGTGGACATTGAACAAATTACTTTAAACAGGAAGTGAACTTAGAACTCATACATTTATGGTAAGCATTTTTATGGCCCTCTCATCGATGGGAGTATATTTCATATTGATGTCTATCTGTCTGTCGGTGGGTCTGTCTAGGAGCAGTAAACTTAACGCAAAAACTTAACATTTTACTACTATTCAAACACTGTTCAAGATACATGGCTCATATAAGGGACATAGTTTCCTTGCATTGATAGGCATCAGCTGTGTGTAACATTTAGGTTGCAATCCATGACTCAAGGAGATGCCTTATTGTTTTAGTTTAAACATATTTTATTTGCATTATTTCATATAATTGAACATAATAATTTTAACATATCTATAAATATCAAGCAAAAAGGATTAGAACGGAAGCAGAAGCTTATGATGTTCTTCTCCCTAATGGTAATTCAAGATGTGAACTAATACATTTTATGGTTTTAGATTAACGAACATATATACAGTAATTATTTCCAATGTTCGATTAACTATACAAATATAACATGTAGAAGATAGAATAGGGATGAGTTGTAACTATGGTGTTCTTGGATTGTCTTAAGTATTCAATAGAAAGATGTATGTTATATTAAAAAATCATTGTTTATACTTGTACTTTTACTGCTTTACATTAGAAGATTATACACAAAAGCGCTTACTCTCTTTGATGTAATGTTGGACTGCAAGCATTATTTTTTCATTATCCTTATATGGCAGATTATTGTCCCCATACAATAAGGTGTCAACATTAATATTACCAGTATTTGGTAATGAATTAAATAGTCTATTTCTAATATTGTTATAATTCGTACATTCAAGAAAGAAGTGATAGCTTGTTTCTATTTCACCACAAACACAAAAAGGTGACGCTACAATATTTTTACTGAATAAATGGTGCTTCAGAGAGCTACATTTGTTTCTGATCCTGGTATGTATAACTTGAAGTTTCCTTTCTCCTACAAAGTACAACTTATTAGGAATAGGTTTATTCCTATGTAAATAATTTTTGAAACATGACAGTGAATTCTGATCTCTTATGTTGATTGGCAATTTGTTCCACTCGTCAATAACCGTAGGTAGAAAAGATCTTCTGTAGAGCTCTGTTCTACAGTTAGGAATTCTGTGATTTTGAGATCCACGTAGACTGTATGAGGATGTGCTTCCTATACTTTGAGAAACTAATGAACTAAGGTTATTCGGACATAATCCTTTAACCATTTTGAAATATAGAATAAGTTTATGATTACGCCTTCTTTCATTTAGAGATTCCCAACCAGTCTCAGATGAGAGGTCGGTAAGAGATACCAATTTTGAACAACCAGTTACAATTCTTGCAGCTTCAATTTGAATCTTATCGAGTTGATCCTTCAGATGTATTGTACAGTTATCCCAAATAACATCAGCGTATTCAATTATTGGACGGATGAATGAAAAATAAATTATTTGTAAAGTTTGTCTGTCTAAGACAAATTTAAGTGAACGCATTATGTTTATTCTACCCCAAGCTTTTGCTACTGATTTTTTTATATGACTATCCCAAGAACCATCATCATCAATGACTATGCCTAAATGTTTGTGACTAGAAACAATTGGTATTTTTGTATTGGACATAAAAAGGTCTGGGTGTTTGGGCTTCTTTTGTTTTCGAGTAATGACTATGGACTCGGACTTGATGGGGTTAAATTTGACTATCCATTGTTTTGACCATTCATCTATCTTGTTTATATCAGATTGCAGTTGCGTCCCACATGTATCTGGATTATCAATTTCTAGAGATAAACTAGTGTCATCAGCAAAAAGATTTATATTAGACTCCAAGTTATCGACAATGTCATTAATATAAACTAAGAAGAGTAATGGACCCAATATAGAACCTTGAGGGACACCAGCTTTTAACATACTCAATTCAGAGACACTTCCATTTATGACTACTCTTTGATATCTCAGAGAAAGATAGTTAGTAAACCATTCTATCAGTCTCCCATGTATTCCTGCGCGATGTAGTTTAAACAGTAGGCCCTTATGCCAAACTTTATCAAACGCTTTGCTGATATCAAAGAAAATCATTCTAAACTCACGACCATTATCTAATGCTTTACAAATATTATGATAGAGCGTCAAAGTTTGATTAACGGTGGAGTCACCTGGTAAAAAACCAGACTGCACTGGAGTAAAAAAATTCGACTGCAAAAGATAGGAAAACACATGATTATAAATAATTTTTTCAAACACCTTTTCTGACGTATTTAGAAGAGAAACAGGTCTATAATTTGAAGGCAGAGATGGATCGCCTGTTTTAAAGATGGGACAAACATTTGAGATTTTCCATGTTGATGGCAACATACATATGCGTAATGATTGATTGAAAATATGGCAAAGTGGTATAGATAGTTGGTGTGCTCCTTCTCGTAGAAGTCTATTATGGATTCCATCTGGGCCTGATGCCTTACTTATATCTAGGTCTTTCAAAATATTATAAACTTCTTCAGTTTATTGTTTTGGGGTGATATAGGTCAAAGGACAACTGTTCCACTTGAGTGAAAAACTGATGGAGTATAGATCTATTGTGACAATTCTTGACTTAAAATCCTGGTATTGTGAACATACTTTATGTTGAATTATTTTCTTGAATTAGACAACAAAATGTTTAACTTGGATGACTTATTCATTGTTGTGAATATTTCAGGAGAGGCTCAGGCTCTAATAGCTAAAGCTAAGGCCCAGGCAGTGTCTATACAAACAGTTTCAACAGCTCTATCACAACAGGTAAGGCTCTGGCAGTTTCCATACAAACAGTTTCAACAGCTCTGTCACAATAAGTAAGACTGAGGTAGTGTTCATACAAGTTTAAACATGAATTCTGAACCAGCAAACTAAATTAGTTCTGTCATCTTTTCCCAGACTTTAACATTTACAAAATAGCTGATTACAAATCATGATGACAGGCCTTTGAAAAAAAGAAAGCAGTTGTGAGTTCATAGTAAATGGTCAATATGAAAAATGACATAAGATTTTCTGTAACATGTTTTCATTGTTAAATAATGTGTACAGTATAAATTCCAAATAATTGATAAAGATAGAATAAATATGGACATCTTCTTTTTAATTAGCCAATTGACAACTTACAGGAAACAGCTAAACATACAACCAAACTTCAGTATTAAGATCAACCAGATCTTAACCCTTGTCATGCTGTATATATTACCTTACTGAATTTCTGTAAAATCAAAGAGCTGAAAGCACTGTTAGAAGTCGTTGTTCTCAAAACAATATTTCTTTTAGAAATCAAATTCATAAACAACTCTGACAGGAAAAGTACCATCAGGGGGTGTAGACCAAGTTCAGACTGCACTTATATGCAGGCTGATCTTGGTCTACATCTCCTGCAAAAACCGGAATATTCCGGGTTCAGCATGACAAGGGTTAAGACCACTTTCATAAAGTACAGCGAGTTGTATATTAGAGGCGTTTTACTGTATATCATAAAAAAACATGGGATAGGGGTCAAAATGACTTTTTTTTGTTTACACTCTAGGGGCCACATTCATGATGAAACTTGACCTAATTTGTTTTATATATGTATAAGTACTATTAGAATAAGAGTGTTCCTTTGGAAAACACAGGAAAAGTTAGTTAATGACAATTTGATAACTATAATTGCTGTTGATAAGCTTTTTGTAGTGCTTACAAATAAGATACTTTTTAAAGTTTAAGTTTCATGTTCCATTGTATAATTGAAAACTCAGGTGGTCTAGGTCTATCTTTGCCCTCTTGTTTAGTTGTATATTTGTAACTGAATAACTAGATGATGTTCTCAATAATGAAAATATTGTTTTCTTTTGATCTCAAATATTTTGTTTTCAATATTTTGACTGTTGAATCTGTTTATTTTACCTCAGAATGGGATGAATGCTGTGTCAATGAAAATAGCAGAACAGTATGTAAATGCCTTTGGAAATCTGGCAAAGACGTCCAACACAGTTCTTCTACCTTCAAATACAGGAGATATTAGTAATATGGTTGCAACAGTAAGTAACCTTTTGGTTATTTTAACCCTTTCACGTTTTTTGAATTTTTAGCTAGTCAAAGTTGAATGAGGTTGAAGATGAGAAAGAAAATTGGATGCAATTTGAAATGAAACTATCCTATGTAGTAGAAAATTTTGTGGAAAAAGGAGAAATTGCTTATGACAAGCAATTCCGCCTTTCCCACAATGTTTTCTCAAGTTTAAAATCACAGAGACAGAAAATCAAGAGTTTGAACAGGAGAAGGTTAAGTTGTGACCTTAACTTTCCATGGCAGATGATAATCTGGAGGCTTAATATTGCAAAAGAATTTTAGTTGACAAAATTTTAAAAAATCTTTGTTTATTTTTGTAGAAAACTTTCTTTCTCATTTACAGTGTTTTCTGAAGCTTTTTTCTTCAAAAAGTGGGATAGTATGGGAATGAGTTAAACAGTGGTCTCGCACTAATACATCGTCATGAGGGCAAGTGGTTTGTGTATGAAATTAGGTATCTGCCACACGATCAATATCAATATCGTATTCATTCACACAGTTGTTCTTTTTCCTAGCAGCATGTAAAAATATAATTACAATATACAAAATCTTAAGTTCTATTAGATGGTCTGCCTCTTCATGCTATTGCATTGATAGACTTGGGATATATTGTTTAAAGTTTGTCTGTCCATTTTGAAGTGTTCTGTACATTTTTGTTTTACTATCCTTAAATTTCTTGCGCACTAATGTCCATTGGACTTTTTCCACTTTTTCTGTACTATTCAAAGTCCAAGATTTTAGGTATAGGTAGATGTCATATAAACATCAAAATTCTAGTCCTTTATTGCTAAAACTTCTATCAAAACTTTAGCAAAAACTCTGTTTCTTTTCGATTAAGTCGCTTATTGAAGGTACAATGCTCATATTTAGCATGGTTATAATTCACATCTACTGAATCTACTGATACTAAGATAAAGGTCATCAAATCAATCTATCAAGATCAAACTTCAGACAGATTGGCTGTAATGTGGGCATTAGTGGTTCAAAAACACATTTTGACCTACTTTTAAATTTTCGCTTTCGATCAAATAAAGCCAAGTTATCCTTGGATACCCCGGTGGCTCTTTATTTGATATGCTACATCGCCTGTCAGTGTAGAGTAGCAACTAAGTAGACCCCAGGGTATCCAAGGATGCAACCAAGTGAGGCATCTGCATGCTCATATTTGTCAATAAACATTTTTTGTTTTTTGTTTTTTTTGCAGGCTATGAGTATATACAAGAATGTGTCCCAAGCTGACAGTGCAGGATCTAAGTCTGGTGAACCCCTCGATTTAAAGAAATTAGAAGAAGAACTTTTAGATATTAACAAGTCATTTAGTGATGAAACAGACAGTAATAAAGACATGACTAGTGCTAAAAAACCAAAATCTTGAATTGTGTTCATTTATCATTGAATATCTTAATAATAAATGCTATCAATGATTGGTGTTCAATGATTGTTAAACATTTGGAAAAAGAAACAGTTCAGGAAATCTGTGAAACAAATATTGGGGAAAATTGAATAAAAGATACCAGATCCATCATTGTTCAGTCAATGTTGGAATAGATGAGTGAATTGTGGGATCACTGTCCACGCCTTCTGATCTCCAATGATCTAAGTATGCGAAATATATGGCAAGGGACATTAAAACAGAAAGCAAATTATGAGTGGGTAACCTAAACAACTTAACGACAGCTTAAATAAGTTGACAGGAGCAAACTGCCAGTTCAATAGTTTGATAATGGTAGTAACATTCACCAAAAGCATCTAATAATTATGAATTTTTGTTTGCAAAGAAATCATGTTGAAAATTGTAGTGTATTTCTTGTCATATTAAAACAAGTGAAAATAATTAAATGTTTTGTTATAAATAACTGTATGTATTCATACCTCAAGCTTGAATAGACGAAAAACAAACTTCTAAATCAATACCAAGGGTAAGCCTTCTCTTTCTAAATTGGCAAACTGTGTTATGATATCTATTCTGCTAATCAAGACCTTTTCAAATTGCTTTAGAAGTTAAGAAAGAATGCTTCTGATAAAGACTATTTTCAATGATTAGAAATATGGCTGAACATATGACTAAACACATCAATTTTTTATAGCTGGTCCTGGACAAAAGTCTTGGTAATAGTAAGAGATTGTGTTGTACCCACATTTCCAGACCAATTTTGCTGAAACTTTACTGAAATCTTCCTTGCAATGGGAACTTGTGCACCTGCAATTTTCATAATGATTAATCAACTGTTTCAGTAGTTAGGCCCCTTTGATTTATATTTATAAACAATATATAGAGAATAAATCATAACTCCTGAACCGGTTGACAAATTAAAAAAATATAAGTGGTTCACATGTTTATTCCAGAACATAAACGCCATGTTCGACATTGCATGAAATCCATAATTTCCATTTTCAATTTTGAACAAAATCCTTATTTTTTTACACAGTCAATGCCCCTCAATGACTTACAATTTGTTAAAAGAATTGTCCACTTCATTAATCATGAATGGCCAACATTTCAGTGGTTAGAATTTGGCCTCATTTAAAAAGAGGCGGCAGTTGGGGGTATTCGTCAGCCCTTAATGGGGACAGTTCTAGTTTAACACATTACCACACAATCCCAGGTTTTATTAGCTTTAAAGACCAAAGGCCACTAGAGCTATCGCGATGACTTTTTCCTGTCCGGCATCTGTGTGTCCGTCCGTCGTCCATCTGTTAAACTTTTCCTTGTTAACACTCTAGAGTCCACAGTTTTCATCGGATTCCCTTTAAACTTTCACAGAATGATTGTACCATCATAAGGACCGTTCCTTTCAAAACTGGTTATGATCAGTCAAGGACCACTGGGGAAAAGGGGCCTTATGCAAATTTGATTTAAAAAATCTTTATAAACACAATAGAGTCCACAGTTTTCATCAAATTCTCTTCAAACATTCACAGAATGATTATTACATTAAATGGATTGTTCCTTTCAGAAGTGGGTTTGATCCACAGGTTTCATGGAGTTGTCTTTATACTCAAACGGAATAATTATACCTTTGTAAGTATAGTTCCATTTGGAATTGGTTTAGATCCATCAAGTAACATTGGAAAAGGGGCTATATGAAAATTCAATTAAAAAATCCCTGTTAAAACAATGGAGCCCACAGCTTTGATCAGATTTTGTTGAAACTTTCACAGAATGATTGTAAGGTCATAAGCATCATTCTTTTCATAACAGGGTTAAAACACTCACGGAACACGAGAAAAGGGGCCTTATGAAAATTTCACCCATAAATCCTTGTTATCAAGTCCAGAACTTTCATCGGATTTTCTTCAAACATTCACAGAATAATTGTACAATAATAATGATTGTTGGTGTTGACATCAGACCTGATCTGTCAAGTATCACAGAAAAAGGAGCATTATGAAATTTAATTTTAAAATCCTTGTACCACAATAAAGTCAACAGTTTTCATCAGATTCTGTTTAAACTTTCACAGAATGATAATTCAATCATGAGGATTTTTTCTTTTCAAATTAGGCCTGATCTGTCTATTATCATGGGAAAAGGGGCCTTTTGAGAATTTTATCTATAATCCTTGAAACCAAGTCCAGAGCTTCCATTGGATTTCTTTAAACCTTCACAGAATAATTACGATAGTTGATGCTGGCATGAGACATGATCCTTCAAGTATCACAGGAAAAGGAGCCTTATTAAAATTTTATTTTAAAATCTTTACACCAAACTCCGTAGTTTTCATCAGATTCTGTTCAAACTTTCACAGAATGTTTGTACCATCATTAAGATTCTTTCTTTCCAAATTGGGCCTGGTCTGTCTAGTATCATAGGAAAAGGGGCTGTATGAATTTTTTTTACCAAATCCCCATTAACACAAGTATGTCCTCAGTCTTTGTCAGAATCTCTTCAAACTTTAAAAGAATGGTTGTACCGTCATTTGGATTGTTCCTTTGTAAATTTGATCTGATTGGTTAAGTGACACAAGAAAAGGGGCCCTATGAAAATTTTATTTAAAAAAACATTATTATCACAATAAAGTTCTCAGTCTTTATCTTGTTCTTCAAACTATCTATCATTAGGATTATTCCTTTGTAAATTGGGTCTGATTTGTTAAATTTGACAAGAAAAGGGGCTTATGAAAATTTTATCACAAAAAAAATCTTGACACAATTCAGTCCACTGTTTTCTTTGATTCTCTTTAACTTTTACAGAATGACTGTACCTTCATTAGAATTGTTCCTTTTGATATTTTGTTTGTTCTGTAAAGTATATAAAACAAAAAAGTATCACGGTAAAAGGGGCCTTATGAGAACTTGATTGTAATAACACAATGAAATCAACAGTTTTTATCGGATTCTCATCAAAGATACATGGAATAATTGTGGCATTGGAAACACGGGAAAGGGCCTTACAGATTATCATTTAAAACATTGTTGTGTATGTGATGAAATTCATAAGTATAATCAGATTGTCTTTAAAATTTCACAAGACGATTGTAAGAACGTAAGGAAAGTTCCTTTTGGAAATGAAATTGTTCCATCAGAAATCAAAGGAAAAGGGGCCTCATGGATTTTCATTCAAAACAATCCTGTTTATGTGATAAAGTCCATAATTATTGTCGAATTCTGATGAAAATTTCACAGGATTATTGTAGGGTTAAAAGGAAACTACTTTTTGGAAATGAAATGGATCCATCATGAAACATGGGATGAGGAACCTTAAGGATTGTTGCTGAAAATAATAAAGGGGATAAAATTCTATTGGTTATTTTCATTTCATTCATTCTTCTTTAAGCAATTAACTTCCTCAAATATCAGATTTCTTTAACGGAAAACTTGATAACCTGTAGAGCGTCTCAGGCCCACATGGGCCTCTTTTTCTTCAAAATATTAGAAAACAAGATGGCAAATTGTCACAAAATACGCCCGTAACACTTCTGGTTGTTGACTGGGGAAGGGGATTAAAATTTAAGTCTAATTTCAAGAAAGAGTAACAATTCGCAATGATAACTTATGGTTCTGGCGTTTTTCTTGTTATCATGAGGTTTTGAAAACCATAGACTGTCACACTATAAGAGATTTGAAACAAAATCAAATGTGAAAAACAACAAATGGGAACAATTCGAAAATAAGCCAGGTAGAGATATGGTTCTTGTGACCTGCACTTCCCCTTGGTTATATCTACCAACTCATGAAGTTTCATGATCATAGTTATTGCACTTTCATGATATAATCCAGACAAAATCCAAGTATGAACAAAGTCTGAAGAACAACAATGGGCAATAACTCTCAAAATATGATAGGAAGAGTTATAGTTTTTGTACACTGCACCTCTCCTTTATGAGGTCTATCTACCTATAAGGTTTCAAGATCAAAGCTAATATACCTTCAGAGATATGCTCTGAATAAGATCCAAGTATGAAAAAACAAAAAAAGGGCAATAACTCAAAAAATAAGCCAGGTAGAGTTATGGTTCTTGTGCACTGCACTTCCCCTTGATGAGATCTATCTACCAATGAAGTTTCATGATCATAGTTTATATACTTTGAGAGATATGCTCCGGACAAGATCCAAGTATGATAAACAACAAAGGGCAATAACTCAAAAAATAAGCCAGGAAGAGTTATGGTTCTTGTGCACTGCACCTCCCCTTGATGAAATCTATCTACCCATGAAGTTTCATAAACATTGCTTGAATACTTATAGAGATATGCTCCAGACAAGATCCAAGTATGAAAAAACAACAGAGGGCAAAAACTCAAAAAATAAGCCAGTAAGAGTTATGAATCTTGTGCACTGCACTTTCCCTTGATGAGATATATATACCTATAAATTTTTATGATAATAGCTTATATACTTTTAGCGATATGCTCCGGACAAGTTCTAAGTAATAAAAAAACAAAGGGCAATAACTCAAAATGTAATCCAGGTAGAGTTATGGTTCTTGTGCACTGCACTTTTCCTGGATGAGATCTATCTACCCATGAAGATTCGTGATCATAGCTGTTATACTTTTAGAGTTATGTTCCGGACAAGATCCATGTACGAAAAACAACAAAGGGCAATAACTCAAAAAATTTGATAAGAAGAGTTATAGTTTTTTGTACACTGCACTTCTCCTTTATGAGGTCTATCTACCTTTAAGGTTTCAAGATCAAAGCTAATATACCTTCAGAGATATGCTCTGGATAAGATCCGAGTATGAAAAAACAAAAGAGGGAAATAATTAAAACAATTAGCAAGGTAGAGTTATGGTTCTTGTGCACTGAACTTCCCCTTAATGAGATCTATCTACCCATGAAGATTCATAAACATTGCTTGAATACTTATAGAGATATGCTCCAGACAAGATCCAAGTATGAAAAAAACAACAAAGTACAATAACTCAAAAATAGGCAAGGTAGAGTTATGGTTCTTGTGCACTGCACTTTCCCTTGATGAGATTTATATACCTATGAAGTTTTACGATCATAGCTTATATTCTTTTAGCGATATGCTCCGGACAAGATCCAGGTATAAAAAAACAAAGGGCAATAACTCAAAACATAATCCAGGTAGAGTTATGGTTCTTGTGCATTGCACTTTTCCTGGATGAGATCTATCTACCCATGAAGTTTCGTGATCATAACTTATATACTTTTCGAGTTATGCTCCGGACAAGATCCAAGTACGAAAAACAACAAAGGGCAATAACTCAAAAAATAAGCCAGGTAGAGTTATGGTTCTTGTGCACTAGACTTCCCCTAGATGAGATCTATATACCTTTGAAGTTTCATCATCATAGCTTACATTCTTTTAGAGATATGCTCCGGACATGATCGAAGTATGGAAAAAAAACAAAGGGCAACAACCCAAAAAATAAGGAAGGTAGAGTTACGTTTCTTGTGCTCTGCACTTCCCCTTGATGAGATCTATCTACCAATGAAGTTTCATGATCATAGTTTATATACTTTTAGAGATAATATTATGCTCCGGACAAAAAGTGCACGCCGCCCGCCCGGACACCACGGTTGATCCCATAATACGTCCCGCTTTTCAACGGGCGTATAAAGAGTAGGGAGGAAATATTGTGGAAAAATAAGAAATTGATTTTTTAAAAGCAATTTCTTCTTTTTCCACAATGTTTTCACAAGTATAATATCACAGGGACGTAAAAAACAGGGATTAAACAGGAAAGGGTTAGAATTAACTACATGTTCTTTTAAAAATTTAAACCTTGCTTTAACACGCAGGATTCTTTTACTTAAGATCATGATGCATCATAAATACACCAGTTTCACTTGACACAAAATACATTAACCCATTACCACACAAACGGTGCTTTTGGACGCCCTGGAGAAATATGGTTATTGAAAACATTATGAGATTGGGGAAACTGCTTGAAAAATATCATACATTATACATAAATCCATTTTTAATAGACTTTTACTAAGCGATCTTGACTTTAGCTGATTAATTAAGTAGCCTTTATTGTATGAAACATTGCGGGCAATGTTTTTTTTTTTTTTTTGTTTGTTTGTTTGTTTTTGTTTTTTTTCCTCGAGGGTTGTGAAAAAAGAAGGATTGAGTGGAAACGGATCCTGTATTGCATATCTGAAATAAAGCTTTACTAGATGGTTGTTTGGGGTATTTTTTGTTCACATAGATACACAGATTAGGAAAACACCAGCATTGTAACTGGTAGTTATCATTTTCGATTAGCCTGTATTAGACTGTTTCCATACCAACGAAAATTATCAGTGGATTTTAGAAAAATGTTGAACTATTGTCTACAATTACAGTTGATGGAACGCTGACCACTCCCATTGCCTCTGACAGAAATTTCGATCTGAATATAAAACGGCCTTACTTTTCAAAATTAAAGGTTAGTAACATTTTACGAAAAAAGACAAAAGTTCGTTGGCATCCTAAACGTCGTATTTACAACAATGATAAGCTATAGTTGCGACGTTTAAGTCGCCAAACCTACAAAAATCATTAACATAAATATCGACCAAGTGTGAAGATCGGGACTTCTTGACCGTGAAGCCGTAGTTCCATCCCATTATTCCACTGAAAAGTAGCAATAGAAAGCAATACAAAGTAGTGCTCATCTTCTCCGTTTTAAGTGGATGTTCCCTTTGAAAATGTTTCAGGTCTTGAAAAATAAAAACACAAACTTTTTTTATTAAAGAGGCTACACGTTTATATGTACGCGTTTACTGCATCTTTTAATAAATAGACATAAAGCTTCGAAATTGTTTAGATGACAGCAATGGGCAAAAACGCATTTTCAAAAATATTCATATAGTGTCAAATGCTGAGAAAGTGCGGGTGATCATGGTCCTCTGGTTTAGGAAAAAATACATGTACATGCACAGCAAGCGTGCAATATGTATTTGCTTACGTATCGATTTGGTACCTAGGGGATACTTGTCAATGATAATTCGAAAACGTCATTTACGTACACTTATTTCATTATTCAAAATGCAACAGGTTTTTATCACCTACTACAGCTTATCGCAATAGTCGATTTTTTAAATGTTTGTCGAGGTCAAGTGAATACGTACCTCATGAGAAGTCCCTAAAACAAATACGAGAAAAAGAAATTCGATCTAGTAGCGGTCAAATTTCGCATTTCGAAAATAAACTAATCCCACACAATAAGATTTCTTGACATCCCCCAAAAAGTTATGGAAACCATTGTGGAAAATGAAGAAATTGCTTGTTACAAGCAATTTCTTTATCATCCACGATATTTTCTTTCTCAAAAGAAGGAAGAAGCTTAATTGCATCAAGTGTAAACTGTCGTCTTCTAAATCTTTCAATTGGACCGAACTAAAATTCAAAAGATCTAGCAAGAGCAAAGAATTTGGGTCCTTGTCAGCCTATACAGTCCGCGCAATCTTAAAGCCATTTTTCCCCAAAACGCACTATGAAATTAATAAGAAAACCTTACTTCATAATCAAAAGCATAAATAAATATGACGATTGAGATTATAAGATTATAATTCTTCGCAGCAAGACTACAATTCACGATACCAACCATAATTCAAGGTATGATTACATAAAACTATGACGTCATTGATGACGTTTTAACTTTCGCTAGTCATTCAAAGAAATACCTAGGTCACGAAGATAAACGAAATCGTCCGTAAAGTTTAGTCTTCAGCATCTGTGCACATAACAGTCAATGACGAAGATTAGCGTAGATTTTCGATAAAGAATCGGGTGCTTTCGTCTCGTTTGTAAAATGTAAACAAACACAAATTGAAATCGAAAAGAAAAACACAAAATACTCTTTCTAGAGAACATCACTCATAACCTGCTTTTGCAAATTGATATTTAGAAGGCCCGTGTTTGGTTTAGTTATCAAATAATCGATAGATTATTTCAAATATTTTTCTTTCTGAGGGGGCAGATATGGCTAACAATCGTCCTCATATACCCGGGGTCACAATATTTTATACGCTATATAGATGTGGCGTAAACAATATTGATACCCCGGGGTATCCTTGCCGAGTCTGACCCGTGTCGTTTATGTTTTCGCTGCAAAAGAGGCCCCTATTAGCTTGACCAGTCACAAATACACTGATCTTTGATCTTCTTGATCTTTTTTGTTTTCCTTTTAAAAAATGGGGAGGGAAGAGCCAGGTCCGCGGCTGCGTTGTCGTGGACCGAAAACTTTGACATTTTGTTATATCTATGGTATTATGAAACTTGAAATATTATGTTCATTATCAGAAAAGAAAACTATGCCAGCAAGCGGGATAACTCTAGATGAATTTTAGAAGAATTAATTATAGCCCCTATTCGACTTCGATGTTCTACCCACTATCAAGTATTTGAACAGCCGGTTCTCTTGTTCTATGTGTCGTAATAACCAACCTAAGTTGTTGTTTTTTCTGCTCGAGTCACTTCTTTTACTTGCACGGGACTCCCAATCAAACAAAACAATCATGACTGGCCAATGGCTACTATTAATCACGATTCAAAATTTCGACGGGGAAATATTCATCATTGTATAGGTTCACCAGGCAATACAAGCTGCTCATTTGCTCGAGGAACCTCTATTCCGAAAACTCCTTATATCCTATACAATAAAACCAAATTAGTCCATAACCGCGCAATGCCGTAAATAAGCGCATTGAAGAAGAGGGTTGTTGAAAATATTCGGAGGAAAGGATAACTTAATTGTAATTTCTCCTTTTCATAAAAAGTTTCCTATTCATATCTTATAACGTATTTTTAATTTAAGGATGCAATAAATTAGGGTGATTACCGTAAATCTAAATCTAAGCTATATGTCACTTCACAGAATATGCGAAAATTGCGAACTTTCAAGAACTATATTCGAAATAAACATAACAGAATCAATCTCGACTAAATGCATTAAGCGTTTCGTAATTACATGAATGATTTTGGTAATGACATCACGTTTATGGCATGTCGTAAAACATCGAAATGTCAACCTGGAGTCAAACTAGAGTAGCTTACGAACCTGAAATAAACGCGTCGTTTTAGAGTTAATCTAAAATGAACGAATGCATATTTGCATCAAAGGTCAAAAGGATCCTACTTAACCTTATTCAATCTGGCTGCTACTATAAAAGTAATAAGTATTATTCCTCAGAGCTCTATGAAAGTAGCATTTTTTTAACAAATAGTAGAATGGACGGGGTAAATATATATTACATATCTCGACATTTTCAAAACAGGCCGATGCGGTTGAAAACAAACTTGACTGCAATTAAATTTCAAATCTATTTAGAAGAATCGAATGCCGAAAATATGAAGAGTATGATATTCCTTATCAAAGGCCTCTAGGAGAGACCCACCATTTTCAAAACCTTTTTCAACGAAATGAAACATCTCTTAACCTATTACTAGACGACAAAAATTTAGACTGGTTCAAATTTAAAGCCGATGTTGCAGACAGCATTTCGTCTCACAGTCCTAGGTTTCCAAAATAATCGTAGTGCTTCGGGAGAACGCATCTACAAATTGCCATCAATTCGAACCGCTTTTCTCCCATCATTCTTGGACGCATAAATGCGTTGTGTTCCCGTCGGGCTGCGAAAATCTACGATGTGATATGATTTACTACGCTTTCCCCCGATGTTGTTCCGAAGGACCCCGACTTTAGGAGCCGAGTTCCTACGAAACAGTACGATGTAGACAGACTGTCCCTATTTCTTACTATAGTGGAATACAACGCACAAAGATTTAGTGCGACATACGCCGACAGATCCGAATCGACCACGAGTTTCAAATCTTTTTTCAGGACTATACGCCGATTTCTTACAGTGGGTATATAAATTCCGTGATTTAACAGCAAACAAATCTGTTATCATATGGACATTAGAGTGACAACATGCCAACAACAACAGACGACGTTATGATTGTAATCTTGTGTTACCTCTATATTCTAAAGGGTAACTATTCCAGATGAACATAGTCTTGAAGAGCTTGTGTATGAACAACGCCAGATACAGCTAAAACGTAATAAACAATGGCGATAACATGAGTCTCTGTGCTTAATGGTGAAGCTTTGGTGCTCGATGGAAGAGGCATAACTGTCAGCCCGATTAGCTCAGTTGGTAGAGCACTTGACTTCAAACCTCAAGATCACGGGTTCGAGCCCTGGGCTGACCATATCAACTAACAAAACTAATTGTTTTTCGGATGAGACGTTAAACCGAGGCCCCGTGTGACGATTCTATCCATCGAGCACGTTAAAGAACCAGGCGGAGCTCTCAGCAGTTTCGTCCTGTATCCTTGCACTATCCCCCGTAACAACTAACCGTCTTCTGGGGGCGTCGCTCATATGGGCATGTGCTACGGTAGCGACGATAAATAAACGGAAATAATCAAGCATAACTGTTGTAGCTGATGTTTTTTTCTTCGAACGTCCCATTTTTAGTCCCCATGTATAGAAGTATAGTGAAGTAGTTATTAGGTGCAGGTCGGTGTACGCCGAAATAGAACTGATTCGGTCGCCGAATAACGCCGATTTGCTTACTACGAACAACAACGACTTGATACGAGATAAATCGAGGTGCGGTGGTTTCGACACGAGTTTCGGAATCGGGAGAAAAATTTGCACATTTTGAAATTTTTGTCCCGATTTATTTTTTATCCCGAAATGATGCCGGTTTGCGCTACGACACTCCAAAAGCTAGTCAATTTCGCTCCGATTTTGAAATTTTCCAAATCGGGATTGAATCGGGGTCTGGCAGACCATGGTGGGAGGTTGGATTTGGGAGGAGGGAGGTAAATAACCTCTCTCTGTCTGGATGGAAAACTATGTGGACAAGGAAACAATATTGTTTGTAGAAAGCAATATCTTCATTTCCCATTTTGTTTATCTAAAACTCTTTTCATGGGGGGTTTTAAAAACGTGATCGAGTAGTATGGGTTAAAATGAAAGAAAGTGGGATTTTTACGTTGAAATATAAACACCCTTAATAGTCAAATACAACCTTTTTCGAATGGCACGTCTAATGCATGAATAATTGTTTATTAAAATGGGGATTAACGGCGCTTTTAACAATTTTCTAGTCATATCGCGGCGACTGAAGCACCTAACATCATTTCCTAGCCTCCAGCTGCTATCCCACTTAGGTTTACGATTATCCATCAATTGGTGAGAGACAAATGTTGGAAAGGATATGTGCCGCCGCCGAGGTTCAAACCCAGAACACCCCATGATTATAGATTGGGAGTCTAATGCGCTTCTAACTGCGCTATGACGGCGGCCACTAATGCATGAAGACTTCTATGTCATGTTACCAATAGCAACCGGACACTATCGTTGATGTTCCAAGTACCATGTTTACTGTAGATCTTTTCTCAGAACGGATATATGACACATTCCCACACTATCCTTCCTTTTTACGCCCCCAGAAAATAGTTCTTGAAAACAATGTGGAAAATGAAGAAATTGCTTGTTACAAGCAATTTCTGTATTTTCCACATAGTTATCTATCCAAAGAGACAAAGATTTTCAAAAAATCAAGATTTGAAATTGGCGTCTGCAACTTTTTTTCATTTCGGACCAGTCTAAAACTCCGTTGTGTGGGAATGGGCGAACACATCAACCATGTCATATACATATGATATTGAAAGAAACCGGTAATCTGCAATGTTTCCCTTCTGTTTATCCAGTGGATACGCACTTAACATTAGCTCACGAAGTGCTAAAGGTGAGCTATTTCGATAGAATTATCGACATTTGTCGTGCAAACTGTCGTTACTACAGATTGAATAAAGCTGTTGCTACAAAAATGTGCCCCGGGTTCGATCCCCGACGGCGTCACTCATCCTTTCCGACTATTTGTCTCTCACCAATGGGTCGATAATCGTAGACCAATGTGAGATAGTAGCTGGGGGCTAGGAAAGGATGTACTTGTGTGAGAAATACCAGGATTCCATTGTTAGGTGCTCCAGCCACCGCGATTTAACTGAAAGATTGTTGAAAGCGGCGTAAAACCCCATTCAAAAAAATTGTGCACGCCCGACGACGATATGTCAGTTGTAAATTCGTTGTGTGCCGTCTACAAATAACTACCATATCTTCTCATAGACAATTGTACAATTGACAGATCGCTGGCGCCGCCCATTGAACTCCTCTTGCTCCGCCCCCTGACTCCCGCACGAAGTTTCATCTCGACCTTACACGGAGTTATTTTGCAGAATGTATGGTAAGTAACATGTAACAAAGAAGTAAAATGATTGGTTGGCGACCCAAACGTCGTAACTACAGCTTGAATTATCTGTATTTACGACGTCGCCAAACCAACAAAAATACTTAAAACAAAATTCGGAGTTTAAAGTCCACTTTCGGTCCAAATAAATAATTCAATAATCTCGACTTGTTTTACGTCTTATCGTTTATTTGTGCTTGCTTCTGTATTTTTTGAAAAAAAAAAAAAAAAAAAAAAAAAAAAAACACCACCAACAACACAACTGTACAAAGAGATTAGCCCGATTAAGATATACTGATCAGATTGACCATGCCCGATATATTCTCTTTTTAAGATTTTTACTGTGCGTTTAATTGCCCATTCGCTGGCCCCACCCACTTTCTCATTTGGCCACGCACACTGACTCCGACAGGAAGTCCCGTTTCGATTTTTTGAACGGCGTTATTTTGCAAATTGTCTGGCCAGAAGCATGTAACAAAAAGTTAGAATAATTGGTTGGCGACCTAAACGTCGAAACTACAGCTTGAATAAGCTGTAGTTACGACGTTTATGTCGCCAAACCAACAAAAATGTTTCATACAAATGTTGGAATTAAAATTTTGATGTATAATTAAAATTCAGGGCCGAATGTTTGATATGATTGGTCGATGTATTCCTTAATTGATGGTCGCGATTTGTCATTTCAAATCATTTCAAATTATATGTCCCACACAGTTATTTTAAAACTACGGATTTCGACACAAGTTTGAAAACTTTTATTTTCTCGCATGAAGGCTTTTACTTGTCATCAGGCCTCTTTTTTGCGTGCCCTTCAAAAATTCCTGAAAACAAGAATAATTATGATAGTAAAACAACAAAACATTTCACGGAACTCCGCTTGTCATGTAAATACAGGATTACTTTATGACGGCCACAAAAACACTCTAGCTTGAAAAAGGAGTGCTTGTTTTTTGTTGATATTTTAGACCCTTTGCATACACGATTATTTTTTTTAAAACGCGCTTGTTCGTATTATTCTCTAACTATCAATTGACCTACCGCGAGTGTCGATCAAAGAATCAATCGACCAATCAAATCATTCATTTCGACTGGGAGTGGTCTTTCAGCTCCAACGTCATTTTAGACTAGTCTAAAAACAAAGACGTTGAAGACTGCCAGATTTAGTGAAATAAAAAAAAAAGTAAAAAAAGACAAAAAGATTGGGGTAGATAGCACAATGGAAATTACTGAAATTGCTAATTGTAAGTGATTTCTTCATTTCCACATTATTTTACAAAGATTGTAAATGTCTTATGTTTGTACAAAGGCGGGATTAAGTAGGAATGGGAAAAATGTTCTTCATGTTTTAGGTTCAAACCTATTTCTTTTACGAAATACGTGTACATGTTCATCGAGTTGGAAACAAGTTCTTACAAATTAGATTTATCATTCTGGATTCTGACTTTATATCCCGGCATCACAGATTTTAGGAATAAAAATACATATCGCCTATTATAGACTTCTATTATAATGCCATTTCTTGTTTTGGAAACATATAGACATGTCCAAATTCAAGGGTTTTGAAGACGGAAATTTAAAGTGGAATTAATTTAAACAATAACGATTCAGTAGGGTAGAAAATATTGTGGAAAAACAAGAAATTGCTTGTTGCAAGCAGTTCCTTCTTTTCTGCAATGTTTTCTCAGTTATAAAATCATAGGTACATAAAAAAGAGGGATTTACCAGAAAAGGGGCATATAGATATATTAAGTTTAATAACAAGATATTTTAATATCACAAATCAAGCGTTCCCTTTCGTGTTCATGTTTAACATTTTTGAACTCGCGTAAATTACCTGTTCTTTTCGCCATAGATCACGTGACCCGTCATAAATCACCACATCCGCGAACAGAATGTATAAATACACTTGAAACAATACAATATGTTCATTTCACTTTTTTTGAAAACTTGCTAATTGACATAATGCCTAGAAGTTTGAATCTATTTATCCTAGGTAAGTTGATAATTTTGCTTGATTTTTTTCAAGTATTTCTCTTTTGTCCAACTATTTTCGTTTCTTTAATGTAACCATTTTCA
Source organism: Fragum fragum (assembly GCA_946902895.1). NCBI lineage: Eukaryota > Metazoa > Mollusca > Bivalvia > Cardiida > Cardiidae > Fragum > Fragum fragum. Next base: position 57,223,224 of record OX336370.1, on the reverse strand, counting down.
TGTTTTAATACATTACTACTCAATCCCGCAAATTTAGGCACTGAAAACACATTCGAAATAAAGAAACTGCTGGTTATTTCCGACAATGTTTTTTAGATAGATTTTATTTAACCCATTACCAGACTGCAAATTTTAGACTGGTCTGAATCGAAAGAATTGCAGACAACTGGTTAAAATTTATGAAATTTTAGATTTTTCAATTCTTTAGGTTTAAAACGGTGTGGAAAATGAAGAATTTTGATTGTTGCAAGCAATTTCTTCATTTTAAACATTTTTTTTCTAAATTGTCCTTATTGTAGGGCATCAAAGAGCGTCATTGTTGTGGAATGGCTTAAAGATTTGATCTTATTTAAAATGTCGACTTTCAATTCAGACGAACTAGCTTAGATTTTTGTTATCTGGTAAATGGGTGAAACGAAATCACCCTTTTCCATGAACACAAACACGAATACCCCCCCCTCCAAAAAAACCAAAAAACAACAAAAACAAAAAAAAAAACTCAACCAAACAAACAAAAACAATGCTCTTTATAAATCATCTGTTTTTTGGCTGTTATAAGGTTATACGGACTAGGGTCACGTGTTCGAACCCCAGCTCGGCCATCATTCTTCCGAAAATTGTGACTAGAGTGGTATCGTCGATTTTAAATCAAATATCATAACTAAACATATTTAAAGCTGTTGTAATGAGGTTTTTGATCGAACACTGTCAATTTGTCGTTCGCCAATTTGCGAGTTATAAGGAATGAGTTTGATTAGAACTCTTACGACTCGGATTGAACGTTGTGGTTGAATTGTTTAGGGAAATCATGGTTAGGTGTACCAGCTGCCTCTGTAAAATTTTAGACACTGCCGAAAGCGACGCTTAACCTCACGTAATCAAAGTCCAAATTGAACTCCAACATTTCTTTCATTTTTTCACCTTGTTTGTGTCTGAAACATCGTAACTACAGCTTAATCAAGCTGTAGTTATCACGTCTATCTAGGTCGCCCACGAACGACTTAATTATTATTTCATGTACGCGAACAAATTTTACAAAATTATGACCTATCGCGGCTGTCAATTAAAGTATCAGTCGACCAATCAAGTCATTGATTACGAACTTTAATCTCCGTCATTGGCCGAAATATATGTGAAGCAGTTTTGTAAGTTTAGTGGCATAAACACGTCAGTCGCTGACCAATCCTTTTTCCTCTTGTTATAAGTTACTGGTCATGAAGTTAACAATGCCTTTCGATGTCGATGTGTAACTTCTATTCGGAGTCAGTGGGCTGGAGAAGTAGAGTCAGTGGGCGGGGCCAGCAGAGTCAGTAGGTGGGGTCAGCAATTCGTTAATTGGTATCTAAGTAGAACAGCGATGTCGGAGATCAGTACTCCGTTTATTGTCTGAGACGAATCTAGTTTAAATTTAAAGCACGTAGTTCTGTTGAGAATAATAAGTTTTGATCGCAGATGTCGGCGCTAGGCGACCAAACCCCAGTAACTTCGTCTTCTTCGAGCTGTGCTGACGATATATTTTGGTCGCCAACCGGTGACGTGTTCTCTTATGATAGGATGCCAATTAATTGTGGTGTATTATTTGATTGGTCGCTTAATAGCGTAGGTTGATAAAGAGAATCGACTGTTATGATGTATGTTCGATCAAGCCATTGCTAGCCACCCAAAATTGGTTTTGTTCGTATACATGTCCGGTATAATCTAACGGCCACAATTTGTCACATGACCTAGACCGGATCATGCGGGGGTAAAAAAGGACTTGGCTGTAGGTCCGACAGTAGATGTAAGCTGCCTGTAGGTCTTGTGGACGGATTGGGGAAGTGTTGTAGACTCAAACCAGCGCCCCCTAGTAAGTATTGCAGGATAATGAGAGTTTCATTTGAGCCTGTGCGTGAGATTTCCAATCTTCCACACTGCGAGAACAATAGACATTAAGCAGAGTGGACAGCCACTCCGGGCATCTAGGATATTCGCCGATCGTATAAAGAATCTTTGGGCGAGTATATATCTATAGAGCGCTAAGTGAAGACTCTGATCAGTCTGTGTTGACATGTACATAATGAAAATACAATACCATTTCATATTTGATCAATACATCAGCATGAAAAAATCGACGACATTCTTACCAGAAATAATCATAAATTAGAGGCAATCTTACAAAAGAGAAAAACTTGAAGAGTATTTATCAGACGCTAATTTACGAGAATTGGTTTTGAAAGCTTTGGGACAACGCTGTAAACCTCAAAAAGGAATTACATGCATAAAAATGAATAAATAGTAAACATCAAAATACCCTGTCGTCTTGATATATGCAAAATATCATGTGTCTTATCCCTCTGATTAACCCATTCCCACACAGTGACGCTTTTCGACATCCCCCAGAGGAACCATTTGGAAAACATGTAACAAGCAATTTCTTTATTTTCCACAATGTTTTCTACACAGAAAGATGAAAAACTCTAAGATTTCATGAACTTTAAATTGTCGTCTGCAACTCCTTTCAATTTGGACCAGTCTAAAATTCTTTTGTGTTGGAATGGGTTAAGTTCTGGGTAAAAATCAAATGACATTACCTACCCGAGCCATTAGCAGTAATGCCAAATTGATTTTAGAGCTTTACAGCTGAGTGGTCTAAGGTGCGGTTCCCGCACCAACCAAATTTCACCAACGGTATCGGAAATTAGCTCTACATCATGGTGGCAATCGCTCTTTGTAATTAAAGAAAGACTCGTTACTGGCAACTTTTTACGACTTACTGGTACATTCAACGTAACAATTTCCTAAGTCGATCATGAATCATATCTTTATGATTTATATTTATATTTAAGTCTCCGAAATAACAAGTTACATATTTAAGAGAATTGTCAAAAGAGGACGATGTTTTGTCTTAAAAAAAAATCAGCCATGACTCAAAACTTTCCGAACAACTCTCTGATAGTAAGTTGGAAAAATCCACGTGTCATAGGATAGATAATATTGTAAGAAATAAAGATATAGCTCTTTACAGACCTTACTTCTATTCCCACAATTCTATGCCTTTTTAAGTACTCTTTTTCAAACAATTTTCTTATACATTCCCATTTCTTTTCATAGAAAAGCTATGTCCATGGGGAAGTACGGGAAAATGTACGAGAACTAACAAGAAATGTGACAAAGGTAGTTCATGTCGATTTCCATTGTTACCGATAGAAAGAAAATCATCGCCTTTTGGAGAATGTTGTAGAAACAGACCAGTTATAAAGCCACCAGGTACGTTGATGTTGTTCTCGGTAATTTACCGATCGCGACTGTCAATCAAATAACTCATCGACCAATGAAATCATTATTTAGTCCTGAAATGAATTTTGAACTCCAACATTAGCCGCCTTTTTTGTTAACCCTTTTTGTTGGTTTGACGACTTAAACGTCGTAACTACAGTTTTTTCAAGCCAACAAACTATTCTACTTTTTTGTTACATGCTGCTGGCCATGAATTTTGCAAACTTACGCCGTTTAAAATCGAAGCGGGACTTCCTGTCGGAGTCGATGGGCGTGTCAAATGGAGTAAGTGGGCTGGGTCAGCGTTTGGTCAATTGTAAGAATAACTGGGGGATATGATGTTATAGTTGTAATACAAAACCTTGTAAATTGTATTCGAGCTGCGTAGGAAAATTTGGTTTTTCACGAGAGTATCGAGTAAAATATAAAATATTCCTACGCGGCGAGTACCCAATGCAAGGTCTTGTATTACATCATATATCATATCACTATTCATCACATATCAAATAATTCGACTATATAAAATACAAAGAAGACAAATAATTTGTTTAAATTAATCCTTTGTAAAAAATCATAATAACGTCGTTCTTAGCCTGACATGATCTAACCATATCTTATCGACTCAGTACATGTATAGTACGGGTGTTTTTTTCTGTCGGGTCCGATTTTGTCCGCGCAAAACGAATGTATCTTATAGGGAAATGTGTCTTAGTGCTTGTGATTTTCTTCTAGTCATACAAGTACTCTGTGTGTTGAAGTCGTATTTTCCATGCTCGGGGAAACATTTCGAGTAGGGGTGGGGGTGGGGGTGGAGGGTATGGGTAACTTGGAGATATTTCAAAGTTGGGGGAGGTGGTGGGAAGCGCTTACTGTGGGACGACATCCGAAGTATCAAATGTTTGTTATAACGCATACAGTTATATTGAAACATTATAATAGAATTTCAGTTGAAAAAGTGTCATACGTCATTTATTCAAATAAAAAAATATCATTGCAACTTTTCGTCAAAGACACCGACAAACTATATTTCTTGATATCTTCCAGTCAAACTCTGTATTTGGGGAAGCACCGGCAAATGTACAAGACTTAACAAACAGTGTGATAAAGGCAGTTCATGTAGATTTCCCTTGTTACCTATAAATGGAAAACCATCGCCTTTTGGTGAATGTTGTCGAACTAGACCAGTACCGAATCTACCAGGTATGTTGACTATGATCATAGCTCCAGTTTTAACCCATTTCCAGACGACAAAATGTCAGTCTAGTCAAATTTGAAAGAATTTGTAGATGACAATCTAAAGTTTAGGAAAATTTTAGATTTTTCTCAACTTTCTTGGTTGAAAATATCGTGTAAAATGAAGAAATTGCTTGTTCCAAGCAATTTCTTCATATTACACAATGTTTACCAAGTTGGTTTTCTTTAGGGGCCTTCAGAAAGGGTTACTGGGTAGGAATGGATTTAACATTTCCATACTCCATGGAGAATTTTAAATTTCGAGTCAAAAATAAGAAAATATTTCTGCTTGGATAAATGCATGAAATTAAAAGTATATCACTACTTATCTCACCTAAAGATAGATGACATGAATTGGTCTATTTAGATTTGAAACTTAAGTAAACTCTCAAATAAGTACGATATTCTGTAATCCCCGGCAGAAATATCAAATAGTTTTGAGACACACTCAATTTTTAATGGCTTGTCCGTATTTTCTGAAACTTTCTGTAAACAGCGAGGGGTATATATAAAAGCTATTGAATGAATGTAGGGGCTTGAGTGCCTGATTCACTCAACTAGCCGGAATTTGCTTAATGTCAGAAAGCTAATTTTGTTTTCTTTTCCATTAAACGCCACTTTTAACATTATTTCATATCGCTGCCATACACTATAGTTTATATATATTTATCCAATACTATTTCATCACATGATGCTTATGTTTGTTGATATTTTTGTTTGTTTTACAAGAAACTGTATAGTTTACGTCAATAAAGTATTGCTGTGGCTGGTGCACCCAACCATGGATTCCTGGTATTTCTCACACCAGTACAACTACAGCAATTTTACGAGCCTCCAGCCGCTCATCCCACTTAGGTGTACAATTATCCACCCATTGGTGGGAGACAAATGTCGGAAAGGATATTTGCCGCAGCCGGGGATCGTCATTACCATAGGAAGCAGCTAGTTCAAAAAAAATGCAATTTACTTTGTGGGAGGCAACTTTCTTTTATACAACATATATTCTCAGTCAAGCAGTATCAATTATTTCCCTTGCAACACCGTGTGATCTCAACCTGAAATTGGACCAATCCTCCTTACTATCGAACCTACTAAAATTTCTTAAGAAATGAAGGATCACCAAAAGATCATTCTTGGGAAATTTGGTTGAACGATTCATATTCTAAGCGTAATCTTAAGGACCATTAGGTTAACTGTGAAATTTGGTTGAAATCTATGGACTGGTTTTTGAGATGAAGATTTCCAAAGTTTTCGGACCATATCGTTTATGGAAATAAGCCCCGTTCATAAAAGCCATGTCTTTTATCCGATCATTTTTTTACGGAATCTGACAAAGAGTCGCTCAGGGATTATTCATGTAAAACTTGGGTGAAAATTATCAAAGTTTTCTGTATACATGGCAATTAGCCACGCCCATTCATGCAACATTTTTTTATCCGATCAAAATTCGTCGAAGGAATCTGATAAAATGTCACTTAAGGATTGTTCCTGTGTAATTTCTTTGAATTCTGTTCAGGATTTTTCTGAGGAGAATGATTCTAAAATAAAGTTTACGGACCAGCGGACTGAGGTACACACTAACAAAAACGCTTCACATAAATGTTGGAGAATATTTGAGTTCTAAGCTCACTCCGGCCTCAATGATATGATTATTAAATGAATTCTTTAATTGGTCAATTGCTGTCTATCTATTTCAGTGTGTCGATGGGGTAGTGTAGGTCGATGCGGCAGTAAAGGTAAATGTCCACGTGGTAGCTCTTGTAGATATGGCTTGGATGGAAACGGGTATTGTTGCAAGGAAAGGCCTATTATCAAACCACCAATTGGTAAGTACAGTGTCTATCGATTTAAGGAGTATTCTTTGCGTATGCAATGAAACATACATTCAAATACGGAGCTCGTTTAGTTGCTTGGATACATACGGTAATGTCTCGGATACATACGGTTAAGTCCCGGATACATACGGTAAAGTCCCTAAGAAAACCTTGATAATAGTATCCAGACAGCTGGCGAGTCCGTTGCTCTCATTTTTTTATTCAGTTGTTCTCATTTTTTTAACCTTGTCATGCTGAACCTGGAATGTTCCGGTTTTGGCAGGAGTTGTAGGTCAAGATCAGTCTGCACACAAGCGAAGTATGATCTTGGTATACACCTCCTGTTTGTACTGTTCTGCCAGAGTCGTTTATGAAATTGATATTTAAAAGAAATATTGATTTTTGAACAACAAATTCTATCAGTGCCTTCAGCCCTTTGATAATACAGCAATTCAGTAAGGTAATTTACATAGCATGAAAAGGGTTAAAATTCAGTGACTTTAACCTAAACGCATATACCTCGACATTTACGCCTTTAAGGAAGACGATGGAAGAAAAATCATGAAAGGAGAGAAATTCTCTGATTCAATAAATTTGTCCTTTACTCAAAATGTATCCTTAAATGTATAGCAATTGTTTTTCGTTCATGTTCACTTTGGAATGTCGTCTTATACTTCTTCAAATCTAGACCGGTGAAAATTGCGTCACCCGATGATAGGATAATCATGTGATCTGGAACGGCAGTAATGGTACCTCGGAAGGGCACAGAGAATCGACCCGGTCAATTGATTGATTGAATGGAGCACCAAACAATGGATTCTGGTATTTCTCACACTAATACTACCACTACATCCTTTACTAGCCCCCAGCTGCTATCCCACTTAGGTTTACGGTTATCCACCCATTGGTAAAAGACAAATGTCGGAAAGAATATGGGCCGCCGCCATGGATCGAACCCATGACAACCCATGATTGAAGATAAGGAGTCTAACGCGCTACCGACTGCGCTATGACGGCGGCCGACCCGGTCAAGAGAGCGAAGTTGTCAACTCTTTAAGCTGTTCTTTTTTATTTGCTCTGAAGCCTATTTTACTTTGCAAATCAATCAGATTAGGGTATCAGGCAAAATTTATTAGACGACCATCTCTTCTCTTATCCAATTACCAGACGACAAATTTTTGACTGGTTCAATTTGAAAGACACTTTCGCGTTATCTTCCGATAGGTAGCATTTTACAAATACTGACGTCACCCTTCGGAGAATATGACATGCGCAGACAACGACACTTTCGACGACAACTTTTAGTTTGTGAAATTTTAAAGGAATTTGTATATTGGGGGTCAAAACATAGAAAATGAAGGAATTGCTTTATTTTAGCAATTTCTTCATTATTAACAGTGTTTTCTACAGTTTATTTCTTGGGATGGGCGGTCAAGAGCCATGTTGCGACTCATTCATTTACAAAAGTAAGGAAACCACACTGCTTTCAAAAAGAAGAATATTTCATATCCCCATCACTGAGAACTATATTACAACGAGGAATGTTTCTAAGCGATACCCTTATTCTCTCTTTGTAGAGCTTTTATACAGATTCAGTAACCGGATTACGTCGGTGTGGGAGTAAGATGTCGTAACTACAGCTTTGATAATGACGATTAATTCATGCTATGCCCACTCTACGATGTTACGGACATCTCATATCCGGCGACAGGGGCCGTAACTTAGTTCTCTGATTGCGATATCGACGTTGGAGGAACGAAACGCCGTAACTACAGTTTATGCAAACTGAAGTCATGACATTGTTGTTGTTCCTTTACGATACGTTTAATTTCAGACTTAATTCGTGTATCGCCTTGTTGGAAACCGTCACAATGAATAGATTAGAAAAAAATGTGTTTCTTTCAGGCTTTTGGAGAAACAGTTGGTCCCTAGGTACCCACGATATGTTCTCTGAATTTGTCGTTTGTCATTGGGGGAAAATATCCCGAAAATAACCGTCATGAAAAAATTTTGTTTCAAAATAGATTACACCATACATTGATTTCTGAAAGTCTATTATTTCATTGTTTATTCCCTTCAGATAATGTCTGTAAGCATGGGAGCATGGGAGTGTGTGGCAAAGGACTTCCAAAATGTAGGAAAGGTAGTACGTGCCGTATGCCAAAACCACTCATTTCTGGCCGACCATCGCTTCTAGGAAGATGTTGTCGGGATAAACCTATCATAGTGCCACCCAAACATAGAGGTATTTAAATTTTTGTTTAACCCCTTCCTGTTTTGCAAAATTCTAGACTTGTCCAAACTCAAAGAATTTGCAGACGAAAATTTAAAGTGGGTTTAATTTGAAAAATAACCATTTAGAAGGGTAGAAAATATTGTGGAAAAAGAAGAAATTGCTCGTTTCAAGCAATTTCTTCTTTTTCCACAGTGTTTTCTTAAGTTTAAAATCACAGCGACGTTAATCCCGGGTTCGTACAGAAAAGGGTTAACCCATTCCATCACAGAGATGCTTTTGGACGCCCCAAAGAAAAAACATTTGGAAAACATTGTGAAAAATGAAGAAATTGCTTATAACAAGCAATTTCTTCATCTAAAACAATGTTTTCTACCCAGAAAGTTGAAATAATCTGAAATTTCATAAATTTCTAATTGTCTGCTGTAACTCCTTTCAATTTGGACCAGTCTAAAATTTTGCCGTCTGGTAATGGGTTAACCTATTCCCATACAATGGCGCTTTTAGACGCCCCTCAAGGAAAAACCATTGGGACGGTGGGCGGGGCCATCGATCTGTCAATTTGAAGTCAGATGACAAATTGACCAATCGCGGCCGTTAATCAAGGAATCAACTCACCAATCAAATAAATCCTTTAGCCAGGATTTGAGCTTTGAACTCCAACATTGGCCGCCATTTTTGTTAAGATATTTTGTTTGTTTGGCATTTTAAACGTCGTAGCTACAGCGACTTTTTGGTCTCAAACCAACACCGTCATTATTTTGTCCCATGCTACTTGCTATGCATTTTGAAAAATAATGCCGTTTAAAAACAAAGCGGGACCTCCTGGCGCGGCTACAGGAGTAAGTGGAAAGGTCAGCGATTGGCCAATTGACTGCTTATAAGTAGACAAAGTTTCTTGAATATTTGTGTCCGGCAGGCTGAAAAAGACCTTCTGGGAAGTTCCGTCTCTGGTCAAACTGGACGAGCTGTGTGGGCTGACCAGGGTCGAAATCTTTCGCAGTAAGTTTTTTTCTGGCGATAATTGATTGATTGGTTGAAAGTAAACTTTTATAAAGCCACCACTCAAGGAACGGCTTAAAAGTAGTTGCTTAACACATTTGACATAACATGTTTATTTTGCTACAAAATAAATGAATTAAGCATTCCCATTCAATCCCATGTTTTTCGAACTTATTAGATTCGGCTCATTGAGACGATTCTGAAGAGGTCAAACAACAAAGGATTGAATTACGATTATTTTCAAATTTGCCAAAATGCTTTTTGAAAAAGGAATTTTGCTTACGGTCACTTAATAAAAGTGGTTGTTTAATAAAGATGGTCGCTTGAGCAAGATTGTTATAAACCCATTCTCACACGACAAAATTTAAGACTGGTCCAAATTCGAAGAAGTTGCAGACAAGAAATTCGAGTTTATGAAATTCTAAAAAAGGATGCCCTTTTAGGTAGAAAACAGTGTGGAAAATGAAGAAATTGTTTTTAACAAGCAATTTCTTTATTTTCCACACTGTTTTCTAAAGCTGTTTTCTTTGGGTGCAAAAAAGCGTCATTGTGTGGAAATGGGCTCATTAATTTTGTATGTTCAGATGTACGTTTTTTTTTAATCTTTTAAACTTATTAATTTCATTTGTTTATTTCACTTCGACCAGGAGAGAAGGTGTGTCCCGCATCCTCTGGATTACCCGGTCCATGTGTTGTGAGACCCGACAACTGCTTTGATGATAAACAATGTGGGAAAGATGAACTCTGTTGTAGCGAAGGGTGCGGAAGGGTCTGCAAGAAGGCCGTAACCCGTCCCATATTGAAGGTGTGTCCCCCATCCTCTGGATTACCCGGTCCATGTGTTGTGAGACCCGACAACTGTTTTGATGATAAACAATGTGGGAAAGATGAGCTCTGTTGTAGCGAAGGATGTGGAAGGGTCTGCAAGAAGGCTGTCACCCCTCCGATATTGAAGTTACCTACAGCATAGAGATATTTTATTTTTTCTTTGAAATCCAAATTCGTGAGCAAAAAATAATAAAGACGAATAAATGCGATTGTGTACAGATTAACCCATTCCAGCACAATGACGTTTTTTGACTCCCTTTTTATATGAGTTTTCCATGAAAGGGAAATAACTATTATATGCTTAGGCATTGACCTTTGTTTTAGTGTTAACCCTTTCCTGCACAATCCCTGGTTTTTACGTCCCTGTGATTTTACACTTGGGAAAACATTGTGGGAAAAGAAGGAATTGCTTGTAACAAGCAATTTCTTCTTTCCCGCAATATTTTCTAACCTGTAGGTTCGTTACTTTCAAAATTGCACCAACTTTTTACTTTCGTCTGCGACTTCTTTCAAATTGAACCAGTCTAAAATTTTGGAAAACAGGAACGGGTTAATGATTTTCAAATTGGCACTGTCAATCAAAGAATCAATCGACCAAACAAATCAAGCATTCAGACCCGAAGTGAACTTTGAACTCTGACATTTTTCGACATTTTAGTGAAGATATCTTTTGTTGGTTTTGGCGACTTATTCAAGCTGTAGTTACGACTTCTAGATTGTAAATGAATCATGCTATTTTTATTGCATGTTACTGATCATCATTTTTGCAAAACAACAACAACAAAACGGTATTAAATATCTTAAGTCGAACCTCCTGTAGGAGCTCAGTGGGCGGGGCCATTGATCCGTTATTTAACCCATTACCAGATGACAAAATTTTAGACTGGCCCAAATTGAAAGGAGATGCAGAAAACAATCTTATGTTATGGAATCTTAGATTTTTTTTTCGAATTTCTGGTTAGAAAAGATTATGGAAAATGACGAAACTGCTGGTTTACATATTGTTTCCCAATAGATTTTCTTGAGGGGGCGTCAAAAAGAGTCATTGTTTTGGGGAAAGGGTTAAGGGAAGCACGGTCAGTTAATCTGACTTACGATAGGATGGGAGGCGAACTCACGTGTGATAGGGTATGACCTGAACCAGTTGGGGAAAAAACCGCTGGTTACATGTTTTTATGAAAAAAAAAAAGTTTTGACATCTATCTGGGCTATACCTTTAACATGTTACGAAATGCAATGGAAATTCATTAATTTAAACATGGTCATTTGACCCTTTCCTTGAAAAACATTAAATTCAGAGGTTTTTGCAGACGAAAATCTAAAGTTGATTTAATTTGAAAAATAATCATTCAGTAGGCTAGAAAATATTGTAGAAAAAGAAGAAATTGCTTGTTACAAGCAATTTCTTCTTTTTCTACAATGTTTTCTCAATTATAAAATCAGAGGGACCTAAAACCAAAGGATTGAACAGGAAAGGGTTAGAATGTATAAGAAACTGGCCACCTGAAAGCTTTTGCATCGCCAGCGAAAGATAATGATTTAGTTATTTTGTAAATATTGCGCCACACTTTACACTGTTTAGGGAAACAAACGCTTGAAAGTTGGCTTTTCGTTGGCTCAGAAACACGACGATTTCGAAGCATCTCTTAGCAGTGTACGGATTTTTAGTCAAAAGTTTCGAAAGGGATGTGACTTTTACCATTTCAATGATAATGATAATAATTATGATAATAATAAACAGTAAAAGAATGATCCTTTAAAGGAAGAATCATGTAGTGGCAAAGGAATGTGTGTGTTTTGTAGACAGAAAAGACAACAGGCAATGTTGTTCGTAACAAACGAAAGACAACTTATAAAAGCAAGTATTTTATCTTTGAAGAGTTTCCTCTCTTCCAACCTTTTGGAAGGTTGTTCGATGACTGTCAACTGATAAATCACGACCCTCAATCAAATTACCAATCGCAAATGAAATCATTCATTTAGAATAGAAAAGAGTCGACATTGGCCGCCGTTTTAGCAGCCTTTTTTTATTGGTTTAGCGACATAATCGTTGTAAATACAGTTTTTTCCAAGCTGTAGTTACGACGTTTAGGTTGTCAACCAACCAATCTATTTTTTTGTTACACGCTACGGGCAAACTTTGCAAATAACACCTTTAGATATCAAAGCGGGACTTCCCGTAGGACTCAAGGACCGGGATCAACGGCGTAAGTGGTCGAGGCCAGCGATTGGTCAATTATTCATTAGACCCGAAATGAACTTTGAACTCCATTATATCGTCGGTGTTACATCCAAACCTCATAACTACAGCTTGAAATAAGCTGTAGTTACGAGGTTTTGATGTAACACCGACGATATACCGATACTTATGTGCAGCATTTCCGTTTGATTGGCGATTTAAACTTATTTAAGCTGTAGTTACGACGTTTAGGTCACTAACTAAATATTTAATTTTTTGTTAAATGTTACTGATCATAAGTTTGGGAAAAAAAACCCAACTTCGTTTGGTAGTAAATTGGAACTCCCTGTCGGAGCTCACTAGGCGTGACCAGCAGAGTCAGTGGGCGTGGCCAGCACTCGCCAATTAAAACCAACTTAATCTTTAATTCTTTTTCTACAATAGCGTTGGATGCTTAGCTTGTTTTGATAGCATCGAAAGAACCATAAATAACTAAATTAGGGATGTCAAACTTTATCAAAGAATCTCGTTGAAAAATACACGTGTATGTGTATAAGAAACTACAAACTACATTCCCGCTTTTTTACGACCCTAAAGAAACTAGTACAAGAAAACAAGATAGAAAATACAGAAATTGCTTGTTTCAAGCAATTTCTTTATTTTCCATCTTATTTTCTGTCTGAAAAGAGAGAGCTTTTCAAAATTCTACCATCTTGAAATTTCCGTCTGTAGCTTCTTCGAATATTGACCAGTCTAAAATTTTGCTGTGTAGTAATAGGTTAAACCGAATTTCAACTGCCATTTGAATATTTTTGATAAATTCACAACTATCGAACATTGAAAATCGATCGATAAATTGTTGCACTAGACAGATCTTCTTCCTCGCCTTTTACGTCGCCGTCATAGAGCAGTCGGTAGTGCACAGGACTCCCATTGGTCAATTATGGGATGTCATGGGTTCGATCCCTGGCGGCGGCACATATCCTTTCCGACATTTGTCTCTCACCATAGGTGGATAATCGTAAACCTAAGGGGGATAGCAGCTGGAGGCTAGGAAAGGATGCAGTGGTAGTACTGGTGTGAGAAATACCAGGAATCCATTGTAGGTGCTCTAGCCGCCGCGATATGACTGAAATACTGATAAAAGCGGCGTAAACCCAATTCACCAACCAATAGCATCAAAAGTATTGATATCCATTTTGCTTTTGAATCAATCTAAATTAACCCTTGTCACGCTGAACCTGGAATATTCCTGTTTTGACAGGAGGTCTAGACAAAGATCAGCCTGCATATGTGCAGTCAGAGCTTTGTCGACACCGCCTGTCTAAAGAATTGAAACCAAAACTGTTTATAGAAAATAGTTTTCAAGATAAAAATTTATCCATAATCAAGTGTCCAAGTGCTTTCAGTCCTTTGATTTGGATGTAATTCTGTGACAGCTATTTATTCAGCATGACAAGGTTTAAATGTTCAGAAACTGTTGCACAAGTGTCAGTCCTACCCTTGAATTTGTTTTTCAGAAAACAATTCAGTACAATTTCAACACAGTGGCAGCTTCACAGAAAAACCGAGCATATTTACTGCTTAATAATACATTAACCCATTCCCACTCAATCCCTCCTTTTTACGCCCCTCAATAAAAAAGCTTTGGAAAACATTGTGGAAAATGAAGAAATTGCTTGGATCAAGCAATTTCTTCATTATCCACAATGTTTTCTATCCACAAAGACGAAAAAAATAAAAATTCCATTAACTTGAAATTGTCGTCTGCAGCTCCTTTCAATTTGGACAGGTCTAAATTTCCACTGTGTTGGAATGGGTTAAAGAAATCCGTAAATTCGAGTTAATTTCTACCACCACCACCACCACCAATAACAACAACAACAACACAGAAAAAATAACGATAATATCAAGTCCCATACCTTTTTGTCTTGAATAGGGCGTTTTGGTAGTGCACAGATATAAGTCTTTGATTCAGGACTAACAAGATAGTCCTGTGTTAACCCATTCCAACTCAATCCCTCCTTTTTACGCCCCTCGAGAAAAAAGCTTTGGAAAACATTGTAGAAAATGAAGAAATTGCTTGTATCAAGCAATTTCTTCATTTTCCACAATGTTTTCTATCCAAAAAGACAAAAAAAAAAAAAAAAAAAAAAAAAAAAAAATCAAAATTCCATCAACTTGAAATTGTCGTCTGCAGCTTCTTTCAATTTGGACCAGTCTAAAATTTTGCTGTGTGGCAATGGGTTAATGGAATCCACACTGTGGTTATTCTGCTGGTGTGACGTATACCTCCGTTCCGAAAATTAGAGAAAAAGTGTTATGCACTTTTTTGAATGTCCATGTTAGAAATACAAGGGCTTTAACCCTTTACTGTTTTTCAAAATTTTAGACCTGTCCAAATTCAAAGGTTTTGCAGACGATAGCTTCAAGTTAATTTTATTTGAAGAATAATCATTCAGTTGGGTAGAAAATATTGTGGTAAAAGAAGAAATTGCTTGTGACAAGCAATTTCTTCTTTTTCCACAATGTTTTCTCTAGTACAAAAACGCAGGGACGTAAAAACCAGTGATTAAACAGGAAAGGGTTAATTGTGACTTTCATTTATGACTGGCGATAAACACAGCTCATAATTTGTCTTTCAAGACACCTTCAGCTTCCATTGTGCGACCTGAGAGTAAATGGTTTTTGAGTAATTATGCCTACCATTAGCTTTGTGAAATCAAAATTGAATAAAATATTCATAATGATATGGTCATTGTGCGACCAGAATGTTGTAAATATAGCTTGAATAAAGCTGTATTTACGATATTTCGATTTCCCACTGACGGTATAATCATATCAAAGCGAGTTAGAAAGTTTGCCTTGTAAATACCCGTGTCTCATCTGACAGAAGATCTATTGATTCGTTTATGTGGTTGAACCCATTCCAACACAGCAAAATTTTAGACAGGACCAAATTGAAAGAAGCTGCAGACGACAATTTCAAGTTGATGGAATTTTGAATTTTTTCGTCTTTTTGGATAGAAAACATTGTGGATAATGAAGAAATTGCTTGATACAAGCAATTTCTTCATTTTCCACAATGTTTTCCAAAGCTTTTTTCTCGAGGGGCGTAAAAAGGAGGGATTGAGTTGGAATGGGTTAAACGCCATTTTCAAAGTACTTCACTTTCATAGCATTGGCTAGTGCACCAAACCATGTCTTCTTGTTGCTTCTGTTGTTTTCAACTTTTAAAATGAATCACCGGCTGATCATCCCAATTGACTAATCGCAAGTGTCAATCAAATAACCAGTCGACTAATGATTTTTTCATTTAGATAAGTCAGTTTTGAACTCCAAACATTGGTCGCCAATTTTGTTTACTCTTTAGTCGGTTTGAAGACCTAAATGTCCTAACTACAGCTTATTCAAGATGCTGTTACGAAGTTTCTGTCGCAAACCAACTATTCTACTTTTTTGTTACATGCAACTAGCTACACATTTTGCAAAATAAAGCCGTTGAAAAAAGAAGCGGGACTTCCCGTCGGATTCAGTGGGCGGGGCTAACGGGATAAGTGGGTGGTGCTAGCGATTTGTCAATTAGGCAAACTACATACCACCACAACATCAACTCCTATCAGACTGTCCTGGGAATAGTACTGTCCCTCTTCTGTGACAGCCTCTTTTCGCGTGAAGTTACGGGGAAAAAATCCCACACATTTCTTGAAGCAATCTTCAAGAGGACCTCGTAAATTAAGTTTATAAAATTCATTATCTGTTGCGCCAAATATAATTGCATGAAAGCTCGCTATAGGTGAAAGTCAATTTGATTTAGACAGAAAAAATACAATAGATGAAAATATCTGATTAAATGGAAGTTCAATGAATTGAATCGGAGATGTACTTTTATAATTGAAAAAACAAAATACACTGTATGGAAACTCTGTACTTCAAAAATGTTGGGTGCATCCAAGATGGCAGACGGGATTTTTTAAAAGGCACGCCTCATTTGCTCTGGTCAGAAACCATTGAATATGCATGTTCATACAAAGAGTTGGATATCATCGTGAAGACATTTGGTTTGAGAACCATTGAGTATAACCCTTTTGAAATGATATAGTACCGTTCGTCTATAATGTTTGACTGAACACGGTGTTTGTGACGTCGTAAATCGAAGCGAGAGATTTTGAAAAATCGGCCTGTATTTCCGAATGCAGAGGGTTCCTAGCAAAAGCACATACCTTAACGGGAAAAAAATACTGATCTTCACTACAATACATAAATAATTCGCGTCTCTAGTCCACGTTTGTTGTAAATTCACTTTGAAAAATCGCATAGTGTACTGTTCGGTGTAAACCGAAACTGACCTGCTGTACTGTTCGGTGAAACGAATTTCTGTACGATTGGGGGCCAGATATGACCAGATATGACCAGAACTATCGATATCCCATTTAATTTCATTATACTGTTTCAACAATTGATGAAATAATGGTCAAATTTAAGTCTATCTATTCTTTATCTTTTTTAGTCTTGGATCTGGAGGATTACCGTCATCTTATTTTCTGATGATGCATTTTACATGATATATTTCAACGTCGATTACGTGTTTTTGTCGTAT
Organism: Fragum fragum; assembly: GCA_946902895.1. Taxonomy (NCBI): domain Eukaryota; kingdom Metazoa; phylum Mollusca; class Bivalvia; order Cardiida; family Cardiidae; genus Fragum; species Fragum fragum. The sequence goes on along the minus strand of OX336370.1, from coordinate 57,206,080 downwards.
TGAGAAGATTCATAACCATTTCTCCAATTAGTATTAAAGTTTTTAGTTGTTTCATTAGTACTAAACATGTTAATTGGCTGAAACAATGACCTAACGACATTTCGAAGACAATCCGAAAACCTTCTAAATTTCAATAAATATCTATTCCTGTTGATAAGATTGATGTTCCAATCCAAGATACTGTGTCCGTACACTGGTATGCCTTATTGCACTTAGCTGTTACGCTTTTCCCAATGTTAAACACGGTGTAACTTGTACATGTATCTACAAGCTTCTTGTGTTGTTAAACCTGATAAACATGGCTACATTAGGGGTGGATCTCGTATGCATGTTGAACTTAACATTATGTTTGAATGTTAGCCAATAGAAGTTTTAGAAAACAAAGACCAGCTAGATAACAACTGTTGATCAAGGTTTCTTAAATGAGAGCCATTCTCGAATTTTCTCTCTTGAATACTCTCTAGAAATATATTAGTCCTTATCAATGTTTTACTTTGACTTTTTCCTATGTACTAGCTTGTTTTAAGTTCAGCTATATAATTAAAAGTTTAGCTGAAAATGTTTTTTTTTCTATCTTAAAATATATTTAACAGTTATTTCTCAACCATACACGAATACCACCATGAGGTTATTTCTATCTATAACTAAACTCGAAATCTGTTTTTAAAACATCGCATCTGTCCAATACTGGACAGGATAAAACCAATGGTAATGAAGTGAAAGGACCAATGTACGATTTGGCAAACGTCTGATTTATTCACACAGGGGCTTCTCATGGTTGATTATGTACGTAAATATAGACCTTGTAGTCTTTATTTACGTATATAGTATCGCAATCAATTGTGACAATTATCTTTAGATTCATTGGTAACGGACAAAGGGAAGTTAGCACAAGAATAGTCATCATTTGAAATTCTTAGGTAATTGGGAGATTGATTGAATGGGTTTAACGCCGTTTTAACAGTATTTAACTCATATCGCGGCGGCTGGTATTTCTCACCTCAGTACTACCACTATATCCTTTCCTTGCAAATTTCGGCAACTTTAAAGAAATGTAAGGAAAATATTCGATTTTGTAAGAGAATATTGGTGTCAAGGAGGCGCACGCGCTTTTAACGAAGAAAAATTGCATAGGGCACGTACAGCATTATCCATTGCCTGTCAAATTTATAATATTTGACTGTATTACAGAATTTTCTATAAGTTCATAATTAGTGTGAGGACTTTTTTAAGACAATATCGAATGCTTCAAATATCACCTTCAAGGTCAATGTCACTACCAAACACCCTATACATGAAAATACAAACGAAAGCTGTTGTTTGTTTCACCAATAATCTACAAAACCCATTGTAACTCGCGGATGTAATCTTCTGTTTGCTCTAGCTTCATTCAAGTATCTAGGTCATATGTCCGAAAAATTGTTATTTTATGAAAAATAAGATAGCAAATTCAAAAGATTGGGAAGATTTTTTTATAGAGAATATCATTGTGCGTACATTATTTACTTCTTCAGTGAAGTATTATATTTATTCTCTTTGTCCGATTTTTATTCATGTTACAAGTAATATAATATATGAATTTATGTTAGTGAAACCGCTAATGTTGGTCGGTCTGAAGGATGAAAATGCCTAAAATGAATGTCCACGCAACATATGTACCCAATAATCATTGATAACAGAGAAAAACAGATTTTATGATAACTAAATGATATTTTCTACTTAATGAAACTATTTGTAGTCACTAATTTAAATGGCAGAAAAACAAAGATACTTTTAACCGACATATTGTCGTAAAAATATAAAACGATATGAACAAGCTTCTAGAATGCTTGAATATATAATCCCTTTAGAATTCTACATTTCTAGATTTTGTCTCCAATAAGTGTAAATAGGATAAGCAGCTGGAGGCTCAGAATACATTTTGTGGTGTTGAATACTCAGATGTTATTTTGAATAATTGTACATTACATCTAAATGATCAACTCGAAAAGATTCAAATTGAAGCTGCAAGAATTGTAACTGGTTGTTCAAAATTTGTATCTCCTGTTGACCTCTCATCTGAGTATGGTTGGGAATCTCTCGATGAAAGAAGACGTAAGCATAAGCTTATTCTATATTTCAAAATGGATAAAGGATTATGTCCGAATAGCCTAAGCTCATTTAATTCTCAAAATATAGGAAGCATGTCCTCTTACAGCCTACGTGGATCTCAAAAACATAGAATTCCTAACTGTAGAAAAGAGCTCTACAGAATATCTTTTCTGCCTACGGTCACTGACAAGTGGAACAATTTGCCAATCGACATAAGAGATCAGAATTCCTTATCATGTTTCAAGAATTATCTACATAGGAATAAATCTATTCCTAATAAGTTGTACTTCTAGGGGAAAGGAAACTTCGTGTTATACATGCCAGGATAAGAAACAAAGGTAGTTCTCTGAAGTACCATTTATTCAGTGAAATATTTGTGTTTGTGGCGAAAGCGAGACGAGCGAAAATTTCTTTTTCCTTGAATGTACGAATTATAATAATATTAGAAATACACTCTTTAGTTCATTACCAAATTTTGTTACATTGATGTTGACACCTTATTATATCGGGGCAACAATCTGCTATATAAAGACATGCAAGCATTGTACAGTTTAATCGAATATCGTAGATAATTATTGTATATATGTTCGGCTATTTAAAACCATATAATGTATGAGAAATACTAAATAAGTCACATCTTAAATCACCTTTTGGGAGAAGAACATCAAAAACTTGTGCTTCTGTTCTAATCCTTTTTGCTTGATTTTTGTAGATATGTTTACATTATCATGTACACTTATATGAAGTAATGTATGTAGTGTTAGTAGTACAAGGACTCCAATGCGAGGCGCTTCAGTCGATGCGACATGACTAGTATACTTTTAATAGTCGTCTGAGATCCAAATTAAGCAACCAATCTACATACAAATGCACGAATCAATAGACAATGTACAATTTCATTCATGAAAACCCAAGCGTACATACTTTTTTGGTTAATATTGGTGAAATGATAGTTCAACACGGAATTAAGTATGCAAGACTTACAAGTTACATGTACACTGTCTTGTTTTCAAAACCCAAGCGTACAGACTTTTAGGGTCATATCTGGCACCAAAACGTACAGAAATTCGTTTTATCGAACAGTACAGCAGGTCACTTTCGATTTGCACCAAACAGTACACTATGCGATTTTTAGCCTGAGATTGCGTAAGCATTCTGAGGCTAAAGTTACCATGCTAAAATTTCAAACCCATGCAGAGTTTAATGTGCAAACATAATATAAAAACATCTACCGTAATCAATGTGATCTTCTGTCGCTTGAAAAGTAGATCGGATCTGACCATAAATTAATACGCCCGATTGAGGCGAGAAGGACGAAGGCGAGATATGACTCATTGAAAGCTGTCGGCTTGATGTACAGTACTTTCGTTTGAGTGTTCTGAATTTGGCAAAATTATCAAAACTTGACGAGTGAATGGAAAGAAAGGAGATATATAATATATTGGAAATTATTAAACATATATAATCATATCATATTGTTAAGAAAAATAACGTGTTTGTTTCATACCAAAATAATATTACTTATTCTAGAATAACAATGTTAAAACGGTCCGGTTAGACGAAGTTGCTGTATAAAGCTGACAAGCGAAACTGTCGGTTTTACGTACGGTTGGAATGCTTTGTTTAACAAATTAATTGGTCATTCATAGGATCATATTCGCACTATCTGAAAGCAGTTCGGTCGTGCTCGGACTTTGTGTCCTCCGAATTCTACCCAAAGGATGCAACGTATACATACCGCTTTTGAGAGGTGTACATAATCATGTTAACCTGGTAAACGACCGCCCGCCCTCTCTCGCTCTCTTTATCTGGAGATTATAAAGCGCATATTTACATAACGAAACTGGTCTGTGTGGTAGAATACTCACATCGCACGCAAGAGCCTCCTAGTTCGAACCTGGCTACCCATCTCTCTCACTCTCTAGCTCTCTCTCGCTAGCTCCACTGGTTGAAAGCCAACAAGTTTTTGTCATGATGTGGTGTCCGTCGTCCGTCCGTCCGTCCTTTTACTTTAAAAATCTTCTTCTCAGAAAGTACTGAACATAATTCAACCAAACTTAACCAAAATTCACAGGAAGGATTCTTGGGTGGCCTTTATCAGATACCTTCAAAGCATTTTGATCGGGTGAAAAATATGTAACGATATATACATGTAAATATATCGTTACAATACCTCAACGGGATGAAAATTATTGCGGGCAGATTGTGTCCCCTAGCGCACAAATTGGCAGATCTGCGCATAATAGATTTGAGTAGAAAGTGGCACCTCCGATAATCAAACTTTTTCTTCCCAGATTATATATCTCCTGTATACATATCTCAGGCTTTCAGCGCTTTGATTCTAAGTGAATTTACAACAAAAGTGGACTAGAGACGCGAATTATTTATGTATTGTAGTGAAGCTCAGTAATTTTTCTTCCCTTCAAGGTATGTGCTTTTGCTAAGAACCTTCTGCATTCAGAAATACAGACCTATTTTTCAAAAATCTCTCGCTTCGATTTTCGACGTCACAACACACCGTGTTTAGTCAAACATTACATACAAACAGTACTATATCATTTCAAAAGGGTTATACTCATTAGTTCTCCATCCAAATGTCTTTACGATGATATCCAACTCTTTGTATGAAAATGCATATTCAATGGTTTTGCCAGAAATAAATGAGGCGTACCTTTCAAACAAATCCCGTCCGCTATCTTGGAAGCACCCACCATTTTTTACGTACATAGTTTCCATACAGTGAAATATAAACTATCCAAACTATACTAATGATGATAACAATAATGGTGTAATTTAAAAGATAATTAAAAAAAAAAAAAACAACAACAACAACAAAAAAAAACCTTAACTCCAGATGGTCACATGTTGACCATTACTTTTTATACGAAACAGAGAAAAGGTTACTATATCAATTAACTTAATTGCTTGAACAGCGAAAATTTGCTTTCGCTTTTTTTGTTAACTTTTAATGTTGATTTAGCGACTTAAACGTCGTAACTACAGCTTATTTAAGCTGTAGTTACGACGTTTAGGTCACCAACCAACTATTTTACCTTTTTGTTATATGCTTCTGTCTATACAATTTGCAAAATAAGGCCGTTAAAAATCTAAGCGGAACTTCCTGTTGGAGTCTATTGGCGTGGCCAACTACGTAAGTGGGCGGGGCCAGCGATTGGTCAATTATATAGGAAGGGGCTTGAATCACAAACAAACCGTTGGTTTGCGACGTAAACGTCTTACACGCAGCTTGTATAAGCTGTAGTTACGACGTTTAAGTTGCCAAAACAACCAAACAGATTCAAATAAATGTCGACCAATGTCGGAGTCCAAAGTTCACTTCCTGTCTCAATGAATGATAGAACTGGTCTATTAATTTTTCGATTTTTGAAGGATTCGAACGCATGGCTGTTACAATTAATAAAGATCAAAATGGAGTTAGAAACTCTGGTTTACGAAGTTGCGATGATTTATGGATTGTGATGGCAATCAAAAAGTCTATGGAACAAACAATTTATACATTTAGACTGAAACTGAAATTTGATATTCGACATTTGACGACATTTATGGGAAGAATTTTCGTTGGTTTGACGACTTGTGCGTCGTAACCACAGCTTAATTATAGATTCTTGATCAATCTCATTAAAATCATCTCCGTTGATTCTTGATTGACAGTCGCGACCCGTCAATCAATGCGATACGTTAATTAAAATTCAATTAGGCTATAGTAACGACGTGTAGGTCGCCAACCTACCATTCACCTGTATGTTACATGTTACTGATCATAAACTTTGAAAATAATGTCTTTTAATATTATGCCGAGGGCAGAGAGCGTAGCCAGCGATGTCAAGCGGAACACACTCGGCCATTCCCGTAAACTTTGGGAACAGACCTCGGACGTTTATAAGTCGAAGCATTATGTAACAAACATTTTAAAAAAACAGACATTTGTCATTTAATAGATCAAATTACATTGAGAAATCGCATAGCTTCTCGTGAAATGGAAATATTCCAAACATGAGGGTAAACTAAGTACCTCTCCTCCCCCCCCCCCCCCCCCCGAGCAACCCGCCGAAGGACCCGGATTAAGACCCGGGGGGATAGGCGGGTCGGTTCCCCGAGAGGAGAGGGAAACTACAGGAGAACAAACATTTTAGTCGGAAATAGCGTAAGAAAACGTAGTACGATATCTCGGTAAACCTGGTTGGTTCAGAACTCTCACAATTGCTGAAAATCTTTAATTTCCTTTGGGTTTTTTTATGTTTTGTCCTGTTTCGTTTTGATATCAAGTTTCTTTGAAGACCAAATAGAGCAGGCCAACAAGAGTGAAACAATTTGTGTTTAGCTTCCTTTTCAAATTTCTTTCCGAGCCTCTAGCTGTTCATCCCAATTAGGTTTATCCATCAATGGTTAAAAGTAGCATTAAAATGAACTCGATCAATTAATCAGTCTGTCAAGCGATCAATCAATCAAACTTTTACAAAAAAATATCTCTTTTTATCTTTACTTTTATTATTTGTATTCATTTATAAGACCTGACCCCCTCTCTCTTTCCGTCCGTCTGTCTGTCTGTCTCTCACTCTCTCTTTCTCTCTTTCTGTCTTTCTTTCTCTTTACATCTCTTTCCTTCTCTCTTCGGTGCAGCATATAACTGAATGGGGATGATAAAACGAGAGAGGGAAAAAATCCTTGTCCGAGTTTTCTCACGTACCCTTCCCTACTAGTTGAAATTCTATCGGTAAGTAAAATAGCCGGTTAATTTAATTCTAAAACCTCGTATCTACAGCTTAAACCAAGCTTTATTTACGAGGTTTTGGTTATACATTGACGAAATATGGTTTCGGTGTCATCAGCCTAATCCATCAAGACCGAAGACTACTCTCCTTGACACAATTATCAGTAGGCAAAACTGTGAAACAGTCTGCGTAAATAAAGTAGATTTATTGATCAGAAAAAAATGTGTTTCGGGTTAAATCAAAGGACTGTTAGCTCTAACAGACGCAGTTGTAAATCTACAGCTTTTAATCTAAAGCTAAATTCGAGTTAAGACGTTAAAACAGTTTATTTTAGGGGACGAATGAATTTTAAAAGTTTGCTATTTAGCCCATGCCAATTCAATACCGCTCATCTCAAGAAAAAAAAAACGTTTGAAAACATTGTGAAAAAGAAGAAATTGCTTCTAATAAGCAATTTCTTCAATATATACAATATTTTCTACCCTATAAGGCAAATATCTTCCTAACTTATTGTCATCTGCAACTTCTTCCAGTTTGAATCAGTCTAACATTTTGTAGTGTTGTAATGGGTTCTCTCCTGGCTCACCTTACCTTGTTTTTTATCATGATAACCTTCGACAAAGAAGATTACTTATCAAAATCATGCTTTAATAGCTTTACAAAACTTTCAGTGCTTTGATTATATATATTGTAGCTTAAATCCTTCGTTTTTTAACGTTTTCGTAAAAACAACAACAACAAACCAGCTTTCAACCATGTCTTCAATATCTTCTTCATTGCTTAAAGCTTTTTAGTTGAGATGTGTAGAAAGCGGGACTGAGTGGTAATGGGTTAGATAGCATGTTTTTGAAGGAGTTCTCTACAATTGGAATAATGTTAATTCAAGTGGCCATAGAAAGCAATGCGTATAGTAAAGACTCTGATCAGACTAATTTCGATCACTATATGCTCAAGTGAGCTAAAATACATAGGGGATACACTTGCAGGTAGAGTTTGCAATATTTCTGAAATACATAAGAACTACCTTTTATGGCGTAGGCATTTAATCTATTTATTGGTTAAGCCTCCAGTGGCAGTTTGTACTCATTCAACTCTGGAGAACTCAAAATTTTGGCTACAAAAGCTGACGCTTTTCTAGCTAAAAATGTTTGTCTCTTTGAAGGTTAAATCTATCAAAGGACGGGCTTGCATTACATTCCGACAACGTGCGCAGAATGTGTCGCCAGTAGATATGGCGCATCAAATGGGGCAAAAGTCCACTTAAGATAATACACGCTAAAATAAACGCGTGCACGCGAAAATAATACAAGTACACTCACAAAATTTAGGCGTGCGCGCATAAATACTGAGCGTTTAAGGGTTTGAAATATGCACGAACGCCTAATTTACAGGTGCACGCACAATTTTAAGTAGTCTACTTTTTACTCGTGCATGCTCATATTTTGAAAGTGCACGCGTTAGATAACGCGTGCACTTTCAAAATATAAGCGTACACGCTTAGTTTAAACAGGTTTACTTATATTATTTACGCGTGCACCCGTTTTTTAGGCTCAGTCGATTTAAAGGGGACTTTTGACCCAAACGGTACACCATAAGTAGATAAGACAACCGCATCGTCCGCGGTACTGCCTTGTTACAATATTAATTCGATGGTCATCCAGAATCGCCGAGAACACCGAACTCTAGAGAGAATACTTCATGAGTGTGGGGCGGTAGATACAAACACTGATAATAAACCACCCTGGAAGTAAAAGAGTGTAAACGTTAAGGGGTTGAAATGACGATTAAATTTGCGTAATTTCACAAACCATACCCCTGTTTAGGTAATGTGACAGGATAAATTGCCAGCATGCATTTTAAAACTGAAAATCAAACAAAGGGTGCTTAGTCTTAAATATGATAACACCAGAGGGAAGTAAGTATACAACCCTTTCCTTAAAAACTGTGTCGAGACATTTTAATGGAAACCCCAGAGAAAGGAAAAAAATGTAATTGGAATAATATAAAGGAAATGAGCCAAACGGATGCCATGCGAACTCATCCCTATATGTTAAGTAACCTTCTTAAAACCTGGCTAAAACCGGTAGAGACCAAGGCACAGTTTGGTATTTCCCTGTTTCAGTTTCGAAATTTTGTTTTAGTTTGTTTTCTCGACTTGTTCTGGTGATAATTCTTTTGAGACGTCGACAGCGACAAATGCAAATGACCAAGGCGAGGTATCGTGGTTTTTAAATCGAAAATACTTTGTTGTTTGTTTGAATGGGGTATAACGCCGCTAATTATAACAATTTTTCAGTCATATCGCGGCGGCTGGAGCACCTAACAATGAATTCCTGGTAAATCTCGCACCAGTACAACCATTACATCCTTTCCTAGCCTCAGCTGCTATCCCACTTAGGTTTACGACTACCCACCCAATGGTGACAGACGTATGTCAGAGAGGATATGTTCCGTCGTCGCGGATCGAACCCATGACACTCCATGTTTGAAGATTTGGAGTTTGATGCGCTACCAACTGTACTATGACGGCTGCACAAATCTAAAATGAACCTTGTAAAGTGGTAAACTTTTCTCTACCAAACCACACCGCCCGTAGGATTATTCGGTGAATATTGAGATCTTTTTGTTCATAGAAAATCCCTATGAATTAAGAACTACAAACACAATTAACAACAACAGACTCAAAAAAAAAAACAAAAAAAAAAAAAAAACAAAAAAAAACAATTATGCTGATGTATATTTCTATGGTGAGAGGAAAATCATTTCTTAAATGCTATCCGATGGGTTATCGAGATTTCCTGTATGATTATGAATATATCACTGTACATGTAACTAGATGGCGATTATAAATATATATCACTGTACATGTAACTAGATGTCGATTATAAATAAATCACTGTACACGTAACTAGATGGCGATTATAAATATATCACTGTACATGTAACTAGATGGCGATTATAAATATATCACTGTACACGTAACTAGATGGCGATTATAAATAAATCACTGTACACGTAACTAGATGGCGATTATAAATATATCACTGTACAAGTAACTAGAAGGCGATTTTAAATATATCACTGTACATGTAACTAGATGGCGATTATAAATAAATCACTGTACACGTAACTAGATAGCGATTATAAATATATCACTGTACATGTAACTAGATGGCGATTATAAATATATCACTGTACACGTAACTAGATGGCGATTATAAATATATCACTGTACACGTAACTAGATGGCGATTATAAATATATCACTGTACATGTAACTAGATGGCGATTATAATAAATATATCACTGTACATGTAACTAGATGGTGATTATAAATATATATCACTGTACATGTAACTAGATGTCGATTATAAATATATCACTTCACATGTAACTAGATAGCGATTATAAATATATCACTGTACATGTAACTAGATGTCGATTATAATTATATCACTGTACATGTAACTAGAAGGCGATAGGTAAGTGCAGATGGGTTAGTGCATAAACGTCGTAATTGTCAAAACAATGTATTGGCACTTCCGATGTTTTTGCACTAGCCGATCGATGTTATGAATATCAATTATCCAGTGATGTTATGACTTAAAACGTAAACAATTTTCTGAATTAAAACTTGATTTGATGATAGATTTGATTGGTCATTTAATTTTGTTTTGGGGAAAATATGTAATGCGACTTTTTAAGTCACCTATTTTTTTAGCAGTCAGACTCTCAATATTATCGCACGCGGTGATTAGAATAGTTCTGGTGTATAACAAAGTTTCCGGTTTACTTTTTAGAGTATAAATAAGCGGTAATAGTTTTTTTTTAAAGAGCTGTTTATGAGTTGTCTTTTGAAAGCATTTGATTGAATTGAGATTTAACCCATTCCTACAAAATGTGAAATACCATTCTATGATATGACATAGCAAATAGGAACCATGTGACTGTATAAAATCTTTAAAGCCTATAAAAGCACGTGCTTCCGGTTACCATGTAGAATCTGAAATACAAAAAACAAACAAAAAAAAAACCTAATACACGAGTATACTATAAACCTTGCTGTTAATTGGTATAAGTTTGCTTTAACAAGCTGTGTACAAGCTTATGTTTAAGAGAGAATCAGATTGAATTTTCGGCCTTGACACTATTGTTGAAGTCTTAGACTAGCATTCACGCAACCACCCGATCGAGTATATCTCGGACGAGCTATGCCGCCGTCAGCAATACAATTCACCTCAGACGTTAAAGATTCTAGACGGGCCCTTGTTGAACAATGGGGTTGTCTTCCTTGGGCAGTGTACACAAATGTTCCAAGATTCACCAGGAGTTGTGTTGCTGTAAGAGATGCTCAAAGTTGACCAAATCGATATTGAAAACTTAAATGTTATTTTTGGATCATCATGTGAATCTTATTTTGACGGTACCATAACTTCTTTTTCTCGTTAATCAATATAACATCCTAAAGCTGAGAAAGGCGTGTACCCCTTAGAATAGCTACATTTGTGGTCTTAATTCACACACACACACACACACACACACACACAAAAATCATTGCAGTATATCTAATATCAAAAATGTAGTCTCAAAAATTCGGTGTGTAATGCTTTTATATTTTCCTCAGCATATATCCAGAATTTCAACCGCATCTAAATATGCACAGATTTTCAGATAAGTAAAGTAATTAATGAGTACAACAGCCTTTTAAATAAACGAATATTTGTTCGAAAGTTTTCTTTTTTGTCTTCTATTTTTATCTAAAGCAAGTATTTTCCTTAAAAAACAAATCTTTATTTGTCTACTATTACCTACCCCATGCAGCTTAAATATACCATATCTTCAAGTCTAATTTTACCTCCTCGATGTTGCTAACCGATCCTTTCCCGGTAAACAAACCCCGCGAATCGGGGGTATATAAACAGATCTCTCGGGAGTTTCGGTCAGTCGCTTGCTGGAATTCAGATAAACCACATGGCACTCATACCAAGATATTCTCAGAAAAACATGCAAACGGATTTATCCATAGTGGCTGTTTTGCTGGAAGGTCTGAAAATGAGTAAGCATCTTAGAAAGGCAACACTTTCTTCCTCATCCTCAAGCTCAAACGAGTTAAATTCGAGTCAGATGAACTCGCCAAGTTGTTTGACAGACAAAGAAAGAAGAGGTGTCATTCCAGAGGTATTCGTTTTACCACAAGGGGCATCCGAGTTCTCGCTAGATAAACTATCACCCAAAAATTCTACATTATCTCCTGGAAAACTATGTTTATCACCGACTTCCCCCAAATCTCCAACATATAAAATTGATTTGAAGTCAGGATCAGTTGGTCTTCGAGAATTCGCCGCTGATGGACAAAACATTTCAACACAAGTGTTTGTGAAAGTGTTCGGAAACAATTATGAACAACACGCTCAAATTTACACTGATTCCAGCTACACCATCTTACTTGGGTATATCAGTCTGAGGAATTGTGACATTAAAGTAGACAAAACTGACCATAATGTTGTTGAAATCATAATGAAAAACGAAGTGGATAATAAAGGGAATGCCAAAAAGGTGGTTTTCCTCGCAGACAACGAGACAGATGCTCTTGATTGGGTAAAGGCTTTGACGCCTCAGTTAACACTGCCGATGGAATCCGAAAGCTCGCCGAGGGGCTCGCCGATGCTGCCAAGACAGTTTTTCTTCACTGTTTCTAAATGAATTGACTGTCTTCAGTTTATAATCTCGTAGAAGTTTCTGGGTGAATATGAATTTGCAACATTTCGTCTCTGTTTTCAGTAAAAAACGACGCTCATTATATTATCAAAATGAATTGGGAAAACATTGTGAAAAATGAAGTAATTAATTTCAACAAGCAATTTCTTCATTTGAGAAAATGTTTTCTACACAGAAGCTTGAAATTTTTTAAAAAAATCAAATATTTAAATTGTCGTCTGCAACTCCTTTCAATTTGGACCAGTCTAAAATTTTCCGTCTGGTAATGTGTTAAATCTTGAAATGAATATTGATTCACACAATTATATGTTTAAGTTTTTTTCATTTTACCATTATGTTTTGAATAATGAGATAGTCACAAAGTTTCGTTTTCAAATTAACCCATTCCCAAACAGAGGCATTTTTAGCGGCCCTCAAGAAAATCAATTGGGAAAACATTGTTTAAATTGAAGAAATAGCTTGTAACAAGAAATGTTTTCATTTTACATTTTTTTTTTATCCAGAAAGGTGAAACAATTTAAAATTTCATTCACTTTAAACTGTCGTCTGCATCTTCTTTCAATTTGGACCAGTCCAAAAATTTTGCAGTCTAGAAATGGGTTAAATCTTGAAATGAATATAGTTTCACAAGCTCGTGCGAGTCTCGGGAAGCCGTAATCATCTTTCATTCCCAATGTTAAATTGATCTTTGATGACTCTTACAAACGTGTTTATCTGTACTTTGAGTTCCTCCTTACATGATATAAAAACACAATTATATGTTTAAGGTTTTTTTTTTCATTTTACAATTATGTTTTGACTAATAAGATAGTCACAAAGTTTCGTTTTACTTAACCAATTCCCAGAAGCTTTTTAGCGGCCCCGAAAGAAAATCAATTTGGAAAGCATTGTTTAAAAAGAAGAAATTGCTTGTAACAAGAAATGACTTCATTTTACACAATTTTTTCTATCCAGAAAGGTGAAACAATCTAAAATTTGCAACTCCTTTCAATTGGAACCAGTTTGAAATTTTGCCAACTGGTAAAGGGTTAAATCAGTTTCACAAGCTCGTGCGAGTCTCGGGAAGCCGTAATCACCTTTAATTCATAATGTAACATTGATCTTTGATGACTCTTACAAACGTGTTTATCTGTACTTTGAGTTCCTCCTTACATGAAATAAAAACACAATTATATGCTTAAGTTTTTTTTATTCTACAATTATGTTTTGACTAATAAGATAGTCACAAAGTTTCGTTTTACTTTACCAATTCTCATACGCTTTTTAGAGCCCAACAAGAAAATCAATTTGGAAAACATTGTTTAAAATGAAGAACTTGTTTGTAACAGGCAATTTCCTCATTTTACACAATATTTTTCTGTCTTAGATTTCAAAAACTTTAAATTGTCGTCTGCAACTCTTTTCAATTTGGACCACTCTTAAGTTTTTCCGTGTGGTAATGGGTTAATTTAACTCATATATTTTTTTTTATTATTTTCATTTTTTTTTGAATATGTCAATCTTTTTCTATGAATGATAAATATGTTATTTAATGCTTTGCCTGGTATTTTTTTAGACTGGCCAAAATTTAAAAAAAAGTACAGACGAGAATTCATAAATAAGGAATTTCAAACATTATTTTCTTTTGGGTCACAAAGAAATGGCTTCAAACACGCATTTTTTTCTCATTTTTCACAATGTCTTCCCAATTTACCAATCGCGACTGTAAATCAAGGAATCAACCGACCAATCAAATCATTTATTCAGCCCGGACCTGAGCTTTCAACTCCGACATTGGCTGCCATTTTTGTTGACAATTTTTGTTGGCTTGGCGAGTTAAACGCCGTAACTACAGCTTATTCAAGCTGTAGTTACGACGTTTAGGTCGCCAACCAACTATTCTACTTGTTTGTTACATGGTGCTGGTCATGATTTTGCAAAATAACGCCGTTAAAAATCGAAGCTAGACATCTATCGGAGTCAATGAGCGTGGCCAAAGGAGTCAGTCGGCGGGGCCAGCGATTGGTTAATTTCTTTTCTGCGTCTAATGTGTGCGAATAGATTAACTATTCATTCTTGAGAATTTAGAAAACTGACATGTGAGTATCCATTTGGAATGTGACAGACTTTATAAATGAGTAGAGGTCATTTTCAATAGCATTTACGTGCCGTCAAGCAAAAAGGTATTTTCCGGTTGTTCCGTAGAAGCAAACATTGGAAAAATAGATTATATCCAGTAGAGGTGAACAATACAGTAAGATTTGAATGGTTATTCCATATTAAGAAAATCGCAAAAAGCGAAACCAGTCTAAGCATTCTTTCTTTGACGCTCAATTGTACTTGACGGGTTCCCGCTTCTAATCGAAATCGATTGACCATTTAAAATCATTCATGTAGCCCGGAAGTGGAGTTGACCTCCGACATCTATGCTTGGTTTTTTGGTTTGGCGGTCTAACCCTTTCCTGTTTTGAAAAAAAAAAAAACAACATTGGACCAGTAAAATTTTAAACGCTTTTTCAGACAAAAAATGAAAGTAAATCAAATTTGTAAAATAACCATCTAGTAGGGTAGAAAATATTGTGGAAAAAGAAGAATTTCTTCTTTTTCTACAATGTTTTCTTAATTATAAAATCACGGGGACGTAAAAACTAGGGATTGAGCAAGGAAAGTGTTAAAGATTATTTAACCCTGTCTTGTTTTGCAAAATTTAAAACCGAATTCAAAAGATTCGCAGACGATTTAAATTGGATTTAATTTGAAAAATAATCTTTTTATAGGGTAAAAAATATGTCGAAAAAGAAGAAATTACTTGATACAAACAATTTCTTCTTTTACTACAATATTTTTTTTTTCAATTATAAAATCACAGGGAACAATAAAGGGTTAGAGCTGTAATCACAACGTTTAGGTCGCCAACGATTTGATTTAGATTGCTTATATACAATGTTTCTACTTTATTAGAGACCCAAGTTTCCATCGACAATTTTTTTCAAAATATGAGACGAGGTATTTTGTTGTCTGTCAATCAAAAGATCGATATTTTGTTTTTGTTTGTTTGAATTGGGTTTTACGCCGCTTTCAACAATCTTTCAGTTATATCACGGCGGCTGGAGCACCTATAACAATGGAATCCTGGTATTTCTCACACCAGTACTACCATTACATCCTTTCCTAGCCTCCAGCTGCTATCCCACATAGGTCTACGATTATCGACCCATTGGTGAGAGACAAAAAGTCGGAAAGGATGAGTGCCGCATTTGGGAATCGAACCCGGGACCTCTAGATTGACAATCCGACGCGCTACCAACTGCGCTATGACGGCGGCTCAAAAGATCGATAGACCAACCAAACCAACTATTTAGATAGGAAGATATGTTTGAACTTTCGACGTGTAAAATATGCATATTTGTTTGTTTGGTGACTTGAACGTCTTATTAAAGCTGAAACTACGACGTTTAAGTCGCCGACCAACCACTTATTTTTGTTACATGTTACTGACCATTACTTCGCGAAAAAAGGCGTCATATGTCGAATTCGGACTTTCTGAGGGAAGAAGTGGGCGTGACCAGCGACCCGTCAACTAATACAACTAGTTGGTTCTAAACTCATATCGAGACTTATGCCAAACTTCCGTAAACTATCAAACTATCTTTTCTTCGTGGAAGCTGAACAAAGATCTCCAGCAGTGAGATGGAGATTTGATAACTGTAGCCGTAGTTACCAAATTTCGGGCGTTTACATGCGATTTTTTAGGGACCAACGAGGCTTTGACAAGAAGACATAACATTTGGAAATGATTTTCTCCAAAAGTCAAACATTTAAATTGGCTGAAAATTGCGATGGCATAGAGGATACATATGCGTTTTTTTTCTAATCAAGACAAGACATATTCCGTAAAAAAAAAAAAAAAAAAAAAATCGAAAAAAATGTTTTGCTATAGAGTTTTTCTCTTTAAAAAAGAAAAGGGTAACGAGATAGCAATTCCTTTTATTTTTTCAAAAAATAGAAAAGAGAAATTTGTTTTCTTTTTACATAAAAAGCATTTTCTAACCACTCTTTCAAACGATTTCTTTTATCTAAACTAAAAAAACTATATTTTCGAGATTTTTTATTTAAGATAGGTCTTCAAAAAATCACACATCTCACCTATCTGCCACAATAGAAAATGCAACTGAACACATTTATCGATAAAACTGTCTTTCGGAACGAAGGATTGATTTATTTTTAGAACTGGAAAATGTTAATTAAAAAGGTTTGGAAAGACGTACAAATTACCTCCTCGACAGTGGAAACCGTCATGAAATACCAACGCGACTGTAAATGACCTTTAAAAACATGCATAGGTAGATATCGTCTTGTGGCGACCAAATCTATTAACTCTAGCTTAAGTTAATTTTATTTACCAGGTTTAGTTACCAGGTTTTGTTCGCCCGACGATTTTTTTATTTGTTAACTTAGGGGGTATCTTACAATAGAAAGAGTTTCTTCAACACCCCCCTACACACACATGACACCTCCAAACGCACACACCCCAAAACCCGAACATAAAATATCCAAAAAATACAAGCAAAAAATACGATCGAAATTGGTCACCATGACATTCGGTAAGGTCATAAGGAAACTTCCTTTTGGAAAGCGAGTGGATCGGCTGCGAAACACGGGAAAGGGGACCTTAAGGATTGTTGCTCAAAATAATAAAGGGGATAAAGACCAATTTATTATTTTTATTTTATGCATTCTTCTCAAAGCATTTAACTTCCTTAGATATCAGATTACTTAAACGGAAAATTTGATTGCCAGTAGAGCGTCTCAGGCCCTCGTGGGTCTCTTGTTTAGCAAAACGTGTGTCTTACTAGCACAATGAACACCAACACTCTACTAAGTATTAAATGCTCTCTACAATTTGTTTGGCGGAGTCGAGTAAAAGGATTATTTCTGTTTCCGCAATGGATTCATAAGAGTCCCATCAATCTAATTGAGACTTAACTCCTTCCTGTTTTAAAAACTCGCGACCCGTCCAAATTCAAAGGTTTGCAGACAAAAAACTGAAGTGGATTTTATTTGTAAAATAATAATTCTGTAGGGTCGAAAATATTGCGGATAAAGAAGAAATGCTGTTTCAAGCAATTTCTTCTATTTCTACGACATTTTGTCAATTATAAATCGAAGGGACGTATAAGCCATTGATTGAGCAGGAAAGGGTTATAGAAATTACACGGATAATGGGTGATTTAAAAGTTCGTGGCCTAAGCGAAAAGAGGCTGTTTATCCTAAATAATTTCATTTATTTTTCAACGTAGTCACCTTGCAAATTGACCAATCGCCGCTGTTAATCAAGGAATAAACCGACCAATCAAATAAATTATTCAGCCCGGACCTCAGCTATTCAACTTCACCTTCGCCGCCATTTTGTTAACCCTTTCTGTTGGTTTGGTATTTACGACGTTTAGGTCACCAATCCACAATTTTACTTTTGTTAAATGCTAATGGCCACATTTTGCAAAAGTACGCCGTTAATAATCGAAGCGGGACTTCCTGTCCGAGTCAATGGGCGGGGCCAAAGGAGTAAGTAGGCGGGGCCAGCGATCGGTCCATTTACACGCCTTGTCCAACGGTGATGTGAATAACAGTGTAACAGCCATGGAATATGCTGGAGCATTATCCTAGTGGAAGAACACACTCAACGACAATTTTCGACGCATTATCTCCTAAGCAAAGTTAACAGACACAAATTTGAGGTCGTCTCAAAGTTCAATGAGTGCAAACTGCCACTGGAGGCTTAACCACTAAAACCGTCACATACCTACGCTATTAAAAGGAGTTCTTATGTATCTCGGGAATATTGCAAACTCTGCATGCAAGTTCAAATCCTAGGCATTTTAGCTCACTTGAGCACATGGTGTTGAAATGACTCTGGTCAGAGTCTTCATAGAAGTTGCCGACGACAATTTCAAATTTTTGAAAATTTGAAATCGTTTATCTCTTTCTGTAGAAAACAATGTGGAAATGAAGAAATTGCTTGAAACGAGCAATTTCTTCATTCTCCACGTTGTTTTCCACAACTTTTTTCTTGAGGGGGGTAAAAAGGACGGGTTGTGTAGATATAGGTTAACTCCTTCGTTACTTCAATCTCATTTCTTTATTATAATAACGTCTGAAAAAGAAGATAACTGAACAAAACAATGCTTTGCTAGCTTACAGTAATTTTCAGTACTTTGATTTCACGACGCTACATACTACCTCCCGGTCATAGTTTGACCTTTTCAATACAATAGTAGCACACCTTTGCACACCTTTTTCATCCCCGAAAACTATGGGCATACCCTTCCTGTCGGTCGTTGTTGACTAGGTATTTTATCAGGGCGGTTTTCATGGGTGTTTTCACTGTTTTGATTGTTGTTTTGTCACAGTTTGAATAAAATCACTATTGGTTTATGATGACGTCATTGTATACGAACTGTAGTGTAAATGACTTGGCCATTTATATAGCCTTAGGAACCCTCGCCTAAATTTTTGTGTATTAAGGAAAAAATGTTATTCCAAAATGTTAATTCTGTCTATACCCGTATAGACTGACTACTCACATTAAATTGTACATCAATGTTATCGTGTTTTTCCCACTTATCACAAGTTCTAGTAATTTCCCATGTAAGAATGACTAAGTTACTGATTGTTTATTAATTTTGTTTTTTAAATCACTTTTAGAAAGACTCGATAAAGACCAGTGATTACCACGATAAGCAATGAGCACTCATGTATAGATGTACAAGTTGTAGTGAGTGATCGAGTGTCTATTTTGTCTATACAGGTTAGACAAAATAGACCTTTGATAACTCGCTATTACTTGCACATGTATATTGTCATGTATTTTCCACTTACCATTAGTTCGTATAATTTACCATGTCAGAACGAATAAGTTCCTACTAGTTATTAGTGATGTTTCGACTGTATTTAGAGAAAGAAAAATCAAGCTACCTACAGTGGAAATAATACATCTGTAAAACTGAAATTATCAAGAAACGTGTTTTTTCTTTTTCTTTTTCTTTAGTCATTATTGAACAAGATTGTACCGATAATTTTAAACTTGAGAAGAAGCTGTTAATTAAAAAACAGAATACAACAGGGAAAAATCAAACAAAGAAAGCGAGACAAAAGAACAAAGATACATTCTGTTTTCATGTTTTGCATTTCTTTCTTTTTACCGCAAATTTATGCTGTTAGGATAGTCCGTATTTCTTTTTACTCAAAATCTATATCCTAGGGATCATTATAACAATTCTTTTTTGGGCAAAGATCAAGCTTTTTCCATGTCATGAGATCACTTTCTTGCACACACTAACAGAATATATGTACAAAGTATTCAAATCACAAAGGCTCTCTTAATCAGGGCCAAAACTCTTTACGCAAATTGACTTTCATTGATTTTGTATATTCCATGGAGGGCAATTTGTGGATTATTTTCGCAAATAAATTCTGTCAGTTTTTATCTCGAGCCAAAACGAACTTATTTATGACCATATAGCTAATTAGTACATGGAAAGTCGTAAATATTGCCCAATTGGTAAATTTGACAACGCAATGATAAATCATTCAGCATTCTGATATTAGACTTGATTCATAAGAGTATCGTTGAATGGGGTTTAACCCTTTCCCGTTTTTGGAGACGACACTTAAAAGTTGAATTTATTTGAAAAATAATTATTCAGTAAGGTAGAAAATGTTGTGGAAAAAGAAGAAATTGCTTGTTACAAGCAATTACTTCTTTTTCCAAAATGTTTTCCAGATTATAAAATAACAGGGACGTAAAAATCAGGGATTAAACAGGAACGGGTTTAACATCACTTCTTTTTATAGTTTTATATCATATCCCGGCGGCTGGAGCATACTATTAAAACATATTTTTCTAGGCCCCAGATGCTCATTCCATTTAGGTTTACGACTATCCGCCAATTTGTCGGAGACAACTGTCGGAAAGGATATTCGCCGCGAACCCGGGACCCCAGGAACAGGAACCATCCACACAACCAACTGCGGCCACGGACTGATTATACGCGCATAATGTAAAATTCAGAGTTTATATCTATTGATATAATGATAAATAATGTGCGAAGCAGGCATGCGAAGTATGGGTTGGTGAGAAATACGCATTTGGTAAAGATGTCTTCCCATATATTTACGTTTTAGAATTGGAGAAATTAAGAGATTTCTTTTCGTAATGAGGTTTGAAACTTAAGACACTGTTTGTAACAGCGAATCATGATTAAGGATTTATTTTTTTTGAAAATCCATGGTTTCTCATGATGGACGGATAGCCGCGATCAATCAAATCGAAAGAGCGACCAAATGATCAATTTCGACTGGAATCGAACTTTTATGTTAAGTATTTTTGTTTTGTATAGCGACTTAAATTTTTTTAATTTAGTCGGATTGTACAGATCCCGTTCACCTAAGTCGAACAGTACGGTTCCCGTTTGCAAATAGACGAAAGGTCTTTATCAAATATAGAAGAAAACGCCTTCGAAATGACTGTTCTGTAAAATCAAACATCTTTGAGAAGTTACAGAATTCAGTTTTGTTCGTGAAGCAACAATGGCGATGTATAGTGAAGTATTACCAGGGGCGATGAAAACATGGTAACTAGTGAACGACGGCTACCTTCTGATTGAAACTGAAATACGGTTACGTTTTAATGCTCTCCTAAGAGCGAGCATATAGCCACCGCTTCGTCTTTTCATCTGTCCGTCTTCCCGTCTGTCCGTCCGCCTCGATTTGTTCTCTACCATGAGTAGATGTGCCATCAAAGCATCAGATAGCTTATGGGTCAAGGCGTCTCAGTACAAGGTCAAACGTTAAATTTAAGCAAGTCCGAAAGATAACTCCTAAAATTATGGATCGATTTCGAAATAACTTTGCACACGTGTCCTTTATCTCAAGTAGATGTGCCATTAGAAAAAAATCAGATAGCTCCAATGTCAATGTCACAGCTCGAGGTCGAACGTTAAAATTATGCAAGTCTAAAGCATAGCTCCTTCAATTTTGGATGGATTTCAATATTACTTGTTACAATTATTCTCTATATCATAGGTAGATTTGCCATTTGAATCACATTTTCAGATGGCTTTAAGGTCATATTCAAGGTTGAAAGTAAAATTTAAGTATGTCTTGAGAAGGGCCAGCATAAGGCCATTTGTTCGTCTGCCCTCCGTCCGAACCCTTTTCCCAATTTATTTCATACTTTTTGTGTCAGGGCTATATTCGGGGAGCACAATCTGTCTCTAACAGGTAGGTTTTGTCGCTTCGAATTGACCTCGTGTCAGTTTGTTATGATAGAAAAAAAGCAAATGATCTGCGATTCGAACTTGAACGCGAGTCCGCCACTCTACCAAAGATACGTAGCCTTAGTAAATGCGATGCATGAGTTGATTTCACCCAGCTGTTTCAGTACAGGTTAACTAAGGGTCTCAATATAAACTGATATTTTAACCATTGTTATCCTAAACCCGGAATATTCTTATTTTGGCAGGAGGTTTAGACAAAGATCAGCCTGCACAGTCTGATCTTAGTCTAAACCACCTGTTAGCCCATTCTAAGTCTATAAATTTAAATTCCAAAATAAGTGCTTTCGGGCTTTTCAGTGCTTTCAGCCCTTTGATTTTAATTTAATTAAAAAAATAATAATAATAATAATAATGTTCAGCACGACAAGGGTTAACAACACGGATTTAAATTCGAGTCTTTCCACTTTGTGCGTACGATTCGGACGATAATAAGATGCTATCGTTTGGTAATGGAGTTTGGGCTTATGATACTGGTGATGACCAATATAATTATTGGTAAATAACCATTAAACCGACCAAGTAGTAATGATTTAATTTTTAGGTTCGTTTATCAAAAACGGACGTTCTGATTGGTCGAAAAAAAAATCCATAACTCCATGAACAGAATTTTTAGCACGCAGCGAGTTTGTATGCTTCCGCACAAAATATTCCCATACAAAAAGGTATCAGAATTTGTTAGGCTTTTTTCGCTCATTGTTATTAAATTATAAGAAATGGAGAGAATAGTTTTTGTTTTCATGGAGGTATGAACCGAAAAACACTAATCACACTGTATGAATCCGCTTCGCGTATTCATACAGTATGATTAGTATTTTTCGGTTCATTATTCCATGAAAACAAAAAATATACTCTTCATTTCTTAAATGATTAACGAGCCGCTGGCAACGACCACTGAGCTCCAACAGGAAGTTGAACTTCGATGTCAAACGGCATTATTTAGCAAAATTTATGCCCCATAACATGTTACATAGAGGTAAAACGGTTGGTTGCTTGGCTGAATAAGCTGTAGTTACGACTTTAAAGTCGCCAAACCAACAAAAATGCTTCACAAAAATGTCGGCCTATGTTTGAGATTGAAGTCAAAGTCCGGTCTAAACAAACGATTTGATTGGTCAAATAATTCTTTGATAGATAATCGCGTTCTGTCTCAATTACGATATAAAAATCTCAGTAACAAACACTTCGACAACTTTACAACAACAACAACAAAAAAAAACACTTTCTCAAATGGGTGATTTATTTGATTGAAACGTCTATGTCATTTTTAATCTAATTTTATCAACCTCTTTAATTAGATATTCGGCCCAAACACATAACCCATTACCACAAGACAAAGATTTAGACTGGTCCAAATTGAAATTAATAGCAGACAAAATTTCAAAGTGCAATGAAATTGAAAAAAAAAACCTGTCAAATGGGGTAGAAAAATTGCGAGAAAGGAAGAAATCAGTTTTTACAAGCAATGTCATCTTTTCTCTCACAGTTTTCCAGAGCTTTAATTCTTCGGGTAATGAAAAGGGAATGATGAGGTAATGGGTTAACGCCCATTTGTCTTTCGGGAATAGACCAACTGATGTTTTTATGCGTTAAGATTAACCCATTCCCTCACGACAGAATTTTAGATTGGTCCAAATAGAAAGAAGTTGCAGACGACAATTTCAAGTTTATGTTATTTCAGATTTTTTCACTTTCTGAGAAGAAACATTTGGAAAATAAAGAAATCGCTTATTTCAAGCAATATCTTTATTTGACACGATGCTTTCGCAGTTGTTTCCTAAGGAGCGTCAAAATGCGTCTTTGTGTTGGAATGGGTTAAAAATTAAAACATTTTGATATATTTTGATAAAAAAGTCTTATCTTTTGGATTATTCTTCTATAATCTAATTTTTAGTTTCGTCTATCAAAATCGGGCGTTCTGATTGGTCGAAAAAAATTATACTTAACTCCAGGAACAAAATGTTGAGCTCACAGCGATTTTGTATGCTACGCACAAAATAGTCCCATACAAAAAAGTATCAAAAATTGTAAAGTTTTTGCTTTTTTCGCTCGATACTATCAAATTATAAGAAATGAAGGGAATAGTTTTTGTTTTTATGGAGGTATGAACCGAAAAACCTAATCACACTTATGTATGAATCCGCTTCGCGTATTCATACAGTGTGATTAGTTTTTTCCGTTCATACCTCCATCAAAACAAAAAATATTCTCTTCATCTCTTAAGTAGATAAAGTATCACTGGGACTTTAAGAATCAAAATAATATTTCCCTAGTATCTTCCGTCAATCGTTTTGTTATATTTATTTCATCATAAGAAATCGCACTCCGGAGAATTATTCCACGACACCATATTTACGATAAACTATTTATAGGGTTATTATAAAAACATTTGTGTCCAGATATCGCATTCTAGATGATGGATGATTCACGTCTGATTTAATCAAATGATAGATAAGGTCATAGCAGATCGGAATAGGCAGTTGGTAAAAGGTTTGAAATATATTCAAGCCTTGCTCGCTGCCAATACCTGTCCATCATTTTCACCTTGGATGTGTGTGAGACACACACACACGCACATACACAGACACACACACACACAGACACACACATACACACAAACAACTACACACACAGAGGGAAAGAGGGAGAGCAAAAACGCGACAAAAAGCCGACTTGTGTGATAATGGGTTAACCCATTCCCATTCAATGACGCCTTTAGACGCCCCCAAGAAAAAGCTTTGGAAAACATTGTGAAAAATAAAGAAATTGCTTGTAACAAGCAATTTCTTTACTGTCGCCGATGTTTTCTGCTCCAAACGTTTAAAGAAATCAAAAATTCCACCAGCTTTTGATTGTCGTCTGCAGCTCCTTTCATTTTGGATCAGCCTAAAATTTTGTCGTGTGGGAACCACATAAAGTCGCTTGTTTCGAGTACTTTGTTTATAGATCTATTTGAAAACATCCGGTGTTGTTTCTGAGGAGTAATTTAAGCTTGATGTGTTCGTTTCTTGCCATTGTTTGCCTAGTGCATATTTCGTGACTTATTTGCTTATCGACATAATGAGCAAAATACGATTCCGTGACCATCTTTACAATAAATAACCTACAGGCAGACTGGCGCTTTCTAAATCTATTCCCGTTCTTTGATGTTGACATGCTCTATTTGATAAACTATTACAAATATGCTTAAATATAGAAATATAGAAATATAGATAGATAGATAGATAGATAGATAGATAGATAGATAGATAGATAGATAGATAGATAGATAGATAGATAGATAGATAGATAGATAGATAGATAGATAGATAGATAGATAGATAGATAACGTCAATTCTATAGATGATGTCAGAAAGCAAATAAATGTAATTTTATTAGTTCATCAAACTCATTTAATAAATTAAACTCTGTATGGGTTTGAATTTTTAGCATGGTAACTTTAGCCTCAGATTGCTTACGCAATCTCAGGCTAATAACAGGTATATAATACGTGTGATATTACGTTACGATTGCAATACAGCATCTTGTATTTGCTACTCGTTGCAGAGGAAAATTTGACATTCTACTCGACCTTTGGTCTTTTGAAAAATCAAACTGTTTCTCCGGAACTCAAAGCAAATACAAGAAGCTGTATCTCTATCATAACATGATATACCCTATATATATTTGAATTCTACCTTAGGTCAGAGGATATTTCACCTTAAAGTTTATCAATAAGAAAATAAACCTTTTGTTTAAATGTTCTTTATTATTGATGTGATATGAAGTTTCTAGAGCCGACTATCTTTTGAATTATTCTATTGGAAACAAAGTGATACTGTGGCTTTAGCAGTCAATGAGATACGTAATTATATCTAGTATTTACATAATCATTATGTCTCACGCCATTTTCAGATTTCCTTGTAAATATTCAATAGGCCGTCTGGCGTACCCAAATTTAAAATTCTGTTGTTTCATACAAACTGTATATCAAAACTAGAACTCGTAACCTCTACTACGTTGAAATTGAGCAACTCCTAACCTCTACTTAGTTTGATATTGACTCGTAGTCTTTACTTAGTTTGATATTGAGCAACTCGTAGCCTTTACTAGGTTTGAGATTAAGCAAATAGTAACCTCTACTTAGTTTGATATTCAGCAAACTTAGTTTCAAATTCAGAAACTAGTTACCTTTACCTACTTTGATTTTCAGCAACTCGTAACCTTTATTTAGATTGATAATAACCAACTTATAGCCCCTACTTAGTCTGATATTGAGCAACTCGTACCCTTAACTTGGTTTGATATAAAGCAACTCGTGACCTTCACTTTGTTTTTTAGCTCAAGCTATTCTTAGCCGCTTCTACGTTTGGGCTTTAGCAACTCCTGGCCTCTACTTAGATTGAGTCAATGTAACTCTAATGGTTTAAGTTTAAGTAACTCGTAGCCTCTTCTTAGATTGAGTCTATGTAACTCATAGCCTCTACTTAGTTTGAGATTAAGCAACTAGTAACCTCTACTTAGTTTGATATTAAGCAATTCGTAGCCGCTGCTTAGTCTGATATTGATCAACTCGAACCCTTTACTTGGTTTAATATAAAGCAATTCGTAACCTCTCCTTTTTTTTTAACTCAAACTGTTCTTTGCCGCTACTAAGTTTGGGCTTTAGCAACTCGCAGTCTCTACTTAGATTGAGTCTATGTAACTCGTAGCGGTTTAAGCTTAAGTTACTCGTGATTTCTTCTTGGTTTTGGCTTAAGTAACTCGTAGTCTTATTTTTGTTTGAACTCGAGCAACTCGCAGCCTTTACTTAGTTTGAGCTCAGGTACCTCGTAGCCTCAACTTGGTTTGAGATGTTGCTATTCACAACCTCTACTTGTTTCGAACTTAAGAAAACCCTGGCCTCTACTTGGTTTGAGCTGAAGTATCGCGACAACTGTATTACGTTTGAATCTAAGTAGCACGTAGCTTCTTCTTGGTTTGAGCCTAAGTAACTCGTGGTCTCGACTTATTACGATCTGAACCCATTATCACACTATAAAAATAATAGACTTGTCAAAAATTAAAGGAAGTTGCAGGCGACAATTTCAAGTTGAAAAGATTTAAATATATCAGTTTTTTCTGATAACAAAACAATGCGGAAAATGCAGAAATTGCTTGTAACAAGCAATTTCTGCATTTTCCATAATATTTTCCAAAGCCTTCTGTTCTTGAGGGGTATAAAAAGGATGGATTTAAGGTCTGTAAAATGTCATATACAGATAAAATTGTTAGTTGGCGACCTGAACGTCGTAACTTCAGCTTTAAAAAAAACAACAAAAACAAAAACAAAAAACACCAACAAACATGTTTGATATTTTATGTCGTCGTTCAAAGTTCACTTACAATCTAAATGAATGATTTGACTGGTCAGTTCATTTTTTGTTTAAAAGTCGCGATCGGCCAATTTCAATTTTTCTTGGTATATACATATTATAGATTTAAGAACCTGTTTCATGTTATATCAATAAAATAATGCATAAGATCAGCAGAAATCGAGATTACAAACGGTTATATAACGGATTATTATTCAGAAACGATCTATTTTATAAATCACGCCAAAACAATGTCCTTATCTCATCATTTTCAATCTATCGTAAAATTAACAAAAGCTGGAATAAGACTTTTTTTAACCCTTTACCACACGATAAATTTTAGACTGGTCCAAATTGACGGAATTTGTAGACAACAGTTTTAAGTTGATGAAATATTAAAATTATTTGTCTTTTGAGGCAGAAAACAAAGTGGATATTGAAGAAATTGCTTGTTACAAGCAATTTCTTCATTTTCCACAATGTTTTTCAAAGTCTTTTTTCTTGAGGGGGGATTGTGTTGGATTGGGTTATTACAGCACCTATATTACGTGCATCTCAAATTATCGCATATTCCCGGTCATTCACTTCCTTTACGTCATAGGCCAAATACGATCCTCTGTGTGGGCACGCAGATGTCAACTAAAGATTATCCCCATTTTCTCTATAAACTATACTAAAGAGAGATATTTATCTCTTCAGTAGCGCGGTACTTTATAAAGTAGTTTAGCTAAATCGGCACCGTGATGTACTCTTACTTTTGGAATCGAACCCCGGCTCCTCCAACATTATTTCCGACATTTGACAATAGTCAAAGCGACATGCATCATTCGACTCTCACCAATGCGCGAATGCTAAGTAATGCGCCTAAAGAAATCGGCAGCTGATGACTCGAATCGATAATTATGAGGGTGTGAGAAATTACAGAAAACAATGGATAGGTGCACCAGTTGTCATGATGTATCTGAAACGCCGTTGAACACAATAAATCCCTCTGTTCAAATGTCTGAAAGTATTTCAGTCAGAAATTTGGAAATAAAGAAACAAAAACAATGTCACCCATAATCTGTGTAAGAGCCACTGTCTTCTGCAAGATCTTTGTCTAAAAAAAATTAAATGTCTGGTAATTGATTAATATAACTTCAAATAAAGTTAAGTAATCACTCTCGGGGGGGGGGGGGGATTCATTACGACGTCCACAATGCTACAACGAGATAATGTTTCTGTTCGATAGCATATTGCGACGATACACCGTGTCTGTCTCACAGTAAGCTAAGGATATACGATAAAAGTGCAAGAGTGCTGCCGTTCTTACTGTAACGTAAGTCTCTGTATAAGTAGTTTGTTTCTAAAGCTTTGATTCCTTGGTAAATCATTCTAAATCGGGCCTGTCTTTAATTGGTCAAACTGACAGTTTTTGGCCTGTCAGCATTAAGGTAAAGGACAAAAGCGGACCTATTTTGGCAGATGTCGGTTATATCTCTTCCAACATTACAAGCAATTTCTTTTTTTTCCATAATGTTTCCAACGTATAAAATCACAGAAACGTAAAACCAGGGATTGAACAGAAAAGGGTTAAGCAACCACTCAAGGGACTCCAAAAAGTGGTCTCATGTAAGAATGGTTGCTTAATACGTTAATACGTTTTATGTGATGCATATCTAGGATCGATTTGATTAAGAAGTGCAAATTAGGAAAAAGACGGAAATGATGTAATCTCAATACTCACCTGGAAGTGTGCATACGATAACGTTACGCGAAGAAGTGGATAGCATCCGTATGATAACATTTCGCTGTTGTCAATCTAAAACCTTGTTTGTACATTTGTTTGTTTGTTTGAATGGGGTTATACGCCGCTTTCAACAATCTTTCAGTTATATCGCGGCGACTAGAGCACCTAACCATGGATTCCTGGTATTTCTTACACTAGTACCGCCATTACATCCTTTCCTAGCCTCCAGCTGCTAACCCACATAGGTCTACGATTATCGACCCATTGGTGGGAGACAAATAGTCGGAAAGGATGAGTGCCGCCGTCGGGAATCGAACCCGGGACCCTTAGATTGACAGTCCGACGCGCTACCAACTGCGCTATGACGGCGGCTCTTGTTAGTACAGATTGATTCAAGTTGTAGTTTTTGAGGTTTTTGAATAACAACGACAATTTAATGATTCCAAAAGTGGATTATTACATTTAATATGACGTCATTGAGGTAGAATACAATAGGATATATACTTACTTAAAGACTTTGAAATTGCAGCTTTTTTTAAAATCTTTATATCTATATGTACAATTTAGTTCTTAAAGGTCTGCGTACATTCTATGTGTCACATTTTCCAAGTCAGCCAAAAACACCTTCATGTGAGCACGTATAACCCGTACAGCACAGAATTTTCGAAGAAAAATAAACACACACAAAAAAAACTTATTGGGCGAAAACATCCGATTGGATACATAGTAAGCATGTCCACCGACTCAGCAACTACTGATAATTGATAATTGTTTCCCTAAATTTTAAAATTTATCAAATAAAATCCGAACATGGAAAATGAAGAAATTGCTTATTACCAGTAATTTCTTAATTATCTACAATGTTTTCTCTCAAAGTTTAAAGAAATAATAATAATAGAAAAAAAATCATAACTTTTGAATGTTCGTCAGCAACTCCTTTCAATTTGGACTGGCCTAAAATTTTATCATCTTGTAATGGGTTAATGGCCTTGTAAACTCGATGCACGGGCATATCTGAGCTGCAATAGCTGTAGACAGTGGTCATACCAGGTTCTTATATTTTCGGTGGGACTTCAATCTGACAACATTAGATAGACGTCGCCTGTATGTCATACGCTATAAACATCGACAAGTGTCGACAAAAAAATTATGTTCAAAATCATGTTACCGGCTGTGCCATGGGAAGTTCAGATAATGCAATATACACACTCGAGTAATCAGTTGCGTTTTCAAATTCTATATATATTCTATCATAATAATGGGTCCATATTTAGCTTGAAACAATATACGTATGTCAAAACAAAGACATAAGAAACAACCCATTTAATCCTTCCCTTAGAAGTACTATTGGTAAAGATAACGAATTAATATTATTGTGGACTTGATACATAATTGGAATGTATGATGGGAATGGTTCTGGTCCTGGTTCTGGTGATGATGATGCTGATGATGAAAACGATGATGGTCCTCTGTACAATCTCAATTGTCACATTTCTATTTTCTTTCTCGATCGTTGAATTTTTCTAGTAAATTATTTACTTCTTAAAAGTGATTCTGCATTTCTTCTTGCGAATTATCAATATTAAGGTGAATTCTTTAACCCTTTCCTGTTCAATCCCTTGTTTTTACGTCCCCGTTATTTCATTATTGAGAAAATATTTTGGGAAATGAAGAAATTGCTTTCAACAAGCAATTTCTTATTTTCTCAAAATAATCATGTTCTACCCTGTAGTTTGGTTACCTTTCAAATCGCACTCACTTTTTTAATGTCGTCTGCTTTTTTAATGTCGTCTGCAAATTGGACCAACCTAAAGTTTTGATGAACAGGAAAGGATTTAGCTCAACCAGAAGAGACCTATATATCTTAGGGTCATCATCTTATTCATTTAAGAGATGAAGAGAATATTTTTGTTTTCATGGAGGTATGAACCGAAAAACCTAATCACACGTACTGTATGAATACGCGAAGCGGATTCATAAATTGTGTGATTAGGTTTTTCGGTTCATACCTCCTTGAAAACAAAAAATATTCTCTTCATTTCTTATGATTTAATAGCATCGAGCGAAAAATGCAACAAGTTAACAAATTTTGATGCCTTTTTGTAGTGAACTATTTTGTGCGGAAGCATTCAAAATGGCTGCGTACTCAAAATTTTGTTCATGGAGGTATGAATTAAATTTTTCGACCAATCAGATCGCTCGTTTTTGATAGACGAAACTAACAATTAAATTATTTTCAGTTTGATATTTTCTACGTTTACTTATCTATCTATATATACTGCCCAACTCCCTTTTCGGGTATTACTGGCAGGTGCGCGTCTGTGCTGGAATAAAAACTGTTAGACACTTGTTAGGGTGCAAAATTTTAAAAGTATTGTGAGTGTTAGATTAAAAGGGCTGATAAAACATATTTTGGTCATTCAGGGACGGCTCACTATCTGAAAAGAATCAATACTCTTTTTGAACGCTGCAATATCAGGTTGCTGTACAATTGTTTCTTGAAGGCTGTTCCATAGTATCACTGTGTAGGGAAAAAAAGAATATTTAAAGTAGGCTGCTTTTGTGTGGATCTGTCTGAAAGATGCTGTGTGCATATGTAGGGTGGTCCTCACTGGTCTTTCAATATAAGGTGGTACTGGCACTGCAACAAAATTGTTAACGATTTTATAAAACATGGTGACTCTGGAGATGTCTCGTCTGTATTGGAGAGTTTCCCAACCAAGCTCCTTCTGCATGCAGGTAACACTGTCATAATAAGAGAAATTATTTTGAAACCATCTTGCCGCTCTACGTTGTACTTTTTCCACTTTGTTGATATAGGTTTTTGTGTAGGGGCTCCAAACTGTTGATGCGTATTCTACCTGGGGTCTTTTAAGTTTTATACGCTATTTCTCTGATCTTCTTTTTTTGGTCTGGGCGTTTCTGCGGAGAAAACCTAAAGTTTTATCAGCATTTGATGTTATATTGTCAATGTGTTTGTTCCAGGAAAGATCTCCATATATTGTAACTCCTAGGTATTTGGCATTGTCCACAGTCTCTAGTACTTGTCCATGTAATCTGTAATCAAAGGAAATCTTTTTCTTCTTTTTAGTAATATTTAGAACAATGCATTTGCTGGGGTTAAACTCCATTTCCCACTTTTTCTCCCACTGCATTAACTTGTCTAGATCTTCTTGTAGGGTCAAACAGTCTTGTCTGTTGTTTATAGCTAGGTAAACGGCAGTGTCATCTGCAAACAAACAAACTTGGGATGTGATGTTATTTGGAAGGTCATTTATATACAAAAGAAACAAAAGAGGGCCAAGTACAGATCCCTGAGGTACTCCAGACGTGACTGGTACTTCTGATGAGCATCCACCTTCTAAGACTACTTTTTGTGTTCTGCCTATTAGAAAAGATTTAATCCACAAAAGGGTAGCATTGTTAACACCATGTTCCTGCAATTTATACAAAAGTTTTAAGTGGCTAACTTTGTCAAAAGCCTTGCTGAAGTCTAACAAAACTAGATCAGTTTGTTTTCCTTCAGTCAGGTTTCTGGCAAGATGGTCGGTCAATTTAATACAGTTTATGCTAGAGCTTCCGTTACTTAGAGAAACAATCCTTAACTTGTGAATCATGGATGTTAAACGAGAAGTCTTTCTTTGTTATCAAGTTTTTTTCGCCAAGCCAATTCTTATTTTTATTTCTTCCTTTTCACTAACGTGGATTTTTCTTCAACACCAAATGTGCCACTGATATGAATGTATATGTTTGGTAACTTCCATTTTTCCTAAGATATTTTGAAGAATATTTTTTTATCTAAAAAATAATAAGGGCTTCTTTGAATAAAAGATGAAACATACTTTGCAATGAAAATTGGTAAGGAAAATAATGTCTGCATAAATTTCGTCGGACTAAAAAGTAATCAACAAGATGGAGGTTGATCTAGCTACTTGGCGAGCTCTTAATGGAACATTTTATCCACACCAGAGGTTAGTCAATACATTCCAGGGACTACACCTACCAAACAATCATGACTGGTGGAAGAAAGGATCTTTTGAATAGCTCTGTTCGGCATCTTTGAAAAGCTCTGTTCGGCATCTAGGAATTCTATGAGTTTTATTCGGATATCGGTGTAGGGGCTTTTTGTATATTTTCTGATAACGTCATGTCCTCGCAAGATAAAGGCGTTAAAACGACAATCGACGTCCCGATGACCAGAGTTTAAAGAAAATGAAGGAAGGTCCTGCAGTCAGTGTTCCATCGCTGGTAGATGCTGTCATCCGAAAGTAAAATTATTCGGTTGACCGAGCAGAATTCAGATCCCAAACCATAAACATCAAGTAAAGTCCCCTTGCTTTGGATTTGGCTCACATAACAAGCATCCATAGCACACTAGGAGAGCACACGAGTCAAAGTAAATTATTAAATAAATTCGCTGAAATATTAAAAAATATGTGTTTCCTTTCTCCTTAACCATTATCGCATGTTTACGTCATATACAGAATGAAAATTACGTCATCTTAGAGTACCTTATATCAAGCCGTATTGATACTGTTACATAGTTGACTTATCCCATTTTGTCTGTGTTGAATGTATATATTTTACTAAAGTCTTATTTTACTAGATATATTTTTAAGTATATAATAAAAATTAACTTGAGATCGTTAAACATTTGCATAGACCAACGCCCGAAAGCCGAGTTATGAGTATAAAGGTTGAAATGATTAAGTCACCATATGTACCGATCTTTCGTATAAAATCTTTCTTCGCTAATATTACCTTTAATGTTTTGTTTATCTTTTATTTACATCGCATTTTTAAAGATTAAATCGGTGTTCCTTTATTTTCTTTTTTGTACAATTGTTTGTCCCTCTTTTTGAACTCTTCAATATT
Source organism: Fragum fragum (assembly GCA_946902895.1). Classification (NCBI taxonomy): domain Eukaryota; kingdom Metazoa; phylum Mollusca; class Bivalvia; order Cardiida; family Cardiidae; genus Fragum; species Fragum fragum. The sequence continues at coordinate 57,172,287 of OX336370.1, read as the reverse complement.
CTTACCAATTTCAATAGAAATTGAAATAAATTGTATGCTTCAAACATATTAAGCTTCTACATAAATGTAACAATGGCAACAATATCGTTTTATTACTTTTCCTAGATTTATTTTATAAGAACTCTTAAAATTGTATGCAATATTAAATATTGCGTCTGAATTAAGGCTGACCCACCGCGAAGAAAGATGTTCAACACATTAGGTAATTGTTCAGTATAGCAGTAAATCGCGTGGCAAAAATATCTTTTATACTTAAAGGGTCACTTGTGAAACAAGACCTTCGTATTTTTATAGATATAGAGATGACTTTCATTAGATAAAAGGTGTAAACATGGCACTTTTATTAGCAACGTGAATTAATATTTATTTCTTATTTCACGGTATTATTAGTCCGTCTCATAAAAAGAAATGAATTGAATGAAGTCACGAAATCTTGTCCGTGATTTCAGAAATGTTTGAAAGCAAATAATAAAATATGACAAAATCCATTATTTACCACATCTTTAAAGTTTTCAAATCAGTTAAAGATGAAAAGGATATTTACGTATGAAATTTAAAATCCTATCACACTGTAGGAGGCTGATCCAAACAGTGTGCTTAAGTTGTAGAAATCTTACTTCTGTGAAAAAAAATATTATCTTTATTTCTTATATGATTAAGAATTGATCAAAATCGACTTCATATTAATATATTTTATCTCTTTGAAATTTTAACTTAAGGATCTCTGTCATATGAATGCATATAGAATAGTTCTGTTCATGGAGGTATGAAACAAAATTTTCAGCCTGTTTAAATTGATAGACAACGTTTGATTCTCGTATATTTTCAGTTTCATGCTTATGTAGCCCCTGCTTTCATAAGATGAAAGAGATACATTACAGCCATCTTGTCTTTAAATGTCTGCTACACTCGCGAAAGACACATTTATTCGCTTAAAATCAATGAACAATTCAACAAATAGCTCAGCCGTCTTCCGGGTTTGGAAAAATAGAATTTGGAAATGAAATTACATAATTATATAAGAATCCTTTGTTTGTACTCCTTGGTTTAACGTCATCTTCATCGGTAGTTCGGTAATATCTAGGCGGCAGGTGCACATAACCATGGTTTCCAGTCGTGTCTCCCACCTGTAAAGCCAAAGCAGTCAATTCGAGCGATCAGCTGCTCATCCTACTTAGGTGTACTACTTATCACTCGCCTACTGGTGAGAGACAAATGACGCTTTTTTACAACAAATTTTATCATATGTCGGGGAAAAGGTTTGAATTCTTTACCACCGGATATATATCACTTTCACTATCACATTCATAGCATTTCCAACTGATAAAATTTGGTACGCAAAACAGAATCCATTGTTTGGTTAACTGTGCCAGCTTTGTAACCAGAAATAACCAAACATAATGATCCCTAAATTTCTTTCGAAAGATTCAGCCGAACAAAAATAAACAAGCTAAATCTTTGTTTGTTTAAAAGCTTTTGAAATTGATGGATGATCTGGTTATTTTGTAGACATTAACGTACAGTTAAAACATTTGTTGTGTTGATTTACTTTCTGGTGAATATTCTGATTCTTTGCAACTAAGAAAACTACACAATTACGGAAATTGACAGATTGCGTCTCCTAATCTAATAATAAATCGACCAATCAAATAATTTATCTAGACCGGAAGTGTACTTTGAACTCCAACATTAGTCGACATTTATGTGAAACGTTTTTTTTTTTTGGTTTTGTGACTTAAACGAATTACTTGAGTTCTAGTTAGTTTAGTTTATACCAATTTATTTTAGTTCGATTGCGACGAAAGCTCTCAGCTTATAGAGGCGCTCTCGAATACCTACAATATTTTCACGTCCCCGGAAGAGAGGCAGTGGTTTAAACCCACCGCTACCAAATTTTACAACGTGGTAGACTTGGGCTGGCTATTAAGTGTCTTGCCGATGAACACACCTCGGCGGGGCTCGAACCCCTATACCACTCGACCATCGAGGTAGTCAAAATTGTACTCACGACGATTAGATCGCCAACCAACCATTTTACTTTTTGTAACATGTTACTAGCCATATATTTTGCAAAATAACGCTGTTTGATATCAAACCGGAACTTCCCGTCGGAGCTTAGCAGCGGGCTATCTCCATCCATTATATGAACTGTGCTGTAGTTTCTAATCAAAGTACTGAAAGTACTCTAAGCTAACAAAGCTGTTTTGTTAAGAAACATTTTCCATCAAAGGTTATCACGTAACTCATGAGTTACCACATGACAACATGACAAAATCTTAGACTGGTTCAAATTGACAGAAGTTGCAGACGACATTTCAAGTTGGTTGAATTTAGAAAATCTTTCCATTGTTGGGGAAAAAACATTGTGATCAAAGAAGAAATTGCTTGTTACAAGCAATTTCTTCATTGTCTACAATGTTTTCTAAAGCTTTTTTTCTGGAGATGCTTAAAAAGCGGAAATGATTTGAAACGGGTTAAATAACATGCTTTTGAAAGAGTTCTGTACAATTGAATAGAGTCTGCGTTATTCGTGAAATACATAAGAACTACTTTATGGAGTATACATTCATTGGATTTAGTGGTTAATCCTCCAGTGGCAGTTTACAATCGTTGAACTTTGAAAAGACCTCAAAATTTTTGTCTGGTAAATTAAGCTATCAAAGTGTTGTTAACTGACGCTTTGCTAGCTAAAACTTGAAATTTGCTGAAGCCCCTCATTCATGCCATTTATCAATGTATCGCACTTAATTGCTACAAATGTTTCCATGCACCTTATCGAAATTTGCATGGAATAGGAAGATATATCAATTCAACGAATCATTAGGTTAAATGATAAAACGATTAATAAATTAAATCCTAGTAACATAATGATGTCTGAAGTGTGAATATATGATTGATTGTTTGATTGATTGGGGTTTAACGCCACTTTTAACAGTATTTCAGTCATATCGCGGTGGCTGGATCACCTTACCGTGAATTCCTGGGATTTCTCACACCAGTACCATCACTACATCCTTTCCTAGCCTCCAGCTGCTCATCCCACTAAGGTCTACGATTATCCAAACTTTGAGATAAATATCGGACGGGATATTTGCCGCGACCCGGGGTTGAATACGGGACCCAATGAATAGTAGTCTTGGTTGATACCATTACGCTATAGCCGAGGTCGCACGTTGTATAAAGAAAAGGAAATTGCATTTTCTTTTACAACAAAGTGTCTATACACACAGTAACTCATGATCAAAACCATTAAACCATCGGTGATAATTATATACAAATGTATGGGAAATGTTACATAATTAGAAGGTAAAGTGCTCTCTTCAAGTGGTTCTGCAGTGAGTTTTTTTTTCTCGTCTTGTAATTAGATTTTAACAAGCTGATACCGGCTTTTCTTTGGTATCCCAGCACTATCAACATGCTTTAACATTCATTTTGATAATTTTCAAAAAAGTTTCGGTACGATAAACCTTTTCTTTCTTTTTGCAAAAGTTTATACCTTTCCAATTCAAAGCCGATTTTATTGAAAGAAATTGATTGTTACAAACGATTTATTCTTTTTCCACAACATTTTCTCAAGTTAAAAAAACAATCGGACATAAAAGAAAGGGATTCAACAGGTATGGGTTAATGTTATCTAAATACATGCATGCTCTTCAAGTGATCAACATGTAAAGCCGATTTTATTTAGTAAAAAATCATCCAATAAGGTAGAAAACATTGTGGATAAAAGAAGATATTGCTTGTTTTCCACAATATATTCCTCCAACGTAAAATCGCTTTGGCTTAAAAGCCAGGGATTGAACAGGAAAGGGTAAATATCTCCAGATCAGGGGGTGAAATAACCAAAATGAATTAAGACTATTAACCTTCATTTTTTCCGAAAAACAACAACAACAACAATCGTACATGTATTGTAAGAAAACTGTTACCTCACTCGCTTATTCCTGCTCTTAAAGATATCTTGGTAGTACTGGTGTTAGGAATACATGGTTAGGTGCTCAACATGCCGCGATTTGACTGAAACACTGTTAAACGCGGCCTTCAATCCCATTTAATTAACCAACCAAACAGCCAATCAATCAATCAATCAATCAATCAAAATATCAATCAATCAATCAATCAATCAATCAATCAAAATATCAATCAATCAAAATATCAATCATTTCCTGCTGTTAGTTACAATATTGACTGACAACCCATTCTTTGTTAGGCTTAACCGATTCCCAAACAAAAAAATTCAACACTGTTTCAAATTGAAAGAAGTTGAGGACAACGTTTCAAATTGCATTAAATTTGGAAAACTACAGGCCAAATAGGGTTGAAAACATTATGAGAAAAGGAGAAAGTGCGTTTTACAAGCAATTTCTCAATTTCCCACAAATTTTTCAATGATCCTTTTTCTTCAGGGCGTCAGTAGGTGACGTTGTGTGGTAAAAGTTATCGTCTATTCTAGTAATCCAAAAGATGCCCTTACAAGGTCACTAACGCTACATTTTGTCATCTGCTAAACTCTACAGGGACAGTTCATAAGGATTATGAATATCAAACATTATTTTAGCTAGCAAAGCGTCAGCTTTGATAACTTAAGTTAACAAACAATAAATTGAGGTCGTCTCAAAGTTGAACAAGTGCAACCTGCCACTGGAGGCTTAGCTACTTAATCTGTTAAATACCTACGCCATCAAAAGTAGTTCTTATGTATTTCAATGTCTGCCTGCAAGGTTATCTACTAGGTATTTTTTGCTTGAGCACATGGTGATCACCATGCCTCTGATCAGAGTATTAAAATAGTTGCGGACGAAAATATCAAATTGTTGTAAAGTCTAAAATATTTATTTCTCTAGGTAGAAAACAATGTGGAAAATGAAGAAATTGCTTGTAACAAGCAATTTCTTCATTTTCCAAATTGTCTTTACACAACTATTCTTTACCATGATAACGTTTGACAAAGAAGATTACGAAACAATGCTTTGCTAGCTTACAGTACTTTCAGTACTTTAATTATAGACAAGTTGTTAATTTCCTGGCTCTGACCCACAAGTTTGAATGGAGTGAATCTTTGAATTCCAGCCACCTCATATTGCCAAAGGTCCAGTTCTCACTACCAAGAAGTAATTTATTTACCTTGTAGGGTATCACCATTTGGTGCATATTGTGTTCTACCAATTTATTGATGTGTTGATATTGTGAAGGACTCCGGATTATGGGGTCCCGAGTTCGATCCCGGCCGCGGCAAATATTTTTTCCGACATTTGTCTCCCCCGATGGCTGGATAATCGTAAACCTAAATGGGATGTGTAGCTGGAGGTTAGGAAAGGATGTCTTGGTATAGTATTGGTGTTAAAACCTCCGTGATAAAACTAAAATACTGTTAAAAGTGGCATTAACCGCAAATTCAACCAGTCGTTGATATTAGTCTTATGATTGTAGCACTTACATGCGGAAGGATTAGCTCATTGTAATATTGATGTAGTTGCCCCTAATGGCTCTTTTACCTGCCAAGATTCTTGGAATCTTGGAATATTTCGATATGCTATATACGAACTTCAATTGGTTTTGGATAGTTTTTAGCCTGAGATTGCGTAGCAATCTGAGGCTAAAGTTACCACGGTAAATTTTCAACCCATGCAGAGTTTTAATGTAAAATTGAAAAACATCTACCGCAATAGATATTATATTCTGCCTCATGAAAAGTAGATCGGATCCGCTTGAGGCGAGAAGGACGAAGGCGAGATATGACTCATTGAAAGCCGGCGCTTGATTTACAGTACTTTCGTGTGAGTGTTCTGAATTTGGCAAAATTACCAAAACTTGACGAGTGAATGGAAAGAAAGAAAGGAGATATATAATATATTGGAAATTATTAAACATACATAATCATATATTGTTAAGAAAAAATAAGGTGTTTGTTTCATACCAAAATAATCTTACTTGTTGAAGAGCAACAATGTTAAAACGGTCCGGTTAGACGAAGTTGCTATATAAAGCAGATAAGCGAAGCTGTCGATTTTACGCACGATTGGAATGTTTTGTTTAACAATTAATTGGCCATTCATAGGATCATATTCGCACTGTTTGAAAAACAGTTTGGTCTATCGGACTTTGTGTCTATACATTTTTACCTCCGAATTCTACCCAAAGGATTCAACGCTTTTGAGAGGTGTTCGTCATCATGTTAACCTGGAAATCGACTGCCCCCCTCTCTCGCTCTCTTTATCTGGAGATTATAAAGCGCATTTTTACATAACGAAATTGGTCTGTGTGGTAGAATACTCGCATCGCACGCGAGAGCCTCCTAGTTCGAATCTGGCTACATGCTCCATTCCCCCTCTCTCTCACTCTTTAGTTCTCTCTCTCTAGCTCCACTGGCTGAATGCCAATGAGTTTTTGTCATGGTGTGGTGTCCGTCGTCCGTCCGTCAACTTTTACTTTAAAAGTCTTCTTCTCAGAAAGTACTGAACATAATTCCAACAAAATTTACAGGAAGGATACTTAGGTGGCCTTTATCAGATCCCTTCAAATTATTTAATCGGGTGAAAAATATGTAACGATATATACATGTAAATATATCGTTACAATACCTCAAAAGCGGGATACAAATTTTGTGGGAAGTTTGTGTCCCCTAGCGCACAAATTGGCAGATAATTGACAGTTGATTCGGCTAGAAAGTGGCACCTCCGATTATCCGACCATCAAACTTTTTCTGTCCAGGTTATATACCTCCTCTATACATATGTCAGGCTTTCAGTGATTTCAGCGCTTTTATTGAGAATGTCACAATGGCGACCAAAAATTTATATATAGGGATATATTCTTGAAGACAACCAGTTTAAGTATTTACTCATGTCATATGTCTTTATTACAGTGTTAGTGAGTCCAAATTAAAACCTTCTTAATGAAATTCTTGCTTTTAAGATATCACAATCACGAAAACTTTATGACATTGAACAAAATATGTGTTTAACCAAATTCTTTTCGTGCCAAGAGTAAAATTCAAGTAAATAATGCGGCTATCATTTCACTATTACATGTATACAGGCCTAACTTTATTAATAAGAATATTACTTTTTTAGATATCACAACCATGAATCCTTATAACATCTGTAACATCAAATTCTTACTAAGTAAGTAACGTGGCTATTATTACACTTTTATACAGGCCTAACTTTATTAATAAGAATATTACTTTTTAGAGATCACAATCACGAAACGTTATAACATCTGTAACATCGGATTCTTTCAAAGTAAGTAATGTGGCTATTACTACACTATTATACAGGCCTAACTTTATTAATAAGAATATTACTTTTTAGATATCACAATCACGAAACCTTATAACATCTGTAACATCAAATTCTTTCTTAATAAGTAATGTGGCTATTATTACACTATTATACAGGCGTAACTTTATTAATGAAAGTCTGGATAGTATATTAACTGCAATAGGTTTAGAATAAATCTGTCTAAGTTCATCTCTTTTGGGATTACGTACGACGGTAAGGTTCAAATGTTATGAATTGCCTAGAGAGCAGAACATCGTAACTACACCTTATTTAAGCCAAAGATGCGATGATTTATTCATTTATCGCTGAAATATTTTTTATTACTTATAACGTCTTTCTCCAGCTGTTTTCCTTGAAAGATAATAAAGGGTATCCCTTTAACTTTAGTTTTATTGTAGAAGATTTTTTTTTCAAATGTATTTTGAAACGCCGCTTGTTAAGCTATTTCCACACAAGCCAGACTTTATACGACACTCACGAAAATAACATTGTCGTGATAACCACTGTTTCTTATTCAACCGAGGTCGTGTGAATCTTAACCCTTTCCTGTTTTGCAGAATTTTAGACCTGTCCAAATTCAAAGGATTTGCAGGTGAAACTCAAAGTGGGTTAAATTTGAAAAAAAAAAAAAAAAAAAAAAGAAAAAACGAAAAACAACAACAAAAACAATAAAATAAAAAACAAACAAACAAAAAACACAAACATGCAGTAGGGCAGTGAACATTGTGGAAACGAAGAAATTGCTGGTTACAAGAAATTTCTTCTTTTTCTACAATGTATTCTCATTCACAAATCCATTCGGACGTAAAACCTGAAGGGTTAAATAAAAATCGGACTGTCAATGTAAAGATCATATCATATATGTGTTCATTGAATGCAGAATACAGATTTTAATAAACTCGTCATTAAGACTCGACAAGGCCGCGTTTTGTTATCTATTTTTGGTATTTGATCTAAACGCCGTACCTATGAGTAAAATGCAGAAGAAAAATGAACCAACCAATCGCGGCTGTCAATGAAATAACCAGTCGGCAAGTGGAATCTTTCATACATGAAAATTAACTTTGAACTACAACACTAGCCGCCATTTATGTGAAGGAATTTTCTTTAGTTTGGAGACTTAAACGTCGTAACTACAGCTATTCTTTGACGCATAGACCACTAAAGTAATGCAAAGTAATTGAGGTTAAAATCGAAGTGGAACTTCCTGCCTGAGTCAATTGGCGGGACCAACGGACTAAGTGTGGTTGGTCATGTGTTGCTCAACTTCTTACCTTAAGCACAATGCGCTCAGGCGACCAATAAAATTATTTACAGCCGAGTCTTGCAAGGATACAATCATTTTTTCTATAACACTGTGAAAAGAGCGTGTTTATAGCCTATAAATATTATTGTACAACGAGAGTTTTCTAATTTATTATACGTCTGTCTGTGGCAAGTATCGTATGACAATTAATGGCATCAGATATATGTTTCCCTACGAGAATAGGAAAGTCTATCATATATAAAATAAACTATATGTACCAAGAAACGAAAGTCTGCCGAGTTTAACCAATTCCAAAACTAATAAAAAAAAAGATAATAATAAAAAATAGACTGTCCAAATTGAAAGAATCTTTAGACGACAATTTTAAGCTTATGGATTTTTTTTCGTCGTTTTGGATAGAAAACATTGTGGATTATGAAGAAATTGCTTGAAACAAGCAATTTCTTCATTTTCCACAATGCTTTCTAAAGCTTATTTTCTTGGAAGCGTGAAAAGGAGGGATTGTGTGGGAATGTGTTAATCAGCTTCACGTGTATAGGACGCAAAAAATGCTGTGTTATTTCGTTAACTTGATCCGAGAAAAAAATGCAATGCGCTAACTTTATATGAGTGTGTTTTCACAATCTTTGAGCACAAAACATACATAGAATTGTGTGAAAGAACAACTTTTCGGTTATCGTACTAATGTGATAGATGACTTAGTTTTATTAGAAGAGTCGTTTTATTACAAGCTCACATAAGGCACGGAGTAATTTGAGCCTGGTCGCTGCATATAGTCCCAACCATTGTAGTCCGGAATGGATGCTTGACTAAAGGTTATTTGAACGATATTAATTTGTAAGATATCTGTTCAGAAACATGTTAAAAAAAGACAACCGCTAGTTGGGTACAGAAACGTCACAAACCCAAAATAAGCTTATTATCGACGTTAATGTCTCAAAACAAACATATGTGCATAACTTAAACGTCGGAGTTAAACATTCACCTCCGATCTTAATGAGAATAATTTTATTGGTCAATGATTATATGTTAATAGCGGCGTTTGACGAATCGCTTGCCACGCCCCCCTGTACCAACATGATAGTTAATCTGCGATACCAAACTACATTAATTTACAAAATATATTACCGATGACATGAAACTAAAAGCAAATTGTTTGTTGGCAACAAACTCTGAAACATACTCTGAAAACGCTTTAATTCAGGCAACAATCAATATGTTCCCGTTTCTAAGTAATTCGTGTTAACGTTACAAGCTGGTTTTTAGCCTGAGATTGCGTAAGCAATCTGAAGCTAAAGTTACAATGCTAAAAATTCAAACCCATGCAGAATTTTAATGCGAAAACAAAATGTAAAAACATCTATCGCAATCAATGTGATCTTCTGTCGCTTGAAAAGTAGATCGGATCTGCCCATAGATTATTACGCCCGATTGAGGCGAGAAGGACGAAGGCGAGATATGACTCATTGAAAGCTGTCGGCTCGATGTACAGTACTTTCGTGTGAGTGTTCTGAATTTGGAAAAATTATCAAAACTTGACGAGTGAATGGAAAGAAAGAAAGGAGATATATAATACATTGGTAATTATTAAACATTATAATCATATCATATTGTTAAGAAAAAATAAGGTGTTTGTATCATACCAAAATAATATTTTTTATTCTAGAGTAACAATGTTAAAACGGTCCGTTTGACGAAGTTGCTGTATAAAGCTGATAAGCGAAGCTGTCGGTTTTACGTACGATTGGAATGTTTTGTTTAACAAATTAATTGGCCATTCAAAGGATCATATTCGCACTGTCTGAAAACAGTTTAGTCGTGCTCGGACTTTGTGTCTATATATTTTTACCTCCGAATTCTACCCAAAGGATGTAACGTCTACATACCGCTTTTGAGAGGCGTACGTAATCATGTTAACTCGGTAAACGACCGCCTCCCCTCTCTCGCTCTCTTTATCTGGAGATTATAAAGCGCGTATTTACATGACGAAATTGGTCTGTGTGATAGAATACTCACATCGCACGCAAGAGCCTCCTAGTTCGAACCTGGCTACCCATCTCTTTCATTCTCTAGCTCTCTCTCGCTAGCTCCACTGGCTGAAAGCCAATGAGCTTTTGTCATGATGCGGTGTCCGTCGTCCGTCCGTCCGTCGACCTTTACTTTAAAAATCTTCTTCTCAGAAAGTACTGAACATAATTCAAACAAACTCAACAAAAATTCGCAGGAAGGATCCTTGGGTGGCCTTTATCAAATCCCTTCAAAGCATTTTGATCGGGTGAAAAATATGTAACGATTTATACATGTAAATATATCGTTACAATACCTCAACGGGATGAAAATAATTGCGGGCAGGTTATGTCCCCTAGCGCACAAATTGGCAGATCTGCGCATAATCGACAGTAGATTTTGGTAGAAAGTGGCACCTCCGATATTCCGACCATCAATCTTTTTCTGCCCAGATTATTAATCTCCTGTATACATATCTCAGGCTTTCAGCGCTTTGGTTTCATCTGAAGATGATCTGTCTTTAATTTCATTGCTTATACGCCGGTAAGCTCCCACATTTGACCCCGCTTTACAAGGCAGCACCACAATCAGCGTACCCTACTTCTCCTTGCTGGAGCGTGGTGTGGTGCGTATTTCAGCTACTTACTTAACAGGGTTTATCACAACAAAACAGAAAATCTAAGCAGCTTAAGAGCCCTGAAGCGGACCTTTCATATCGTCGATGTACTTCTAAAATCTTGTAACTTCAGATTGAATATTTTTTTATCCGTGTATCTAATTTATGGCGGATAAGAAAATTTGATCTTTTACAAGCACCTGTCTTGAGAGAAGGGTATTTGTCAACATAGTGGTGCAAATATAGAGCACGTGGCCAGCACAACTGTCATTTCTATAAACATTTTTTCCCGAAAAGATTTGTTTGCATGACTTTTAAACTTTTAACTTTGAAACTTTGTTCCTTTTCAGATATATTACCGAAAAGCTAAGGTTTATTTGGGTCCAGTTATTCTCGAAACCGATAAGAAGAACATTCGCCACCCTTGGTACGTCCTGCTAATGGACAGGGCTCTGAAATGAATCCGGTATTAAAACTTTCCTTTTTTGCAACATTTTAGACCTTTCCACATTAGGCGCCGCCGTCATAGCGCAGTTGGTAGAGCGTCGGGCTGTCAATCTAGAGGTCCCGGGTTCGATCCCCGACGGCGGAACTCATCCTTTCCGACTATTTGTCTCTCACCAATGGGTCGATAATCGTAGACATATGTGGGATAGCAGCTGGAGGCTAGGGAACAATGTAATGGTAGTACTGGTGTGAGAAATACCAGGATTCCATTGTTAGGTGCTCCAGCCGCCGCGATATAACTGAAAGATTGTTGAAAGCGGCGTAAACCCCCATTCAAACAAACAAACAAACCTTTCCACCTTCAAATGATTTGCAGACGAAAATTTAAAGGAGATTTGATTAGAAAAGAAATTCAGTAGTGTAGAAAGTATTGTGGAAAAAAGAAATTGCTTTTAACAAGCAATTTCTTCTTTTTTCCTACAGTATTTCTCAATTGTTAAATCACAAGGACGTAAAAACTTGGGATTGAAGAATAAAGGGTTAATAGAATGAAATCCTTTATCTGACTATAGTTTGACCAAAATTGTCAATAAAATTAACTTAAATAATGTTGGTTGTTAGAAACAGTGCCTAAAGACGAGTTCAGTTGTGTAGTAAACGTGGGTAATATCACACTGGCTGTAGCACTTCTAGATCGAGGGTTGAATAAGAGTAAAAATGAGTTACGGGACTTGATTAAATTATTGATGTGTCCTAAAGGAACATACTGTATAGATACATGTCTAATTAAGACCAGGTTAACCTTTTCAGACAACACAGAATTTTAGACTGGTCCAGATTGGACGATATTGCAAACGACAATTTCAAGTTGATGGAAATTCACAATTTTTTCGTTTTTTTATTAATGGAAAACATTGTTGAACGTGATGAAATTGCTTGATTCAAGAAATTTCTTCATATTCCACATTATTTTCCATTGCTTTTTTCTCGGAAAAAAAGAGGGATTGTGAAGGAATTGGTTAAATCTACAATACATGTGCACGACTTTCTTTTCATTTTATGTTTCGTTTAGTGCTTAGAGTTATTACGACGAAGTAGCCCTGTATTTGCGACTCCTTGAAACCATATGTGCCATCTGAACAAGAGTCACGTGATATATCCGCCGTAGACAGTGTTTTTGACAAATCACGATTCTTATGTTACTTCTCTAAAACTAACATTATGGTTATGCCTCTAGAGTGCACTCAAAGCTTTTCTAAAATTTGCACGAGTGACTTAGTTTATATACAAAATGAATAAATATCTCACTTGTGCAATGTTTCAGACAGATAGCAATAAATAGTTTCACGAATTTTAAGGCACAGTTGACAGCGAACGTCAAATCGGTCCCCAAAAGAAAACTCGCTCTGGAAAAGTTATTGCATTATTTCTCTTTAAAAACGTATTAAAGTAAACTCCTATTCGTTTCTCGCCTCTTTCAACCTCAATATTTTATTCTCAAACATACAGAATATTTCTATAACCCACGTCCCTAAAGACAGAAAGTGACGTTTAAGATAGTGTCGATAACAAAAACTCTCTTCCTAAAGAATGCAAAACGCTTCACTCTGGGGACTCAGGTGCTAGAAAGGAAGCGTAATCCAATAGAAAATCGATTGTTATTATCAATTAAAGCCATTTGTCTTCGTTAAGCGTTTTACGAACTCTTAAGTTACCAAAATCTTTGCAATATTTCAAGTAGTTTCTTTTCAGCGGCAGTGAATTCTGATAAACGGGGAGGATGGGGAGAAATTAAGCACAACTTAATTTTTTAACGTAGTTTTAGTATGCAGGTTGTATTAGCAGTACACGTATCAGGTGGGCAGTTTAAAGTGGCTTTTAACCAGATTTTCAAGAAAATCTGATACAGGAAAATTATCTGTTTTTTTATAGATATTTCTCACGATAAATATTCTTTCTTCTCGCTATTATTTTAATTTAATGTAAAATATTCCATGTTCGTGAAGTTTGCAGAGTAGCAGACTAGCAGACTGACAGAGTGAAGTTAGCAGAGTAGCAGACTGGCAGAGTGAAGTTAGCAGAGTAGCAGACGAGCAGACTAGCAGAGTGAAGTTAGCAGACTAGCAGAGTGAGAGAACGGACCCTCATGACCAAGAAATTGGAGTTCCTTTTTATGCTAAATCGGCTTTGAATTCGTTGAAATTATTTTTTGGGTGAATGTGTTGCTCCGGATAAATTCTTACCTTTGACAATAGTAATATATTTCCCAGAACTAAAGCCAATTATGGCGATCAAGTTCTTATGAAAAACGTTTGCTTTGAAATTGCTTCCTTCTTTTTAAGTAGAATATCCTGCCAAGTGGTTGGTTGTTGTTGTTGTTTAATTTTGTCGACTGTTAAATTGCCGCAAATCTCAGTCAGCTGGTCTACTTAAATACCAACATGCATTTACACAATGGCAGTCTGGCAGACTGGCACTCTGGCAGACTGACAGAGTAGCATAGACTGACAGAGTGAAGTTAGCAGACTGGCAGTCTGGCAGAGTAGCAGTGTGAAGTTAGCAGACTTGCAGTCTGGCAGACTGGCAGAGTGAGAGAACGGACCTTCATTCACATGATATAAGAGTTTATTTTGATACTAATTGGGCATTGAATTCGTTGAAAATAGTTTTTAGGTGAACGTGTGGCTCCGGATAATTTCTCCGTTTCTAAAATAGTAATTTATTTCCAAGAATTATAACCAATTATAACCCTTTTTACAAAAGTAATATATTTCCAAGAATTAAAACCAATTATAACCCTTTATGTCGGTCAAGCTTTTATCAAAAGCGTTAGATTTAAAATTGTTTCAGATTGTTTCATTGGGATAACCTACCGACTGGTCGGTTGTTGTTGTTCATTTTTTTCATTTGTTTAAAAGCCGCGGTCTCTGTCTGCTGGTGTACTGAAAATAACATCATGCACTAGCAAACTGGCAGTCTGGCAGACTGGCAGACTGGAAGAGTAGCAAACTGGCAGAGTGATATTAGCAGATTTGCAGTCTGGCAGAGTAGCAGAATGAAGTTAGCAGACTGGCAGTCTGGCAGAGTGAGAGAACGGACCTTCATTAACATGAAATTAGAATTCCTTCTTATGGTAAATGGGCTTTAAAATCGTTGAAATTATATTTTGAAGTTAAAGTGTGGCTCCGGATAATGTCTTACTTTGTAAATTAATAATATATTTCGAAGAACTCAAGCATAATGGCCAATAAACTATTATAAAAAACGATTGATTTGAAATTGTTTTCGGCTGTTTCAGCAGCATATCCTACCAGTAAATCGGTCGTGTTGTTGTTGTTTATTTTTGTCGACTGTTTAAGTGACGCGGTTTCATTCAGCTTGTCTACTTAAATACCAACATGTACTAACAGACTGGCAGTCTGGCAGACTGGCCGACTGGCAGAGTAGCATAGACTGACAGAGAGAAGTTAGCAGACTTGCAGTCTGGCAGGGTATCAGAGTGAAGTCAGCAGACTCTGCCAGACTGCCAATCTGCTAGCTTCACTCTGCCAGTCTGTGCTTCTCTGCCAGTCTGTCTGACTGCCAGTCTGCCAGGTTGCCAGTGTGCTAGTGCATGTTGGTATTTTAAGCAGAACAGCTGGCTGAGACCGCGGCACTAAACGCTGACAAAATTAAACAACAACAGCAACTGAAACAGCCGGAAACAATTTCAAATCAATCGTTTTTGACAAGAGCTTGATCGCCATTATTGGCTTTAGTTCTGGGTAATATATTACTATTACAAAAAGTAAGTAATTATCCGGATCGTTACTTTCACTCAAAAATATTTGGAACGAATTTATAGCTCAATTAGCATAAAAAGAATTCCAATTTCATGTTAATGAAGTTCCGTCTCTCACTCTGCCAGTCTGACAGACTGACAGAGAGAAGTTAGCAGACTGGCAATCTGGCAGAGTATCAGAGTGAAGTCAGCAGACTCTGCCAGACTGCCAATCTGCTAGCTTCACTCTGCCAGTCTGTGCTTCTCTGCCAGTCTGCCTGACTGCCAGTCTGCCAGGTTGCAAGTGTGCTAGTGCATGTTGGTATTTTCAGTACACCAGCTAACTGAGTCCGCGACATTTAAACAACTGACAAAATTAAACAACAACAACATCAACCGACAAACTGGCAGGATATCTTATTGAAACAGCGGGAAACAATTTCAAAGCAAATTTTTTATAAGAGCTTGATCGACATAAAGGGTTATAATTCTGGGAAATATTTAACTATTGTAAAAGAAATTATCCGGAGCCACACGTCCACTAAAAAACCATCAACAACAATTTCAAAGCCTAATTAATGACATGCCCAATTCGCATAAAAATGAACTCCATTTTTTATGTTAAGGAAGGTCCGCTCTCTCACTCTGCTAGCCTGCCAGACTGCCAGTCTACCAGACTGCCATTGTGTTAGTGCTTGTTTGTATTTACGTAGACGAACTGAATGAGACCGCGGTATTTTAACAGTCGACAAAATTAAACAACAACAACAACAACATCCAATTAACTGGTAGGTTATCCTGCTGAAACAGCCGTAAACAATTTCAAATCAAACGTTTTTGATAAGAGCTTGATCGCCATTAAGGGCTTTAGTTTTTGGAAGTGTGTGAAGTTGGCAGGACATTAGACATTAGACATTCGACCGAATGTCTAACTGGAAAATTAGACATTCAAATATCAATGTCTAACTGCCGAAATAGACATTAGACATTCGATTAGACAATCGACCAAACTAGTTTTTGAATGTCTAACTGCCCAATTAGCCATTAGACATTCGATTAGACATTCGACCAACCCCGTTTTTGAATGTCTAACTGCCCAATTAGACATTAGACATTCGATTAGACATTCGACCAAACCTGTTTTTGAATGTCTAACTGCCCAATTAGACATTAGACATTCGATTAGACATTCGACCAAACCCGTTTTTGAATGTCTAACTGCCCAATTAGACATTAGACATTCGATAAGACATTCGACCAAACATGTTTTTGAATGTCTAACTGCCGAAATAGACATTAGATTAGACATTCGACCAAACCCGTTTTTGAATGTACTGCCCAATTAGACATTAGACATTCGATTAGACATTCGACCAAACCCGTTTTTGAATGTCTAACTGCCCTATTAGACATTAGACATTCGATTAGACATTCGACCAAACCCGTTTTTGAATGTCTAACTGCCCAATTAGACATTAGACATTCGTTTAGACATTCGACCAAACCTGTTTTTGAATGTCTAACTGCTCAATTAGACATTAGTCATTCGATAAGACATTCGACCAAACCCGTTTTTGAATGTCTAACTGCCCAATTAGACATTAGACATTCGATTAGACATTCGACCAAACCTGTTTTTGAATGTCTAACTGCCCAATTAGACATTAGACATTCGATTAGACATTCGACCAAACCCCTTTTGAATGTCTAACTGCCCAATTAGACATTAGACATTCGATTAGACATTCGACCAACACCGTTTTTGAATGTCTAACTGCCCAATTAGACATTAGACATTCGATTAGACAATCGACCAAACCCGTTTTTGAATGTCTTACTGCCCAATTAGACATTAGTCATTCGATTAGACATTCGACCAAACATCTTTTTGAATGTCTAACTGCCCAATTTGACATTAGACATTCGATTAGACATTCGACCAAACCCGTTTTTGAATGTCTAATTGCCAAATTAGTCATCAGACATTCGATTATACATTCGACCAAATCCGTTTTTGAATGTCTAACTGCCCAATTAGACATTAGACATTCGATTAGACATTCGACCAAACCCGTTTTTGAATGTCTAACTGCCCAATTAGACATTAGACATTCGATAAGACATTCGACCAAACCTGTTTTTGAATGTCTAACTGCCCAATTAGACATTAGATTAGACATTCGACCAAACCCGTTTTTGAATGTACTGCCCAATTAGACATTAGACATTCGATTAGACATTCGACCAAACCCGTTTTTGAATGTCTAACTGCCCAATTAGATATTAGACATTCGATTAGACATTCGACCAAACCCGTTTTTGAATGTCTAACTGCCCAATTAGACATTAGACATTCGATTAGACATTCCACCAAACCTGTTTTTGAATGTCTAACTGCTCAATTAGACATTAGTCATTCGATAAGACATTCGACCAAACCCGTTTTTGAATGTCTAACTGCCCAATTAGATATTAGACATTCGATTAGACATTCGACCAAACCCGTTTTTGAATGTCTAACTGCCCAATTAGACATTAGACATTCGATTAGACATTCCACCAAACCTGTTTTTGAATGTCTAACTGCTCAATTAGACATTAGTCATTCGATAAGACATTCGACCAAACCCGTTTTTGAATGTCTAACTGCCCAATTAGACATTAGACATTCGATAAGACATTCGACCAAACCCGTTTTTGAATGTCTAACTGCCCAATTAGACATTAGACATTCGATTAGACATTCGACCAAACCCCTTTTGAATGTCTAACTGCCCAATTAGACATTAGACATTCGATTAGACATTCGACCAAACCCGTTTTTGAATGTCTAACTGCCCAATTAGACATTAGACATTCGATTAGACATTCGACCAAACCCGTTTTTGAATGTCTAACTGTCCAATTAGACATTAGACATTCGATTAGACATTCGACCAAACCCGTTTTTGAATGTCTAACTGCCCAATTAGACATTAGACATTCGATTAGACAATCGACCAAACCCGTTTTTGAATGTCTTACTGCCCAATTAGACATTAGACATTCGATTAGACATTCGACCAAACCCGTTTTTAAATGTACTGCCCAATTAGACATCAGACATTCGATTAGACATTCGACCAAACCCGTTTTTGAATGTCTAACTGCCCAATTAGACATTAGACATTCGATTAGACATTCGACCAAACCCGTTTTTGAATGTCTAACTGCCCAATTAGACATTAGACATTCGATTAGACATTCGACCAAACCCGTTTTTGAATGTCTATCTGCCCAATTAGACATTAGACATTCGATTAGACATTCGACCAAACCCTTTTTTGAATGTCTAACTGCCCAATTAGACATTAGACATTCGATTAGACATTCGACCAAACCCATTTTTGAATGTCTCACTGCCCAATTAGACATCAGACATTCGATTAGACATTCGACCAAACTCGTTTTTGAATGTCTAACTGCCCAATTAGACATTAGACATTCGATAAGACATTCGACCAAACCCGTTTTTGAATTTCTAACTGCCCATTTAGACATTAGACATTCGATTAGACATTCGACCAAACCCGTTTTTGAATGTCTAACTGCCTAACATTAGATCAGATATTCGACCAAACCCGTTTTTGAATGTCTAACTGCCAAATTAGACATTGGATAATAGGAAGACTTAACACTTTTGAAACATAACATATAAAAATTCCTTTGCGTATGGCATTAAATACACTTTAGTTTTTTTTAATCAAATAACTGTTCTTTTAAAGATGTTTTTAATCGATTAAAAGATAAAATTATATACTTTCAACACTTTAGAAGTCTTTTAACTCATTCGTTCTGATGTCAGTTTGACGCTTATTTCATCTATAAATTGATTGTAAATTTTGCCATACCCTATACCAAACGGAACATTTAGACCAAAATTGATAATTTAATCCAAATTACCGATTGATTTTTATTGTTTTCCGATGACAAAGATGAACAATTTATGGTTAGAATTTCAAACGGTTTCATTCAAAGACTTCATAATTCTTTTTAAATCTATCATTGCACGTCGAAAAAACTGATAAGTAAGCTGATCAATGTCTAGGCCAAAGATATGGTCTAGGTAACCGGACAATAGACCCTTCTATGTTTTTTGACATGGCGGACATTTTCCCCTACCTAAATTTAACAGGGCGGACATTAGCCCCTTCTCCATTCTGACAGGGCGGACAAAATCCCCTTCCTCATATTAACAGGGCGGACATTATCCCCTTCATCGTTTTACTACTGCGGACAAAAGCCCCTTTCTGTAATATATCACAGACAATTCACGGTTTCTGGATTGGATATAATTCCGGTATTTCACATGAAAACCAGTCAAAGATTATAAAAATTATTATAAAATCAATGAAATACTCTGATTCTACTGGCGACTGATATGTTGTAAAAAAAACCTCATACAAAATTGTAGCTACGATGTTTCGGTCGCATACCAACACCATGTATACAAAAGGGAAAAAGATAAGATCATATGGAAAAGGTAATAATATAGCTAATATTCAGCATGTTCTATTTTGTTAAGTCGGATTTATATCTTCGAGTGTCAGGACAACATATTTCCAGATGGTTTCGAATAGTAAAAAGTTAACACGAGGTTCATTTTAAAGAAACATGCTGGTAAAGAGGGACAAGCTCCTCTTTGCCTTTACCATGACGTTTTCTAGAATACAAATTTTATGGAGTCGCTCGCATAGAAATGTGCAAAAGTATTCAGTTAAAAATTGAGCACTGGTTTATTATTCAATAAAAAAAAGAGTAAAATTTATATTAATCTGGGCTTATTGTTCGTTTCGTTACTTAAGCCCGAAGAAACTTGGTAAAATTTTACGAAGGGGATAATGTCCGCCGATCGAGGGGATGATGTCCGCCATGCCCAATTAGACATTCGAATAGACATTCTATCAAACCCGTTTTTAATGTCTTACTGCCCAATTAGACATAAGACCTTTGATTAGACATGTTATCATAAAGTTTAAAAAATACGAGTAATCAAATAAAGTCAACATTATATCGAATGTCAAATTTTTCATGAAAAAACAAGAAACCCGTTTAAAACAACAATAACAACAACAAAACGAATGGACATGCTTCTTTTTCAGAAAATTCTGTTCAAAAATGGTTTTTTTAAATTTCACAATATATAACATATTTTTCCACTGCTTAAAATGAAAAACAACATAATTAACGCAATTGTCGTATTAGAATATATATACATGTAAATATGACCAGCTGATGGTAGAAAATCATTAAGTAGAACGGTGAAACCTTTACCAATTTTCTGTTAAGTTTCTGTCACACTACAGCGTATAGCACCAACGTACGCCGACGTATGAGAAATTCAGTCTGTACGTTGGTGTACGTTGCATACGTTGGGCATAAGTTTTGCATACTACTCTTAGTACGCTGTCATACGCTGGCATACGTCGTCGTAAGTCGAGTATGTTGAAAAGTTTTGTGCATGCACAAAATTTCCAACGTATGCCGACGTATGGATAGTACGTTTCTCATAAGTTTCATGTACGCTACTTATAAGTAATGCATAGGTTCATGTACGTTACATGTAAGTTACTCATACGTTCGCATACGTTGCCATACGTAAAAGTCCGTTGGACGCTTGTGTAGCGTGTGCTTAGCGTATGCATAACGTGTTTGTAACCTACAAGCGACGTACTCCTAACTTATGGGTAACTTATTCCAAACGTTCATCGACGTATTGAGCGCATGTCCGACGCACTGGGAGGGTACTCAGCGTACTTTGAACGTATGTAGAACGTACTGAACGTATTTATAACTTACGGGTAGCTCATCTTGTACAAATTTGGTACACATGAGTAAATCATACCACTCAGATTGGTGAGAAATGGAAGACCATGAGAGACTTAGACGAGAATATCAGCTAGCCATATTGAATCACCAAAATAATGTGATTGAAGCTGCTTTGTATGTGGCTAGTAGGATCCGAAGAAGAAGAGGCCAACGCTTCTGTCTATCGTTTTGTGAATGTGACGAGTTCGAGTCAGACGGAGCAATAGAGACTACAGTTTCGTTCACAGACGCCACTGAAGAAGCATTTGAGTCCGAACGAGGGCGGTTTTGATCATCATTGTCCGAATGCTGGTTATTTCCGTTATCGTCTGTCTGTTTAGGAGATAGGGAAGTCGCCGAACGTGTAGGCGCTGAAGTTTACTTTGCGCGGCCTCTTCCCGATTTTTTCCTTTGTTTCTTTAGGGACATGTTTACCGATCGTCAACTACATAAATAATGAAGACTGGGTAGCCAAGAGATAAATATCATACATGTATCTGGCGTCACGAACGTCACATGCACTACAAGCACGCTGTGCACAAGTTTGACGATCGTTGGGCATACGTTCCTCATAAGTTCTTCATACGTTCCTCATAAGTTAAGAACGCTAGGCAAACGCTGGAAGTACGCTGTTGTACGCTTTCTTAAGTCATGTTACGCCAGAGATAAGCAATGCATAAGTTACTCATACGTTGGACATGCGCTATTCATTCGCTCAGTACGTTGCACGTACGTTTTGCATAAGTTCAAACAGAGGCTTTCTCTCATTTTTTGTGACTTTTCTTCAGCGTATGACAACGTATGACAACGAAATTATTTCTTTTCATGCGTTCGGCGTACGTTGGCTTATACGTTATAGTGTGACAGTGGCATTAAATACTGAAATGCTTCCACACGCCAGGAACGCGTTAAAGACTGGCCAGGCACACGTTCTGTGTAACTTTTAGCCAACGTGTTTCTAGCGTGCTCGCAGCGTATGTGAACGTGTACATTGGCTGTCTCTAGTGTACTGAACGTGTTCGGAACGTATTTCAACTCGTTCGTAACACACTGAGGAATTGTGAGCATGCACGACATCTGTCGATATACTCAGCGTGTAACAACGTGTGTCAGTGTGTCGATGGCGTGTGTGGATCGTGTTGTTTAAAGTCAAACACGTCCCGAACACGCTGGCTAAAACATAAAGGTGCTACTACAGCATTATTACGCTCTAACTATTTCAAGAAATAAAATGAAGTGATCATATAAATAATGGAAAGCTATAACATTATAAGGTGGGAGTTTTACAGTGAAGATTTTACTCAGTATAATATACGTGTGTTCTCGGAGTAGACAAGTAACTAAAGCAAAAGATAAATATAGCTTAAGTAACTAGGTTCTGGTTGTTTGTGTTACAGTTGTTTGGTTGAAAACATTTAACCTCATGTTGGCCGCTTTTAACATCAAATAAATAATTTGTTTTGTATTGTTTTTTTATGTTTTTTTTTAAATGGGAATTTACACTGCTTTTGTCAATCTTTCAGTCATATCGCGGTGACTGGAGCACCTGACAACGGATTCCTTGTATTTCTCCTACAACTACAAACATTTCATCTTTTCTTGACCCCAGCCGCTACCCCACATAGTTCTACGATTATCAGCCCCATTGGTGGGAGACAGATAGTCGGAAAGGATGAGAGACCTGTAGAGTGACAGTTCGACGCGCTACTAACTGCGCTATGACGATGGCTTGATTTTTATTGTATTTGATGGCAAATGAGTTGCAAAGACTATATAATATGCATAGCGTTTACGAGGACTTTTAACGATAAAGGAATAGGCCGATCAAAGTTGAGAAAATTAAATTCGATGATCTGTTATTTGTATTTAATTGATAAATAATGTACATTCGAGTATTCATTTTAAGTCTTTGAGAGTAGGGCTGCTTCACCATATGATGTATAATCTCGAAAGCCGTTTGGTAGTCGCCAAAACATGGTAACGGTAAGGTCAGGCGAATCTTATGGGTATCAAATTATGACATAGCAAGTGAAGGGATATCAATTAGTGGATTGCTGGCCCCGCCCCTTGGCCTCCGTCGAGACATAACAACTCAGAAATTTTATAAAATGTCACTATACTCTTTTATTTTGATTAGGACATAAACCAAATACAAATCGATGTTGGACCTTTAGCACGTCTTGGCTACAGCTTATTCAAGCTGTAGCTTGTTTCGACGATCAAGTCACCACACATATATTAACTTTTTCTCAAATGATATGTTAGAAAAATAGAACGTTCGTTGTCTTTTGCACTTACAGATTTATCGCGAGATGATTTGGTACTTGTAAACCCCTACATAGATCATACGACATTTTACGGCTGATGTCAACTATTCGACGCACACTCCTGGCCTCTGTAAGGGGCATAAGCGATTACCTTGCTGTTTGATTTTAATCTCAATGCTGGATTTTAATGTGGTTGGTTTTTCAATTGTATCGTGGATAACATAAATGCACAACTCATACACTGAAGGACTAAAGAAACGCAAATTTCAGTTTTGGTTATTTTTATTAGCCTTGCTGGGCGATGTTGTTTCCGTTTTAAGGGTTAAGTCATTACATTAGCAAAGATTGTTCTAAATAACTACACGCCTAAGAGCAGTGGCATTTTAAAGGTATCTACCCCTACTACGAAAAAAGACTAAAAAAAAAAAAAAAAAAGAAAATAAAAAAAATAAACCAGTCACCGTTCTTTGGCAAATCAATGAAAGCTCAGTTAATTCAAGCATATCTAGATTTTTATAACATCTGAAAATGAAACTCAACATTTTGTCTTGAATTTTTGGAGATATTTCCATCTTTCTGGGTAGAAAACATCCGGCAAAATGAAAATATTGATTGTTACAAGCAATTTTGTCATTTTACACAATGTTATCCCAATTATATTTCTTAAAGGGCGCCTAAAAGCGTCATTGTGTGGGAATGGGTAAACCAATTTAAATCAATCAACCTGCACAAGCTTTAGCATCTGATGAAAAATTTATATTTTTTATGTAAAATTTATTCTTGTTAACCCTGGTTTATACGTCCCGGTGGCTATCAAATTGAGAATACATTGTAGAAAAATAATAAGCAAATTGAGAATGCATTGTAGAAAAAGAATAAGTTTGTTGCAAGCAAATTTGTTCCCTTTCCACAGTATTTCTACCCTATTGAATTTTTTTTATTGTTTTATATATCATTTCATATATTTAAGTATTTGAGAAAAAGTGAGAAATAAAAAAGTGGAATATAAAAGAGATGACCGTAAGAAGTGTCACAAAGATCTAACTAAGACAATCTTTTTGAACGTGTTAATCCATTCACCAAATTCTTATTACTATATTGAGATATATCATGCAATAACATATATGATACAATGTATGTAAATCTTTTTGTTGTAAATTTTTTTTTCAGATTTTTCTTACTTAAACATTTTTTTCTAAATTTTTCTAAATGAGAAACGTTTTAAAATAGATTTCCTTTACCTCTTGCATTTATAATCCTATCTAAAATGTACAAACTCGTAATTTCCTTAGAATTAAAGGGAATAGCAAACGACTTCCTTTGTTACTTGTAATAAGGGGAATCGGGTGAAAATCAAAAGCAAATAGCCAATCATTATGAGATATATCCAGTGTACATCCAAAATACCACCCGTGGTCTATTACGCAATCAGAGATAACGATTAGAAGCGTGCAAGTTACTTGTATTAAAACAGCACTTTTAAATTTGAATTACCATTAACCCTTCCCAGAAAAAAATCTCAGAACGAAAGAGGATACGAACGAAAAATTAATAGCCATGTGTACCGAAAATAATGGATCTTTCAAAATGTGGAGCAAATCGGCGTAAAAAGTACTCTTTATCGCAATATGGTTATTCTTAGTTGTTGTTGTGTGGTTTCCTTGTTTTAATAAGCCTTTTCAAGTTAAAGAAGTAAACGCAATGATTTCCTACAAAGGACGCCTTTGCTAATTTTGTTTCGAAAATGAGAATTAAAATATGAAAACTGGACGAGAATGAAATTGGTTCCTAGGTCGGGAGAAAAAAACGATTAAAACGTGTCAACGTTAATATAAACTACCACATCAATTCCATATTCTAAGAGAATTTTAAGAGTACTCAACATTCCTCTGTATTGATTTCTGAAAAAAAATATCTGATTCTACGCAAAATAGGAACATTTAGTCTCAGCCCTTATATTCTCTATATAGCTAATTTAAACCGGAACTACCCAGTTAAGTCAAGGGAGTTAATTATAGGGCAATTTTCAGGACAACTCCGTATATCGGTAGGGGCCCATTGAACCATTCTCGTTGCAAACATTTGTGGAAATTAATATCCCGCATTAGACGACCCGTATTTTTTAATTATTACTTTTCAAAATAAAATGCTAAAAAAGATTGTCCGTAAAAAGTTTAAAAATAGAATATAAAATCTATTATTTTAGCTGAATCCGCAAATTGTTGTTCGCCAAGCATGAGTTAGAGCGTTATTTTCCTGTTGAAACCGTTACGACAAATGACGAAACATCTATTAAAGCATGAGAATTGTCAAATTTGCTCCCCATTTTTGTTTACGTCGCTTTTATTTAAGAATGTATGACGCAACAAAAATGACCGACATCATAGATTTACTCGCGATTCACTGGATATAGCGTTATTTGATGAAAATTTAAGTCGGTAAAACAGTTATTGTTCATATTCTGACAATTTACACGAATAAACTTGCGCTCCGCTTAGGTTGAATCGCGTAAATTGTCAGAAATGAACTATAACTATTACTTCTTTTAGGCCATGAATCTAGGACAATAGCCTCTCCGGACAATATCCCCTTCTATGTTTTTCGACAAGATCGACATTATCCCCTTCCTAAATTCAACAGGGCGGACATTTGCCCCTTCGTCATTCGGATAGGGCGAACGAAATCCCCTTCCTAATATTAACAGGGCGGACACCATCCCCTCGATCGGCGGACATTATCCCCTTCGTAAAATTGTACTTAGTTTCTTCCGGCTTTAATAACGAAACGAACAACAAGCCCAGATTAATATAAATTTTACTCTTTTTTTATTGAATAAAAAACCAGTGTGCTCAATTTTTAACTGAATACCTTTGCACATTTCTATGCGAGCGACTCCATAAAATTTGTATTCTAGAAAACGTCATGGTAAAGGCAAAGAGGAGCTTGTCCCTCTTTACCAGCATGTTTCTTTAAAATGAACCTCGTGTTAACTTTTTACTATTCGAAGCCATCTGGAAATATGTTGTCCTGACACTCGAAGATATAAATCCGACTTAACAAAATAGAACATGCTGAATATTAGCTATATTATTACCTTTTCCATATGATCTTATCTTTTTCTCTTTCGTATGCATGGTGTTGGTATGCGACCGAAACATCGTAGCTACAATTTTGTATGAGGTTTTTTTTACAACATATCAGTCGCCAGTAGAATCAGAGTATATCATTGGTTATTATTATATTTTTTACAATCTTTGACTGGTTTTCATGTGAAATACCGGAATTATATCCAAACCAGAAACCGTGAATTGTCTGTGATATATTACAGAAAGGGGTTTTTGTCCGCAGTAGTTAAACGATGAAGGAGATAATGTCCGCCCTGTTAATATGAGGAAGGGGATTTTGTCCGCCCTGTTAGAATGGCGAAGGGGCTAATGTCCGCCCTGTTAAATTTAGGAAGGGGATAATGTCCGCCATATCAAAAAACATAGAAGGGGATATTGTCCGGAGGGGCTATTGTCCGGTTACCTAGACCATATCTTTGGCCTAGACATTGATCAGCTTTCTTATCAGATTTTTCGACGTGCAATGATAGATTTAAAAAGAATTATGAAGTCTTTGAATGAAACCGTTTGAAATTCTAATCATAAATTGTTCATCTTTGTCATCGGAAAACAATAAAAATCAATCGGTAATTTGGATTAAATTATCGATTTTGGTCAAAATGTTCCGTTTGGTATAGGGTATGGCAAAATTTACAATCAATTTGTAGATGAAATCAGCGTCAAACTGACATCAGAACGAATGAGTTAAAAGACTTCTAAAGTGTTGAAAGTCAATAATTTTATCTTTCAATCACTTAAAACATCTTTAAAAGAACGTTTATTTGATTAAAGAAATTTAAGTGTATTTAATGCAATACGCAAAGGAATTTTGATATGGTATGTTTCAAAAGTTTTAAGTCTTCCTATTTTCCAATGTCTAAATAGGCAGTAAGACATTCAAAAACGGGTTTTGTCGAATATCTGATCTAATGTCTAATGTCTAATTAGGCTGTCAGACATTCAAAAACGGGTTTTGTCGAATGTCTAATCGAATGTCTAATGTCTAATTGGGCAGTTAGACATTCAAAAACGGGTTTGGTCGAATGTTTAATCGAATGTCTAATGTCTAATTGGGCAGTTAGACATTCAAAATTGGGTTTGGTCGAATGTCTAATCGAATGTCTAATGTCTAATTGGGCAGTTAATCATTCTAAAACGGGTTTGGTCGAATGTCTAATCGAATGTCTAATGTCTAATTGGGCAGTTAGACATTCAAAAACGGGTTTGGTCGAATGTCTAATCGAATGTCTAATGTCTAATTGGGCAGTTAGACATTCAAAAACGGGTTTGGTCGAATGTCTTATCGAATGTCTAATGTCTAATTGGGCAGTTAGACATTCAAAAACGGGTTTGGTCGAATGTCTAATCGAATGTATAATGTCTAATTGGGCAGTTAGACATTCAAAAACGGGTTTGGTCGAATGTCTAATCGAATGTCTAATGTCTAATTGGGCAGTTAAACATTCAAAAATGGGTTTGGTCGAATGTCTAATCGAATGTCTAATGTCTAATTGGGCAGTTAGACATTCAAAAACGTGTTTGGTCGTATGTCTAATCGAATGTCTAATGTCTAATTAGGCAGTTAGACATTCAAAAACGGGTTTGGTCGAATGTCTAATCGAATGTCTAATGTCTAATTGGGTAGTTAGACATTCAAAAACGGGTTGGGTCGAATGTCTAATCGAATGTCTAATGTCTAATTGGGCAGTTAGACATTCAAAAACGGGTTTGGTCGAATGTCTAATCGAATGTCTAATGTTTAATAAGGCAGTTAGGAATCAAAAACGGGTTTGGTCGAATGTCTAATCGAATGTCTAATGTCTAATTGGGCAGTTAGACATTCAAAAACAGTTTGATCGAATGTCTAATCGAATGTCTAATGTCTAATTGGGCAGTTAGACATTCAAAAACCGGTTTGGTCGAATGTCTAATCGAATGTCTAATGATTAATTGGGCAGTTAGACATTCAAAAACGGGTTTGGTCGAATGTCTTATCGAATGTCTAATGTCTAATTGCGCAATTAGACATTCAAAAACGTGTTTGGTCGAATGTCTAATCGAATGTCTAATGTCTAATTAGGCAGTTAGACATTGATATTTGAATGTCTAATTTCCCAGTTAGACATTCGGTCGAATGTCTAATGTCTAATGTCCTGCCAACTTCACACACTTAGTTTTAGTAAGTATATTAATATTGTCAAAAGTAAGAAATTATCCGGAGCCTCACATTCACCCAAAAAATAATTTCAACGAATTCAAAGCCCAATTAGCATAAAAATGAACTCCAATTTCTTGGTCATGAGGGTCCGTTCACTCACTCTGCCAGTCTGCTAGTCTGCTACTCTGCTAACTTCACTCTGCTAGTCTGCCGGGCTGCTACCCTGCTAACTTCTCTCTGCCAGTCTGCTACTCTGCTAACTTTACTCTGCCAGTCTGCTACTCTGCCAACTACACGAACATAAATTTTCCCTATGCCTTTCATTTTTTCCTATGCCTTTCTTTGAAACATCTGGATTTATCGGATGGAGTCTTCAAGTAATGAATAGCTAGCGGAAGCTAATGGCCTAATTGACCACACACACACACAAAAAGTAAATAAATAAAAAAAAATAAATAAAAATAAAAAAAAAAATAAATAAACAAAAAAAAAAAACAAAAAAAAAAAAACTTGTCGACGCAATTTACAGATAACGTATTTACCCGATAAATTCCTGTTCCATTCGAGTTGTACTCCGCTGACTTATTAGGCGTCTCCTTACACGAAATACCTTTTCTTTCTTCTTTCTTTCTCTCTTTCTTCTAAGTTATGAACAGTCATTTTAATTACAAAATCAGCGTAATAACCTTCGAATGTCTATAAGCATTACAGTTAGAAATTTGAAAATTGAGAGCGAAGGTTTTTTCCCCTATAATCTGTGCCAGAGCAGTTTATATCGAATATCAATTGCCTTAAATGTCTTGCGTACTGCAATAATGCCAAAGTCTGTTGCCGCTGTAATAGACGATGAATAATTTAGTAATATTTAAAACCTGTAGAAAAAATGCTCTTTTTGTTTGGCTATTGTTGTGTCTGCTCCGTATTTTTCAGAATCGATTTAACTTATGTATGAGTTTGGAAATTGACCAATCGCGGCTGTCAATCAGGGGGAACAATCGACCAATCAAATTATTCTTTAAGTTCGAACATGAACTTTGATCGCTAACATTAACCGATATTTATGTAAATTATTTTCTTCGTCTGGTGACTTCAACGTACAGCTTATTAAAGCGTAGGTACGACGTTGAGGTAATCAACCAGCCATTTTACATGTTTGATATTTGTTATTCATCAAATGGCACTGTTTAAATTTTAAGTGGAATTTCCTGTCGGAGTCGGTGAGAGGGGCCAACGATCCATCAATCGGTGTCCTTTTCCTTCTTCTTGAAATGGCGACCCGTAGGTAGCTGAAACAAGCAGTCTGTGATTGAAATCTACTATAGATTGATTTGACTTTAACCCATTCCCACACAAGCCCTCCTTTTTACGCCCCTCAAGAAGAAAGCTTTGGAAAACATCGTGAAAATGAAGAAATTGCTTGCATCAAGCAATTTCTTCATTATCCACAGTATTTTCTATCAAAAAAAAAAAAAAAAAAAAAAAAAAGAATTCCATCAAATTGAAATTATCGTCTGCAACTTCTTTCAATTTGGACCAGTCTAAAATTTTGCAGTGTAGGAATGGGTTAAAACAGTAGCAATAAACACCACAAAAGAAATATTTTTTGTATCATTTTCGTCCATTGACAATATATATCGTAAGTCAGCGACTAAATATCGTAAGTCAAACTTCATCATTTTTTTTTGTTTAATTTTTGCCGGTGTGTGTGTGGGGGGTCGCTCGTCGACAACATGTAGTATTTTTTCGGTAGACACGCAAAATGTCGTAACTACAGCTTTAATGAAGCAAAAAAGCCTTATCGGATTGCCTAATTATCATACCCAAAGGTCATTTAAGCTGTATTTAAGACATTTTGGTCACATATTGAGGAAATGTGCTCATTCTGAACTTCACGCTTATTAAAGCTAGAAAGATATATCTCAATCTTAACCTTGCAGTCTAGAGTCACAAAATAGGTAGCCTTTAAGATTAGAGAACTGAAATATTTACATTTTTTCCGTCTAAAAACATTACTATTTTTAATTAGCCTAAACTTCAAGGTCTAAAAAAATCTAATGAAGACCATCATTCTTTTGAAATTGGGGGGAAAATTCAGCCGTACATGCCAATCTTCACTTTGGATCTCAATTTTTTGACAAACATTAGCAATCAATATGACAATGTCTTTCCTCTAACTGTGAGATTACTAATAATGTATATACAGTGGCTTTTGCACAGATGATGAATGGAAAATTTTGGCTCTCAAAAATTTATAACTGAGTTGCTTTCAGACATTTTTAGAGGGTAATTAATCTGAAATTTGTAATGAAAATGACTGTTTATAATTTAAAAGAAAAAAAAAAGAAAAAAAAAAAAAAAGGAAAGAAGCAAAAATAGTTCGCTAAATAAGTCAACGAAGTAAAACACGAATGGAACCGGACTTAATCGGGTAAAAACGTTGTTATCTGTCGATTGCTCAGAAAATATCCTTATTTGTGGTTTCCATTATATATTAATTACGTCATTGGCTTCCACTAGCAATTCAGTTGTTATCGAAATTACCCGAAGACTAACGAACTCATTCAATTAGTTCTAATACTTCAAAGTAGGGTATTTGGAATATATCCCATTTAATTAAATCTATACTGAAATTAGTAGATTTAACAAGAACAAAGAATATTTATCGTGACAGTGACATTAATAACTATTGGAAAAAGCAGATAAGTTTCCTATATCAAATTTTCACGAAAACCTGTTTAAGAGCTGATCTAAGATTACACACTTACAATACTATATTATACATAGATTTTAGCTCGGCTTTTTTCACAGAAAACCTGAGGTATTACTTTAACCTTGTTTTTGTGCAAAAACTTTGACAATATATATAATATCTCTGTTATACTAAAGGCAATTAATTGGGTAGCGGATCCTGGAATACTGTAAAGGAGGTCAAAATTTACCAATGAGGTTCGTTTTTCTATTGTTATTTGGGCGATCAAACAAGGCACCCCTCTGCCCCGAACTCCCTCTAAATCCAAATTGTGATTATTATGTCTACTGTCTCAAGTAACTCTAAATGCATTTTTTTGTACTAATAATGCACCTGTTTTACAAGAATATCAATTCACTATCCAGTACCCTACAGCCACACGTCAGGCATCTTTATGCAGTGCTCTTGCTCTTCTGTAAATTGTGAGAGATCATTATGTTTAATATGTTTATATATTCTTTAAGATATGTCAATTATTTAGACGATGAATGTTCTTCGAGCAAGTTCCCACCAAGGGGCTATGAGCCGCCGTCATAGCGCAGCTGGTAGCGCGTCGGACTGTCAATCCAGAGGTCCCGGGTTCGATCCCCGACGGCGGCACTCATCCTTTCCGACTATTTGTCTCCCACCAATGGGTCGATAATCGTAGACCTATGTGGGATAGCAGCTGCAGGCTAGGAAAGGATGTGATGGCGGTACTGGTGTGAAAAATACCAGGAATCCATTGTTAGGTGCTCCAGCCCCCGCGATATAACTGAAAGATTGTTGAAAGCGGCGTAAAACCCCATTCAAACAAACCAAGGGGCTATGACCTTCAAGTGACACAGCAAGCAGTGTATCACAAATTCGTTGCAGCGATAAGCTTTATGCCTCTCCTCCTAGACTATGGGGTACAAAGGACTTACTTGAGCATAGCTACAGTAGGCCAATGTTCAATGTCATTCTACTAACACTTGCAGTTAAATGTGAAAACTACCACGGTACGATTAGGGGAAAGAGAGATAAACATTCTACCCATTATTTGAATCTATAACCACTGTTTTCAGCAAACAAATTGTTCTTGATGTACTTTTTGTATGGGTCAATCAACTCCAAGCTAAGCTAATGCTATCTTGAAAAATTATTATATTTACTTCTTTGACTCCCGCAGATGAAATAAATTTGGTATGATGTGTTCAGAAGGAAAAGCTAGTATTTCACACCACAGCTATATAAACGAACTTTGTGAATTCATACAAAGATTTACAAAATCTCTTAATAATGACAATGCCCCTTTTGAACATGCTAAAGTTTCAAT
Organism: Fragum fragum; assembly: GCA_946902895.1. NCBI lineage: Eukaryota > Metazoa > Mollusca > Bivalvia > Cardiida > Cardiidae > Fragum > Fragum fragum. Next base: position 57,139,485 of record OX336370.1, on the reverse strand, counting down.
GTCAAAAGTTCCCTGATGAGGTTTCTGAAGGGGAGTATTCATGTGTTCTAAATCAGGATCATGTCAATGAAGTTTGAACAAATCAAATATTTGATATTTTTCTGATACTGAAACAAATGTTTAAAGTATTGATCAGAAGTCAATAGATCATCAAATAAATGAATGTCTTAACAGCTTGGATGAGAGTACTTCAACGATAAATGAAGTTAATTGTAGCTTATTTGATAGTGTAATTGCAGAATCTGACATTAGTAAACACTCATCACTTTGATGAAACAATGTATAATACTTCTGACACTGACTATTCAGATTTTAATAATGAAAACCTATCCTGAAATCAATGATTTTAGCTCAGATGACAACATGCCAGCGTCAACTTTTGTAAAAAGAAAAGTACTCAATCCAAAAGAAGCAATAGTTTATCACAATAAGTCCCAAGACAGTCATTATAATGTTCGCGATAATAATACCACATACCTGTTTCAGACTATTCAGTTTGATAACCAGTGTCCTAGTTTTAGCCCAGAGTTCACTTCTTCTGAAGCAGTCTCAGAAAACCGTGTCTCACGCAAACGCAGTAGGAAAGCAAAACGTCAAATAAAGTTTAGAAACGTGCAAAAATATAGAACAAATTCATGTAAAATTAACATTGGAAGGGGCATAAACTAAAATCTCCAAAAAATGAAATTATCATGTGGACAGAACTGCCGTTACAAGGGTAACGGTCGTTTCTGTGATAAACAAAGACAATTCTTATCAAATACTAAAGTCTGCAAAACCCTTTTTTTATACACCTGCTATATCAGATAAAATGGTCTAAACTACTCACAACAATTAAACTAAAATAGATGTTTGTTCTGATAACCAAAGGGGAAAACATACAAACAGACCTAACCAAACACATGAAGAAACGTTAGAAAATGCTCGTCTACTCATACCTTCTTTTAAAGTTTTAGAGTTCATTAAGGCAAAAAAATAAAAAGAAACAATGATAAACTATATCTCCCATCTGGTTTCTCTCTATCAAAAATGTACCAGATGCATACACAAAAATGTTCTGCAGAAGGCGAACAAACTGTTACAGTTAGCAAGTACAGATTCATTTAAAAAAAATGAATTCAGTTTATATTTTGTATCGGCCAAAAATAAGATCAATTTGATCTATGTTGTAAATTATACAATTCATCCCCTGATCAAAACGAAATTCTTAAAAAATAGATTTGTAGACATATCAAAAATAAAGATTTGGCAAGGGCCCAAAATGAGACGGACAAATCTATGGTCACAGCTAGTCCTGGTGGGTGTACTACATTTGTTTGCTGTTTTGATTTGGAACAAACCCTTTTAACTCCTCCATGGATATCAGTAAAACTATACAACAGACGACTAAGTTCTTTCAATTTTACAGTTTACGACATGGCATCGTCTACATGCCATTGATATTTATGGAATGAATCTGTTGCTAAAAGAAGGGATATGTGAAATAGCTGCATGCTTATATAAATCTACTGAGCTTAAAGCAATGGAGGGCATCAAAGATTGTATCTTCTATAGTGATAACTACATTGCCCAGAACGAAAACCGCTTTTGGGTAAGTATGTTGTGCCTTTGTCTTAACAAATTCAATCTTAATTCAATTGTTCGACGCTACTTGTAGAATAGTCACAGACAGAACGAGGGAGATTCAACTCATTCCTGTATAAAAATTACATCTAGGTATCCAATATGACTGTATATTTCCAGATCATTTCCAGTATAGAAATGACCATGATGGCCCATGTTTATCAATCAGTATTTCCAGAGGTCTCGGTCCAGTAATTCATACCCCATGAAACCTAAATTAACTGATTGAGATAAATCCAAGAGCACGTCATGCTTTTTACTTTCTTTTACTTTACGAATAGTTTATGTTATACCTTAGTATGTAAAAATTCCTCTGAATAAACCAGAAACACAGAATTGCAGATACTAATGTACACTAGAATGCTAATTAATCAGTTAGACACCCTAGATTATTATAGAGATAATATAAAGATATAAAAAAGAAGTATCTTTTTTGTTACGTGTCAGTTTCCAAATGCAATGTTTGCAAAGTTACAAGATAAATAGCGAGATTTTCAGCCTAGTAAAATATTTCTGTTAACACTGCTTTTTTATACAAAGACTGAGGCATTGTCATCATCCTTACATCTTTTTTTATAGTTGTAGGTTGGGACGTGTGACAAACTTTAACCTTCGTTATATCACTTTTATTATCTTTATTCATGAGGATATTTACTTGAAATTTGTTATACATATTCAGTATCAAAAGGGTGATCCCTACTATCAAGGAAAATAACTGTAAATGCATTTTTGTAAGATTTATGTTCCTTTTCATCTGAGGAAACTTTCACTATCCAACACCCCTCAGCTGATGGTAGCATTGGTACTTTGTGCTCTTGTTAGCTCACCTGAGCACAACGTGCTCAAGGTGAGCTTTTGGTATCACTTTTTGTCCGTCGTGCGTCGTGCGTTGTGCCTCGTGCGTCGGAAGGCGTCAACAATTCTTTGAACATCTTCTCCTCAGTAACCACTGGGCCAATTTCAACCAAACTTGGTAGGAATGTTCCTTGGGTGACTCTTCTCAAAATTTGTTCGCGGATTTTTGATTGACCCCAAAAAAGGGGCGTGGCAGGTCGTGGCAGTTTTGGACTTTGAAATCTTTAAACATCTTCTCCTCAGTAACCATTGGGCCAATTTCAACCAAATTTGGTATGAATGTTCCTTGGGTGACCCTTTTCAAAATTTGTTCGCGAAATTTTGATTTATGTCCAAATATGGGCGTGGCAGTTTTTGACTTGGAAATCTTTAAACATCTTCTCCTCAGTAACCATTTGGCCAATTTCAACCAAACTTGGCATGATTGTTCCTTGGGTGACCCTTTTCAAAAGTTGTTCGTGAAATTTTGATTTAAGCCCAAATATGGGCGTGTCAGGTCGTGGCAGTTTTTGACTTAGAAATCTTTAAACATATTCTCCTCAATAACCATTGGGCCAATTTCAACCAAACTTGGCATGAATGTTCCTTGGGTAACCCTTTTCAAATGTTGTTCGTGGAATTTTAATTTATGCCCAAATATTGGCGTGGCAGGGCGTGGCAGGGCGTGGCAGATTTTGACTTAGAAATTTTAAACATCTTCTCCTCAGTAATCATTGGGCCAATTTCAACCAAACTTGGCATGAATGTTCCTTGGGTGACTCTTTTTAAATGTTGTTCGCAGAATTGTGATTTATGCCAAAATATGGGCGTGGCAGGGCGTGGCAGTTTTTCACTTTGAAATCTTTTAACATCTTCTCCTCAGTAACCATTGAGCCAATTTCAACCAAACTTTGCATGAATGTTCCTTGGGTGACTCTTTTCAAAAGTTGCTCGTGGAATTTTGATTTATGTCCAAGTATGGGCGCGGCAGGGCTTGGCAGTTTTTGTCTTTGAAATTTTTAAACATCTTCTCCTCAATAACCATTGGGCATATTTCAACCGAACTTGGCATGAATGGGCGTGGCAGTTTTTGACTTAGAAATCTTAAAACGTCTTCTCCCCAGTAACTATTGGGCCAATTTCAACCAAATTTGGTATGAATATTCCTTGGGTGACCCTTTTAAAAGTTGTTTGCGAAATTTTGATTTATGCCCAAATATGGGCGTGGCAGTTTTTGACTTTTGAATCTTTAAACATCTTCTCCTCAGTAATCATTGGGCCAATTTCAACCATACTTGGCTTGAATGTTCCTTTGGTGACCCTTTTCAAATCGTGTTTAGGAAATTTGAATGAGTAGAAGGAGCGAGTTTTGAATGAAATTAAAAGTATGTAATCCAAGATCGCTAATTTCGTCCAAATTTGCGATATTATTACCTTCCTTTATTAAAATATACGTGATTTTGTGTTCGTGTGTTTTCACGGACCAATCAGACGCTTTAAAACCCACAGCAGCTTAAAAAATTGTTGAAAATTGTTATCGATTTGAATGAAATGCTGCGCATTTTGGACGGTTTTTAAATGTTTTAGAACTATTTAGAGCGTTTTTTTAATGGTTTGAGTGAGCGTTTGGAATGAATGGCTGTTTGTTTATTTAGAAATCTTTAAATATCTTCTCCTCAGTAAGCATTGGGCCAAATTCAACCAAACTTGGCATGAATGTTCCGTGGGTGAACCTTTTTCAAAAGTTGTTTGTGAAATTTGATTGACGCCCAAATATGGGCGTGGCAGGGTGGGGCAGTTTTTTATTTTGAAATCTTAAAATATCTTCTCCGCAGTAATCATTGGGCTAATTTCAACAAAACTTTGCATGAATGTTCCTTTGGTGACCTTATTCAAAAGGTTTTTGCAGAATTTTGATTTCACCCAAATATTGGCGTGGCAGGGCGGGGCAGGTTTTTTTACTTTGAACATCTCCTCAGTAACCATTGGGCCAATTTCAACTAAACTTAAATGGATATTCCTTTTCAAAAGTGTTGGCAAAATTTCGAATCATCTTACATTAGTCAGGTGAGCGATTTTAGGGCCATTCTGGCCCTCTTGTTTAAAATTATACTTGCTTTCTGAGATCTTTGCGCTAAAGCTAATACACGCCCGGTAATCTCGGGCTCCATCTCTTTTTGGAGAACAGTGCAAAAAGGAGACAATGATACTTCCGATATGGAGCCAAGGACCGGAACTGAACAGAAAAGGTAAAAAAAACAGTGCACCTCGCGTACAATTTGATCTCCTATTTACCTATTATACATTTTCCCAAAACGTCCAGAGTTTCATACCACATAGAAATGATTATATTATCCGTTGGCGGTGATAGATTCCAAAAATAATTCCGTTTGTGAATAGAAACTTGAATCAAAGTTTGGACATCGGACCCGATCAAACACGAAAATGCGTGTTGAAATCGTTCAAATCTATGTTATCAACAGTTCTGAAAGATTTAAGTGGCGATGACTGTGAAATGAATGATAAAGTGTTGATATAAAATAATGTTACCACAAAGAACTGCGTTTTCCTACCCCTTTTACTGATTTTTTTGTAGATGAGAAGGAGACCAGGATGCGTTGCGGGAGACAAGATTCAGAGAGAGAGGCGATGCATATATAAATGTACTGTAAAACTTCTAATAGAACCCCATACTCTTATGTAACCCCAGCCCCCTCTTCGGGCGTCAAAACCGATCCGTTTTGTATGATTTTCGGAAAACTTATAGCCTGTAATAAACCCAAATCCCCAACAAATCAATGCCACAATGAATTTAATAGAGGGCGAATGTAACTGTTCTCAACCAAATGTTCCCCTTTTGTGATCGTTCAATGCTTAGATAATTGATTTGCTCAAAGTTTTCTTCTTTATATTTAGATGGTGCTGTATCCTAGATTATGCCAAAAGGTCAAAAACTTCACTGCTATAGTTAATAACACCGTGAAATTGACAATTTTTGGATGATTTGGGAATGATTTCGGAATGAAATTGAATGAGTAGAAGGAGCGAGTTTTGAATGAAATTAAAAGTATGTAATCCAAGATCGCTAATTTCGTCCAAATTTGCGATATTATTACCTTCCTTTATTAAAATATACGTGATTTTGTGTTCGTGTGATTTCACGGACCAATCAGACGCTTAAAAACCCACAGCAGCTAATAAAAATTGTTGAAAATTGTTATCGATTTGAATGAAATGCTGCGCATTTTGGACGGTTTTTAAATTTTTTAGAACTATTTAGAGCGTTTTTTTAATGGTTTGGGTGAGTGTTTGGAATGAATGATTGGAAAATTCGATTTTGAATGGTTTTGATCGATGTAAATGTCAATTTCACGATGTTACTAACTGTTTACTATGTATACTGTAAATTCATTCCATTCATGAACCACCTTTGGTTGTAATCTGCTCTTTGCAGTCGAAGTAAATCTTCGTCCCCCACCCCCTTTTCCGTCTTAACATCTACAGCCTGTAATTAACACCCACTCCTTTTTAAAGAAGTGTGAAAATTCTAATAAACTACCGTGGTTGTTATAGAGCTTTTACCACATATAAGGCAAAGAACGTCCGTTTATTGCAGATCTGAACTCCTTCCACGTAACATATTTCTAAGAACCTAAGAACGTATTTTTTCAAATTTTGTAATGACCTGAATTCTCAAATTAGCTTTTTTTTTGAAAATGTTTCTTTAGAATAGATTTACAAGAATTATTACACGTTCACTTTATATTAACCGTTGTGACCCGGTACCTCAGTTTGGAAAAGGGAGAAAAGATATAAATATGGCTTTTCTAGAGAGTCTGAGAGACACATTTACTGTGTAAAAGAGAAAGAAAAAGTGTCCTGTAATATTCATAAAGTGACAGTCCTAGAAAATCATTAGCTGTATTCTTTTATATGCATCGCCTCTCCCTCTGAATCTTGTCTCCCGCACCGCATCCTGGTCTCCTTCTCATCTATAAAATCAGCAAAAAGGGTGGGAAAACGCAGTTCTTTGTGGTAACATTATTTTATATCAACAAGCTATCATTCATTTCACAGTCATAGCCACTTAAATTTTTCAGAATTGTTGATTACATCGATTTGAACGATTTCAACACGCATTTTCGTGTTTGATCGGGTCCGATGTCCAAACTTTGATTCAAGTTTTTATTCACAAACTGAATTATTTTTGGAATCTATCACCGCCAATGGATAATATAATCATTTCTATGTGGTATGAAACTCTGGACGTTTTTGGAAAATGCATAATAGGTTAATAGGAGATCAAATTGTACGCGAGGTGCACTGTTTTATTTACCTTTTCTGTTCAGTTCCGGTCCTTGGCTCCATATCGGAAGTATCATTGTCTCCTTTTTGCACTGTTCTCCAAAAAGAGATGGAGCCCGAGATTACCGGGCGTGTAATACAAAAACAGGAAAATGATGATTATAGGGACAATAATTGGATTAAATCTTTCTTACAAAATACTTTTATAATCAATGCCTTGGATGAAAGTTAGTGAAACTCTATCGTTTTGATTAAAATTCATGTTAAGATAAAGATTGCTTTGTTCATTTTAGTTTTATATCAATTATTTGAAATAAAAACTAATTGTTTTCATTATTTTTTTGTATATCCAAAACTGTTCATCTCTATACTGTTTTTTTCCCCCATTCAGTATTTTCTAGAATTGGTACAAAGTTTTCGATCATCAACATTATCATCAATTCATAAATAATTTAAAAGCCCAGCAATATTAATAAAAAGAAGTGATAAAAATGATAAAGACTAATTTAAGACTGGTGGAAAAAAATATTAGGAGATATCAAATGAGTTACGACTGTTTTGCTCTAAACTTTTTTCTGAATTCAACAGATTTTTTATTCAAAGGGGTTGTAACTCAAATATTTGCAAATACATGCATCTGATTTCAGAAAACCTTTCTCAGCTTTACAAAAGCAATAATTTATATAATGTTATAAAAGAAATCTTAACTTTCCGGAATCTAATAAGAAGTTCTTTTAATTTTCCTAGTATTCAATTTTTCCCTCTCCTATAAAAACAGTTCAAAATGAGTTACAACCGTTTTGCACTAAGTTTGCGAAATTTTAATCAAAAATAGGGTTTTCGTATCTCATGATTTTATGCAATTAAAAGATCGAGGTTACAATATAAGAATCAATCGACCAATTGAATCATTAATTTAGACCGGAAATGAGGTTTAAAATCATTATATGAGGCATTTTTGTTGGTTGGCGATTTTTGTTACGACGTTTAGTTCAAGAAAATACATGTTCACTTCTTTTTACTGGTTAGATTTTGCAAAATCATGCAGTATAATATTTAACCCGAATGTCCTGTCGGAACTCATTTGGCGGATTTTCTACAACGATTTCAACCCTTTCCGGTTCAACCCCCTCTTTGTACGTCCCGATTATTTTATACTGGAGAAAAAATTGTGAAAAAAAGAAGAAATTGCTTTTGATAAGCAATTTCTTCTTTTTTCCACAATATTTTCTACCCTTCTGAAGGATTTTTCTCCATATTAAATCGACTTTACACTGTCGTCTGCAAACCTTTCCAATTTTGGCAGGTCCAAAATTTTGAAAGAACATTAAAGTGTTCAAGATTTTATTCAGCATGCCAAGGGTCAGGACGACATCTTCTTGCTGTTTATCGACATATCTTTTTATTTTATTTTCGCAGAATGGAAATTTATTTGATATTTAAAGGTAGGTATCGATGTTTTTATCATGTCACAGATTTTATCATTTCTATTTAGTCTTGATTAATTTTCGAATACAATATGTCGAAAAGTAGTTCTGTAAATATCTGAGGTCGCTTATCAGAAAAAAACAGGGTATTTCCTTAAAAGCCTACGTAGGCTTTTAATCTATTTTCAGATTAATCCGAGACCGTTGCGAAGACTATATGATCATTCACGTGGTTCGAATAACTGTTGTAACCTTGAGTTTAGTTTAAATTACATCACACCAACGTCATTGTTACGACATCAGGAGTTATTTTCGCTAGCCGGTCTTTAATTCTGTAAAGACAAGTGAAAAACTGTCGTAAGCGTTATTACGAGTATAAACATTTACCGTAGTTTTGCACTAACCCTTTCATGTGACATGAATTAGGACGTTGGCTGTTTCGCTAGTAAATTTGTTACCTTCAGTTGACTTTGGGTCTTATGCAAATGACAGCCGAATAACGTGATATCTAAAAATAACCTGGAATTCCGCTGAACCTTTCCGATTTAGCCACAAAAAGCCACTTTAGGCCTATTAGATTACCACCGAGTCAATACCTGACCCAACTTAAAGTATTAAATGTTCGTTTGAGTGTATTTTTCGGCACTTTGTATTTTTTTCTTATCTAAGTTTGAGAATCATCGATACCTCCCTTTAATGTTTATTAAGAAACAATAAAATTAGGCCCAGGCGAATTTCTTCTCTACATCTAGGTTCCTTTATCTATTAGAGTCCAATGTCCTATTCATTTATTATATAATAGATATATATCAGAAGTTATTTGTCATTTTATAAGTATAGCAGACGATTTTTGTCATAAACTAGGGTTTTCTTGTTTGCATAATGGTATTTATTTGAATCTTGCACGCTTAGAACAATGTATATTTCACATCAAGTAATAGAGACAACATGGTCCCATTATTTTCTTGGTGGAACTATGTCATTATAACCCAATCCCACACAATGATGATTTTAACTGCCCCTCACTATAGACATTTTGTGGAAAACACGTTGTGGAAAATGAAGAAATTGCTTGTCACAAGCAATTTCTTCATTATCTACAATATTTTCTACCGCAATGGACAAAGATTTTAAAGATTTCATCAACTTAAGAATGCCGTTTGCGAATTATTCGAATTTGGACTAGTCCAAAATTTTATCGTGATAGAATGGACTAAATGGCTCTAGAAAGTAACTTATTACATTCGTCGAATTGACGGATTGCGGCTTTTAATCAAAGAATCTTTGGATCAATAGAATAATTTATTTAGAAAGGAATTGAACTTTGAACTGCAACCTTAGGTGAAGCACTTTTGTTGTTTCGGCGACTTACACGTCGTAACTACATCTTGATCAAGCTGTAGTTACGACGCCGATGTCGCCAACCAACCCGTTTAATTTTTTGTTACCTGCTACTGGTCATAAATTTTGCAAAATAACGCTGTCAAAAATCGAATCGGAACTTCCTGTCGAAATGAATGGGCGGTGCTTAGGACGTCAATGTGCAAGGCCTGCGGTTGCTCCATTACTCTCCGTATGCAGCTTTTCAACAATCCTTGCTAATTTACATCTGGCGTCAGGAACACGGAAATCGGTGTCTTAATCTGTTTAACGTTATATGCAAGAAACAAGTCATGTAATTTAATTTTTTGTTTCGTCTTTCAAAAGCGAGCCTTCAGATTCGCCAAAACAAATAGTCATACCTCCAAGAAAATATTTTTGCAACGCAGCTATCTTGTATGCTTTCGCACAAAATAGTTCCACACAAAATGTATCGAAATTTGTTAATTTTTGCTTTTATTGCTCGATGTTATTAAATTTCAGAAATGAAGAGATTATTTTTTTGTTTTCGTGGAGGTATGAAACAATATAGTATATATGTATATATTTTTACCTCCGAATTCTACACAAAGAATGCAACGTCTACATATCGCTTTTGAGAAAACATAATCATGTTAACCTGGTAAACGACCGATGCCCTCTCTCGCTCTTATTAAGCGCATATTTACATAGCGAAATTGGTCTTTGAGGTAGAATACTCGCATCGCACGCAAGAGCCTCCTAGTTCGAACCTGGCTACACGCTCCAACCCTTCCCCTTTCTCTCACTCTCTAGCTCTCTCCCTCTAGCTGCTCCACTGGCTGAAAGCAAACGGGCTTTCGTCGTGATTTGGTGTCCGTCGTCCGTCCGTCTGTCAACTTTTAATTTAAAAATCTTCTTTCTAGAAAGTACTGAACATAATTCAACCAAAATTCACAGGAAGGATCCTTAGGTGGCTTTTATCAGAGATGTTCAAAGCATTTGATCGGGTGAAACATATATAACGATGTATACATGTAAATATATCGTTACAATACCTTCAAAGCGGGATGGAAATTATTTTCGTCAGGTTGTGTCCACTATCGCACAAATTGGCAAATATGCGCATAATCGACAGTAGATTTGGGTAGAAAGTGGCACCTCCGATAATCCGACCATCAAACTTTTTCTACCCAGGTTATATATCTCCTGTATACATATCTCAGGCTTTCAGCGCTTTGATTTTAGAGGGCACTTGTTTGCCTTGGTGACCAAATACAAGATCGATTGTTGAAACAGTTTTTCCTTCATCGAGGGGGGGAAATATTTTAACTGTATCTCCCCACAGGTAAAACACTGCGTATTTTATACGATAATTTACATGTAGCATGATCCACGCTTTAATTCTGAATAAAGCAACTTTGGGAAACGTGGGTAACGGGGTTTCGACCATGGCCTAGAAAGCTCAAAAATTCATTAAAGACCTTACTGTGGATACTCCACAGGAATGAAATTATCACTGTTAATGAAAATCTAACGATTTAATATCAAGATTCAAGAGTTTTGATTGGTGAATTGTTTTCCTACTTCCATGAATGAAATTTTGAGCACGCAACTATTCTGTATGCCTGCGCACAAAGTAGATCCATTTTCTCATTTTCTCCTCAATGTCTGTTCTGATTTGCTTTATTTCATTTAAGAGATGAAGAGAATATTTTTTGTTTTCATGGAGGTATGAACCGAAAAAACTAATCACACTGTATGAATACGCGAAGCGGATTCATACTTAAGTGTGATTAGGTTTTTCGGTTCATACCTCCATGAAAACAAAAAAATATTCTCTTCATTCCTTATAATTTAATAGTATCGAGAGAAAAAAGCAAAAAATTTACACTTTTGATACCTTTTTGTGTGGGACTATTTTGTGCGGAAGCAAACAAAATTGCTGCGTGCTCAAAATTTTGTTCATGGTGTTATGAATAATATTTTTCGACCAATCAGAAGGCCGGATTTTGATAGACGAAACTAAAGATTAAGTTATTGAATTATGATCTTAATCACACCGACGTATGAATCCGCTTCGCATATTCTTACAGTGAGATTCAGTCTTAAGAGTTCATACCTCATTTGAACAAACCAGATAAATATTCTCTTCATTTCTTTAATGTCTGACCTAGACAATTTATGAAAATTGTGCTTTTACATTTCGTTAATGCCTCTTATTACCATACAAGATACTTGGAAAATTACCCAAATGTGATTTTCAAATTACTGTATTTAAATAGACACAGCTCATTATCTATGTGATTTTCCTACAGATGTCGAAGTTGGGGCTTACAGGTAAATGGCTTTTTAGTATCTGTGTCTACTATCACAGGCCCGAAGAAAGCATATCAAGTTTGGGGTCGTTAACTTGTAAAATTTTGCTAACTTAGAAATTGGAAGATATAAGTAAATCAGCAATTCATAGTAATAATGCAAATCAGCAATTGAGTGCAATCTTATGTGTCTTTTACCAGACACCCCTCCCCTGCTTCTACGGGCCTTTATCAGCCTTTAGATTTCAGAATTAAATTCAAAATATTCGTAACGAACAAAAAGATATTCAAGATGTATTTACAACATATAGGCTAACCAACCATTTCATCTTTTTGTTACATGTTACTGGTCATAAATTTGATATAAACCATGTAGTTCAATATCAAAGCGAGACTTCCTTTTGGAGTTCAGTAGGCGTGACCACCGATCCGTCAGTTCATTTCGACCGCTGTAGGATTTTGTCGTGTACATAAATTTGTACTCTCATAGTATTTAATCCATTACCAGACGGCAAAATATTAAACTTGCCCAAATTGAAAGAAGCAGATGATAATTTTAAGTTTATGAAATTTTGATTTTTTTCAACTTTCTGGGTAGAAAACATTGTGGAAAATGAAGAAATTGCTTGTTATAAGCAATTTCTTCAATTTTCACAATGTTTACCTACGCTATTTGCTTTGGGGGTGTATATAAGCGTCATTGAGTGGCAATGGGTTAAGTGATGGTAATTATGATCAAATATCTTTATTTTGCGACCAAAATATCGTAAATACAGTTTGAATTAAAGCGTATTAACAACACTTTAGTCTTCCACCGGCGATATACATTTCATTTTGTACTTTCATACTTCTTTGGTCGGTTTAGACTTGAACATTGGTCATTCTCCAGATCCGATGGGAGTCAATGTGCTTTCGTGCTAAGTCCGATTATTCGAATATTTCGTAATTGGTGACGTAATTGCGGTAAAAAGAACCTAAGTTGTCGATGGGCCTTTAATACACTTCATTCTTTCAATCGTTCGTTAGTTAATTCGTTCTCTCGGACATCCCTTCCTCCCTTCCCTCCTTCCATCTTTAATCATTTCTTGTACAAACCCGGGATTTTGTGTTGCTCTGAAAACATTGTTGAAAAAGAAGAAATTGTTTTTTACAAGCAATTTCTCCTTTTCCCACATTTTTTCTACTACATAGGATGGTTTAATTTCAAATTGCATCAAATTTTCATTGTCATCTGGAACCTTTTTCAATTTGGACTAGTCTAAAATTGCAAATACATACATATATATATATATATATATAAAGATTAGAATAAAGAAAAAAAACGGGAAAGGGTTAATTCATTCATCATTTCGTTTAATTGTTATTCTCTGCTCTCGAAAAGCCGGTTCAAAATTGACGAATCGCTCGCCACGCCCATTGAACTCCAACTGAAAGCCCAGCTTACATATCAAACGGCTTTATTTTTCCCAAAAATTAATTGGTGACCTAAACGTTGTTCAGTCCCCCCCTGCCCTACCTCCAAAATGCTAAAAATGAATATCGACCGTTGTCTGAATTCAATGTTCACTTCCGGTCTGAATGGATTATTTGATTGGTCGATGGATTCTTTGAATGACAGCAGCGATCCATCGATCGGAAAGGAAGAGATAACCGAATACAATATTTACATTTAATTTATCCATAATTTATAACAATAAGTAGAGAACATTTACACCAGTATTACATAATAATTAACAGAGAGAAAATTATAACATTTCGAAAAAAAAAATGATTTCATTAAAATAAGCGCACTGCCACGTTAAAACAGTGTAATTAATTACGATAAATATACTCATCGTCAATGAAAATCTACCAATGCAGACCCTTTTCATTATAAGAAGGGGGAAATCCAAAACCCTTGTTTTAATGAAAACCCTAAATTGACCACTATAAGGAAAGTTGTTATTTTATCGATGAAATACCCCTTTTTGCACAAAATGCAATGACAACAACAACAGCAAAACCTCTTTTGACTAAATAACAATATACCTGAAAACAAAATTTTAGACTGGTCCAGGTTTCTAGTTGCCAACAACAATTCAATACGATGTTAATATGAGAATCAGTAATTCGTTAATATAAAACATTCTAAGAAAAAAATATTTTCGAAGAGCCATGTTTCCTTTTTTAATTAAGAAATGACGAGAATATTTTTTGATTTCATGGAGGTATGAACCGAAAAAACTAATCACACTGTATGAATAAATGTTGATACCTTTTTGTATAGGACTATTTATTCAGATATAAGTGTTATTAGGTTTTTCGGTTCATACCTCCATGAAAATAAAAAAATATTCTATTCATTTCTTTTAATTTAATGGCATCGAGCAAGAAAAGCAAAACCTTGATAAATTTTGATACCTTTTTGTATAGGACAATTTTGTGCGGAATCATACAAATCTACTGCGTGCTCAAAATTTTGTTCATGGTGTTATGAATAATTAAAACCACCAACCAGATCGCCTGTTTCTGATAGACGAAACTTAAAATTGAATTATATAGATATACAATCTATCACGGTCGTGAAAACAATTAGTTGATCAGGAATGTGATGTTAATACCAATTTGTTACTTAACCTTTTGTTCACTGATAAACTGATAAGGATGTTTTCTTTGACGATGAGTATACGTGTATAACGCAATCAAATTAACTTGTTATCTAATTCTCCAGCAGCATGATAATATAAACATGGCGAAATTCTAGAGAAACGAATTTTTGGAAAACGACCTTCTAGAAAGTACGAAAAGTATCGACCATGGTCAGTCTGCGCGGAATGCGCAGACTGAACCGTGTCGACACTTTTCGCTCTTAGCAGTTTTTATTCCATTTTTTTTTTTATCTCTAATGGTCATTCTACCTTATTAAAGGTTCGTACTCAGAATATCTTGATCTGATTTCAATAAAATGAATATTTTGTGGAGTTCCTATGAGGTCTCGTAACGGAGTCCACATATAAGACTTGTATAAGGCGACCACTCAAAGGGAGGAACAAAATAAGACAGCTTAATGGATTGGTTGCTCATTACTCTTTTATGACACATAAATGTGGGATCTTTTCGATCGCATTTATTACTTATAGCAGAAATCAAAGTCAATCCTATACTTTTCTAACTTATTAGAATTTCCTCATTGAGACGAGTCTTGCGTGTTCCAACGCCATAGAATATACGTGCGATTTTTCGAGCAAATTTGTAAATGTACACTCCTTAAGATCTTTTGCTTTGCAAAAGGTTTTTGTGGTCGCTTAATATTCGCGTAACGGAGGATATAATGTCGTTCACAATTCAAAAAGTCGAATATGCAGATTTTCATCTTTTAATTGCGATTTTGACTGTATAAGATATTCCCGCGAGAACGCATTATCAGATAGCCTATCAGTTTCCCCCAAAATTCGAATAAATTATCAGGTACGCTTAATGACCAATCGCAGCTGTGAATCAAGGAACAAATCGAACAACCAAATCATTCAGTCAGCCCGGAATCAATCTTTGAACTCCAGCGTTGGCCGCAATTTGTGTGAAACCCTATTGTTGGTTTGTCGACTGAAACGTCGTAACTACAGCTTGTTCAAGCTGTAGTTACGACGTTTAGGTCGCCAAACAACCATTTCACTTTTTTGTTTCATGCTTCTGGCCATGAATTTTGCAAAATAATGCCATTTAAAATCGAAGCGGAAAATTATGTTGGAGACAAAGTCCGGGCCTACGGTAATATTAAGTAGGCGGGGCCAGCGATTGGTCGATTTTGTAAATGATATTCTATTTATAGTATATTGAATTCTCTCAAGTACGGCAGTGACTCTAGTCTTTTTCAACCCTAGTGGAGAAACAATATTTCAATTGACTCTTACGGGATTCGAACCTACGCGGATACGGCAACGCCCTCTAGCGCTGCAATGTCCGACGTCTTTAACCTCTGCGCTATCGAGACATCCCCAAATGGATATGACTGTGTGGAAAGTCTTGGCAGAACAAGTAGTTAGTCTTATATTTATTTGTTCATAAATTAAACGTTTTTCATTTTTATTTTTACTTTGGGAAAAAATTGTATTTGACATCCGATTGATGGATAGAGTTTTATAGACCGATGCCTCCGTCGATTTTAACAAAGCCGACGGACAGTTCCCAACCTATTGTATCAGGAGATTGGCTGGTGTTCATTTAATGACGTGTACGCAAATATTGAATCTGATTGGCTGATCGACTGTTGGTAAATATTATGGTAGAAGCGGGACATTGAACTATTCATACAACCTATGGCATTCAAATACTCCCACTGAATATCGATTCATTACGTCAAAATGTTTATATATAAAAATTTACTACTATAAGATTAACTTACTAAGATTTCTTATTGGAAATGCCGCGGTATGTCCAAATTTGTCAACAATGATAATTGTACATGCATAAGCATCGTTTTCGATTTTGGTTAATAATTTCCTTTCGGGCCAGGCTTGTCGTATATGTACCCGGTATATGTACATAGGTGTATCCTGTCGGCTTCATTTAAGTCGACAACGATGCAAGTCTAAAAGTTTTATTGAAGGTCTAACACCTTAAGAGGGAATAAAAAATAGTGGAATGTAAAACGTAATAGTGGGGTACGAGTTTGTACTTCTTACAAGAGTAATCAAAGTACTGAAGGTACTGTAAGCTAGCAAAGCATGATTTTATTACGTAATCTTCTTTGCCAAAGGTTACCATGTTTGGTGGAATTTAGAAAACACTTGCCTTGTAGGGTAGAAAACAGTGAGGAAAACGAAGAAATGGTTTGTCTATAATTTGTATAAAGTAAGTTCACATGGCAGTAAAAAATAGTGGCAGAGTTTGTAATATTCCTGAAATAAGAACTATTTTAATGGAGTAGGCATTTAATGGATTTAGTGGTTAAGCCTCCAGTGGCAGTTTGCACTCGTTGAACTCTGAGAAGACCTCAAAATTTGTCTGTTAACTTAAGCTACCAAAGCTGACGCTTTGCTAGCTCAAAACTAGTATATTGCAATCTTTAATGCGAAACAGATCATGAAATATTGTTTGTCACGTCATGGTTCCGTGGACCCATTTTCTAAGTTGTTCTTTTTTAAACTAAAAGAATTGGCCAATGAGATCCAGTAGTCATATGCAAGTCAAGGTAGAATAATTTCATAACAATGATTCTGATTGGACCTTGCACATATCGGTTCCAATCAGGTCTATCGTTTTAAATACAAAATTCTTTTTAATACGCTTGCTGGTTAATTCGGACCCGAGACCTTTAGTCTGAGTAGAATATTCATTGATTTACCATTTGAGTCTAGATAAGACATTCACCGTAACTAGGATTATGGATAATAACTGTAAAATCCTTTAGATGCAAAACACTGGATTTGAATAAAAGGCATATATAAAATAATAGGCAGTCTCAATGCCATTTTCTTGGTGGGCGTAAATAAGCGTAATTGTGTGGGAATGGGTTAAAGACCTATAAATCACTGTGCTGTCACAGGACCTCAAAATTTTACATTGTAATCGAATAATATTTGAAATTTGAACATCAAACTTATTCTAAAACCATTCAGTAAGCATGCACTTTTTTGTGATTGTCCGCAATCCAAAAACAGTAGGCCATTTTAAAGGGTATGTTTGCTACTGTCGTTATATTTTATATTGATTGAGTTATCAATCGTTTCTATTTATTCTGACTAATATCATAAACTAATTACAATCCATTGTAGATAGGTCGGTTGAACTCTTCAACTTACTTCTTCAGAGGGGAAAAGTTCATTATTCCAGCTATTGCTTATAGGTCGAGGCGCCCTGTAGGACGAAATGGAATTTTCTTAGAATGTTAATTCAAAATTAATATTACACGAGTTATCTTAAAATCAGTTCTTAAAGAAAGCACAATATTACAAGATTGAGGTGAACGTATTTACCACCAAAGCAGTAATAGCAATCAGTCTTGAAAACGAAAGATTTGTTTATTAAAATGTCAACCTCACAAAATACCCTTTTGGTCGAGTACGAATAACTTTGAAGCCATATCTTCCCCAAAATTACTACTGAAATAATTAGAAAACCAGGCCCAAAAACATGTATAAATATGAGTATGAAATTATAAGATCAAAATAATCCCACATGTTGGTTAGCCAACATTTCATGAAAATAACTTCGATGTATTATAAATTCTGACCAATCACAAATAAGGGTTTGCTGAGATGAAATTATGACGTCAGTGCTGACGTTTTCACTTTTCGCTAGTCATTCAAACAACTAGCGCAAAATTAGGCTGGGTTATGGAGGTTTTCGAAATCGTTGGTAAAGTTGAATATATACCAGACAATACCGAAGATTGACATTCATATCCGGGGAAGAATCGGATGCATTCAAGTCGATTTCTCAAAATGTAAACAAACACACGAGTTATAATGGATAATAATTGATTGATTGAATGGGGTTTAACGCCATTTTTAACAGTATTTCAGTAGTGTGGCGGCGGCTGGAGCACCTAACAACGGATTCCTGGTACTTCTTACGCCAGTACTACCACTACATTCTTTCCAAGCCTCCTATAATTATTAATAAAAAACACATAATAGCTCTTCCTAAGAACTTAACTCATACCTATCTTTTGCATATTGATAACAAGAAGGCTGTTGCTTGCTACAGTAACCAAACAAGCGATCGATTATTTAAACTGTTTTTCTTTTCTTAAAGGGAGGATCTAGCTTTAAAGGCAAGCAGATATCTTTAATAAGTAGATATAGCTGCGGCCTTTATCTAAAGACCTATAGTGTTTGTTGTTGTCTGCTGTTTGTTTTTCAGTTGACGTTTAATCGAAATGTAGGTAAATTAATAATGAAAACTCACATAAATAGGGGAATCTTGACGTCGATTCTAACTGAGAAGTGTTGGAATATAACTGCGTGCTAACAAAAGTTACTCATGCCAGTAACAAGTATCAATCAATTAATGAATTAATCAATCAACCCACAAATCAATCAATCAATCAGTCAACCAATCAACTAATCAATCAATCGATCGACCAACTAACCAATCGATAGACAAACCAACAATACGACCAATCAATCGATCAATCGATTAACCAATCAATCAACCAATCGATCAATCATCCAATAGATCCATTAATAATAATTTCACTGACAAACCAGTGAAACTATTAAAATAATTTAGACTTAACCAAGCTTTCATTCATTTCGCGTTACAAAAAAAAAAAAAAAAAAAAAAATCGAATAACTGTTCGTTTTACGTGCATGTTTGACAACTCTTTTCATTTGTTAGCAAACAAAACATAGTTTCATATGGTGTACCGTTTGGGTCAAAAGTCTAGTTTAAGTCGCCTGGCTATAAAGTACGCTTGCACGCGTAAATATTGCAAGTAGACCCGTTATATTTAATCGTGCACGCTGATATTTTGAAAGTGCACGCGTTCTTAAATGCGTGCACTTTCAAAATATCAGCGTGCACGTGTTAAAAGTAAACAACTTCATATTGTGTCTTCAATCATTATTTAGGCGTTCGCGCACATTTTATACTCTTAAACGCTCAATAATTATGCGCGCATGCCTATGCATACCTGTATTATTCTCGCGTGTACCTTGTACTACGTAAAATGGACTTTAAACCCATTTAATACACCATAGTTTCACTCGTACATTTAGCTCATCCTCTTATCACATGACAAGACCAGAAGTTGCAGACAACTATTTATAGCGATTTTTTTTTTCATTTTAGAATGGTTCAAATTGACAAAGGGTTGCAACTCACAATTTAAATACGGCATTTGGGTTACCACTGACAATGTTATACGTTTTTTGATTTCGAGATTTTTCTAATCTTATAACCAAATTTCACCAATATTGAAGAGGGGAGGGGGGAGGGTGTGGTCTGGACCCCTGGTCCCCCTTTCTCCGATCTGGATCCGCGCATTTATCGTATCAATTTACTGTCAGCATTCAACGTAAGCAGTTTATCAAGAGAGTGAATAATATGACGGTAATTATTGTTTACAGTGATAAATGGCCTTTGTTTGATAATTTCTAATCTCGAAAGTATACCCGGAAATATCACAACAACACATATATATATCAATTATGCCATGATTTTTCATCTTACGAATTTTAACAATAAAGTCAACAACACCACTGTGGCCCATGTAATTTTGTTGTTTATAAAGTTTGTAGAAATAACACCCGAATTGTCGTCCCCAGAAGCGGCTCTTACGTAAAGGGCGTCGCTATCATCTGAAAAAAGAGGAAAATTGACAAATCGAGGATGTCATCTAAATATTTAATCAGTCGAACAATGAAACTATTCATTTGGAGTGAAAGTTAACGTTGAACTTCGACATTGGCCGCCAGTGAAGCATTTTCGTTGTCTTGGCGATTTAAACGTCGTAACTACAGCTTGTTCAAGCTGTAGTTACGGCGTTGTTTAGGTCTCCAACCAGCCAATCTATTTCTGTTACACGCTATACTGACCATATTTTTTGCAGAATAACACCATTTAAAATCGAAGTGGTGCTTTCTGTCGGAGTTAATGGGCGGGGCCAACGAAGTAAGTGGGCAGGGTCAGCAAATTGTACTTGTTGTACATTAATTTGTTTGTTTTCTTTCTTGGTAAGTATATCGGACATCTTGTATATAAATAAGCTGTAGCTTGTAACAAACCTAATTCTCATTATATGATAATCATTCTGAATTCCTCACATATGTCCAACATATTCATTAATATTGACAAAAGATATTCTTTTCAAATCAGACATGTTTTCTGTTCACAGGAGGCGCATCATTTTTCGCTTTGTGTTAAAAGATACGGGTTGTAGACAAGAAGATATTTTTTTTTACTTTAACCCAAGAAAGCAACATGTTAGACTGGTTCTAAATGGAAAAAGTTGCTTACACAAATATTAAGTTCATGAAATTTGAATAAGTATTAAAGTATAAAATAGTTAGCATGTAAAGTAGATATGGAATGAGCTTAACCCATTACAACTCAATTCCTCCTTTTTACGCCCCTAGAGAAAAAAGCTTATGAAAACACTGTGGAAAATGAAGAAATTGCTTGTATCAAGCAATTTCTTCATTATCCACAATGTTTTCTACCCAAATTGAAGAAAAGGTTTAATTTTCTATCAACTTGAAATTGGTCGTCTGCAGCTTCTTTCAATTTGGACCAGTCTAAAATTTTGTTGTGTGGGAATGGGTTAAAAGTCGCCTTCTCTGCGACAATCGACCAATCGCGGCTGTCAATCAAATTAACAGTCTACCAATAAAATCATTCATGTAAACCAGAAAAGACTTTTGAACGCCGACATTGGCCACCATTTTGGTTGGTTTGGCGACTTAAACGTCGTAACTACACCTTTTTTGCAAGCTGTAGCAACGACGTTTAGATCGTAAATTAACTATTCTACCTTATTTTTACACGCTACTTGACACAAATTTTGCAAAATAACGCTGTTTAAAGTCGAAGCAGGACTTCCTGTCGAAGTCGATGGACGGGGCAAATCGAGAAAGTGGGCGGGGCCAGTAATTGGTCAACTGGGCTTAGATAGTCCTTTTAAGAGATACTTAGAGGCCTAGATAGTCACTTTGATGATACAAACCTTGGCCAGAGTTCGCCTTGTCCCGCTTTTGATTTGGCCCTCTAATATCTGAAAGATATATCATTTTTTCAGAACAATGTATTGCATGACTGTTTAATTTTAGAAAAGAAGATAATAATTCGCTATTTTCCTTATTATGAAACTCAAAACCATATCACACCGTTGAAACCGTCAAGCGGATTCAAATAGAAGTCTGATTATGTATTTTGATAAAATACAAACCTTGGCCAGAGGTTGCCTTGTCACGTTTTTGACTTGGATCTTTAATATCTGAAAGATATTTATTTTTATTTATTTATATTTTATTTTTTTATTTATTTGTTGTTTTTTTTGTTTTTTTATAGTACATTGCACTGTTTAAGTTAAAAAGAAGAGATTTCGCTATTTTCTTGACTTTTGAAACTGAAAACCAATATCGCACCGTATTAAACCGTGAAGCGGATTCAAGAAGAGGTCTGATTTGCTGTTTTTCTTCACACCCAATGAAATCAAAAGCGGGGTTTCGTCATTTTTCTTACAAGACTTTATACAAGGTACATACATATCATGAAACAGATGTAAAATAAACAAAGAGTTTACTTGTTAGAGACAATTGGCCAATCGCGGTGTCAATTAACTAATCAGTCGACCAATGAAATTATTCATTAAGACTGGAAGTTCAGTTTGAACTCCAACATTGGCCGCCATTTTACTGAATCATTTTTGTTGGTTTAGCGACTTAAACTTCGTAACAACAACTTATTCAAGCTGTAGTTATGACGTTTTGGTCGCCAACCAACCTCTCTACTTATTTGTAAGATGCTACTGTCCATTAATTTGCATCGCCGTTAAAAATCGAAGCGGAACTTCCTGTTGGTGTCAATGGGCAGGGCCAAATGAGTCAATGGGCGGGGTCAGCGATTGGGCAGTTGTTTCCTGTTACTTCTTTGTCGCCATGCATGCACAATAGCTGTATAGACAAAAACCTTTTACATGGAGGTAAAAAAAATCTTTTTTCATCCAAATAGAATGCACTTATCATTGCTCAACACCAACTTAATTTTGCAGCAAACCGGTGTGACCAGATGGTTCCAATTCTTTCTAGTTCTTTTATCCTGCGTATCATTCTGGTATTGATAAAAAGTGGGGCTTTGTCGCGTCCTCATTCTTCTTTACCATTTTTCTATTTCGCAACATTTCAGACCTGTCGAAATTGAACGGTTTTGCCGACGAAAATTTATAAAGTGGATTCAATTTGAAAAATAATCATTCAGTAGGGTAGAAAATATTGTGGAAAAGAAGAAATTGCTTTTTACAAATAATTTCTTTTTTCTACAATGATTTCTCAGTTATAAAAAATTCACTTGGACGTAAAAACCTAGGATTGAACAGGAAAGGATTAAAATAACGAAATAGAAATTGATCTTTCGAGTAACTGTTTCGTTATTTGCACAGATTGAATAACGGCTTTCGATTTAAACAGACAAACCGCCGCGTAAGTCTTTATTGTTTTACTTTCTTATTTCCTTATAAGGCCATAATCAATAAAATGGGATTTCGTTTGGTTTAGCATAAAAGTACTTAAGCAATAAACAGGCTTACTTCCTTTTAGGACTTAACTTATTTTTGTTGTTGAAATAGCTCATAAATATTTTTTCCGAACTTGGTAGAGATGATTCATATTTCAAGAATTTTGTTGGAATATATATAACAGAATCAGTTCAAGTCCTTACCGTTTAATATATGCACTTTTAATCCCTTGGCTAACCTTGGTGTTTGTCTACAAACATAATTGCCCGCATCCTCCATTGTAGCTTTTTCTATAATTATTTCACTAATCAGCGATCTACCCGGAAATGGAATTCTATTTAACTCCTGTAAGCGTCCATACCACCGAGATCGCATCTGGTTGATCAGCTGACCTTTAAAGAACCAATCAACTTTCTCGGGCGCTCTCTCCGCCCCTGTTGAATTGCAAATAAGTCTGATTTCATTGTTCACACTGACGTATTCTGATCCATTTATACTGAGTTCTGAAAACGAAAAAGAACAAGATGTGTTTGTGAAACAGAATATCGCAACAAAAGCAAATTATACTTTAATTTTATGGCGGTCAACAAATCAATTTCTTTTTGACCGCCATAAAGCTCTGGACACACAGACGGCGGGTGGAAGGACGAATGGAGGACGGGTTTTCGATTTTCATATGTCCTTTTGAGGCAAAGGAGTATATTGAACGGGTAGTTATTACATGTACTTAAAAAAAATTATCAACGAGACTTCGTTGAGTTTGTATCTGTTTTAGATGAAGGGTTTAATACGTCCGCAGTCTTATGAACTCGAATCCGATATTCTACCAATGATATATATGTAACCGGAATTTTGCGTTTAACCGTCTTAATTCTTGAATTCTAACAATTTGATATTCTGCTAAATATAAACCCCCGTTTGTTTGTGTGTGTGTGTGTGTTTCAAATAATGCCAGTACTTGCAAAAAACCCATTTTCTCATTGACGAAAATGCGTTAGCATAGGCTTCAGCCCATTAACTTTGTTATTATACTGGTGTTATACCACTTGCGTAATATCAAAAATATCCAGTGGGTTCCTTTCGCTCAAGCACCGTAGATCATTTTATAAAAGAAGTCATATTACATAAGAATCGAACTTGCGAGCTCTAAAATGTTAAGTAAAAGCTATAGAACAGGGATATATAGAAAACAATAATTGCATAATTTGGTTTCTTCAAAAAATTACATATAACCACTTGAATTTTTTAAAAAGTCGATCAAAGTACCCCACTGTAACACAGAGCTGTTAATGAACCCATTCCTAAACAACAAACTTTTAGACTGGGCCCAAATTGAAAGAAGCTGCACAAAACAATTAAAAGTGCGTGAAATTTTAGATTTTTCACCTTTCTTGTAGAAAACATTGTGGAAAATGAAGAAATTGCTTTATTGTTTTTTCTAGAAGGGCGTCAAATGGCGACACTGTGTGGGAGTGCGTTAACTGAGTTTTATCGATTGAAAATTCACTCTAAAAGATTTTGTGGTTAGACTGTCTAAATAAGAAAAAAACTTGTCCATGATAAAATTGGTGGCTTACCTGGCTCGTATTTTACTGGATCTGTAAAATAAACAAGAGGACTATGAAGATCGTAAATCGCTCGCCTAAGTAACTATTTTTAAAATTAAAATAACGACCAAATTAAAGATAGGACATCGCCCCGGGAACATTATATTTTGGAGAAGAATTTTAAATGCTTCCTTCTTTGTTCAGATGTATAAAAGGGGGGACATAGGTATGTCCTAAATTGAACAATAGAAGAACAATTTTAACAACTTTTGAAGAAGGTCATGTGAGGATGTGATAGTCTAAGAATCAAACCTCTAGGCCTTATATTCTATCGGGGAATCTAACCCTTCTTTGTTTCTAAGCATAATAGGTTGTGAGTGGGAGGATTGGTTGATTGAGTGGGTTTTAACGACACTTTTAAGAGTATTTCAGTCATGTCGCGCGGCTGGAGCACCTGGAGTTCCTGGTATTTCTCACACCAGTACTATATACCACTACATCCTTTCCGAGCCTCAAGCTACTCGCCCCACTTTTGTTTACGATTATCTAACCATTGGTGAGAGACAAATGTCGGAAAGGATATTCGCCGCGATCGGGGATCGAACCCGGTACTCAATTACTAGGAGTACGGCCCAGTGAGCCTACATTATCGGACCAAGGAGGTTATAATTTCAATAACGGTAGTAGAAGACTATCATCTGATACCGCATGAAAAATATCTTACCTCTTTGCCTTACGGTTCGAATATTTTTAAAGAATTACTTCTTTGTTTTTTTATATATAAGATAGGGTACGCCGGCGCGGAGACCTTAATCATTGCCTATCCAAACCCTGGTTTTTACCCACCCGTATTATATTGGAGAAAAACGTTGTGGAAAAAAATTGCTTGGGACAATCAATTTCTTCTTTATCCACAATATTTCTACCCTACTAAATGGTTATTTTTCAAATAAAATCGAATTCAAATTGTCGTCTACAAAACCTTTGAATATTGACAGGTCTAAAATTTTGCGAGACGGGAAAGGGACCAAGGGACATTATATGAACAATTCAAGACGTGAACCAGCAGCTAATGCCAATTGCAAAATATCAAAACATTTATACTTTGTAGTTAGTCATGCAGAAGAAGACTTTTACATAGTTTCTTATTTGTTTCTATGTAAAAACAGGGTCCAGATGTGACACCGGGCTCTTTATCTAATAACTTTAAAAAGACATACACGATCTGCAACTCGACATTGTTGTGGCAATTTACGAGACAACATATAAGACCTACAATTCAACATTCTTGAATCAAAGTTATGAGACAACATACAAGATCTGCAATTCCACGTTCTTGGGGGCAATTTACGATACGGCATATAAGATCTGCAACTCGGCATTCTTGTGTCAATTTACGATACGACATATAAAATCTGCAACTCGACATTCTTGTGTCAATTTGCGAGGCGGCATAAGAGATATGCAACTCGACATTTTTGTGTCGCCCTCACGAGAAGACAAATAAGATCTGCAACTCGACATTTGTAATGCAATTTACGGGAAGACATAAAAGATCTGCCCCACGACATTCTTCTGGCAATTTATGAGACGAAATATAAGTTCTGCCGCTAGAAATTCTTGTTTCAGTTTACGTGAAGACATATAAGATCTGCGACTCGACGTTCTTGTGGCACTTTGCGAGACGACATACAAGATCTGCGACTCGATATTCTTGCCGCAATGTGTGTGCAGACATATAAGATCTGCGATTCGACGTACTAGGCACTTTACGAGAAGATATATTAGATCTGCGATGGGTTCGATCCCCGGCGGCGGCACATATTCTTTCCGACAATTGTCTCTCACCAATGGGTGGATAATCGTAAACCTAAGTGGGATAGCAGCTGGGGGCTAGGAAAGGATGTAGTGGTAGTACTGGTGTGAGAAATACCAGGAATCCATTGTTAGGTGCTCCAGCCGCCGCGATATGACTGAAATACTGTTAAAAGCGGCGTTAAACCCCAATCAATCAATCAATCATTAGATTTGCGACTCGATATTCTTGTGACAATGTACGTGCAGACATATAAGATCTGCGACTCGACGTTGTAGTGGCACTTTACTAGACGACATATAAGATTTGCGACTCGATATTCTTGTGACAATGTACGTGCAGACATATAAGATCCGCGACTCGATATTCTTGTGACGATGTACGTGCAGACATATAAGATTTGCGACTCGATATTCTTGCGGCAATCTTATCTTATCCCCACCTAGATCAGAAACGCTACCAAATAAACCTTTCCGAGCTTAATATTTTTTCTATTCTAAACGAGATTGAAATATGTTTTCTCAAAGGCGATCGAGTTACAGTATGTTTTTGAATCCCGGGAAAAAAACAATACTATGCCGTCACAAGACTTCATTTAACCAACTCCCAAACAATTACTCTTTCAGAGGCCCCAAAGAAAAAAAAAAGCTTTGGAAAATATGGAGGAAGATGAAGAAATTGCTTTTGACAAGCAATTTTTTCATTGTCCAAAATAATTTCTAACCCAATAGACAAAGATTTTCTAAAAAAAGATCAACTAAAATTTGTTTTTTGCAGCTTAGAGACTATAAAGAGCTTGGCTAACGAAGATCAAACAGCACTATGTGGTAGCAAACCAATCGGCGGATCGCTGGTTGAGCTCATTGAGGTCCAACAGGAAAGTCTTTTATAACAAACGGAGTTACTTTGCGAAAGTTAAGGTCTGTAACATGTATCAAAAGAGAAATTTTCCGGATGGCCACATAAACATCGCTTGAATAAGCTGTAGGTACGACGTTCAGGTCGGCAAACCAACATAAATGCTTCAAATTCGTGTCGAAGAATGTTGGAGTTCAAAGGCCTATGTGAACGATTTGATTTGTCTATCAAAATATTGATTGACAAACGCGATCCGTCAATATTCTCAACACCTCTCCATTCGACACATTTTTTGTCAGAAGGACATTTTACGTACTTGACCCAAATTCTTTTCAGTAACGAATCCAGATTTGTGTCAATATCTCCGATAGATTTTTACGAGTATGGAAAGTTAGAAAGACTTTAATCATTTTGTTGGGATCCATTAATGTGGGGATTGGTACAAAATTGTTGGGAAAGGGGCGTTTGTATATGGTTCAAATTGATTGATTGATTGGAGTTTAACGCCTCTTATACAGTATTTCAATCTTAATCCGGCGGCTGGAGCACCTAACAGTGGATTTGTGGTATTTCTCACACCAGTACCACCATTATATCCTTCCTTAGCCTCCAGCTGGCATGCACCCGTAAATAATAAAGGTACACTCACAAAAATTATGCAAGCGCGGATAATTACTGAGCGTTCAATGTTATAAACTGTGCGCGTACGCTTAAATTACAAGTGCACGCTCAATATGAAGGTCTTTACGTTTTACTTGTGCACGCTCATATTTTGAAAGTGCACGCGTTAGTTAACGCGTGCACTTTCATAATATAAGCTTAAATCAAACGGGTTTACCTATATCATTTTACGCGTGCACTGCGTCTTTGGGCTAAGTTGACTTAAGAGGGACTTTTGACCCAAACAGTACATATTATCGATGTGTAAGAACCTCTCTACACCGATGGTACAGGTACTAATTTTATTTTGATGAACACAACTCTCCGCCCACACATAGCAATGGTCATCGACGGACACTTGCGCGCTGCAGCGATACTGAATGGATTGTTAAGATATGACCTTAATTCACTTTGTCATGCCTTGGACATGCTACAGACTGGACATATGTTCAACCGGTCTAGAAAGCCACTGTTCCTTTATACATATACGCTTATCGGCGTGTTAGCCGTCAGAGCATGCGATTTCCAAAGGTGAAATCCACTAGAAACTAATTACATTAGACACGATAGGGAAACCAATAAACTCTACCAGGTTATCAAAAGTAATCTTATTTTTTTCCGCAAATCTTTACTGACCAAGCCGCGGTTCAGATTCAACAATTTGTCGAATATTTCGGTATTTCGTTGATGTCAAATGAAGACATTTCAAATTTACAGCAAATATTGTAAATGTTCAATCCCGGATCGGAGATAATTTAAATCTTGAAATTAATGCTATTCAAATTTTGAGAGATATGTTTTGTAGATCAAAGACGGCCAGGTAATCAACGCTGCTTTTAGCTTAACCCTTTCCAGTTCAATCTATGATTTTGACGTCCCTGTTACATCCGCTTGAGACAAAATATTGGGCAAAAGCAGAAATTGCTTGTAATAATCACTTTCTTCTTTTCCAACATTTTCCTACTATATAATATGGCAACCTTCTTAATTGTGCTCACTTTGTAATACCGTCTTCTACTCCTTTGAATCCGGGCAAGTCTTAAATTTGAAGAGCAGTAAAGGCTTTAACGTCGCTTTTAACAGTAATTTAGTCATGTCGCGGCGCCTGGAGCACCTAACCACGGATTCCTGGTGTTTCTCACACCAGTACTACCACTTCACCCTTTCCGTTGCTCAATCCACATAGGTTCACGATTATCTACACATTGGAGGGAGAAAAAATGTCGGTAAAGATATTCGCTGCAGCCGGGGATCAAACCCAGGACCCCATGACTAAGAGTCCTACGTAGTACCGCTGCGCTATTGCCACGGCCCCTAAAGGTTAAAGGAGACGTAGTATACGTACAAAAGGCACTTACCTAACACATTTAATGTAATATTCAGCGTATAAATATCTGTTGCACTAATGGAACATTCATAAATGCCGGCATGTTCCGGCTGGACGTTTGTGATCCACAAATCCCAATGCGTTTCAAGTTCATTTATACGCACATAGTTTATACTTATACTTTTATCGGGGGTAAAAGTTCCCTCCCCTATCGTTAATGGCGACTCCTCGGTGGTTCGTCTCCAAACAACCTGAAATTTAAACACAACTTATTCTAAATCCGATTATTTAAAACTTAGACAACTCTTAATGAACCCCTTTACTATTTTAGCTAGCAAAGCGTCAGCTTTGATAGTTTAAGTTTATAGACAGAATTTGAGGTCGTATCAAAGTTCAACGAGTGCAAAACTGCCACTGGAAGCTAAACCACTAAATCCGTTAAATGCCTACGCCATAAAAAGTAGTTCTTATATAATTTCAGGAATATTGCAGTTTCATCTCCTAGGTATCTTAGCTAACTTAAGCACATCGTGTTCAAAATGACTCTCACCCGAGTCTTCAGAGAAGTTACAGACGACAGTTTCAAATTGTTTTCTTAAGGGCGTAAGCAGAACATATTGTGTGGGAATACGTTAACTCATTGGTTACTTTAACTTCATTTTTAGCTGGCAAAGCGTCAGCTTTTATAGCTTAAGTTAACAGACAAAATTTTGAGGTCGTCTCAAAGTTCAACGAGTGCAAACTGCCACTGGAGGCTTAACCACTAAACCCGTTCAATGCCTACACCATAAAAAGTAGTTCTTATGTATTTCAGGAATATTGCGAACTCTGCATGCATCTCCTATGTATTTATGCTAATTTGAGCACATCGTGTTGAAAATTACTCTGTTCAGAGTCTTCAAAGCAGTTTCAGACAATTATTTCAAACTGTTGAAAATTCTAAAATATATATCTGTTTAGGTAGAAAACAATGTTGAAAATGAAGAAATTGCTTGTAACAAGCAATTTCTTCATTATCCACATTGTTTTCCACAACCTTTTCTTGAGAGGCGTAAAAAGGAGGGATCGTGTGGGAATGGGTTAACCCCTTGGCTACTTTAACCTCATTTCATAATAACGTTTGACAAAGAAGATAACTGAACAAAACAATGCTTTGCTAGCCTACGGTTCTTTTCAGTACTTTGATTTTATCATGATAACGTTTGCCAAGAAGATTACAGAAAAAAAAAACAGTACTTTGCTAGCTTACAGTACTTTTCAGTACTTTTATTTTTATTAATGCTCAACATAGACAGCCGGTGTCAGACCTAAACATAAAATGCATTTTGTAATAAGTTATCAAATGGAACTAGTAATCTTCAATCCTCTAACAAAAACGTCTTGTGAAAAACTGTCAATGCCTATATTGCAACGCAGGGACCTTCTATCAAATTGTATTTTAGACATTTACAATTCATGATTCCAATTGTAATATTATCGACAGGGATTGAAATTAAAATTTGCCGATTACATCGCAAATTGTTTACATCAAGAACTTAAAATTTCAACATTTGAATGACATGAACATTAATGTTGACTATACTGATCGAAATATACCTAGAGGCGCTTGAGCGCCTGTATTGCACCACTAATTTACTGATAAGTCCATTCCAAATCGATCCCGGTTTATTCATGATCATCCAGAAAAGAACATAGAAAAGGCATTATGGGAAATGAAAATTAGCGTAAAAGAAGCACTTTGTTCATTTGGCAGCAATGTACCCTACCCCACGAGACAAAGAGTTTTATAAATTTCACACACTTATAATTTTGTCAATTGCCACATCTTTTAATTTGGATCAATCAAAATGCTATCGTCTAGAGAACGGCTAAATGAGAATAGGGTTTTCTAAAAAACATATCGAGCAGCTCATTAGCCAAACTGCATGAGTCTAGAAATATAACAAAGGAAGCAACTGATATGCAACATAGTTAACCAGTCAACCAGCATTATAACTTTCCTTTTATAAGTCTTACAATATGGTCCGCTAGCTAAAAGATCGAGCTCAATACTCACTAGTTTTTATCCTAGGTTATACATCTGACATTTAGAAATGGATAAATCTACCTGATGTACTTTAATGTTTATTGGGAATGTATAGGGATAGCTAAAGGATCGTAGTCAGTACTCATTCGTTTTGGTCATAGGTTATATATATATCATTTAGAAATGTATAACTTTCCATTCGTGGACTAGAGAAAAAAATCGGACAGTGAATCGAGGTCAATACTCACGAGTTTTATAAATCTGACTTTTAAAAATGGCGATATCTCCTAAATATAATTAAATGTTCGGAGGCTATAAGAAAGTTCGCACAGCTAAAGGATTGGGGTCAATACTTACTAGTTTTGGACCTAGGTTTTAATTTAATATTTAAAAGTGGCTAACTCTCCTTGTCGTACTGTAAAGTTTGTGAACTAGAAGGAAGTTCGGACAGCTAGAGGAACGAGGTCAATACTCACTAGTTTTGGTCCTAAGTTATAAATCTTGAATTTAAAAACGGCCAACTCTCCCTGATGAATTGTAATGTTCCTGAACTAGAAGAACATTCGAAGGATCGACGTTATTAATTACTTGTTTAAGTCGAAGACAAATCTGACATTAAAGATGGATAACTCTTCCTGATGTACTGTAATGTTTGGGGATTAAAAGAAAGAAGGTCACCTAATTGTTCCTAGGTTATAAACCTGACATTTAAGATTTGCTATCTTTCCCTGGTGTTCTGAAATGGTTAAACATGACATTTGGTGACAGCTAAAGGATCGAGGTAAACACTCACTAGTTTTGGTCCGAGGATATAAATCTGACATTTATAAATGGCTTACTGTCCCTGATGTATTTAAGTGTTCGGGAATAACTTAAAGATCGAGGTAAATACCATTTTTTGGTCCTAGGTTATAGATCTGTCATTTATAAATGACTAACTGTCCTCGGTGTACCGTAATGTACGGGAATAGCTTAAGGATAGCGGTAAATACTCACAAGTTTTGGTCATAGGTTATAAATCTGACATTTAGAAATGGCTTACTGTCCCTGATGAACTGCTTTGTTCGGGAATAGCTTATGGATCAAGGTAAATACCCACAAGTTTTGGTCCTAGGTTATAGATCTGTCATTTATAAATGACTAACTGTCCTCGGTGTACCGTAATGTACGGGATTAGATTAAGGCTCGAAGTAAATACTCACAAGTTTTGGTCCTAGGTTATAAATCTGACATTTATAAATGGCTTACTGTCCCTGATGAACCGTAATGTACGGGAATAGCTTAAGGATCGCGGTAAATTCTCACTAGTTTTGGTCCTAGGTTATAAATCTGACATTTATAAATGGATTCTGTCCCTGATGTACCGTAATGTACGGGAATAGCTTAAGGATAGCGGTAAATACTCACAAGTTTTGGTCATAGGTTATAAATCTGACATTTAGAAATGGCTTACTGTCCCTGATGAACTGCTTTGTTCGGGAATAGCTTATGGATCAAGGTAAATACCCACAAGTTTTGGTCCTAGGTTATAGATCTGTCATTTATAAATGACTAACTGTCCTCGGTGTACCGTAATGTACGGGCATAGCTTAAGGATCGTGGTAAATACTCACAAGTTTTGGTCCTAGGTTATAAATCTGACATTTATAAATGGCTTTCTGTCCCTGATGAACCGTAATGTACGGGGTTAGATTAAGGATCGCGATAAATACTAGCTAATTTTGCTCCTATGTTATCAATCTGACATTTTTAAATGGCTTACACTCCCTGACGTACTGTAATATTCGGGAACAGCTTAAGGCTCTAGGTAAATACTCACTAGCTTTGGTCCAAAGTTATAAATCTGACATTTAGAAATGACTTGCTCACCCTAAGCACTGAATTTTCGTGTACTAGAAGAGTCTTGTTTTTAATCTGACATTGAGAAATTGCTTAATCTCTCTGAAGCACTTTGATGTTCGTGGAGTAGAAGAGAGTTGGGACATCTAAATGATCGAGGTCAATACTCACTAGTTTGGTGTTAGGTTAAAAATCTGACAATTTAGAAGGGCTAACTCTTTCTGATGCACTTTGATTTTCGCGGACTATTAGAAGGTTTGGACAGCTAAAGAGGTTTGGTCCTAGGTTATAAATCTGACATTTACAAATGGTTAAGTCTCAGTGATATACTGTAATATGAAGCAATAACTTTAGGATCGAAGTAAAAACTCACTAGTTTTGGTCCTAGGTTATAAATCTGACATTTAAGAATGGCTGATTCTCCCCGATAAACTGTTAAGTTCAGGAACAAAGTCAGAACTCACTAGATTTGGTCCTAGGTTATGAATCTGACATTTAAGAATGGCTTACTCTCCCTGGTGTACTCTAATGTTCGGGAACAGCATACGGATCGATGGCAGTACTCATTAGTTTCTATCCTAGGAGCCTCCGTCATAGCGCAGTCGGTAGCGCATCTGACTCCAAATCTTCAATCATTGGCTGTCATGGGTTCGAACCCCGGGCATCGGCGGCACATATCTTTTCCGACATTTGTCTCTCACCATTGGGTGGATAATCGTAAAGCTAACAGGGATAGCAGCTGGAGTCCAGGAGAAGATGTAATGGTAGTACTTGTGCGAGGTATACCAGGAATCCATTGTTAGGTGCTCCAGCCGCCGCGATAGAATTTACTTTAATGTTCGGGGATACGAAGTAAGTTACGACAGTTAATTGGTCCTAGTCTATAAATCAAACATTAAAAATTGCTAAATTTCCTTGATGTACTGTAATTGTTTGGAACCAGAAGAAAGCTCGGACATCAAAAGGATCGAGGTCAAAACTCACTAGTTTTTGGTCCTAGGTTATAAATCTGACATATTAGAATAGCTAACTCTCTATGGTGCACTACAATATTTATGGCGACTGGTAGAAAGTTAGGGATAGCTAAATGATTTAGGTCAATACTCACTAGTGTTGGTCCTAGGCTATAAATCTGACATATTAGAATAGCTAACTCTTTATGGTGCACTACAATATTTATGGCGACTGGTAGAAAGTTAGGGATAGCTAAATGATCGAGGTCAATACTCACTAGTGTTGGTCCTAGGTTATAAATCTGACATTTAAGAATGACTATCTCTCCCTGATGTATTGTAATGTTTATGGGGACTGGTAGAAAGTTTTTGACAGCTAAAGGATAGAGGTCAATACTCACTAGTTTTGGTCCTAGGTTATAAATCTGACATTTTAGAATGGCTAACTCTCCCTGATGTACTGTAATGTTTATGGGGACTGGTAGAAAGTTCGGGATAGCTGATGGGTGGTAACGGTAGTAGTCAAGGTCGGAATCTGAGTCCATATCTGAAATGATAAAACGAGAAGAACGTTTTAATTTTACTACAGTTAAACTTGTTTAAGACAGCCATCGAATGACTTATAAAATGTGGCTCTCTAACAGAGGTGGTTGTCTTATCAGGTCCAATCTACTGGGTGGATAATTGGTGAACCGCTGGCCATTGACTAGCGAGTCTGTCCTAATCTGACGATACCAGCAATATCTCAGTCATTCGATGGCTGTAACCAGACGACAAAACTTTAGACTAGTCCAAAATCAAACATATTGCGGACGACAGTTTTAAGTTAATTATATTTATTGTTTTCCCTACTTTTCCGACAGAAAACATTATGAAGAAATTGCTTGTCACAAGCAATTTCTTCATTTTTTTGAATGTTTTCTATGCTTTTGACTCCGAGAGCGCCAAAGGCCACATTGTGTTGGAGCGGATTAATATAATATGACTAGGTCATAGAAAGCTCTAACAAAGGATGTTTGCCTGACAAGTTTTACCTTATATTCAATTATATTATTCCAAACATGTAGCACTATCCAGAAAAGTCCAAATTATAACGGAGTCTTATCCCCCACCCCCTCTTTTTTCATGTCTTTTCTAACGCTTATCTTTCGCCCATCGGATGAAGACAATGTCGGAAAGGATATTTGTGGCGACCTGGGTTGGAACTCATAAGGAATTGATTAGGAGTCCCACACTCTACCACTTGTACTGTTGCCGCGGCACGAATGCTTGAAAATAATCCCATAATTTGGAAGGAACGTCTCGATTAAGTCAATTATAAAATTCATTGATAAAACACCCAAATATCAAGGAACACGTTTCTAAAGCAAATTTTCCCCCGAGGCACAAATTCCTGGACAAGAAATTTCCTCTGAATGTAACATTGGCGTCATTTAGTCCTAAATAAAACGAGGCAATGTTTAAAACAGACTCATTCAAAAACAGATTATAGTGTCTTGGGCTATTAAGCTAAAACATACAAGTTTATCTGAATAAAAACAAATGGTGGGAGTAAACAACATAACCTATACTTCGCCGGAGATGAAATGTCACTTCTAAACAAACAAAAATCTTTAAAATCATATCTGACATTGTCGGATTACATAGTGTATATCGTCGTTTCTGTAGTTACGAAATTTTGCACGCCCCACGACGGCGTGATGGTGCCCTATTTTAATTTTTTATATTTCTTAAGAATGGTCAAACAAATGTTGAGAACGGATAAAAACTACCGTATGCACCATTTTCCCAATCCTAGGATTGGTCATTCTCAAGATTGGGCAAGAAATATATCCTCGTTTTGCGTACACAATGTCGTAATTACAGCTTCAATAAAGCTATAGTTAGGACAATTTGCACTCCCAACCACCATATACATGATATCTCCTAAGGTTTCAATTTATATATCTGTGCTTTTATAAAGCTAAAATAGCTGAGCATTAGAGAGCGCTTCATGGTTGATCTTTCATGAGCCTTTTGCAACAAAAACTTCATTTGTCGACAGTATGATGTTGAAGAAATCTAAAAAAGTTGGTAGTACAGCTACAGCTAGTTCTCGTTATGCCGGATATAACGACAACGACTCTTACTTGTCTTAATTGACAGAGAGTTCATAAGACATTTAAACTTCATCTAGATATAATTTAATTTTTAGTTTCGTCTATCAAAAACGAGCGTTCTGATTGGCCAAAAAATGTATTCATAACCCTATGAACAAAATTTTGAGCACGCAGCGATTTTGTATGCTTCCGCACAAAACAGTCCCATACAAAAAGTCAAAATTTGTAAAGCTTTTGTTTTTTTTCGCTCGATACTATTAAATTATAAGAAATGAAGAGAATATATTTTGTTTTCATGAATGCATGAACCGAAATCTGCTTCGCATATTCATACATAACATAACATAATCTTTATTCTCCAAGGTACAATATTTTGTACAATATTAGGAATATATCAATTTGAAATTAAACATTGTGAGAGAGGATCGACCTGTCAATTCTTTAAATATTACTGCGGTACAGTGTGATTAGGTTTTTAAGTTCATACCTCCATGAAAACAAAAAGTATTCTCTTCATCTCTTAATTGAAAAAAAATGAGTGCCAAATAAGGTAGAAACATCGTTAGAAAGAAAACGCTTGCATTTCACATATATTTCTATGCAGCGCGAAAAATGCGGGCCTGTGCGGTAATTCTTTAAGAGGAGGAGGGGGGAGCATCAGAAATACTTCGAAATATCCGTATTTTGACAGATAAAATTGGCTTTTTTTCATTCAAAAATAGATCGTATAAACCTCATCTGCTTTTAAATGCCTCTGTGGAATAATATCAATGAAATCATTGTTGGAAAAGAAGAAACTTCTTGTAATAAGCATTTTTTTCTTTTCTAACTTTGTTTTCTATCCTGCAAAATTGGTCTTACTTTTCAATTTCAATGCAGTTTGGAAGTGTCGTCTGTAACTCCTTTGAATTTGGACCAGTCTAAATTTCTATCGTCTGGTAACAGGGTTACAATTCTAAACCTAGCGATACCATGAAAATATAGAAGAATATTTCATTTTCGAGCCGTTAAATATCCCGTTTCTGCTTTCTGTTTTCAGCGTAATTTCTTTCGTTCCATAGTACTTTTACGACTTATCTCTTTACCGATGTCCGTCTCTCCGTCTGTCTATCTGCGAACAGTTTCACTTTTTTTAATTTTACTGTTAATCAAACGCCGTTGAGGATTTGTTGACACAAAGTAATTTAAAATAATGTCTAAAACGGATTTTGCTTATTTGATACCAAGTTATGACCTATGCCTAGGTAATACTAGATTATAAGGAACGAACAGAATATTTTCTGTTGATGTTGTCATTGAGGTATCAGACAGAAAACATAATCACAAACCAGTATGAAGCCATGATATTAGTTTTTACTTTCATAACTAAATGAAAAATAAATAAATAAATAAATGAGCGTGATACTTCCGTTTAGTTCACATGTGCGCCAAGTAGACTCAGATCAGCCTGTACATCCACACAGTCTGATCTGAGTCTACACTATGCGCTATACAGATAGATACTGATCCAAAGTCTCCGTATGCAATCAGCGAAAAGTCTGACACCCCCCCCCCCGCAAATGGCTGACCATGCTGCTCAGTACAAACATATCACGCACATGTTAGATGGTTGGAAATGTGTCGCAAGGCCCTACTCTTAACCCATTACCAGAGGGCAAAATTGTAGACTGGTCCAAATTCAAAGAAGTTGCAGACGACAATGTAAAGCTTATGTTAATTTCTTCATTCTCTACAATGTTTTTCCAGTTATTTCCCTTAAGGGGCGTCCAAAAGCATCACTGTGTGGGAACGTGTTAATTGTAGAAAACTTTTGCCGCCTTTGAGCCTGACGTGTACGAAATTGGAATCTCTGATTGCAACATAACTGTCAGCATTCCCCGGAAACATTCAGAATTTATGGCTAGAGTCAAACGATTTAAAATGAAACATCTTTTTTAGTAAAATCCAATTTATTGGAAAACGATGAAAGGAGACCTTCAGACAAGATATGATTTACATGAAGGGATTCTTAAAACTTGCGAGCTTGGCTTGATGTTATTTACGTTGCATAATCCGGTTTAATCTTTAGGTGCTTTCCCATTTCTCCATCTACCCTCGTTTCCTATAGCAAAAAAACGAATAAAAGTACCGAAAAGAACTGTAAGCTAGCAAAACATGTTGTGCTTTAATCTTCTTTGACAAACGTTATCATGATAAGGAAACGATGTTAA
Organism: Fragum fragum; assembly: GCA_946902895.1. Lineage (NCBI taxonomy): Eukaryota > Metazoa > Mollusca > Bivalvia > Cardiida > Cardiidae > Fragum > Fragum fragum. The sequence goes on along the minus strand of OX336370.1, from coordinate 57,101,150 downwards.
AGTAAGTAGCTAAACGTTTCCCACTCTATTCCTCCTTTTGACGCCCCCAAGAAAATAGTTGTCGCAAACAATGTTAAAAATGAAGAAATCGCTTGTGACAACAATTTCTTAATTTTCCACATTGTTTTCTACCTAAACAGATGAATATTTTAGAATTTTCAACAAATTTAAATTGACGTCTGCAACTTCTCTGAAGACTCTGATCAGAGTCATTTTGAACACGTTGTGCTCAAGTGAGCTAAAACGCGTGAAAGAAGTGATCTTCCATGCAGAGTTTGCAATATTCCTGAAATACATAAAAACTATTTTTTATGACGTAGGCATCTAGTGGTAAAGCCTCCAGGGGCGGTTTGCCCTCATTGAACTTTGAGACGACCTAAAATTTTGTCTGTAAACTTAAGCTATCAAAGCTGACGCTTTGCTAGCTAAAACGAATACCCTTTGCCTACTCATAAGCAATATCTTTCTTTAGACGGCGTCATCACAAGATATTTCGGATTTTTTTTCTTTTTGTCGTGGGATTTAAATTCAGAAAACATGTTTGAAATTACAGAGCTGTTGTTTGTGTGAAGTAACAATTACAACAACATTTGACATATGGGGGCGGACAACAACAACAAAACAAAGTGAAAGCATCATCAACATCAACGGCTCGTATTTAAGACAAGCTGACCGTAACCCATTCCTACTCAGTGACGATTTTTAGACGCCCCCCCCCCCCGGAAAATAAACTTTGGAAAACATTGTGGTTAATGAAGAAATTGCTTGTTACAAGCAATGTCTTCATTATCCACAGTGTTTTCTACTCAGAAAGACAAAGATTTTCAATATTACATCAACAGAAAAATGTCGTAAGTTACTTCTTTGAATTGGACCAGTCTAAATTTTTGTCGTCTGTTAAGGGGTTAAGCGAGACTTGCATGGTACAGCTATTTTGCATGTTAGAGCTTGGTTGAGATCAACAAGAGCTATGTCGGACATGGCAATCCCCCATCGTAAAAGCTTGATAGTAGACTGAAGCCCTGCATTTCTTTTCAATGAGTTCGATAATAGCTATTATACTTTGAGAGGTATGCTCCGGACAAAATCTTAGTCTTAGAAAAAACAAAGGGCAATAACTCAAAAATTATGCAAGCAAAAGCTGTGGGTCTTGTGCACTACAATTCTCCTCATCGAGATCAATCAACCTATTAGGTTTCAAGTTAATAGGTATTATACTTTCAGAGATATTCTCCGGAAAAAATCTTAGTCTTTGAAACAACAAAGGACAATAATTCCAGAATTATGCAAGCAATGCTTATGTTTCTTGTGCACTGCACTTCTCCTCAACGAGATCTATCCACCAATGAAGTTTCAAGTTAATAGATATTGTACTTTCAGAGATATGCTCCGGATAAAATCTTAGTCATTAAAACTACAAAGGGCAATAACTAAAAAAATATGCAAGCAAGAGTTTTGGCTCTTCAGCACTGCACTTCTCCTCAATAAGATCTATTTTACCTAGGAAGTTTCAAGTCGATAGCATTTATACTTTGGGAGATATGCTCCGGACAAGCTTAGTGATAGAATGACGGACGGAGACCATTACTAAATCCCCTTCGTCGAAACGGCGGGGGATAACAAAAGGAATCTCGTTATGTGTTTCACGGAGCTCCCGAGAGGTACCTTCCGCTCGACGGGTCAAATATCTCTATTTGTATTCTGGAAACCAGAAAATTGAAAACAATTAGTTTAGGAGGATTTTACTCGATTTCCGTACACTCGCAATTTACTAGAATTTAGCAAGAATTTATTAACTTATTTAATTCTTGACGTCATTTGTATTCGAAATGACGTGTTTTCATGAGATCTAGATTTTGAATTTCATAGAACGTCCCTTTTTTGGATTGAATTTATAGAATTACTGCTTTTAGTACATAAACTGTCGTTAAACCTCTCATTTTGTGGGAAAAGGGGATAATCTACATATCGCCGGTGCTAATCAAAAGCCCCTAAACTACAGATTGAATAAGCTGTAGTTACGAGTTTGTAGAATCTCACCGACGATATGCATTCGTTGTAACACTGTATATCCCTTCGCATTGCATTTCATTTCCGTTTCTTCATTATAGACGATGTGTGACGAAAGCCATGGACATTCCATTAAGTTTCTGTATATTACCGCGACGGAAACAAAATTGTATGTATCGCCGAGATCAAAATCAAATAAGGAGTAACGAAATATCCATCGTGGGTCTTCCTAAGCAAAATATTTTTTTTAGCTTCATCAAGTATGGGAAGCTGCAATAATCGAGTATCCAATTTCGACATCAACAATATTTACGCTGACTTGTTTCGGTAATTAACTTTTCTGCTACAATAATAGAAGAATCGTTCTTCTATTGAAAACCTTGATAAATATATACAATGTACAAATACATGTACACATATCTGCATTTTGAATCTTTTCAACGATTTTATTTGATATATACAGAAAAACAACTTTTTTCTAAATTTACAAACTATTTTGTAAACCGAGGAGTTTTCTGGTGCATTTAACCCTTTATTGTTTTTCAGAAGTTTGGTCTCCTACAATTTATAAGAAATTCAAGACGACAAATAAAAGCGAGTACAATTAAAAAAAAAAAACTACAGGATTGAAAATATTGTTGAAAAAAAGAATTTACTTGTTACAAGCAATTTCTTCTTTTTCCACGATTTTTTTCTCAGGTGTAAAATCACTGGGACATAAAATCCAGTGATTGTAATAAAAAAGTTAAAAGGAGCTATCCACCTTATGACGGCTTTCAATAATTGGCCAATTGGATTTTCTTTACCGTTATGATTTTTTTGTGTCTATCGTAATAATCAAACTTTCTGCATCTTGTTAAGGGACGAATCTGAAAAGTTATTCATCTGAGTCTATATAAGGTCAAATTAGATTGACCTTTTTACGACAAATTACATCTAAAGCCGTTAAGCGTGAAATTGGCATTAATATCTCTCTGTTATCACACTATACCAAATTTGGAGCATTTCCTCTTCTATAGAGATTTGCAGTATTTAACATTGATGGTAATCTCACACAATATACTATCAATATTATTTACAATACAATTTCTTTATCACCAACACTTAAATGATGTTGCCAATAGAGTTTATTGACAAAATAATTGATAGTGTGTTGGTGATATTGAGGATCAATCAATCTAATTATCCATGGCAATATAATTGACAGTGCAAGGGCCCCTCAATCAATTACGAGACAACAAAATATCAGACTGGTTTGAATTCAAAGAAGTTGTAGACGACAATTCAAAGAAGCTTAAATAACAAAAACGTCTCATATAGGGTAAAAAACATTGTGATAATATGCTGGTTTTAACTGAAGCTTTGTTACTAAAGCTATAATCACGACGTTAAGGTCCAAAACCAAGAATTTTACCTTTTTGTTACATGTTACTGTCAATTTATAAAATGTTTAAGCCGAACTTCCTATCGGCCTGAGCTATGTGCGCGGATCCTTTAACCCTTGTCATACTGTATAAATTACCTTACGGAATCGCTGTAAAGCACTGATAAATCTTGTCGATTAAAAATCAACATTTCTTTTAAAAATCAATTTCGTACACAACTCTGACAGAAAAGGTACAAATAGGAAATGTAGACCAAGATCTGACTGCACTTATGTGCAGGCTGATCTTGGTCTACACTTCTGCCAAAGCCGGAATATTCCGTGTTCTGTATGGCAAGGGTGAAGTATTGGAAATTTTCACACAAGCTCGTGAAAGATTATACAAAAGGGTAGAATAACAATAAAAACGGAAAAACTATTCGAAGAAAAAAATTCAAGCATTAGCATCAGTCTGTTCAATGCGTGCAGTTTAGTCAGGGACCAAAGACGAATAATTTGATTTTAGTTTCATCTACCAAGATTCAAGTAATTTTCATACATCTATGAAGTTTGACCTTACAACTATTTTGTATGCTTGCACACAAAGTACATCCATCATCTGTTACTCAAAAGAAGTAAAATATTTGCTTTGTTTTGCTTGGTGGCGTAAAAATTGTACGAAACGATGAGAATGTTTTGTTGTTGTTGTTATCATTTAGGTGTCGACCTAAAAAACGTAACCACACTAATGTATGAATCCACTAGGTTCATACCTCAATGTTTTGTTGTTAAATTGAAACAAAAAATTGAACAAAACTATATGGTCTTTATCTCCTAAAACTTTCTCACTTCTAAAGTGGTACACTTTTTGCGCGTCGGGCCACACAAAAAACTTGATAGCAAAATTTAAACAACACACAATAAAAAGATCAAAGCATTTTTATGAACTGTATGATTCAAACTTTAATCACAATTTAACCTGGTATAATCCATAATTCATAATCATCATTAATAGCTGTTTTAGAAGAAACTGTCATAAAGTTGATGCGGTCTCATTAAAGAGTGTATGGCACTTCTTTTAATGAGTTTTTCCATAAAACAACTCTCTCGGAGATTTCGTATTAGGCGGGATAATCATTTCAATCTGACATTTCTCTCTTGCACAACCCCTTGTTTTACGTCCCTGTTTTTATACTTGAGGAAACATTGTGAGAAAGAACAAATTGCTTGTAACAAGCAATTTCTGTTTTCCCAACAATATTTTCTAACCTGTGTGTTGGTTACTTTTTAAATTTAACCCACTTTTATTTAGTGTCTGAAAATTCTTTTTGGACCAGTCTAAAATTTCGAAAAATTGGAAAGGGTTAAGTTGCATGCAACCGCTTAAGTGAAAAAGCTATTCAAAACGGGGAAGGTGTCAATTCATAATGGAATCCCTTTTCAAATAGACGGTCGCGACTGTCAAGGAAAGGGTTGATCGACAAATCAACTCTTAAATTTAGACCGGAAGCTACCTTCAAACTCCGACATTGGCAAACATTTATAATATGCATTTGTTACCTTGAATTCGTAGCTAAAAATTGTTCAGGTCGCCAAACAACTATTTTCATTTTTTAACATGTTACTAGCGATTTTTTTTAAATACGTTGTTTGATAACTAAACCGCACTTCTCGTCGGAAGAAAAAAGACGGGACCAGCGATCCGCTGGTTCTGTTAAAGGATTTTCTTTTCGTTAAACAGCTTAAACATAAGTTTTGCTTTTGTGTTCCTGAAACGACGAGCATCAATACATAAAACGGAAAAAAATGGTACAAAATGGAACAAAACACAAAACAACAACTACAGCAAGAGAAACAACAACAACATTCACAAAAAGACAGATAAATCATTTTCGACGACTGGTAAAGAATTCGGTTGATGATATTTCGTTGTTGCGGCCATAGCGCAGTTGGTAGTGCGCCAAGCTCTCAATCATGAGGTCAAGGGTTCGATCCCCGGTCGCGGCAAATATCCATCCCTACATTTGTCTCCCAATAATAGGTGAATAATCGTAAACCTAAGTGAAATGAGCAGATGGAGACTTGAAAAGGATATAGTGGTAGAACTGATGTGAGAAATACCAGGAATTAATGGTTAGTTGCTCCAGCAGTCGCGATATGACTGAAATACTGTTAAAGTGGCGTTAAACCCAATTCAAACAAACAAGCAAATAGTTTCTGTAATATTTCCTTAGGTCTGTCGTCTGGTAAGGAGTTAAACGTAGAACAAACACTAGTCTTGGTTCAACAATAGCTCTGTTTACGGATTAACACTCTTCATTCGGTGTTAGTGTATTGGCAGTCTTCGAAGACGATGTAAACACGCATATAAACACGCATATAACCATCGTCATGTTGAGCTTGGAACACACCTTTTTGGCAGGAAGTATGGACAAAGACCTGCCTGCACATATATGCAGTCTGATCTGAGTCTGCACCACCTTTTTGTGCTATTCAAACAAGGAGCGTTGTTTATCAAATTAATATTCAAAAGAAATGTAAATCGAACAACCTGTGCTTGTATTGATTTGGGTTATTTGATTCTAATGTAAGTTTGAAAAAGAAAGTTCTTTGACAAAGGTTCAATTGATAAAACGCAATCCACTGCAGCACTGATAATTTCATTGAAAAAATAAAAACTGAAACACACGCCCCTTCCCAATAACACTCAAAATGTATATATTGTTTATGGTCTAAGGGAATTAAATCATTTTGCATAGACGACCATTATAACATATTCGCTTATAGCTCAGTCCAAGAGTTTGTGAGAATGACCAGATCTACTTTAAATTAAAGAACATCCATTCATACATCCAACAAAATAAATTTCAGTATAGCATGATCCCTTTTCTCTATGACTTTTGACTCCATTTTTGAGATGACCCTCCCTGTACAGCTGTTTCTACGGGCAATTAAAAAAGTGCCCACTTTTAAAACCCGCTAGTTAATTACCAAACTGCTTCAAAACCGTTACTTTTGACTTCGTATTTTTTCAACGGAACATAAAAGATCTTGAAAAATCATTGATCTTGAATTTCAATAATATTGTCCAATCAGAGACCACCTTGATCTTGTGTTGATATGAACCGGAGTTTCCCTATACTTACCTGACAGATGACGAGAAAATGATTTACTTCCCTTAGACCGGATTCACTGCGTCCTTATGTACGTAAATTCGTTGTTTAACACATTCTCACACAATGAAGCTTTTGAACGCCATTCAAAATGAAAGCTTTGGAAACATTGTTGAAAATGAAGAAATTGCTTGTTATAAGCAATTTCTTCATTATCAACAATGTTTCTATCCCAAAAGACAAATATTTTAAAGCTTTCGTCAAACTAAAATTGTCGTCTGCAACTTCTTTGAATTTAGACCGGTCTAAAATTTTACCGCGTGGGAATTGGTTAAACTGTAATTTTTGGTTTGGCGACTTCAACATCACTCAAGCTGTAGTTACGAAGTTTAAATCACAAAATAAGCATTTTACTCTTTCGTGTCATGGTGCTGTCCATATTGTATTGCAAAATAACGCCATTTAATATCTAAGTGGATCTTCTTGTCAAAGCTCTGTGGGCGGAGCCATTGTTCGTTAATTAAAAACCATGTTGTTTACCTGAACTGCATGCTGTCTATGACCACGAATTAAGAGAAACGCCTTCCTTAAAAGGTTTGTAGTTGAAGAGCACTTTAAATCGATTACACTTGTCATACGCTTCAATAAATAATTCATTTTTTTATAAAACAGTAATTTTCGAAATGCATGTCAACTTGGTGCTTTTAATCCCTTGTCTAATGATCTGTTGATTTGGTGTCTACGAATTTATTAGTTAGCTGATGAGATAACGACAAGTTTAATAGTTTCAATGCGTTACAATGCTTCTCGTAATGTACAAACGAATTAGATTCTCAATGTTATAAAGTTAAGAGTTGCAAAAGCACCGTAAGTTGCCTTCGGCTTATTATTTTTTTTTCCTGCATAAAATGACTGTTAAGTCGTCCAGCGCTCATTTAATCCTTTCCTGTTCAATCGCTGGATTTTACTCCCCTGTAAACCTATTATGTAGAAAAAAATAACTAATTTAGAATCCCGATTCTATATCTCAAACAGCCGACCACTTGTCCTCCGTTTTGTCCGTACTACACTTAATTCGTATAAATTTTACTCGGTCCCTTGCGATACGGACTTCCGAGGTTAAACTTATAACAAGCAATTTCTTTTTTTTCCACAATATTTTCTACCCTACCGAATGGTTATTTTTTAAAATTAAATCCACTTTCAATTTAAGTCCGTGAAGTTGTCAGAATATTTGACATTAGACATTCGGCCGAATGTCAAATCGAATAGTTAGACATTCAAACAGTGTATAAAATGAATGTAAAATTAGTCATAAGAAATTCGGTGTACATTAAAATAAACAGAATCGAATGTCAAATTAGTCATTAGACATTCGGTGGACATTCGAAATAATAACATTCGTCCCTGAGAACATATTGTAGAAAAAGAAGAATTGATTGTAACAAGCAGATTCTCCTTTTTCCACTTTATTTTCTACTCTACCGATTTTTTTTTTCTAAAAAAATCCACTTTCAATTTTCTTGCAAAACCGTGAATTTGGACAGGTCTAACGTTTTTAGAAATAGGCAAGTTTTAACGAAGTGGTTATGCATTATGACCTAACTGCGTAGGTTATTTAAAGGCTTTATACAAATGTACTTTAACCCATTCTAAAATAATCACCTTATTTAAGACCAAAAGGAAATAAGCTTTGGAAAAAGTAGTATTACTATATTTGCAAAAAAATCGACGGCTGTCCACCAAGCGAGGTCAACAAATAATTTCAGTCGCCTTAAAAACGGTTAACTACCATATCACTGATTGCTCAAAAATAATGTCTATTTACCATATATCGGCAAATATAAGTATCGACAGTCTCAAACCGATCGCCGATCAATGAATTATAGGATTGCTGAAGAAACCCGCTAAACGCCAACAGGAAGCTTGACTGAGATATTAGACAGTTTTTTTTTTGCAAGATTATGCCCACTTACGTTAAAAAAAAAGAAAAATACTTGGTTTTTTGGTTGGCGACCTAACGTAGTAATTACGGCTTGAATAAGCTTTAGCTGCGACTTTTAAGTCGTCAAACCAAGAAAACTGCTTAACATGAATGTCGACCTATTTTGGATTTCAAAGTCATCTTACGGTTTAAATTCATGATTTGATTGGTCCATCGATTTTTATTGATTGTTGCGATCTGTCAATGGCCGCTCGGTAACAACGAAGTCGCATGTCCTGTGTAATAGTATCATAACCTTTTCCCAAACAACAAAAATTTAGACTGGTCTAAATTGAAAGAAGTTGCAGACAATATATTTTAGTTGATTCATTTTTAAAATCTTGCTTTTCAAGGTCAGAAAATTTGTGCAAAATGAAGAAATTGCTTCAAACAAGCAATTTCTTCATTTTCCACAATATTTTCCCAAGCTGTATCCTAGAGGTGCATGAAAAGACGGGTTCATGTGGGAATGGGTTAATGAGAGTTCGAAAACTTATGCATTTTTTAAAAGAAAGATTCAAAACCACAGAATCAAGTGTTGAAATTTGAATGAAAATTTAATTAAGTCGCACGCGGAGGTTCACTCGAGAGCCGAGAAAGTTTAATTGAAACCCAATAGTTTTTTATTTGACAGAAGAAGTAGAGAATCGAATGTCAAATAACAATTTAGAATGTCAAATAAACTTCACTGTGTAAAGAATTCCAGAGAATAATTTGTAAACAGACGGTTTAATCTGGCAGCAGTTTTTCTCTTTCTCTTTTTTTTATGCGAATACCAATTTCTATGTGTTTACAACACTGTTCTACGAGTTCGTGCACCGTGATTCTTTTGACCTTTAAGAGATATGTGGCCACGAAAAAATACGTGACAAAATTTTCTTCCACACCTGACGGTTTCATTTCAAATAGAATCGAATTTTTATTGTCGTCTACAACCCCTTTTAATTTGTCTAAAAGAATAGTCTAAAATTTCATGAAAACAACAAAGGTGGTTTTTTTTCTCTCTCTCTCTCTAGCGAAGTGTATGACGTTAAAGTAGGCTGGTTACCCGCCGTCTGAGAGTATCTACAGATATTAGGACAGTAACCCAGTCTAACATTCAAGAATTTTTCTTTTTATAACCAGAGCACTTAAATCACTGTTAATCCTTGTCATGCTGTGACCGGAATATTCCTGTTTTTGCTGGAGGCATAGACAAAGATCAGGCTGCACATACCTGTATTCTGATCTTAGTCTACACCACCTGCATGTCCCTTTTGAGCAGGAGTTGTTCATAAAATTAATTGTCTAAAGAAATATAATTTCTCTGTAAGAGCTTCCAGTGCTTACAGTCCTTTGATTTAAATATATCTTTTTGAAACAGGTTTTATTCAGCATGATAATAGTTAAGTGTAACGAATGCAACAAATTAATGAAATTTTTAATTATAGCCTTTCTGTGTCTAAACATTTGAATCTGGTTTCTTTAAACCAATTACCAGACAGCAACATTTTAGACGGGTCCGAATCCAAAGGAGTTGCAGGCGAAAATTTCAAGTTTATGAAATTCTAATTTTTTCAACTTTATTGGTGGAAAACATTGTTTTAAATTAAGAAATTGCTTGTTACATGTACAATCAATTTCTTCATTCCACAAAATTTATCCTAATTGTTTATCTAAAGGGGCGTCCAAAAGTATCATTCTGTGGGAATGGGTTAAGACCAGTTCTTTTAGTACAAATAATCTTGACTATTTTGTCGTCACTTAACAGATTATATATTTATTCAAATCAAAATTGTCGTTAAGACTTATTTCAAAATGCCGTTCGAGCATTTCCAACTTAAAGCGGCTCTTGAACAGATTATGAATGAAAGTCTTTGGCTCCCATTATCCGGAATTCTAACTTAACCCATTCCAACACAGTGGAGTTTTAGACCAGTCCAAATTGAAAGGAGCTGCAGACGACAATTTCAAGTTGATGGAATTTTAAATTTTTTCGTCTTTTCGGATAGAAATCATTGTGGATAATGAAGAAATTGCTTGATCCAAGCAATTTCTTCATTTTACTCAATGTTTTCCAAAGCTTTTTCGTTGAGGGGCGTAAAAAGGAGGGATTGAGTGGGAATGGGTTAAGGCACTAAGACAATTGAATGAAGCGGATTAAGATGATTTTGTAATGAAAATGGCCGGTCACAGCTCAAAATAAAAGAAGCAAAACTATTTTGCGTTACGAGACGCCAAATAAGGCAGTGAAGTAAAACCCGAATGGAACCGAAATTCATCGGGTAATTACTCTATCCTTTGATTTCACCGACTATTGGCTTAATTGTAGCTTCCGTTGACGTATCATTTCATTGACTTTCAGTCATTATCGACTTTGCCCGAAGACTAACGACCTCGTCCGATGAATTCCGATATTTCAAAGTAGGACATAAGGAATACACAACACTGAATTTAATTTATAGGGAATTGAGTCGATTTATCACAGAGAAAGAACTTTTTTGGTGCAAATGACATTAATACCTATTGCAAAAGCAGACACTTTTTCTCAATCACATTTACATGAAAATCTGTCCAAGACCCGCTTTAAAGATGAGTGTGAAAATCTTTACACTGAATGGGCCATGATATCTCTCTAATTGTGCAATTCAAATTAGTTATGAACCTAAGCGAGACCTATATCTATCAAAATAATGGGATAAGACTAACTTTATGCTGCTTTTCAGTGTAATTAACCCTTGACATGCTGTATAAACTACCTTACTGAATTGCTGTTAAATCAAAGGACCGAAAGCATTGTTAGAACTTGTTGTTCAAAATTTTCATAAACACCTCTGGCAGGAGGTGTAGACCAAGATCAGACTGCACATACCGACTGCACGTATGTGCAGGCTGATCTTGGTCTACACCTTCTACCTAAACCGGAATATTCCGGATTCAGCATGACTAGGGTTAAGGCATTCATGTCAAATAAAATTCAGGGTAATAGAGATCTATAACACCAAACAAGGGAGTACATGAATGCTTCTAGAATATGATGAAGTATGCCTTTGAATGAGAATTCATACTGCAATCTAGGTCCTGCCCACTGAGGTCCAATAGGAAGTACAACTTCGATATCAAACGGCGTTTATTTTGAAAAAAAAATGTGATCAATAGCGTGCAATAAAAAGTAAAATGATTGGTTGGCGTCCTAAATGTCCTAACTAAAGCTGGATTAAGCTGTAGTTACGACGCTTAAATTACCAAAAAATACCTCTAATGAATGTCGGCCAATATCGGAGATTAGATTTCACCTCCAGTCTAGATGATTAATTTGATTGGTCGATTGATTCTTTGATTGGCAGACGTGATCCGTCAATTGTTTCTAACAAATATTGTAAAAAAATGTGAAGATTCGTTTCGGTGTACATTAACAGCTCCCTCTTTCGTTAGAAAAGAGCCATGCTATTTTAACAATCCGATAAATTCTCAAATAGTCTATGATGATATCGGTATGCAATTAGGCCAGCACTATAATTGAAATATATATAAAATACATGACTCGTATCTGTTTAGAACAATAGAACCATAACCTTTCAGATCAAATATGATGGTAATTGGATTTTAAACTCGTTAAAATGAAACTGCATCCGCCATTGTAAAGATTTGAAACTGTATCCCGGTTTAGTTCGTGTCAGGTGGTATGACATCAAGACTGTTAAGTAGGGTGCCGGGTTACAAACGAGAAGACCTCATGACAGTCGGTGACATGCGCAGATGTAAATTATTGACTGTCAATCATCCTATTGTCAGTTGGTGACTAGATTGTCGTAACTAAAGCTTCCTTTAATTAACCTGTTCCAACACAATGGCGCTTTTTGACGCCCCTAAGAAAAACAATTGGGAATTCAGTGTGGAAAATGAAGAAATTCCTTGCATCAAGCAATTTCTTCATTTTACACAATGTTTTCTGCCCAGAAGAAGTTACATAAACTTTAAATTGTCGTCTGCAACTCTTTTCAATTTGGACCAGTCATTTTTTTCTGTCTGGCAATGGGTCAAGATTTATTTCCGACATTATGATCACTGACTATCGAAATCTCTAAACCTTGTTTCTCTGAGTCTTAAGGTTATTGCTAAATTAGTCTAAGGGACGCTACGCTGTAAAGCAATTAAAGGGGGCTTACAAATACAATCGAAATACAAAGTAAAATGGGATAACCATAAAATGAACCTAGTTTAAATTTCTTCGATTACTGCATACATTTTTTTATCACATATCAGCGTGTTCGACAAACTAGTATGCGGATGAATAGCGTACGACTTCAATCAACTTAAAAATGGATCAACCCATAACCAGACGACAATATTATAGACTGGTCTAAATGAAAGAGGCTGCGGTCGGTATTTCAACTTGAGCTACAATTAAAAATAAGCGTCAAATAAGTTCGAAGACATTGTGAGAAAAGCATAAATTGCTTGTGACAAGCAATTTTTCCTTGACCCTATTTCTTGAGGACACCAAAGGTCGGTATTGTGTGGTAATGGGATTATGCACTGAGGAAAACGAAATCGGTTGATAAATTTCCCCAAATGTTTCTACTACGTGAAAAATAATTTATCGCTTCTTGTTGATTGAGGCTGATGAACACAATTTCGTAATAGCTGTTGTTATGCATCTTCCTTCATCTACCAACAAGTTCGGAACCGTTAAAATTTGTTTCATATTTTAAACGTCAAATGTTCTATTGCTCTTGTTGGTACAAGATTTCTCACAAAAAGGAATCCTGGAATCTGTTGGCAACATAAAATAATCAAAGTACTGAAAGTTCTGTAAGCTAGCAAAGTATGGTTTTCCTTAGTAATGTTCTTTGTCAAGGATATTATGATAAATAAACGCGGTTAAAGTAACTCAGGAGTTAGCCCGTTACAACAAGAAAAAAATTAGACTAGTTCAAATTGAAAGATATTTTAGACGACAATTTCAAGTTGGTTGTATTTAGAAAATCTTTCTCTTGTTGGAAGAGAAAACATTGTGGAAAATGTAGAAATTGTGGACAATGAAGAAATTGCTTGTAACAAGTAAAGTTTTCTATAGTTTTTTTCTTGAGATTCTTAAAAAGCGGAATTGAGTTGGAATTGATTAAATAGAATGCTTCAAAGAGTTCTCTGCAATTTGAATAGAGTTTGCATTTTTTCTGAAATACATAAGAACTACTTTTTATGGCGTAGCCATCCAATGGATTTAGTGGTCAAGCATCAAGTGGCAATTTGCACTCGTTGAACCTTGAGAAGACCTCAAAATTTTGTCTGTTAACTTAAGCTATCAAGGCTGACGCTTTGCTAGCTAAAAATTGAGATTTATTTTCGTTTTCTGTTCGACAAAGCTTTCGTTATCGGACTCGTGACCGATTCTGAAATTATTGAAAGAGGGGTCTGTAAACATTTTTCACGAAGATCTCAGGTTTCACCTTTTGTCGAAGAATTTTTTTTGTACCTCCGAGGGCCATGGAGCCTTTAACCCATTCCCACTTGACAAAATTTTTGACTGGTCCAAATTGAAAGGAGATGCAGACGACAATTTCAAGTTGATGGAATTTTAATTTTTTTCACCTTCTTGGATAGAAAACATTGTGGATAATGAAGAAATTGCTTTACACAAGCAATTTCTTCATTTTCCACAATGTTTTCCAAAGCCTTTTTTCCTGAAGGGCGTAAAAAGGAGGGATTGAGTTGGAATGGGTTAAAGAAAAGTACAAAACAATTTGGAAATCCTGATGGAATGTTGAACAGTAAGATTCAGTTTTTAATTAGCATCAAAGCATACTGCATATTGCAGGATCTAAAATTCTACTCCAATAAATTATAAAATCAAAGCTGCTTTAATCTAAATAACAGGTGGTATATTACAATGTTTACAATATATAAAGCCGAAATTTAAATCGTGGTTTTAAATGATTTTCAAAAACGCTTATAAAATCAGGCTTACACTAGATTTATTGTTAAATACTATTTGTCATGCGAAAATGTCCTTGGCGTAGACTGCGCGAAACAATTCACAAAATGTGAGAGACGCTTAACTGACGAATCGCGGCTGTCAATCCGAGAATCAACAGACAAATCAAATGCATTTAGAACGGAAGCGAATGTTGAACATCGGCATTCGCCGACTTCTTATTGGATTGGCGACTTGAACCGTTCGACGTCGTAAATAAGGCTTATTCAAAGTGCAGTGTTATTACGTTTAGGGCGCTAATCACACCATTTTAAGTTTGTGTACACTTTTACTGGCCAAAAAAATATTTTATATAAGAGCGCTATTTAACCATTTCTTGTTTTGCAAAATTTTAGACCTGTCCAAGATCAAAGGTTTTGCAGACGAAAATTTAAAGTGGATTGACTTTGAGAAACAACCATTAAGTGGGGTAGAAAATATTGTAAAAAAAGAAGAAATTGCTTGTTAAAAGCAATTTCTCCTTTTTCTACAATATTTTCTCAAAAATAAAATCATGTTGACGTAAATACCAGGGATTAAACGAGAAAGGGTTAATATCTAAGTGAAACTCTCTGTTGGAGGTTAATGGATGCGACGCGATTTGTCGTTAAACCTCTATTTCATTTAATATTGTCCAATATTCGGCCGCAACCATGGCGCAATTGGCAGCGCGCTGGACTTTCATTCGTGAGATTCAGGGTTCGAATCCCGGTCGCGGCAAATATCCTTTTCGACATTTGTCTCCCACCTATGGGTAGATAGTCGTAAGGATAAGCAGCTGGAGGCTCGGAAAGGATGTAGTGGCAGTACTGGTGTGAGAAATACTATAGAACTTTATGGTTAGGTGCTCCAGTCGCCGCGATATGACTGGATTACTGTCGAAGTGGCGTTAAACCCTATTCAAGCAAAGGAACCATTATTATTCTATTCTATTTTTATAACCTATACGGAAATCTAGTATTTTTCTTAATGTGAGGGGTGGGTCCAGCTGAATATGTACCCGTTTCACACTATTCGTTTATCGGTGAGTAAAACAGAAATGCTGTCATGCAAATGTTGGAGTTCAAAGTTCATTTTCGGTATAAATCTATAAATTTTGATTGATAGCGGCGAATCGTCGATTTCATACGATTATTGACAGAAAAACCAAATGGGGGAGGAAGAGAATAAGAAATTCATTTATTATGGAACCACTTTTTCTTTCATCTATCACAATATGTATTTGGCTTTATAACCTTTTAACCACACCAGGACACGCTGCTAGAAAGTATCTCCGGAAAGGTTTTTAAGAAAGAAGATTCTGATTTATGTGAAATGCGGGATAATTTTGTTACATCTTCATCTATATTTAATGAATTATTCCGATTTAGATAATAAAAATTAATAGTCTCTCGTCAAATGATGTTTTATGTGTCTGGCTGCATAGGGAGACTTTTTCGTCGGTGGGTCACGAAAAACCCGAAAGCACAGCTTGAATCAGCTGTAGTTACGAGGCTCTGGTAGTCAAATGGTTAAATGCTACTCTGCAAGATAAACATAGCATCGGTTTACTTCTAAAAACTCGTAACTAACTCGTAACTCGCTTGATTAAAGAGTTGCATATCGAACAAGAGCAAATTACGTCAAACTGAAAAAACAACAACAAAACAACAACACTTCTGACCGTGAATTTAAAAATATCACAACAGTTGATCTGGTTAGATGGGGTTTTGGACTCCCAGGGAGAACACTCGGACGTTACGTACTTGTTACGGGCATCGGCTTGTCGCTCTTCTATTGATGACGTCATTATATAGTCTATCTCCGTTATCAACCTTTTTGATTCCCAATCACCCAATGATTTGTTTATTTGAATCGGGTTAACCCAGCTTTGAACCATTCATTCAGTCATATCGCGGTGGCTGGAGCACTTAACAATGATATCCTGGTATATCTCGCACCAGCACTACCATTTTATCCTGTCCTAGCCCCCAGCTGCTATCCCATTTAGGTTTACGTTTATACACCCAATTGGTGAGAGACAAATGTCGGAAAGGATATGTGCCGTCGCCGGGGATCGAACCCATGATTGAAGATAGGGAGTCTGATATACTACCGACTGCGCTATGACGGCGGCTATCACCCAATTATTCCTTTTTGATGGCCACACTATTGTGCTCATGAACACATGAAGAGGCTATTAAAACACGTAAAATTATTCGAGACAATCAAAATTTGAATCAACCTTCTCGTTTAAACAATATTTGGCTGGGCTTAACCCTTTCCTGTTTTTTTTTTTAATTTTAGACCCGTCCAAATTGAAAGAGGTTGCAGACGACAATGAAAATTGGATGCAATTTAAAATGAAACCATCCTATGTGGTAGAAAATATTGTGGGAAAAGAAAAAATTGCTTGTTCCTAGCAATTTCTTCTTTTTCCACAATTCTTTTTTAAGTATAAAATCACAAAGACGTAAAATCTCGTGTTTGAACAGGAAAGGGTTAAACGAACTTCGTAATCTGAGTATTTTCCGAGAAGAGGTATCTGAATCATTGAGCAGAGACACGTAGCCAACCCTCAAAACAAGCGATTACTTTAACGAATAAGTGGTGTTTATCAATGAAAAGCTCTTAGAAGGAATAATGTACTTGTGGCAATGTAGCAAATATGAATGAGCCTTATCTAAGTTGGATCTGCGCATGGAGCACTTTAACTCATATAGCTGCTGTAAAGTAATTCCTATTGAAAAAAAGAAGAAAGGGCCTGTGAGACCACCTTATATGGGTGCCACGCTTGGCTGTAGGAAAATTTGAGTCGTAAATAAATTTCGTCAATGGCATATAAAAGCCTGATAACTACATCTTGAATGAAGCAATGGTTAATAGGTTTTGGAATGAACCCGATTTTTTCAGCTATGTCGTTTGATGGTACTGACTACATTTTTGACATCAAACAAATAGTCCAGGTTTCCGGTCAATGAATTTTGCAAAAAAAGGATTTATAGCTGAATGCAAGGTTGTTCATGCACGGTACATATTACGACCTAGAGGCCACCAAAAGCCACCACACCAATTATTTAGCAAATCTGGAGTTCTTTTTCCGAAAACAGAGTCAGGCTCTAAAATGTTTTATCATAAGAAATAGATATAGCAATTCAAATCCGATAAAATCATAAAATATCACAAATTTAAGAGGCAATTTCCAAAGCAATAGTGTCACAAATTAAAATTTCTCCATAAAATTACATTATTAAAACTTATACTGTTGAATTGAAAGCCCCACAATTTACCGAAATTTTGTAGGAAAGTATGAATTATGAGTAATTTGTCACTTGGCAACGCAATTTAACCGCTTGAGAAGAACCCCCAGAATGATGTATTATGTGTCTTGCACCTCATTAAATGCTCTTCATGCCTTGATTCGAAGCTTTTTATTTTTTTCTAGTCGAAGTTAATATGAAATTAGCCTTCCGCAAGATTTATTAAGCACCAGTTGAAATGTCAGGTTTAAAAAATATTACATTATAAAGACAGAGAGAAAGTTTGAAGACAATGTCGATTAGATCTTGTCTGTTTTTGTTTTGCAGAAGCTCATTCTCGGTGTAAAATGGCTCTCATGGCTATTCAAAGTCTGGCGACAAAATTTGTAACTTCACTTTACATGAATTTAGACTGAGCCAAACTCAAGCTAAGGACGATTTTTTTAGTAGATTATATTTTTACAATCTTTTTCCTTTGGTATACAAAATAAAGTGGATAATGTTAATAATAAGGGACAGTGTTCCGCAAAGGTTTTCTTAAGGGGGTAAAAAGAGGAATTGTATTGATATAGATTTTGTATGGAAATGGGTTAAGTACCAGTTAAATTGTAAGACTTAAAAAATATCAATAAAGATAGAAGGAAAATTGGAAACAATGTCTTGTCTGATTTGTCGTTGATTGGAGTTAGATGGCTCTACAAAGGTGTTCGACTAACCTTAAAGCTTCAGTTTACTAGAATTCAGTATTACTACATAGAAAATTGTACTGTGTAGCTGTTTTGGATTAATACTCCGCGGATACTTAAAATTTAAAACTTATTTGCCTTGGTCAAAATTTAGTCCTTGACAACGAGTTGATCATTCAAGCCTTGGTAGGCTGATTGAATGTCTCAACCTAGAAATAGGAGAGAAATAGAGAGAAACTAGCGGCTGTCGTCAGGTTGATCTAATCTACCACCGTGCCGCCTCAGAATATTGGGACCTTTCTGATTCCGGTGATCTGTCTACCAGACTCTTCTTAACCCATTCCAACACAAGAAAATTTTAGACTGGTCCAAATTGAAAGAAGCTGCAGACGACAATTTCAAGTTGATGGAATTTCAATTTTTTTCGTCTTTTTGGATAGAAAACATTGTGGATAATGAAGAAATTGCTTGTTACAAGCAATTTCTTCATTGTCCACAATGTTTTCCAAAGCTTTTTTCTTGTGGGGCGTAAAAAGGAGGGCTTGAGTTGGAATGGGTTAAAGGGAATAAATTCTTTCCAAAGTTCGACAAGGATGTCAACAAATTCTCTCCAAGAACACTTCGATTAAAGAGACATTGACGAGGGAAAGATGTCAAACCTTAAGGGACCAAACAAAACGACTGCGGCCAGTCTATGTTTCAATCGGTAGTTAAAATTTCGTTTGAATGTCAATGCAAGATCAATTTTAGTTTCATCTATCAAGACTGAAGCGTTTTGATTGGCTGATTCTTTCATAATTCTACGAACAAAACTTTGGGCGTGCAACTGTTTTGTATGTTTTCGCGTAAAGTATATCTATATAATTTTACTCAAAACTAGTAAAATGTTTTCCATTTTTGCTTAGTGGCATTAAGTTATAAGAAATGGAGAGAATATTTTGTTTTAATTGAGGTGAAAGGTGTGAATCTATAAACATTATCACACTCGTACATGAATCCGCTTCGAGTATTCGCAGAGGTATTAAGTTTTAAGATGCATTTCTCGATGAAAACAAAAAATATTCTCCCCATTTCTTGAATGCAGACAGATTAGTGCGTATGAAAACTTTCTTAGCATTGTATAGATTTTGACGTGTAATTAAGAAATTTTGTTACCATGTCAAATCATATTTCAACAAACTTTTGTGAATTGTACGGAATACTGCTGATGATTTAAAAAGAAAATCGACTGACAAATCAGATAATTAAGTTATACAACAATCGCAATCTTAACCCCCGACATTCTTCTTGTTCTGCTACCTTTACGTCGTAACTACAGCTTATTCTATTCCTTGAGTACTTTTCATTACAACCAAATACAAGTACATTTCAAACTAATGTTGCTTAAAAATTTGACACATTGTCAGAGGTCAGGTTGGGTGGTTAGCGTTCCGTCAACTATCACAACAAACACTGACGTCACTTGCTGAATTCTATATACATTTAACCCATTCCCACACAACAGAATTTTAGACTGCTCCAAATTGAAAGGTGTTGCAGACGGCAAATTTAAGTTGGTGAAATGTAGGATTTTTTTTCTTTATCTTCTACGTTTTGGAGTAGAAAACATTGTGGATAATGAAGAAATTGCTTGTGACAAGCAATTTCTTCATTTTCCGCAATGTTTACCTAATCATTTTTCTTGAGGGGCGTCTGGAAGCGTCGTTGTGTGGGAAAGGGTTAAACAACCGACCTACCAGAGAACAGGGCTCAACTTAAATGTCTTTCACGGTAAAAATTTCTGTCCCATGGGCAAACTTTTCTGTTATCTCCTTTTTTGTTATAAATGGAGGGAGTAATTCAATAAACCGGATCTCAAGGAAATTAAAAAAATTGGAGACGTCTCAAGGGAGATGCTCTTTGATTCATCCTCATTTCCCTTCAGATTTGTCTTCTTGGAAAATGTTTGACAATGAACTACATAAATGACCTCAATTAAAAATTGTGCACGTCGGTTATCATTAACCCAATACTAGACGACAAAATTTTAGACTCGTCCAAATTCACGGAAGCTGCAGACGAACAGTTTAGAAATTCTCAGTCTTTTGGGATAGAAAACATTGTTTTTCAGCAATGTTTTCCAAATCTTATTAATTTGTGGGCGTCAAGAAGTGAGATTGTATGACAATGGGTTAACAAGAACATCGCATGCGAATTATGTTAAACGCTTGATCAAGAGCCCTGTGGTTCCTGAAACAGTCTCGAACTAGCAGGTATTCCATCGTCGGCGAGAGACGGATCGGCAAATTTAACCCTTGTCATGCTGAACCCGGAATATTCCCGTTTTGGCAGGTGTTATAGACAAAGATCAGACTGCACCTATGGTCTACACCTCCTGCTTGTCCCCTTTCAGTCAAAATGTTTAAATAGTCAATTTTCAAAAGGAATATTGACCCTCACTAAGGTATTCCAGTACTGCCAGTCCTTTGATTTTAAAGCGATTCTGTATAGGATTTAGCATTAAAAGGTTAAAGACATGCGTACAAAATAAGAATAGATGTTGTAAGTGGCCCATCAAACGTTTTCGTATGCGGTGACGGTATACCCTTCGGTCGCCCACGACGATATGCACCGCGTGAGCATGGAATTGCGAGTGTTAACTTTCAATAATATCAGTCTGGTAGATTGATGATTAAGTGGAGCCTACTCTGTCGCCTAATAACCAACAAACTTCGATTCGATTAGACAGAGAAAATTTAATAAACGATGCATTATTACTAGACATAAAATATGGCTTGCAGTTATTAATTCAATTTCGCAGCACAAACAGGGAATTTACTAGAAGACTGTGGAGTAACGGTCTTCCTTTTTAGTACATTTTGTCCATTTCGGTAAAAGAAGTGATGGAAGCTATGACACTGCTAACAAATCCTTTATTTCATGTATTTATTTATATATTGTTATAAAAGGAGCCATCACCCATACTATCCCCTGCGGCGGCACATATCCTTTCCGACATTTGTCTCTCACCAATGGGTGGATAATTGTAAACCTAAGTGGGATAGCAACTGGACGCTAGGAAAAGATGCAGTGAAAGTAATGGTGTTAGAAATACCAGGAATCCGTTTTTTTAGGTTCTCTAGCCGCCGCGATATGACTGAAATACTGTTAAAAGTGGCGTTAAATCCCATTTAATCAATCAATCATATATCACTACACCACCAGTATTTTGACATTTTAAACAAGAGGGACATATTTCCAAAATCGTTCACCTATATCAATGGCAACAACTAGAAAAAGCACGAGGTACCTATTTGATATATAAAAAAGAGTCAATATCTAAAATCTGTCTCTGACAAATTATGGAGAAATATAGTTTAATTTAGTTTTAACCCTTGTCATGCTGAATAAAATCTTTTTTTAGAAGTGTACTTGAATCAAAGTGCTGAAAGCACTAGTAGTACTTGCTGTTAAATGTCAATACTTCTTTTGACAATTAATTTCATGAGCAACCTGAATTTGAAAGGACAGACAGGGGGTGTAGACTAAGATCAGACTGCACAAGATCAAGACAGGAATATTCCGGGTTCAGCATGACAAGAGTTAAGATATTTGAGTAAAAAATGTATTATCTATACTAAAAGCTTGACTTGTTGACCTAGTTTTGACCCCAAGTGATCCAAAATTGTTCTACTGTATTTCTAAATATAAAAATTCCTAAACATTTTGACCAAATTTCAAGGCATTAGAGACTCAAATATATTTTTCTAGACTGCACATAAAGTATTCCTAAGATTTTACCGAGTGATCATTTTTTTTAACGACAGGATCCAATATCTATCTTGTCTGAAATATCATTCCGACAAATATGAACGCCGAACAATTTTTCAGTCATATCGCGGCGGCTGGAACACCTAACGACAGATTCCAGGAGTATCTCGCACCAGTACTACTATTACATCCTTTCTTAGCTTCCAGCTGCTAACCCACTTAGGTTTATGATTATCCACCCATTGGTGAGAGACAAATGTTGAAATGATATGTGCCGCCGCAGGGGATCGAACCCATGACACAATTTCGAATTTTTTATATCAAGTCATTTATGGTGTAATATCACTTCAAACAGAACTTTAATTGTTTCGCGAAGGCTGGTGTACCTACTTATAGGCGCCAAACTAACAAAGAAGCTTAATATAATAGTGGCAAATGTTGGAGATCAAAGCTCGATTCCGGGCTGAATGAATGATTTGATATGTCGATTGATTCTTTGTTTGACAGCCGCAATTGGTCAATTAACGAGCTTGTACTTTACCGGCTCGGCTATCGCCATACAATCTTAGAGAAAGATTTACTGTTTAAATGGGATTTAACGCCACTTTTAACGGTATTTCAATGATATCGCGGCGGCTAGAGCACCTAACAATGCATTACTGGTATTTCTCACGGCAGTACTACCACTAAATCCTTTCCTCCAACTGCTCACCCTTCTTGGATTTATGATTATCCACCAATTGGTGAGAGACAAATGTTGGAAAGGATATGTGTTGCCGCCGGAGGTCGAACCCATGACATCCCATGATTGAAGATATTGAGTCTGATGCGCTACCGACTACGCTATGAAGGCTACAAAATATTAGAGTGAGAGGAAACTATCTAAAATGATTGGAAATGCATAGTTTTATTTTTATAGTAATTGATACATAGAAATAAATCAACATAGCGTGAAAACGCACTGCATTATTCAGCCACATTATCATGAATAACTAAAGTAAATCATGCCATGCATTAGTTTGCCAACTTGCAATGTTACATTGTATATGCTGTTTAAATTCATTTGTCATTACACCCCAGTTACGCTGTCATATTTTTACAAGAACTATACTTTATTTCTAGTATTTCAAAAGCTGCTATTAATCCTTTTATGTTTTGCAAAAAAAATTAGACCTATCCAAATTCAAAGGTTTTGCATACGACAATTTAAAGTCTATTTTATTTGAAAAATAATCATTCAGTAGGATAGAAAATATTATGAAAAAAAAGAAAGAAAAGAAATTGCTTGTGCCAAGCAATTTCTTCTTTTCTAACAATGTTTTCTAAAGTATAAAAACACAAGGACGCAAAAACAGGTTTGAACAGGAAAAGGTCAAAAGGATCCGTTTGTTATTTAAGTTCAATGTTTTTGCATAAATTCAGTGCAATTTAGAAGTGAATTGCTATTATCAGGGTTGCAATTCAGAGGGTTCAACTGTATATTAAAGTTAGATAAGGAAAACCCGATCGAAATATCTTAATCGGCTAATACAAATTAGATAGGAGGTGTGCGCAAGCATGTTAGCATACATCCACTTATTTTGAACTCAACGAGTTAAAAAGGCGCAAGTTTTATTTTTCGAACCTAAAATGGTAAACGTATTGCATATAACCGATGTTTCGACAATCATTTTAGACATATTGAAGCATTTCCCTCTTTTGTGTTGTAAATACGATAGTCTATTAAATAGTCTACGATTTGAAAGTGAAACAAATCAGTAGAATACTTCTGATATTACATTGGTAATATTACACTAGTGAAATACATGAAACTGTATAATGAATTAAACTATGTGGATGAAGTTCATGATTTTACGTCATATTATAAATAAAATATTAAATTCGTGTCCATAGAATACCGAATCAATTAAACTCGTCATTGAAAACAAATAAAAAGGAGAAATAGCCTCGTTTTTTTAAATGTTTTTTTATTTATTTATATATGACTCCTATAATAAATGTCGATAAAGTTCATGATTTTATCGATTCACCGCAAAAAGTTACGTCATGTTATAAATAGAATATCAAATTTGTATTCATAAAATACCGAATCTATTAAACTCGTCATCTTAAACAGATAAAAACGAGGAATAGCCTCGATAATAGATGTCGATAAAGTTCATGATTTTATTATCGAATAACCGCAAAAATTTGCGTCATATCATAGATAGAATATCAAATTCGTGTTCATAAAATACCGAATCTATTCAACTCTCGTCTAAAACAGATGAAAACGAGAAATATATAGATGACTTCCATATTAAATTCGGTATCGATTTTATCGAATAACCGCAAAAATTTGCGACATATCATAGATAGAATATCAGATTCGTTTTCATAAAATACCGAATCTATTCAACTCTCGTCTAAAACAGATGAAAACGAGAAATATATAGATGACTTCCATATTAAATTCGGTATCGATTTTATCGAATAACCGCAAAAATTTGCGACATATCATAGATAGAATATCAGATTCGTTTTCATAAAATACCGAATCTTTTCAACTCTCGTCTAAAACAGATGAAAACGAGAAATATTCTCGTTTTTATCTGTTTATATAGATGACTTCCATATCAAATTTTTGTTCATCAAATACCGAATCTATTCAACTCTCGTCTAAAACAGATGAAAACGAGAAATATTCTCGTTTTCATCTGTTTATATAGATGACTTCCATATCAAATTCGTGTTCATCAAATACCGAATCTATTCAACTCTCGTCTAAAACAGATGAAAACGAGAAATATTCTCGTTTTTATCTGTTTATATAGATGACTTCCATATCAAATTCGTGTTCATCAAATACCGAATCTATTCAACTCTCGTCTAAAACAGATGAAAACGAGAAATATTCTCGTTTTTATCTGTTTATATAGATGACTTCCATATTAAATTCGGTATTCCTTGACCACTCAATACAATATCCTCTATCTAATGAATTAACCCATTCCCACTTGACAAAATTTTAGACTGGTCCAAATTGAAAGAAGATGCAGACGACAATTTCAAGTTGATGGAATTTTAAATTTTTTCACCTTTTTAGATAGAAGACAATGTGGATAATGAAGAAATTGCTTGATACAAGCCATTTCTTCATTTTCCACAATGTTTTCCAAAGCTTTTTTCTTAAAGGGCGTAAAAAGGAGGGATTGAGTTGGAATGGGTTAAAACTGCATTTTCTAAAAAAAAATTCAGATTATAATGACCATTTCCCTTATCACGTTCGTTATATTGGTGATCTAGGTAAAAGTCGTTGTTTCGGCAGTTTGATAATATACACAGAGGTCTAAATAAGAGACATTCTAAAATCCTTATTTCCCAATGAAACCCTATGTTGTGGGTACTCATTTGTTTCATCTCGCCGAGACGATTCAAATGAGTACCCACAACATAGGGTTAATGGCAGTATTTGTGAATTATCAAAATCTAAAATACGTATTACGCCCTCTACAGACAGCTTTTCTGTTTAATTCACACCTACTTAACAATGTCTCGAATATTTTCATTCAAGTCTTGAGTTTTGTAAAGGGCGTAACTCGGTCTCGTTTTTTATGGAGATATGAAGGTTCTAATACGTGTGAAGGAACAAGCATGTTAACATTTTAGCGGCATGTACCACATTGCGTGTTTGCTTTGAGTGTGTGTGAGTGTGTGTGTGTGAATGTTTAAATAGTTAAAAAAAATAAGTCAGTGTGATCACAGTTCGTATAAAATGTGTATATTATTTTTCTTTTTCGTTCTTGCGAGATTGCACTATTGTGTAGAATAATTTTTGTTGTCGTTGTTGTTATTGCTGTTGTTGTTGTTTTATCCTTGACCATTTGGCAGTAATGCTGTCATATTCTCAAAGACATTACGAGATGGCCAAGTGTAATATCTTCGGTAGACGAATTGATAAATGTTGCGGTATGTGAAAACGTAGCTCTTGAATATCGTTGGTGGGAGTTACGGAAGTTTGGCCTCCCTTCAACGGATGAACGTCAATTTCCAGGCTTTTATTATCTTCAAGAGACTTTGGTAGCCAATCGGTGATATGGTGTTTCCGGTATGATATAAAGCTAAAGTGTTTACGTTTTGATGTATCTTTTTATCATTATTATTATTTGATTGTTTTTGTTATTCATTATTCTGATCATTATAATCATCATTAATAAGTTCTGTTGTTGTCCATAAAACTTACAGATATTAACTGATTATGAAACTGTCTACTTTGAAATACGTGTATATCAAACGGTCGAGAAAGTCGGATAACACATCCTTCATTGTATTTTTGTAAATTTCATAATATTTAAGCCCTAATTATAAAAAGAGCGCATATACATGCGGTTTTAAAAAATAAAGAGAATATATTTTTATTTTCATTCATAAGGTATGAACCTATGCATACATTAGTGTGATAAAGTATTTAGGTTAATACATCAAGGAAAACTAATTATAATCTCTTTATTTCTTAAAATTCAAAGCCAATAGGCAAATATCTACTAATTTTGTGTAAAATTTCATAGATCTACTTCGTGCACAAACACACAAAATAGTTGCGTGCTCAAAATTTTGTTAGTGGAAGCGTGAGAAAAAAAGTCAGCCAATACGCGCACTATATAAGCAGATTTGGCTTACAAAATTTGCTTGGGGCAAAACCTCGATTCATAAATTCAGTTTATACACTTTTCGATTATTATACTTTTCGTGCCGAATTAAATTCTTTTTCCGAAATTGCGTTAAATCAAAGAGATGAAAGCATTGGGTACAATATTTATTAGTCAATATTTCTTGTCAATTTATTAAAAACTTCTCACACAACTGACTCTTATTTAAAAGGGACAGACAGTTGGTGTACGATCACACTGTATGTATGTGCAGGTTGAACTTTATCTATACGTTCTACAAAAAAAAAAGAATACTCTGAATTATGGATGTTGGGGGTCTAGACAAACGAATACAGTAAATAACATTTTATTATAGTGAGATGTGTATACAGAAGAATAAAATCATTAACAAGCAAAAAGTGGAATTACACCCAGCCCAATGGACCTATATGTCATTATGGGCATGAAGTATCACAGATAGACAACAGTGTGCTGTGCTCATAACAGACAGTTATTGGTTGATATCCATGTTACATTTATGTTTATCCCTTTAAAGAAAAAGGGGTTAATTAGTTTACAAAAGAACATTAATACAGCACAGACACTTAGTCTGTGGGACCCTGAAATCCTTGAACGAAACGGAAGTCAAGAACTTCAGTGTCTATTTATTGATTCGGTAGCACAAAAATAATAACATATTTTTATTTTCTTTTGAATTAAATGCAATACTACGAAAAGATGTTGGTTACCATAAAGTATCTAATAGAAAAGTTCGCAGCGATTTGAAAATAAAACAGTTGAACTGGCGTACAATCCTGTATCAAACACTTTTGGTGGATAGATGACACGATTTCCCCGTGCCACAGCTTGGCCATGTTACTGGCACAAAATCACTAGAGAGGAATTTTGTCTGATATAGAGAAAGACTGACCTCGCCAGGGACTTTAGACGGACACGACGTTGCATCAATTTGCTTAATGCAATCTGTCATTTTTGAGAGATTATGTCCTTCAGAGGCAGAGATGTCTTCTTACATAAAACATTGAAAATACTGACCAGAAACCATATATACATTGTCTAAAGCTTCTTCAGTCAAAGAATTCATTAATTCGAGGCGGATTCATACATTGTGTGATTAGGGTTTTCGGTTCATACCTCCATGAAAACAAAGAATGTTCTCTTCATCTCTTATAATTTAATAGCATCAAGCGAAAAAACAAAAGCTTTAAAAATTTTGATACCTTTTGTATGAGACTATTTTGTGCGGAAGCATACAGAATCACTGCTTGATCAAAATTTTGTTCATTGAGTTATGAATAATATTTTTTCGACCAATCAGAACGCTCGTTTTTGATAGACGAAAGACGTACACTAACTCCAGCAATGTTCTTAGCATAGTTTGTTAGTTCACAAGGTTCCAACTTAAAGATATATATAAAAAACCACACCTTTTCACCCACTCATGCGATAGTAAAATCATGCTGAAAGTATTTGTTTGAATGGGGTTTTACGCCGCTTTTAACAATCTTTCAGTTATATCGCGGCGGCTGGAGCACCTAACAATGGTTTCCTGGTATTTCTCACACCAGTACCGCTGCCACACCCTTTCCTAGCCTCCAGCTACTATCCCACATAGGTGTACGCTTATCGACCCATTGGTGGGAGACAAATAGTCGGAAAGGATGAGAGCCGCCGTCGGGGATCGAAACCGAGAACTCTAGATTGACAGTCCGACGCGTTACCAACTGCGCTATGACGGCGGCTTCATGCTGAAAGTAAGATCATAATAAACGAAATTCTGGATCCAATATAAGTACATTTTAGTATCTCACAATAAAATGGTGTTAATAGATTAATCGATATTTAATGACAACCCTCGTAGATTCAACTTATGACCTTCGAGGTCTTTTAAGTCTTTTAGGTCTTTGATTGGATAATGTGAGACATAAGATACAATTACCTCTCTAGCCGTCCCTCACGCAACTTTCAGAAATATAACATAAAGATCGAGTTGAAAAATAAATGACCTTGGTAGACAGCAAATTTTACAACCAGTTTCATAAAAATGTCAAATCATACAAAAAAACAACAAAAAAACCGAACTTCATGTCACTTTTGATATAAATCCCCACGATTATGTCATCGTATTGAAAATATATTTGTAGGAAAAAATTACTGAGGTCTATGCAAATAAAAAGCTCGAGAAACACGAAGAAATTGACACTGAGCTAATACATAGTATAAGTCTTCCACATCGTAAACTTATGGACTATTTCCATGTCTTCTTTTTTACATTGTAGCGTTTCTAATATCGTGAATATAGTTTCCTCATGTTTCAGAAATACAATTTAGGAAGACTATGAAAAGTGCATAACACAACACCTGCTGTTTACTGGAGACTCGATGCAGACACTTTTGCATTAGTTTGTTCAATCTATTCCCACGCACTCCCGTTTTTTCCGCACCTCGTCGAAAAAAGCTTGTTTATTTATTTATATTTATTTTCACGAAAAAAAAATGAATAAAATAGGCAAGCAATAATTGTGTTTGCCTGCGCTCAAAGTGGATCCATAAAACTTCACTCAAAACAAGTAAATATTTGCTATGTTGTGCTTGATGGAATTGAATTGTAAGAAATGAAAAGAATATTTTCGTTTTAATTGAAGTATGAAAATAAAAACTTAATGACACTAATATGTATGAATTAATGAATTATCATAGCATTCCCGAATAATACATTATAGACTTCAATGGAATTATAAAACAACAACAACAATCAATTCACACTCACACAGTATTTTTCATACGTATGACACTACACCAGCCTTTCAGGAAATTAACGGCCTTACCAACTGAGCTTCAAAAGTTGAAAGACGTAGTTTTGCAAAAAATTATGGCTAGAGGCATACAATCAAAAAGTGGAATTATTGGTTGGCGGAATTAAAGTCGTAACTACAGCTTGAACCAGCTGTAGTTACGACGTTTAGGTCGCAAAACCAACACTAATTTCACATAAGTATCGGCAAATGTCGGTGTTCAAAGTTCACTTCTGTCTTTGATTGACACCGCGTAATATTTATGGATCATGATAAAGCCTTAAACGAGATTTCGAAATAATTAATTTGATTTACTGTCTGGTTATTCATACAGTCCCAGGGCCGTCTGCAAAAGTGCGACGAAATCCAGTTATCTGTAATTAAATTGCAATATTATCTCAAAAAACAAATTAATTCATTTCGGAATAGAATCCGAACCGGAAGTTTGTTGGTTTCTCACTAATCAATAAATGACCAATCGCGGCTGTCAATCAAATGTTTAGTCGACGAATCAAATTATTCATTGAGACCAGAAATGAGTTTTGATCTCCGACATTTGCCGCCCCTTTTTTATAACTTTTTTGCTTGGTTTGGCCATTTAAACGTCGTAACTACAGCGTATTCAAGATCGCCAACCCACTATACTACCTTTTGTAACATGCTATTGGCCATAATTGCCATATCACCAAAATAAATCATTGAACCAAACGTTCGACGTCAAAGCGCTTCAAACTAACATTTAAATGTGGTTAATATTGCCGAATCCTTGAAAAGTAAACACTTTCACGTTACTTATCAAGTCAACCAATACTATAATATTTCGAAGTACGGTCCTTAGGAGTCGCTGATGTGGAGATTTCGCGTATTTGTGACGTTTGCGTGACGTTTCTTGTCTGATACTTAAGTGCCACTTTTTTTGAAGTGGTCCAACTCCTGTCTGCATTTTAGGCTAGGTTCATTGTCCCCTAAAGTAGTTCCATTAAAAAGCCATATCTCTACGTTTGGCATGGTCTGAAATTATATTCTGCGGAACGGCAGAACACTCCTGCACTGTATTCATGTGTGCTAATGGATTTCTATCTGGACTATTTGTTGTTTAGCGATGAGGTTTGACCAACAACCCCCCCCCCCCACCGCGTTAAGCCGTCCAGATTACAGTAAATACGCCGTGAATTTTATCGCTAATGGCATAATTGACCTCCCTTGAATTTTAAGGCAAATTAGCGGTCTTTAAGATGAACTCAGGTTTGAATTCCAACGAACGTGTGAAAAGTGCCAGACACTAACAAAATTGACTCTTTTTATTCTATTTTCAGATAGTATAGCAACGTGAGTTCATTGTTTTTGTAGCACTTTCGCTTCGTTCCATTTTTATTGCGTATTCCCTACTTACGCAATCCGATACGCATAAGCATGGGACTGGAATTAAAATCTGTCAAATTGACAAGTCTGGGATAAAATCGCGGTGAATGGGTTCTTGACGAAGATAATATCCTCTCAAAAAACACCAAATTCAATTTGGAATCGAAATTAAGTTAATAAATATTATCAACAGACAGCACTTGAAGACATTCCACTTTCGCCTTCTTCCTTAACCATTTACTGTGTTTTCAAAATTTCAGACTCGTCCAAATTCAAAGGGAGCAAAGACGACATTGTAAAGTAGGAACGATTTAAAAGGTAACAATCCTAGATAAAAGAAAATATTGTGGTAAAAGAAGAAATTGCTTGTGACAAGCAATTTCTTCCTTTTCCACAATGCTTTCTCAATTACAATATCACGGCGACGTATAATAAACGGGTATTGTAAGGGAAAGGGTCAAACCATATGCAAAAACGACAAAATTCTGTTTTAAGCTCTAACCAGGCAAATATCATTTCCGCATTTTTACAATACGTAGATTATGGTTTGCGATTAAAAGGTTGCTAGAGTCAATAGATTGTTTCGTTGTATTGGTATCATGCAACACCGAGCGATCTCATAGCGACGCCACTGTCGGTGCGCGAGCAAAATGTCGTAACTACAGCTTTGACAAAGCTGTAGTTACGACATTTTGCTGTCGCACCTTAAAAATAAAACAAGATAAACGCTTACGGCTACTGACGTTGGGTACTCGAAATTGGATTATTGATCTAAGTTAAAAAAAGGGGCATAATTCTTTTAAAAATGAATCCAGATTTTCCGATCTTGATACTATAAAAAAAACTAATTTGCCACTGCACATATATATATTCCAAGTTTTACATATATGGTCTCAGTAATACTGAGATATTACAAAATGTGGAAGTTAATGCACGGCGACAACGGCGCAGACGTTAAGGCTCTGTCAGTACCTCGGTTTTTTCTACGAAAACAGCCGAGTTAAAAAAAGGACTAACCAAAATGAAAAGTTTATGCCATAATTTCTGAAACAAGGTAAGTTTTTAATTTGGCTTTTTTTCCTATTGAGCAAACGTGTCATGTCCTTTCAGGTTCCGGCCATGATACTCCCTACTGTTTATATATATTGAAAATCGCTCGGCGTCTGATGATTTATTAGCCCCGGACAAAAAAGATCATTTCGTTGCGTAAACAACCTTTTCGATTACCTATTACATCCCCCGGACAATTGAACAATAAAAATTACCATGGTCAAAACGACGTAATAATACGTTCTGCCAGAAATTGCCGAGGCCAAAACGACATAATAATACGTTCTGATAGAAATGACCAAGGTCAAAATACGTAATAATACGTTATGTTTATTGACAATACGATAAGTCTAGGTTTATAATAACATATGAACCGCCCACAAACCACAAACAAAAAAGTGCTTGGAAGCGGATTCTTTGCAAGTGCGTAAAATATCGACCCTGGGAAATGAATAAATTGCTTGTAACAAACAATTTCTCCTTTGTCAAAAATGTTTTCAGTGTTTTATGAGTCAAAGAACATTGACATTTTACCAACTGGAAATTGCCATCTGATAATTCTTTGAATTTGGACCCGTCTAAAATTCTGTCATCTAGCAATTGATCAAAGTAGTGACAGCTCATTAAAATTAGAATTTGTTCTATATTGGATTTAAACTACTTTCAACAATATTTCAATTTAATCACGGCTTGGTTCAACTTTTTTACTTTGAATATGACCACATTTTTGTATCACGTAAAATAAAGTAAACCGAAAAAAAAAAAAATAAATAAATAAAAAATGAAAAAGATTGTGTCACAACCTTTATTACAGTAGCATGTGTTTCTTGTAAGTCCACGGTAGGTTACGGGGAGATCTATACTAAAAAGCCTCATCTTCTGCTTGAAAACAATATCATAAAAGAAAGAGCATTGCCTTCATGCAGAAACACATCTCAGTGTCACATTTTTCTTGGAGACTCTTCCCACTCAAGCATACAATCGACTATTTCAAAGGCAGTGAGTGAGTTAACACAAAACTAGTGTAAGTACCCTCATGACTAGACGCACTTACAATCGTTTTGCAATAAACCCTCGATGAAACAACTTTCCATGCATCACGGTTATCTCCATTGAAGTAAGGAACACGGATACATAAAAGTACTCATTTTCGTCGATCCTCAATATTCTACCCAAGACGATAATAAACGTTTCTAAGAATTATGATGTCTGCCTCAAATAATCACATTATCGGAATTAAAGAAGAAACTATCTCATAGGTTAATAACACGCAGCTTTCTTTTAGACTTTTGTCGTAGGTTATAAATGGTGATGTTTTGTAATATGGTATTTGATGGATATGTTTGCATTATTTTAGACTGCAAATATGCACATAGACATATTTGTAGAAAAATAACAGAATTCTTATTAACTTCAAGACCGACCAAAATGGAAAGATAACGCTCTTGCAGACAGTTCTTATAGTCTAAATTCTTTTTGTCTAAATTCAGGTTCACATTTCTTTAACATTTGATATACCCATTGCAGATAAATGAAAAGAGGTGAGATAGGCAGAATTTTCGTAACAAAGGTCTTCATTACAAAAAATTCTTTTTGAAACAAACCGCACTTTCAAC
Source organism: Fragum fragum (assembly GCA_946902895.1). Lineage (NCBI taxonomy): Eukaryota > Metazoa > Mollusca > Bivalvia > Cardiida > Cardiidae > Fragum > Fragum fragum. The sequence continues at coordinate 57,067,577 of OX336370.1, read as the reverse complement.
AACAACTTTTTATGTGAGTTATTCATAAATGACTTTGTAATATAACTTAAGTTTTAAGTTAAGTCGATGCCAATCAATATTGGGTACCTTCATATTAAATGTAAGCGAAGAATTTCTGAGGTCATTTTTTTTATCACCAAGAAAAGGAAGATAAGGATTAAACCATTCCACCACGTTGATATTTTTAAACACCCCTCAATATATAAGCTTTGGAAAACGTTTTGGAAATGAAAAAAAAAATGCTTGTTACAAGCAATTTCAACATTTTCTACCAAGAAAGAAAAATCTAAAATTTCATAAACTTTAAATTGTCGTCTGCAACTCCTATCAAATTGGACCGGTCTATAATTTTGCTGTCTGGTAATGAGTTAAACACCGTATGAATTATCACATGTAAACATTAAGTGAAAATAGATAGGTGATGCGTCAAATGAATTTACGGATGCTTCACCGAAAAAATATTCAAAACAGAGATAGAGTGAAGCAGATGTCAGATAATTCATGATCGCTGGTCACGCCCCTGACCTCCAACAGCATGTTCGACTTAGATATCAAACGGTTTCTGTTAATGTAGTGCCGGAGACATGTAATGCAAAGGTTAAATAGGTAGTTGGCGACCTAAACGTTATAACTACAGCTTGCAAGTCGCCAAACAAACAAAATTGTTTCAGATAAATGTCAGCCAATGGCGAAGTCTAAAGTTTCCTTCGGACCTAAATGAATGCTTTGATTGGTCGATTGATTCTTTGGTTATACGACATAACAATCCGTCAGTTAAATACAGTACATCGAAACGAAACATCAAAGGGGTAGAAAGGCCTTTCTATGCTCAGGAAATCTGCACAAAGTTTTTCACAATTCTCGCAGTCTGACCAGGGTCTATACTTTTTGCACAGCAATAAGGTTCTGTTTCGCTTGATAGGTCATTTATCGTTGTAAGGCGAGCAAAATGTCGTAAATACAGCTTGAATAAAGCTGTATTTACGACATTTTGCTCGCCTTACAACGATAAAGATTACAAACTGCCCCGAATTGCTCGGGGGAGGGAGGAATATCATTTTTCCTGAATAATTTATTCAACTCAACTAGAAATTTAATTCATATATATTTCATCTAAGTTCATCATCTTAAACGCTACAATAAAAAGGTAAAAAAAAACAACAATAAACAGTAAAAATACAACACAGTAGAATAGTAAATATTTACTACAATAAAAGAGTAAGATCACACTACAATAAAACAGTAAAACTACACTACAATAAAACAATAAAATAAAACAGTAAAAATACACTACAATTAAACAGTAAAATTAAACTACAGAAAACAGTACAAATACACTGCAATGAAAGTATAAATTACTCAAAAAAGTAAAAATACACTACAACGAAAGTATAAATTACTAAAAAAAAAAGTAAAAATACACACCAATAAAACAGTAAAAATACACACCATTAAACAGTAAAAAATTCACTACAATAATGCAGTAAAAATACCTACAATAAAACAGTAAAATACACTACAATATAACAGTAAAATATACATGAACACTCAAATATGAATTATAAGAGTCTTTTGGTAAGATATTACATTTACACTAAGTAAAACTTGTATTAAATGACCACGGCCAAAAATGGTCGCAGAAAAATGATCGCTTAATGCATGTTTTACGAGGTGACTTTGACGGATCGATTTGCTTGCATACATAAATTATTGCAGAATTTCACTCAACCCTATTGTGGTCGAACTCATTAGAATCGTCTCATTGAGACGATTCTAATGAGTTCAAATACCGTAGGATTCAGTCCATTACACTTTCTGAAAAGGGAATGTTGATAATGGTAGCCTATTAAAATGGTCGTTCAATTGAGATGGTCGCTTTAAGCAAGATTGACTGTAAATGGGTTAGCAATGTTAGATTGAGTCAGTTGCTAATTATAACTTCCAAAGCAAATATAAGACATGTCATTTAACCCATTCCCACACAGTGACGCTTTTGAAACTCAAGAAAAACCATTGGAGAAACATTGTGTAAAATGAAGAAATTACTTGTAACAAGCAATTTCTTCATTTTACACAATGTTTTCCATCCAGACAGTTGAAAAAAATCTAAAATTTTATAGGCTTTAAATTGTCGTCTGCAAATCCTTCCAATTTAGACCAGTCTAAGTTTTCGTCGAGTGGGAATGGGTTAAAGAAAAAAATGATATAAGGAAATGTTCAAAGAAAGTTCAAATATGACTGAAAATATGACGAGAAAGAAAGACAAGACAGAGAGAGTTCCTGGAAAACGTTTTTTCCGATTTGTCACCTGTCTCAATACCGCATGGGAATATCAATCATATTAATCTGAGAGTAGATCTGCTTTTTCTTGGAATATTCTAAGAAATGCAAAGATAAACCCATTACCGGGCGACAAAATTTTAGACCGGTTCAAGTTCAAAGTAGTTTAAGAAGACAGTTTAATGCTGATCGACTTATGATTATCTGTGTCATTCTGGGTAGAAAACACTTTGGAAAATGCAGAAATTGCTTGTTACATTGTTTGCCTGTGCTATTTTCCTGTGGGCGTAAAAGAGTGGAATTGAGTGGAAATTGGTAAGAGGGTGTAAGATCGTGTTTGGGCAGACAATATCGTAGGTAGGTGTTAAAAAAGTCATAGACCTTTATTAATCGTAGATACAAGGTTATGGTCCGCTTTTAATACTAATAATATATACTACCAATATAGTGTTATACTTTTTACTTCCTATTATATTTTCACGTATCTTGGCGTGACGTATATATTATCATTTTCTTCCATCCGACATCTCCATTCTCACGTTGTTACTCTCAATCTGGGCTTTTCTCGAAAATAGACGAACAATTTCTAAAATCTGTCCGTTCTTTTACGAGACATCCGTATAATGACGAGCTACTTCTACATTCTTTCCATTTTCTCCAACCATGTGTGCTGTTTGATGTTCTATATTTATTTCAACCCTTTCCTGTTTAGACTGGTCCAAATTGAAAGAGAATGCAGACGACAATGAAAGTCGGATGCAATTTGAAATGAAATCATTCTGTGTGGTAGAAAATATTGTGGAAAAAGAAGAAATTGCTTGTTACAAGCAATTTCTTCTTTTTTCACAATGTTTTCTCAAGTATAAAATCACAACACCGTAAAATCCCGTGTTTGTACAGGAAAGGGTTAAGGCTATAAATACTTTGTAAATCTATTTAATACCGATCAAATTACATGTGTATATGTATGTTTCCTGTCGACGACATTTAAGTAGTAATACATTTAAATCTCAACATTTGAACTCCTTTTCTGGTAACTGAAAAAAATGACGCAGATGACTGACAAAGCCACAAGTAATTTCAATCGTCGCCTGAAGTCTCCGCCAGATTGAAATAAGGTGAGTTGTAAATTCAATTTGTTTTTGTTGTTATGACAACGTAGGGTATGAGAATGAGATATGCCTTTTTACAATCAAGTGCCTCTAATTTTCGGATCGCTGGCCCCGCCCACTGACTCCGCTGGCCTCCGACAGGAAGACCCTTTTCGATCTTAAACGGCGTTATTTTGCAAATTTTATGGCCAGTTACATGTAACAAAAATGTGAAATGGTTGGATTGCGACCTAAACGCCGTAACTACAGCTTGAACAAGCTGTAGTTACGCGTTTAAGTCGCCAAGCCAACAAAACTAGCCTTACATAAACACCAGCCAATGTCGGGGTTAAACGTGCACTTCCGGACTAAATGAATGATTTAATTGGTAGATTGATTTTTTTATTGCCACGCGCGTTCTGTCAAATTCTCTTTAAAAACAGAAAAAGACGACCTAACAACTGTTAGCTATGTAAATTCTGGCATGACGACCAGGTTGGAATGTTACTAAATGACAATGCCAGAGATCTTATCAAATCGACTGAACGGATTTAACTAGAATACTGCATTCTGCACCGATTCTACTTCTAAGTGTACAGACGTCGACGGTAAAACTTTTTTCTGTGATTGTTGTAAATTCCTGAATGCGTTTTAAAAGCAAAACCTGATACAACGGTAAGAAGATATACACTGCACGTGAAGTTAACTCCGCCTATATCTTGTACCCTGTGTCTCTTCCAACGAGAGCCGCCGTCATAGCGCAGTTGGTAGCGCGTCGGACTGTCCTTCTAGAGGTCCAGGGTTCGATCCCCGACGGCGTCACTCATCCTTTCCGACTATTTGTCTCTCACCAATGGGTTGATAATCGTAGACCTATGTGGGATAGCAGCTGGAGGCTAGGAAGGGATGTAATGGTAGTACTGGTGTGAGAAATACCAGAATTCCATTGTTAGGTGCTCCAGCCGCCGCGATATAACTGACAGATTGTTAAAAGCGGCGTAAAACCCCATTCAAACAAACAAACAAATCATCGAACGAGGTCAAAATGGGACCCTTTCGTAATAATAGTCATTGTTTATAACGGCACTCGGATATAACAGCTTGAAAAAGCTGTAGTTATGATACGTTTTCGTCCAGTGACGATCCACATACATCTTTCGAATATTTTGGATTATGAAATCTGATTTAGAGTATTCACTTCATTAACCCTTTCCTGTTCAAATACGGGATTTTACGTTCCTTTGATTTCATACTCAAGAAAACATTGTGGAAAAAGAAGAAATTGCTTGTTACAAGCAATTTCTCCTTTTTCCACAATATTTTCTACCACATAGGATGGTTTCATTTCAAATGGCACCAAGTTTTAATTGTTGTCTGCAGCCTCTATCAATTTGGACTAGTCTAAAATTTCCAAAAACGGGAAAGGGTTAACTAGGTGTACACTAAAAAATAAGGCGCCATTTTGGTCATGATATCCCGAGGATTAATCGTGAGACTGTTCTAAGTGACTTTATGTTGTATATATACTTAGATGGGTATCGCAAATAACCGGCAATCTTAAGAGTGTTGTTGTTGTTGTTGAAGCGCATTCTAGTTATAACAACCTTTTTTAGTTTACCGTTCAGTTCGATGAGACAGCCATTTTGAAAGTTGTGTAAAGAAGAAATAAACAGAGATACTTGTATATGAAAGAACGTACGTAAATCGTATATTGTAGTTGACAAAAGTTTGCTACAACATTTTTTTCGTGTAAATAAAAAACGATCGATTATTTCTTCTGAATAAATGAAACAAAAGGACAAAGTTTTACCAAGAGACGTGAATTAAATGATGTCATGGTGTACTGAAAAAGATGTGAAGTCAGCAAATTAAGTTGGACTTATAAAGCATTTTGAAGATTCTGTTCTGGCTGTTTAAAATTAAAATCTCATTCATTCACTCGATGTGTTCTTCCTATACACCAAAAATATTAAGGATAAATAGCTTATTGGGCAAGGTTTACAACAAAAAAGTTTGATGTATTTGTACAACCTCACTGTTTGATTGCCATTGTATCGTTTTTTAATACCCAAAGTCGATTACTTCTGCAGCGATTAATGGTTTTCATGTCCGGTCTGAAGTTTATGTGTCTGGGTGTGAAATAATGGCGGCACAAGATTTGTTTCAAATTATGGCATGAATTAGAAAATATAAAACTACAGTGAAATTAAATTATGGTAAAATTATGGCACATGCCGATACATGGGTTTATGTTCAATAAAGTTCTATTTTGTTTAATGTTTTTATCATGAAGCCTCGTTTTCGTTTCTGGTATATCATCGAATTGTAAGATTATAATTTCTTTGTGTTATTGCTCATCGTTCCTGTTCAGCCCATGAAAAAAATCCATTTTCAGAACTTCAACATCCTACTTTGTATGATTGCATGTGTGTGTATTTCTGTTTATTTATCGTCGCTACCGTAGCACATGCCCATATGAGCGACACCTCCAGAAGACGGTTATAGTTGTTACGGGGAATAGTGCAAGGATACAGGACGAAACTGCTGAGAGATCCGCCTGGTTCTTTAACGTGATCGATGGATAGTTTCATCACAGGGGGCCTCGGTTTAACGTCTCATCCGAAAGACAATTAGTTAGTTAGTTGATATGGTAAGCCCAGGGCTCGAAGCCGTGATCTTGAGGTTTAGAGTCAAGTGCTCTACCATCTGAGCTAATCGGACTGACTATTTTTAATGAACTGGCCTGCTTGTTGTTTATATGATGTTCTGTAACAAGCCCCGCCTACAACTCATTTATAGCAGACAGCTAGTCAACTCTCCCAAAGTCACCTTATTTAGTCCCTTTAAACGCCCTAATTTTTCAAAGAGTACGGTGATTTTTCAGGTAATTACTATTTTACAGTCAAAACATTCTTGTTATCAGTTTGAACCCATTCCAGTTTAATCCCTGTTTTTTCGTCCATGTGTTTATAGTATTTAGAAAACATTTTGGAAAAAGAAAAAATTGCTTTTTACAAGCAATTTGTTCTTTTTCCACAATATTTTCTACCCTGCTGAGTTTTTATTTTCCACATAAAAACCAACTTTAAATTGTCGTCTGCAAAACCTTGGGATTGGGACAAGTAAAAAATGTCAAAATAAACGGGAAATTGTTCAAAACGACACAAAACAAAATATTTGAATGTTACTGAATATCAATATACGTATTAACATAAAGCTTGCTTCTTCTTTCTTTGGGGAAAAGATTGTTCTGCTATAATATTTGTGATGACAAATTGTATCACATTTTTCTTCTTATATCCTGTATTCCTTGAAAAAAATGGGATCTCGTCGCCGAAAGATATATAGTCTCTCATAAGTTGTTTATTTGCTATTTCGTTGAATATTCCTGTGCGTGAGCTGCCACCTTGCAAATATCTTGAGCAGAAGAAAATTGGTCTTCTTGTTTGTTTTTTTTCTAGATGTCGTAGAATAATGTGATTGACGGATCGCACTTGTCAAACGAACAATCAATCGACCAATCAAATCATCAATATCGACCGGCATTGGCCAATGTGAGGGTTTATTTTATTTTTTTTGTTGTTGTTTTTTGTTTTAGCGATTTCAAAGCCTTAACCGATTTCCACACAGCAAAATTTTAGACTAGTCCAATTTGAACGGAGTTGCAGACGACAATTTATTGTTAATGAAATTTCAGATTTTTTCAACTTTCTGGGTAGAAAGCATTGTGTAAAATGAAGAAATTGCTTGTAACAAGCAATTTCTTCATTTTACGCAATGTTTTGTTAATTGTTTTCCTTGGGGGGTGTTCAAAAGCGTCACTGTGTGGGAATGGGTGAAATACCGCTTATTCAAGCAGGTTGTAACCACGTTTATGTCACCAAACTAAGCATTTGACGTTTTTGGTACATGTTACTAGAGACGCATTTTTCAAAATAAAAATATCGAATAGGAACTTACTGTTGGCTCAGAGAGCTTTCGCAGTGTTGTCTGTCAAAAGTCCATCGTTCAAATTATCCGTTCGATCCCCGACGGCGGCACTCATCCTTTCCGGCTATTTGTCTCTCACCAATGGGTCGATAATCGTAGACTTCTGTGGGATAGCAGCTGGAGGCTAGGAAAGGATGAAATGGTAGTACTGGTGTGAGAAATACCAGGATTCCATTGTTAGGTGCTCCAGCCGCCGCGATATAACCGAAAGATTGTTGAAAGCGGCGTAAAACCCCATTCAAACAAACATACAAATCAAATTATCCGAAAATTTATTTCATTCCTTTATGAAGAAACTTTGATGACGGAACTAGTTTGTAAGATTGTGAACAAAACTGTTTCCCTAAATAAGGCTCAAACCGCTGATTTGATGTCTTTTAATGACGATATCGTCGTTTGGTGGGCAAAATTTCGTAATTACAGCTTGATTAAAGCTGCTGTTATGATATTTTGCACGTTGAACTACGACATGTCGAGGTAATATTGAAATGTTTCATCCCATTACAAGACGACAAAATTTTAGACTGGTCCCAACTGAAAAGAAAAGTGCATATGGCTTTTTAGAGTTGATTGAATTCTAAAAGTCTTTATCTTCATGGTTAGAAATCATTGCATAAAATAACAAAAATGCTTGTAACTGGCTATTTCTTCTTCTTTTTTTTAAATGTTTTAAACGATTTGTTTTCTTTATGGTCGTTAAAAAGCAGGATTATGTGGGAATAGGTTAAACTGTAGTTACGAGGTTCTGGTTGCCATTCGGCGATCTATATTCAAGAAATTCGCATTTTGTGAAAAGCTTCGATATAGTTCAATCTGCTCAGACCTCGCAGGCTGACCTGTGTCGTTTCTTTTTCGCTCTTCCCCGATGGTTTATCATCCCGTGATAAGACTAATAATCCATTCCAACAAAATCCCTCCTTTTTACGCCTCCCAAGAAAAATGTTTTATAAAAAAAAATGTGGAAAATGAAGAAATTGCTTGTATAAAGCAATTTCTTCATTATTCACAATATTTTTTCTGTCCAAAAATACGGAATAAAATAAAATTCCAACAACTTGAAGTTGTCGTCTGCAGTTTCTTTCATTTCGGACCAGTCTACAATTTTGTTGTTTGGGAATGGGTTGAATAAGGCCTTTCGTGCCTACAGGGTTCTAGGATGACGAGATTTCATAAGAATCTGGTTATCTTAACAAGACCAAGAAGACGCCTATGATATTGGAGATCCCGTATATAACACGTGTCTGGCATATTTGACAACCTAGTAAACAAGCTTGTAATTATGAACTTCCCGATCGAATGATTGATGTTCAGTTAAATACTTCCCAATAAATCTATTTCCCCAATACTGTTGGTTAATCTTTTTTTTTTCCTTGAATTTTTCTTTAAATATAATACTATTTCAGGGAGAAACTTTTTATATCGTGTAACATTTTTAAATGATACAGGAGATATCTAGAATATGCGTTTTGAAAACTTCTGTACAATATGACCTACGACTTGGGGCTGAAATAAATCCGTTGAGTTGATATTACAAGGGTGATATTACATTTGTGAAATAACTATGTAAATGAGCTAACGCCGCTTTGTTACCGTGAAAGTGACGTCACAAAATGAATGTTATGACGTCATTTTGCAAACAGCGTTATATGCGTTATCTTCCGATAGGTCGCAGTTTTCAATTACTGACCTATCTAATTCAAGCATTCGTGACAACTCGGCCGATTCCGTCGAACTACATTCAAAATGTTAGCGCCCATCAAACGCTCGCTTCAAATTATTGGTGCCTCTTCTTGGAGCACAGGTAAGGCATATATCGTCGTCGTCGTTCTAAAACGACGTAATTACAGCTTGAATCAAGCTGTAGTTACGACGATTTAGAACGACAACGACGATATTCTTTCGCGATTTAAAATAGTTATTTTACTAATTAATTCGGAGCGACAACTAAGTTTGATTTCGCCACAAATGTAGTTTATATTGCAATTCTCCACTTGCTACTTTTTCGCGATATAATATTGAGTTATGCGTTATATTTTTCACGTAATATCTTGTATCGATAAAGTTCTATATTTTATCGATTTATCGAAACGGTTTAAGTTATGTTATAAATAGAATGTTAAATTCGAGCTCATTAAATATTGATTTATTAAACTCGTTATCTAAAACAGATAAACCTCGGCATAGTCTCGTTTTGAGCTGTTTATAGATGACCCGTTTAAAAATTAACCCATTCCGACTCAATCCCTCCTTTTTACGCCCCTAAATAAAAACGGCTTTAGAAAACATTGTGGAAAATGAAGAAAATGCTTGTTACAAGCAATTTCTTCATTATCTACAATGTTTTCTTCCCCAAAAGACAAAGATTTTTAAAATTTCAACAACTTTGAATTGTCGTCTGCAGCTTCCTTCAATTTGGACATGTCTAAAAAAAATTGTGTGGGAATGGGTTAATAAATTCGGTATTTTATTCAATATCCTCTATATATTACATAGCTTAAATAAGACACAGACATTAAGTAGTTTTATTAGATATGAATGTGTAATTTAGTCGTATTCATTTCTATACAATAATTGTTTTAAGCTTTGTTTTGAGTTCGTTTATTTTCCTCTTTTGTGTGTATGTGTATGAGAGTGTATGTTGTTGTTTTTTGCGAGGGGGGGGGGGCATTTTTAATAACGAAGAAATTGCTTCATAGTCCACAATGTCTTCTACCCCAAAAGTCAAATGTTTTCGAAATTACATCAACTTCAAATTGTCGTCTACATTTTTTTTTTTTGGAATTTGTACCCGTCTAAAAATTTGTTGTGTGTACTGGCAATGGGTTAAACATTGAATCATACACCAATAGAAAATATCAATTCAGCTTTGTCTCCAATAACTGATTTTCTTCTTAATCACAATCTTTCTTTCGCCTAAAAAGTATCCAGACAGGATTTACGAGGCAATCTTCTGCGTTTCTTTATTGTTTCATCAAAGATAGGACTCGGTTCCAATAACTCTCGAATAGCCTTATCGACCTGGTACACGACACATTATCAGACGTAGGCCAGACCAATTTCCTTTCCTCATACTGTTTTATTAAACCCATAAAACCCCATTAACTGGTTACAGCTCGCAGGAGATAAGGTTCCATGTTACAGACAGTTCCTGATGAAATGGTCTTTCGTTTGTGATAAATTTCTATAAATCGTTTTATATCATTTTAGCTGGGTTGTAAAACTGTGAGTGAATCGACATTGATCAGTCTAGTATCTAATGGCTAATCGTCACTATTCATTGTGATAAATAACCGTCACAAGTTTAACTTTAAGTGTGATGCTTGACCATCACAATATTATTTAATTTTTTAGTTTCGTCTATCAAAAACGAGCGTTCTAATTGGTCAAAAAAAATATTCTTAACTCCATGAACAAAATTTTGAGCACGCAGCGATTTTGTATACTTCCGCACAAAATAGTCCCATACAAAAAGGTATTAGAATTTGTAAGCTTTTGTTTTTTTTCGCTCGATGCTATTAAATTATAAGGCATGAAGAGAATATTTTTTGTTTTCATGGAGGTATGAACCGAAAAACCTAATCACACAATGTATGAATCCGCTTCGCGTATTCATACAGTGTGATTAGTATTTTCGTTTCTTACCTCCATGAAAACAAAAAATATTCTCTTTATCTCTTAAATAATATTGAAGTAAAAAATAAATAAAAAAACAATTCCATGGAGAATGACGGCTAGCCGTCACTTGCAGCAAAAATTGTGATGGTTAACCCATTCCAACACAAGAAAATTTTAGACTGGTCCAAATTGAAAGAAGCTGCAGACGATAATTTAAATTTGATGGAATTTTAAATTTGCCAGTATTTTGGGGTAGAAAACATTGTTGATAATGAAGAAATTGCTTGATACAAGCAATTTCTTCATTTTCCACAAAGTTTTCCAAAGCTTTTTCCTTGAGGGGCGTAAAAAGGAGGGATTGAGTTGGAATGGGTTAAGCATTTCAATTATTGCATTACTGAAAGTTTTAAACACTTTGTAAAACCGTAATAGGGTTTATAAAAACTGTGGTAATTAAGTTTATTACGGCCATACGTGCAGACATATTGTGGCTATGAATTGCATACTACTTGTGCATTTATTGAAGTTTAAAGCATTTTCTAAGTTCCTTATATAAGAGTGAGTGTCATCATTTCAACCGATAAATCATATCCGGCTGTAAAACTGCATGATTTTGATTCTAGTTGAAGAGATTTTCACAAGCTTCACGTTGGCGTCAAAGGATTCGTGATCAGGGGGGGGGGGGGCTTAATAGGGGGATAAAATCCATTTAATGGGGGAATTACATTGTGACGATTTTCCGTCACATTTTGGAGTGACGGTTCGCAGTAAGATACTAGATACCAATCGTACTTTTTTTAATCACCACTCTGTTGCCATTAAATTTATATTACATGAACACTTTAGGATAAGCGGTGTTAAAGTATAATCACTGCTGAAGTTTGAGAACCTCTTAATCCATTCCCATACAGCAAAATTTTAGACTCGTCCAAATTGAAAGACACTGAAGACAACTATTAAATTGGTTTGCTTTTTTTATCTTTTTGGAAAGAAAACAGTATGGATAATGAAAAATTGCTTGCTACAAGCAATTTCTTCATTTTCTAGAATGTTTCCAAAGCTATTTTCTTGTGGGGTGTTAAAAGGAGGGATTCTGTGGGAATGGGTTAAGTGGTGTTTACTTGTTCGCCTTGTTTCACCCATTCCTCCAAAATCTGGCTTTTACGACACCCAAGATAAAAAAAATGGAAAGCATTTGGAAAATGAAGAAATTGCTTAAAACAAGCAATTTCTTACTTTCCCATGAGTGTATACTCATGTGTATACTCATGAACTAAATGTCGAATCTTTTTACATGAGTTTTGTGATGAATTGCTTTCCTCTTTCGAAAACTATTACCATAAGACCACACCTTTTGTTACAAAATTTCATGACAGATTTTTTTATGTAAACCATGTACATTTCAGGAAGACATTTAAAATCTGACAAGTAAAGAAAAAAAAATTAATAAAAAAATCAAGCTCTACAATTGATGTTGGATGCTCCACGATACAAGGGCCGTGTTTCCGTAAAATTATTTTAGTAAAATTACGCAATATCCTTAAATTCTTAGGTGTAAGGAAATTTCGACTTGTTAGTTTTATGTTAATTATGTAAATTTCAGTAAGACATTTTAAATCTGACTAGAAATAATTCATGCTCTTATTTTATTGTGAATACACACGACACAAGTGAAGCATACAAAGAGAAGATTTCCGTAGATATGTTGATTTTACGCAATGTCAGCAAATCCGTAAAGGCAAGAAAAAAAATGAGTTGGTAGTTTTATGTCCTTAAATCCGTAAATGTAAAAATATTATTTTGAGTTGGTAGTTGTATGAAAAGTATGTAAATTTCAGGAAGAAATTTTAAATCTGACTCAAAATAAATCAAGCTCTTTATTTATGGCGAATACACCCAACACAAGTGAAGCATGCAAATAGGTTTCCGTAGGACCACTATCTCATTAACATTACGCAATGTGCTTAAATCCGTAAATGTAAGGAAATTTTGAGTAGGTAGTTTTGAATTAACTAAGTAAATAAAGACATTTTGAATCTGACCAAAAATAAATCACGCTCTTTATTTATGGTGAATACACATGGCACAAGTGAAACATGCAAATAGATTTTCGTAAATATACTGCAATATTTCATTAACATTACGAAATATCCCCAAATCATTAAATGTTAGGAATGTCTGTGTAAGTTATGTAAATTCCAGGGTGACATTTTCAATTTCATATGAAAAAGTTTGCAGTATACAAATGGAAGTTTCAGTGGAATTGTTGCTTTATTTCAACAACATCGCGCAATTTCTTTGAATTATTAATTAATTGATAGTTACTTGCTCTATTTCTTACAAGTATGAATACAGTATTTTATTTATCCCTTTACCAGGCGACAAAACTTTAGACTGGTACTAAATTTAAGAAGTTGCAGATGAAAAAAGTAAGTGAACTTTTGAAAATCTTTAAAATTTGGGGAATTAAGAAATTGCTTGTTAAACGTATTTCTTAATTTTCGACAATGTTTTGTATAGTTTTTTTTCTTGGTGAGAATATATCATCATGTGTATCAATATTGCGTAAATATAAGTTTACCTTCAAAGTATGCCTAAACTATCACCTCATAACCCCACTTTTTGACCCGCCAAAGAAATAAAGCTGAGGAAATCATTGTGAGAAAAAAAGAAATTACTTGATAAAAGTAATTTCTTCTTTTCTCACAATGTTTTCTACCTCAGATGACCCTTATATATTTTTTATCCCAAACCAAGATTGTTTTGTCGTCTGTAACCTCTTTCAATTTGGACAAGTCTAAAATTTTGTCTTTTTCTGGTAAAGGGTTCAGTAAAATCATTTTATACAACCTTACCTGCAGTAAGAATTAATGCAAGTATCTATCAATTTCCTTTACCAAGAATATAGGAATTGGATTTATTCAAACCATGTACCCCCATCCCCTTTTTCCACTCGTAGAGGTCTCTGCTTGCATGACAATGGATAGACAAAGAACACACAAACTATCAATTATTCAGTGCTATTATAGTAAATTATGGGTACAAACTATGTAATGTCAATATTCCATTCATAAAACAAACTAAATCATTTGAAGTTAAAAAGCTGCCATTTAATGTGTTTATGAGGCGTGTATGTTTTATGAACGAACAAAAGTAACGTTATTCGAACCGGTGTTACAGGTAAATGGTCTTCAGGCTGAATGGGTAGAATTACTCAAATAGAACATGGATCACGGAACATTTGTAAGAGCTGTTTATCGTCGTTTTCGTTGCAACAGCTTCTTTAAAGCTGTAATTACGATGATTTGATAGTAAAATGATGAAATAAAATAAGTTTATGTCGATAATATAGTGAGTGTCTATACAGAGTATTCAAGCCAACAATATATGTTTCTATGTCACACAATGACGCTTTTGACGCCCCTCAAGAAAAAAGGCTTCAAATATATTGTGGAAAACAATGTTTAACAAGCAATTTCTTCATTTTCAACAATGTTTTATACCACAAAAAACGATGATTTTTTTAAATTTCATCAACTTGAAATTATCTTATGCATCTTCTTTCAATTTTGACCAGTCTAAAATGTACTTGTTTAGTAAATGGTTAAAACTGTCATAAAATGTTAATAAACTTTGTATAAACCTTTGTATTTCATTTAAAGAAAACGAATAAGTTGCATTTGAAAGTTTTAATATAACAAGTTACGTGTCTGATGTGTCGAACAATAATTACCCCCCTCTAATAGATTGGCGTTTTAATATTTAACTTGCCTCAGCAATATTTTGACTGACATTTCAAATCATCAGATTTGAAACTGATAAAAACAGACCAACAATAAATAAAAGATGATATGCAAATTTGCCATTTTGTGACATATCAAGAATGCAATGAGGGTTAAATTGATGATGAGAGCGATTTGTATTTGTCTCCATGAATCTTTTCAGTCACTTCTTCATATCTTGGTTACTTCCATCGTTACACATGGGTTTTAGGTTTTCTCTCGAAACAAATTTTCTCTCGCCACACACTGCAAACTCGATCATCTCCGACAAACTGACTAATTGGATTGAAGAAGGTCTGGTGAACGATTTATTCAGTATATCTACTGATCGCTGGCAACACCAACTGACCTCCGAAATACTAGGTAACAAACGGCATTATTTTGTAAAACATGTGGCCAGGAAGATCAGATAAAAGGCAAATCTTCGGTAGACGACTTAAGTATAGCTTGAAAGAAAATATCATAGATTTACTTACAGGGTGTCGCAGTTAACCCATCCCCATACGATGAAATTTTAGACTCGTCCAAATTGAAAGGAGTTGCAGACGACTCGTCCAAATTTAAAGGAAAATTTAAAGTTTATGAAATTGTAGATTTTTTCGACTTTCTGGGTAGAAAACATAGTGAAAAATGAAGAAATTGCTTGTTACAATCGATTTCTTTATTTTCCATAAAGTTTTCCAAAGCCTTTTTCTTGGGAGGCACCCAAAATCGTCATTGAGTGGGAATGGGTTAAACTTTATTTTTAGCAGCAACTTACGGATATCTGGCACCGCCAACTGACTCCAACACTGTTGAACAGGAAATTTAACCTTGGTATTAAACGGCGTTATTTTCCAAATTATAAAGCCAATAACATTAAACGAAAAAAGTAAAGTGGTTTTATTGCTACCTAAACATCGTAACTGTAGCTTGAATAACTGTAGTTTCGACGTTATTTCGCAAAATCAATAAATATACACAACGTACATGTTGGAGTTCAAAGGTCGTGTCCGTTAGAAATAAATAACTTGGTTGGTTGGTCGATTTATTTATTTATTTTTTGACAGCAGCCATCGGTCAATTCACCAATCGCTTGCCAAACCTACTTTCTTCTTCGGCTCCGTCTATTGTCCAACAGGAAGTTCCACTTCGCTTTTTAACGGCGTTATTTTGCAAAATTTAAGGCACGTAGCATGTAACAAAAGGTGAAATGGTTGGTTGATGACATAAACGTTGTAACTACATCTTGAATAAGTTTAAGTCGCCAACCCACCACAAAAAGGTTAACAAAAATGGCGACGAATGTCGGAGAAGCTCAGGTCCGGGCTGAATAAATTATTTGACTGGTTCGTTGATTCTTTGGTTGACAACCGCGATCCGCCAATTAAACAATTTTAGAAGAAATACTAGTATATTTCACGTTCCTACAATCTAGACAAACGATATAAACCACTCTGTTAAATGCAGGAAGATAAATTGAGGCATATTGCATGCTCTTTCCAATAGATAATAACATCTATCTAAATTGCCGTATTTCAGTTCGCGTGATTTGCTGCTATCATTTTTGACGCAATTTCCACTCAATAAAGGCGTCAAGTTTGTAAATCCTACTGGGAACTCTTCTAACCGACACATTTGATGAAGTTGATTTAGATATACTTTTGTTGGTTTTTTTGTTTTTTTGTTTTGTTGTTTGAATAACTGACATCGACTTGCAGTTATTGGCTCATGTAAATTGTATATAACATGTCCAAGCACGGTGAGCTCAGTCGGTAACGAGCGGGCTCTTAAGCGTAGGTTCGTGAATACGAACCCAGTTCGGCCAATACTCTTTCCGACAAATGCAACAAAGTAGTCCCGTTAGTACACTGAAGTGGAATAAGCAGCTTGTTGATTGGATCGAATGATGGGTTGGTATTCTTGTGGGATAAGAGAAAGGAAGCCATACTTAGGTAAGCAATCCGCCGCGATACAATTGAAACACCGTCAAAAGTGGCGTTATAACCACATTCTAGTATTCAATCAGTATATACACATATATTCAAAGGTGACTAGGAAAAAGGTACCATAAAGCAACAACAATTGAATTTAATACTTAAACGTAAAGGCTAAGTCCTGAAATGTTTCTTTTATAAACCTATACCCCTTTAAGGTAATCATTTAAAAAAAACTGCTAAGCAATATTCTTTTTTTTTTTTCAGTTGTTGCTATTGATGATCTTGTTTTCAAAATAGTTTAACAGTTTTAACAGCCATCGATTCAAGCTTTGGACCCCCCCCCCCAAAAAAAAATCTATCAACTTAATCCGGATTCAACCAGAATTCGACCCCTGAACCTCTCACTCTCTAAAGTTATTTGTCCTAATCAATAGATCGCGAAACCATATTTTTGAATAGAAAACAGTCATGCAAAAGTTCATGTTCAGTCTTCGCAAAAATTTAAAGCCAATTAGCCTTGAGAATTCGAACTTTGCAGATCAATTATTTCAAGTATTTCCTAGAAAAAACAACATCAAGATGCCATTCGAACATTGAGAAATAAAATGTAATCAAATTGTAATCAAATGGTAATAAATGTTTCATGAAAACGTTCGCTAGAATCAGAGAGATTTCAGCTTCTGTATTGAATTTCTAAGTTTTTGTTATTTGCAACGCCAATATATGAGCACGTGACTAAAGACAATAAACCAAATCGAAGTTACTGATTGTTTTTTCATGCACGTAGGTCTACTTTAAATCTCGTAAAAACATCGCACTGGGGGATTTGAAAGTGTACAAGATGTTCTCGAAATACAAATTGTCTCGCTATTGCATACTATATCTTCAATGGTTTGACCTTTGTGGTTTTCAATAAGCTTAAGAGATTTTCTTTTTAAAACTTGTCATAAATGGAAAGCTACATATTTATTAAAGGCTTAACCATTGATTTCGAAGCTTGGACGAATGACCTTTGTATTTTCCGCTTTGTTTCTATTTCTAAAGACTATTTATTTTAAAACAAATGTGTGTTAAGTTTTAAGCATGGAAGACTCACACTAAGCCTGGTTCAATATCCGAGAAAAACGCATTTGCGTATTTTTCAGTATTCCCATAGGTCTTTCTAAATATAAACGAATAATATTCATCTTTATCTATTTCTCTCGTCGTAAAAGAAGTGTATATATCAAGAGATATTGAGCTGTAAAAGAAAATTTTGAAGTTTCACGAGACAGAAGGAAGAGAGAAATATACAAATTTTCATCCGCAGGGAGAGGCAAATACAGTATCACTATCGTAACACAGTATTCCATTTATTATATACCTATACATTTTTCATTAACTAAATTCGTATTTTTTTTATTTATATCTTAATTTCTACAAGTATTTCTTCTTCGTCGTTCAGATAACGTTTGTTCGCCCTATGACGTCATCTACTGAATGAAAATGACGTCATCTTGAACCCTTATACCGAACCGTATTTGACATGATCAGATACGGCTATTTTGTCGTGTCCAACATTTTCGATGGTGAATGTATATAATTATTTTACTAGAAATATTAATACGTTTATATATACAATAAGGACTTTTCCCCGCTAATATTTCAAATGGAGTGCCTACAACTTAGGGTTACAATGAGTATTAACTTATTTAGACTGGCGATAAGCCCTCTTATCTTAACCTTGCACTTAAGCGCAGTCTGATCTTGGTCTACATATCCTGTTTGTCCCGTATTAAGCTAGAGTTGTTTGACCAATTTTCGAAAGAAATATTGACCCTAATTAAGACTTTCCATTGTTGTCAGTCCTGTGATTTTAAAGCGATTCTGTGTAAGATTTTGATTCAGCATGACAGGGGTTAATCTCTGGTCAATTATCCTTTTTTTTCAATTGTGTCAGTTGACGATATGTATTATAGTCAAAATATTTCATAACTCAATGCATCGTTAAATACCAGTACAGTAATTGGCATAATTATGTAAAGCCATAATAACCGAAGTGTTTTCCATGTTTTTGAAGAACAAAAATCAACACCCTTGGCAAATAAAGTCCGTCTACAGACAGTTCTTTGAATCAAACAGCAGTTTTTGTTGTTACAGCTAGTCTGGAATGTGAAACATTTGTTTAATAAACAGTTCAAAGTTTTCATTGTATAGAGAGGATATTAAATAAGTGGTCATAGAATACCGAATTTGTTGGTCGAGTCAACTATAAACATATATGTACCGTTTGAAAAAGGATTTTATTTAGCATGACAAAGGTTTAATATCTCACGAGTATGCGGATTAGGTGACCAATTCCCACAATGACACCTATTGACGCCCTGAAGAAAAGAAAAAATGATTTGGAAAACATTTTGGAAAATGAAGAAATTGCTTGTTGCATGCAATTTCTTCATTATCCACAAGTCTTCCTACCACTAAAGAACTATATTTTTAAATTTCACCAATCAAAATTTCTCGTCTGCAACGTCTTTGAATTTTGACCAGTCTAAAATTTTGTCGTCTGGTAATGCGTTAACCGACCATTTTTGTCTTTCCTAAATACTAGTTTTTACTGTAATTATTCTTTCACCAATCTCTGGATAAAAACAAAGAACTGACCACGTCTTAAGAGAACAAGGTTAAAAAAGTAGTGGGCCTCTCATAAATATTAAGAAAATTGAGTCAATTTTCCACTTCAGAGCGGCCGAAATGACTACCAGGTGTCTGTTGATCTTTTATACCAAGTAATAAATATTAGTCGTATTCATCATGGGATAAAGATTAACACGATAAAATATAAACATAACGCGAGGATCCCTTTATCAGTTGACCCATTACCAGATGGCAAAATTTTAGACCAGTCCAAATTGAAAGGGTCCCAGATGACAATCTAAAGTTTGTGAAATTTTAGATTTTTTCAACTACAAACAATTTCTTCATTTTACACAATGTCTTCCAAATCATTTTTCTTAAGGGGCGTCAAAAAGCGTCACTGTGTGGGAATGGGTTAAGTTAAACCAAAGTAGACTGAATAAATAACACTTGTGAAATTATTGAAATAAAGTAATATCAAACCACTTCCAAGAACAGTCAGCCAACTATAAGAACGTTTAGCCAATTATTCACAGGTCGCGATGGCACTCCGAAAATAAAGGAGGGAAGACAAATTAAATCGTTCATTTAGACCGGAAATGAGCTTTGAACTCCGACATTGGCCGATGTGAAAGCATTTTATGTTGGTTAATCGAATTTAACGTCGTAATTGCAGTTTATTCAAGTTGTATTACCATGTTTAGATCGCAAACCAACAATTCTACTATAATTTCATGTACATGTTTCTGTCCATAAATTTTATGTAAAAAAATATCGTTAAATTTCCTGTATTGAGAATAGTGGCCATGACAGTGATCCGTTAACCCTTTCCTGTTTTAAATATTTTTAGACCTGTCCAAATTCAAAGGTTTTGCAGACGAAAATTTATAGTGGATTTAATTTGAAAAATAAACATTCAGAAGGGTAGAAAATAATGTTGAAAAAGAAGAAATTGCTTGTTACAAGCAATTTCTTCTTTTCCCACAATGTTTTCTAAAGTGTAAAATTACAAGGACGTAAAAAACCAGTGATTGTACAGGAAAGGGTTAAATTAATTGCACGTGGTGTTCGTGTATCAACAGAGCAGCCAAAAGGGTCATGAAGGTGTGTTTGCTTAATGTTTTACCCTAACATGTTTATTTCCACTGCAAATACCTAAACAGATTAATGCTCATTCCACAAATACGTGTAGGTATGAAATATTGCATCGAGTTATCCCATAAAACACAAAGAGTTGTCCTGAAATAATTTACAGCACAGAAAAAACGAGCTAAGACTCTTGGTTTATTGCTCCAGATACTTTGATCTCCCTACTTACAACTATATATAAAATGCGATCTAGTTTTACCAAATCTAAATAATGGTTAAAAGGGAAAGCAACTTTTCAAAACTAGAATTAATGTAATTAATAGGGAATCGTTAAAAAGGATATTTCAAATCAGTGGATAGGATTTGCTTAATATCTAAGAAAAAAATGCAGTAATTTCATTAAGCTAGTTCTTAAATTTATTGAATTAAATTTTGAGTATTAATTGAATATTGATTCTGCTGTAAATGAACATTTAGTCCCAAATTCTTTCTACCAATTTTGGATCTCTGTGGATTATTATATACAACCATAAACAAATATCTATTTGGTGCAGGTGTATACAATTGACGGATCGCTAGCCAAGCCTACTGGACTCCAACTAGGCTGCCTGATTTACCAAATAACATTAGCTTGCAAAATACAGTTGATCTTGCTCGAGCGACCACGTCTATTAAGCGACCACGTCCTTTAAGCGACCATACCTTTCATAAAGGCAAAAACTCTTCAGAAGTGAAAGCATTTCGCCAAGTAAAATCATAACCAAATCCTATGCTGTTGGAACTCATTAGATTCGTCTCATTGAGACGATTCTAATGATTTCCAACAATATAAGATTAAGCGAGAACTCTGTATTAGTTTATGTATGTAATCTAACCATATATATAACCAGGTATAAGCATTGCATTTCCGGTCTAGATGAATCATTTGATCGATCAATTGATCGATATTTTTTAATTCATAGCGAAACTTTAAAAGTTTTAATGAGAGGTTTATCTGCATAATTTCTTATTCAAAATGGAAAATCTGTGGTAGAATGACTGGAACAAAATTTGTCTCATACAAAAAATTACATACAAAATAGTATTCAGTAAAAAAAAACTGTTTGTCGATCTTGCATTGATTTCACTTTTACAAAAAAATGGTTGACCATACATGCGTAATGTTTTCTTCCCAGAAAGTTGAAAAGATCCAAAATTTGATAAACGTTAAATTGTTGTCTGCAACTTCTATCAATTTGGGCCACTCCAAAATTTTGCCGTTTGGTAATGGGTTAAGTTAACAGTTTAAAGGAATATTGTAGTAGCGAGATTTACCGTCAATAATTTACGACCTCAATATTCCTCGACCAAAAAGTTTTGAAAATGGAGGAAAGCATAATTGTAGTGTGGGATAATTGGTCTAATGATCACAATTAGAACCTCCAGCTAACAATAGAAGTTAAGTAGTCTGTCAACGTTCAAGGTTTTATGGTCTCTGTCAACGAAATCTGTCTGTCGGGGAATGCTAGGGGGAAATTGTTACATAGTAACTTGGCAAAAAGACGAAAAATTGCATTATAGTCACAGTTAAACCTAATCATAACTGTATACCGATCTGTGTACCGATATATGTTGTAATGTAACCGAAATTTTACTGGAGAATGAATTGTACAATGCTAACTCTGGTTGCATAAGGTATTGTTTTCCAGGGAATAAGAACGACAAAGGACAAAGGAAATGGCTACCTTACCATCCGGTTTTTGTTTATTTAACACTTTAACCACACAATGACGCTTTCTGACGCCCTGGAGAATCACAGTTATCGAAACCTTTGCGGTAAGAGAAGGAGAAAATTCTCCTTTTCTCACCATCTTTTCTACCCTGTTTCGAAATTATTTGCAAATTGTAGTGCAATCTGAAATATGGATTGCAATTTCTTTCAATTTGCACAAATCTCAAATTTTGTCGTGCGATATTGGGTTAAGAAACGAAGAGAATATTATTTGTTTTCATTTAGGTATGAACGTAAAAAGTTTTTACGTTCATACCTCAATGAAAACAAAAAAGAATATTATCTTTCATTCTTATTAATTCATGCCACAAAGTAGAAAAAAAGGAAATACTTTACTGTTTTTCAGGAAACTGTACGAATCTACTTTGTGCGCAAGCATACAAAATAGGTGCGTGCTCAAGCTTCCGATCATCGGAGTATGAATTTAAAAAATAGATCAAAACGCTTGAATCTTCATACGCGAAACCAAGATTAAATCATTTTCTGGTCGTTCTTATAATACTTACATGTATCAGGTGTTTCGTTTATTTTCGCAAAACCTGGCTGATCTGAGTAAACCATTTTTATAGGAACCATCGAAGGCGCTTTTATCAGCAAAATGATACTAGCGGCTCTAGTCACTTTCAAAACATTTTTTTAAAGCTTGTTTACGTGGACATATTTCAATTTTGCGAGTCGTTCGATACTAAGAGAATATTTGGTTGCCGACCTAAACATCGTGATTACAGATTGAATAAGCTGTCGTCACGATGTTTAAGTTGATAAACCAACAAAATAATTCAAATAAATGTCGACTATTGCCATGAGTTCAAAGTTCACTTTGGTCTTAATGTATGATATTTTTATGGGCATATTTCATTGTTGCGCGTCGCTCGATATTAAGAGAATAGTCAGGAAGCCTTACTGTATGATCTCCAAGAAAAGGAAAACACATGAGAAATACAATGTGACAGTTTGGCATGTCCTCGTTTGGCTAACAAAACCGCCTTTACTATAGTTTATAAAAGCCATAGTTACGGTATTTTGGAGATCAACTCGGCCAGCTAATTACTTTGTGTCATAGTCCATCGCCGATTGAAACGTAAGATCAGAAAGCTCGATTCCTAAACGACAGGAGGCGCCGTCATAGAGTTGTTGGTAGCGCGCCGGACTGTCAATCTAGCGGCCCCGGTTTCGATCCCCGACGGCGGCACTCATCCTTTTCGACTATTTGTCTCTCACCAATGGGTCGATAATCGTAGACCTATGTGGGATAGCAGCTGGAGGCTAGGAAGGGATGTAGTGGTAGTACTGGTGTGAGAAATACCAGGAATCTATTGTTAGGTGCTCCAGCCGCCGCGATATAACTGAACGATTGTTGAAAGCGGTGTTAAAACCCCATTTAAGCTTGCAAGCAAACCTAAACGACAGGCATCTTGACATTCAGAAAGAACAGACAAAAACTGAGAATATTAACCCGTTAACAAATAATCTAGCATTTTGACGGCCCGATGAATATAGGATAAAAATATTGCAAGAAAATGAGAAATAGTTTGGTCAATTTGCCGAGTAATCTTAACCCATTCCCACACAGTGGCGCCTTTGGACGCCCCACAAGAAAAACAATTGGGAAAACATTGTGTTAAATGAAGAAATTGCTTGTAACAAGCAATTTCTTCATTTTATACAATATTTTCTATCCAGAAAGTTGAAAAAATCTAAAATTTCATAAACTTTAAATTGTCGTCTGCAACTCCTTTCAATTTGGACCATTCTAAACTTATGCCATAATTCTCACAGAGATAGGACCACAAGCTCCAATTACAGCCGAACACTGCTTTTTTCACCACTATGAAGAACTTATGCTTTTATTGTTCATTATCTGACCTTTCATGATAATTAGTTGTCGGAATAGTTTTACTCAGAAAAAAATGCGCGCGCGCGAGAGAGAGAGAGTTGATTTCAAATGAGTAATTTCGAAAGCCGATCAGATTCGTTTAATGAACTTAGACCTTAAAAAAGACAAAAAAAAAAAATACAAAACACTCTATGGCAAGTCGCCGGTGTAATTCTTTAACCTCGTGACTACAGCTTGCTTAAAGTAACGGGGTTTAAGAATTACGCCGACCAAACGTTGGATGTATGTTCTCTAATGGGACTATTGGGATACCATTGTGACAGTAATTCTTTCCGACAAATTGACATATCTTGGAGAAGTAATTAGTTTATGTCACGGTCTGCTACAGGTGGTGCAGTATCAGGACAGCCCGATAGAACATGAAATGCATCTTCAATATGACAGCTGCATAATTAGATTGGGAAATATCCAAATAATTCTCAGACTTTTGACACGATAAGTTAAAGCACACCCTTGTATTACAATCTGTTTAAAATGTATTTAATGTCAATTAATTGTTAATCCTGAATTATCTCAACCAAATTTAGATATCGTTCGTTAGCTGCAACTTATCTTTTCTTTTTATCTCGAGCTTTCTTCGAAGATTGCTAAGCTAAAACGATATCTAACATAGCTATACATCCAAAACAGATGAGTTTTAAGCACTATCAGGTGTTAGAACGTATGAATTCTATAATAAAACAACATATCAATGGGGATTATCCTCTACTAAAATAACATATTTAGGACTCCAGGCTGCAAGTAATAGTTAGCATCAATAACATTGTTTATACTGTGGGCGTATAAAAAGACCATTAATTCATCCCATATCTGAATACTAGTATATCTAACTAATTACAATCATCACAACCAATTAGTAACTTCTGGTAATCTATAGTCTGGCTCCTCACTTGTAGCCTCTCGGAATTCCTTGGAAATTTATGTTTCGTTTAACCCATTACCAGACAGCAACATTTTAGACTGGTCAAAATTCAAAGATGTTTGCGGACGACATTTTTTGGTTGATGAAATGTTTAATATCTTTGCCTTCTTTGATAGGAAACATTGCGGGAAATGTAGAAATTGCTTGTAGCAAGCAATTGCTTCATTTTCCACGATGATTTCCAAAGCTTTTTTTCTTCGGGCGTTTAAAAGCGTCGTTGTGTGGAAATGGGTTAATCCATACCCCTACAGTTCCGCTTTTTGACGGCATCCAAGAATAAAGCTTTAGAAAATATTGTGGTAAATGAAGAAAATTGCTTGTTACAAGCAATTTCTTATTTATCCACAATATTTTCTACCAAAAAAGACAAGAAAAAAATGATAAAAAAATCCACCAAGTTAGAATTATCTTGTGCAGCTTCTTTGAACTTGGACCAGTCTAAAATTGTGTTGTGTAGGAAAAGGTTAAGGCTAAAATTGACTGTCTATAAATCACTCCATGTGTAATTCGATGTGACTCTAGGTTTGAAATGTCGTCTGACCAATATTTCTTCGAAGATCGACGTTGGCAAATTTCGGAATTTTCTGTAGGCTTTTTAATTATTCCCAGAGAAGATAGGCCCTGTCCTACGACAATGAGTGTACATGAGAAAAGGTTTAATAATGTCGAAAAAAAGTTATATTGGGTGCAAAAGGACTTTTGTAACACTCCCCTCCCCTCTTCCCTCCTTCTCAGGTGAAGAAGGTGCTGAAAGAAAAGTTGACGACCCGATCTTTCCTGTTTTGCAAAACTTTAGATCCGTCCAAATCCAAAGGTTTAGCAGACGAACATTTAAAGTGGATTAAATTTTAAAAATAACCATTCAGCATGGTTGAAAATATTGCGGAAAAAGAAGCAATTTCTTCTTTTTCTACAATTTTTTCTCAATGATAAAATCACAGGGACGTTCACTAGGGATTGAACAGGAAAATGGTTGAAATTCTTTCCTTTAACACGTTATGTATAGATGAGCGTTGAAATACGAAATATAAAATGTGACCAATCGGGCGAAATGTAATCTCCGACTTATTCCTTAAGTCAAATATCAAACAAAGAATTGACTAGCAAAGTTCACGATTGGAAAATAAATAAGGTAAAATGATCACACTGGACTCAGAAAATCTTCTAGGTGCTAAAAGTTTGATACTTATCAGCCTGTAAAGTCCATGCAGACTGAGCAGAGTCGATATTATACGCAGTCTACAGGAGGTCACGCCACATATAATAGATGAATTGAATAAGCTCTTAACTACTTGGATCGACTAAATGTAAGGCATAGATTTCCCTTATATCTGTTTATTGTCATCATATTACTTGAATATGAAATGCAACAAATACTTTTCAAATCTTGCATTTCGTGTTAAATAACTGTTAGCCTGTTGATAGGTGGAGAAAGTTGTGTTTGCTCCAATCCTAAACAATAGTGGATTGAAGAGGAAATCTTTCTATATCAAAACAGCAAACTTGTAAACGAGAATTCCTACCACCCTTTCCCATCAGGTCAAGATAATTTGGCAGACGCTTAAACTGCAATCATATGTTAATTATTCTGAAATCAAAGATTAATTATTTATTAATATGCCTTCAAATTGACATCTTCATTGTTTGATGTAGATTGGTTATGGTCGCCAGATGGCACAGCTATTAGCCGTACGGGTAGGGAAAGGTTTACAAAGGTTTTTACTTTATTCGAGTCTCATCCATTTACATAAAATACAAATATGTTACAGGTATAAAGATAAAAAGGTACTTTTACTAGTTTTAGTTTGCACAGATATTAGCCGTACGGGTAGGGAAAGGTTTACAAAGGTTTTTACTTTATTCGAGTCTCATCCATTTACATAAAATACAAATATGTTACAGGTATAAAGATAAAAAGGTACTTTTACTAGTTTTAGTTTGCACAGATATTAGCCGTACGGGTATAGGGAAAGGTTTACAAAGGTTTTTACTTTAATCGAGTCTCATCCATTTACATAAAATACAAATATGTTACAGGTATAACATAGAAGATAAAAAGGTACTTTTACTAGTTTTAGTTTCTGCTATGACAGTATATTCCAGTTGGATAAAAAGTTCGACAATTACCGTGAAGAACACAGAGTCGAAGTACTGAAAGTACTGTAAGCTAGCAAAGCTTGCAGACGACAATTTCAAGATAGTGGAATTCGGAAGAAAACATTGTGGACATTGAAGAAATTGCTTGTTACAAGCAATTTCTTCTATGTCCACAATGTTTTTCATAGCATTTTCTTGAGATGCTGGAAAAAGCGGAATCGAGTGGGAATGGGTTACATAGCATTCTTGTGAAAGAGTGCACTACAATTTGAACAGAGTTAGGTATATTCTTGAAATACACCAGGACTACTTTTTATGGTGTATGCATTCAACTGATAAGTAGTTAAGCCTCCAGTGGCAGTTTGCACTAGTTGAACTTTGAGATCACCTCAAAATTTTGTCTGTTAACTTAAGCTATCAAAGCTGACGCTTTGCTAGCTAAAAATGAATATGAGACTATTGTGTGGCTTCGCGTTCTAAGCAATTCCATACTATCTGTCTCAAACCGATAGACATTTCCTTATATGATGCCTTGATTACATTAAATGAAAAGAAATGAAGAGAACACCCTATTTTCATTAGAGTATGCAACTAAAAACGTTCTTGGTTTTTAAATTACTTCCCTCAATGAACAAAATAAACATTGCGTGTCTTATCTCTTTACCACTCAATCCCTTATCTATCTATAGGGTGAATGGTGAAGACTATGATCAGACTGTGCGGATGCACAGGCTGATCTGAGTCTCTACTATGCGCTCACGTGAAACGTTTAGATATGTCACGCATTGGCTCATGTATTTATTTTAACGCATATTTAAATCATGTAAAAATCTTTCTCTTTAAATTTGCCCTTGACTAGATATCGTGTTATATAACGGTAATAAAGTCGCTCGCCAGACACGCCAACTTGAAAGAAGTTGAAACAAAAAAGCTGCTTTGTCTGGCTTTAGAAGCCTTTACCGCCTGTCGTTTACATGTTGTGTATGTTGTGTATACGTCTTTCTCCCGTTTCTACTTTCCTAGTACCGTTTCTCTTATGACAAACAATACAGAACATTAGATGCTTGTTTCAGTTGTTTGATAACTGTCGCGAATTCTATTCTAAAAAAAACGAGCTAAAATAGTCATCCCTTTTTTGGTCTATTTGTATGTATATATAATCATGTGATATAAAGAAAAGGTGTAAAGATAAATTATTTATACGCTAATCGACATTCATCTTATTGTAGAATTATTAAAGCAGATCGTCGACACCGTTGGGTTGATAATCGTAGACCTATGTGGGATAGCAGCTGGAGGCTAGGAAAGGATGCAATGGTAGTACTGGTGTGAGAAATACCAGGATTCCATTGTAAGGTGTTCCAGTCGCCGCGATATAACTGAAAGATTGTTCAAAGCGGCGTAAAACCCCATTCCAAAAAAGCAAAGATTCTGACCGATACCCTTTTCACAGCAAAAGATACTTAACAAAGGATATGAAATGTTTAGTTTCAGAAAACAGCCGAAATAAAACTATTTTAACCCTTTCCTGTTTTGCAAAATGTTAGACCCGTCCATATTCAAAGGTTTTGCAGACGAACATTTGATGTGAATTGAAATTGCAAATAAGCATTTAGTTTGGGTAGAAAATATTGTGTAAAAAGAAGAAATTGCTTGTTACAAGAAATTTCTTCTTTTTCTTCATTTTCTTCTCAATTATAAAATAACAGGGACTTAAATAACAGGGATTAAACATTAATTGTCAGAAATATAACAAAATACAAAATAACTTTTTACACACCAGCAATATTTCTTTTTCAGACTGATGGTCTCTATGAATATGTATCTTGTAACAGAAGATCGGTTTTGAAGATTTAGTGACCCGGTGTTCTCGTGCGAGAGAAACAAGATGTACTTGTCCTTCGTTGGGGAAGATATTTGCTAATGTAAGATAATTGGATTCTTGTAATACCTTTTAAAAATATCAAATGCCGCACCGACGATTTGAGTTGCTACCTGATGTTCTTTATATCCGTTCTTGCTTTTTTGAGGCTTGGTACTATTAACGACGGGATTGGAGTCGATTACTTCCAAGTCCTGGAAGATTTATTAATTGTCTTCGGTTTAACGCCACTTTCAAACGTATTTCAGTAATATTACAGTGACTGCTGCACCTAACCATGGCCTGCTGTCGTGTCTCGCAACATTCGATCCGAACCATCACCAGGTCGTCCCAATTAGGTACATTACTTATCATTCGGCCAGTGGTGAGAGACTGAGCTAATCAGGCCCGAATTTCCTGGAAGAGGTATAATCCATTCCCACACAATGACCAGCCTCTGACGCAACTAAAGAAAAATAAATGAAGAAATTGATTGTGACAAACAATTTCTTCATTTCATACAATGTTTTCTAACAAGAATGTTGAAAAATCTAAAATTTCATAAACCTTGAACTATCGTCTGCAACTCCTTTCAATTTGGACCAGTCTACAATTTCGCCGTCTGGTAATGGGTTAATATTTCTAGAATACCGACGTCGTTCGAGAAGCACTATATAAAGACAGTTCGAAATCGACCATGTCGTTATAAAGGTTTAATTGTCTGTAAACCACTGGCAACTTGGGCGAGGTTAAAACATCGCAGACAGTGATTATCTTGGCAAATTAATTTCCATATTAACTATGCGAGAAGTAGATTTGCTCTTTCTCTACACTAATCAATTATTGCAGAAGTAACAAACAAGACAAAACGTTAAGAGAAATAAAGTAAAGCTAACAAAATTACGCAAATCAAAGTCGCATGTTAAGTATTCCTCCCTTGTTTGTTTTTCATCAGAAGATGGTGTTTAGTAGGAATCTTTAATCGAATCTGTGAAAATATGTATGTATCTGTAGAGAATAAGTGTTAATCGAAAATACAGATATCGCTTATTGGTAAATCTTCTTCTTAACACTTCTTCCGTTACACAAATACAAAATATATCTACCCACAACCTGACAGGCTAAAATTACAAGCGTCTTTAACACATTCCCGTACGACAAAACATTTAGTCTGGTCCATATTCATGGATATTGCAGACGACAATTTCAAGTTGACGAACTTTGAAAAATTCTTTATCTTTCTTTGAAATTTATCTTTGTTTTCTGTTCGGCAAATCCTTTCAAATCGGGAATAGGAAATATTCTAAAGTAGTAGAGCCTTTAAATCAAAAGAAATTAAGAGTATATTTTCATTTAATTAACCCTTGCCATCAATCAAGAAATATTCTAGTTTTGGCAGGAGGCATAAACAAAGATCAGCCTGCACATAAGTGCAGTCTGATCTTTACCTACACCACCTGTTTATCCCCTTCAAACCAGAACTGGTTATAAATTAATCAAGACAAATACTGATTAACAATTTGTGCTTCCACTACTTTCAGCCCTTTGATTTAAACACATTTCAAGAATAGAGTTTAATTAAACATGACGAGGATATCAAGACATTAAACGAATACTTAATCTCACTTCTCTTTATCTCTCTAGTACAAAACGCAATTTCAGAATAAATTTGTCGTTGATCTTTCATCAGTTTTGATACAGCGAATATATTACTACGGCAACACTTGAAATAAGCATAAGCAGAAAAATAGAAAAAAAAAAAAAAACCAGACTGATTTACAGCGTTGAAATACGTGTTCCCATTCTACTTCATTACCTGAGATACTTTGATCTCGTCTTGTGGAATCAAGTTCATTGCATTTGAGAGAAGTGCGAAAATTGATTGGATTCTTTTATATAATCTGACCGCGGCGCAGAAAAATAAACCGGCTTCTTGACATCTTGCCATTGTGTCGCCTATAACTAACAAGTTGAAATTGTCTTTTATACATTCTGGACATGTCAGCTTTTTTCATAATTGACGAATTGCGGCTGGCAATCAAGGTCTATATCCACCAACCAAATCATACATTAAGCCCGGAAGTAAGATTTAAACTCCAACATTGGCCGCCATTTTTGTGAAACATTTTCGTTAATTAAAGCTGTATTTACGACGTTTAAGTCGCAAACCAACGATTCTACTTATTTGTTACATTCTACTGACAATAGTTTTTGCAAAATAACGGCGTTTGTGTGTATTCCGTTTATTTATCGTCGCTACCGTAGCACATACCAATATGAGCGTCGCCCCCAGAAGACGGTTAGTTATTACGGGGGATAGTGCAAGGATACAGGACGAAACTGCTGAGAGCTCCACCAGGTTCTTTAACGTGCTCGATGGATAGCATCGTCACATGGGGCCTCGGTTTAACGTCTCATCCGCAAGACAATTAGTTTGTTAGTTTATATGGTCAGCCCAGGGCTCGAACCCGTGATCTTGAGGTTTGAAGACAAGTGCTCTCCCAACTGAGCTAATCGGGCTGACATAACGGCGTTTAAAATCGAATCGGGACTTAACATTTGAGTCGACGGGCGTGACAAAAGGAGTATTTGGTCGGTGCCAGCGATTGGCCAATTCTAATGGACAGCAATGCTATTAGACTAAGATAATCATTAGAATAGTTGTCCAAGGATAACTTGTGTCTAGCCCCCAAACGTTTTAAGTTCAATTGTGACCTTGAAATTTGACCTGTAAGAACAAATATATTCCAAAGGTCAATTTTACTTGTGATAGAGAACAGCTATACTAAATTGTAATAAAACTATCGATAGATGTAGTAGTTATGACTTACTTTAAAATTGACCAAGAACTGTGACCTTGACCTAGACCCAACTTGACGAATTATTTCAATTGGAAAGCCTTTTCTTGGTGAAGAAACTTTTGTAAAAAATTACATTGAAGTCTTTCCATTACAAAAAGCCATGGTCCAAACAATATTTTACCTGCAGTTGACCTTCAGCTGTGACCTTTACCTTGAACCTATCTGAACTTGAACCAATGTTTAAAATGACATTTTTACGTATGATGTAGACAATTCTGCTAAATATTTTACAAACCACAATTATGGAAGTCATGATCCTCATACAAATCTGAAGGACGCACAAATAAGCGAATGCACAAGCTAACATACTGACTAACGCACATACACTAAACTGTTATTGTGACAACACTGTCTCGGTCAACGCAAACGGGCTTGTTAAAAATGATAAAAAACGAAATAAAAGACGAGGTTTTTGTTATATATGATTCTGTTAGTATAGACTATAATGTACATGTATAACCCGAGACATTACATATGGAATGACCCAATCATAGGTCTTCGAAAAAACCTTATAAATACAGCTTAAAATAAGCTGTAGTTACGAGGCTTAGTTCGAACACAGTCGTTATGCTTTTACAATGACTCCTGTAAGGTGTCACTCTATACACGATAAATTATGTTGTCAATGCGTCGTCTTTTGCACAGTGATAGCGCGAATATTGCGAAATTGGCTGAAAATATCTATACATGTAATTGTTTTTGTAGATTCTTTATTTAGCTATTCTTCGAAATGTCAAATTAGATATTGGTTACAAGTATAAATCTTAATACTTGATGCTCAAAAACATAGGCTAAATTGAGAAAATTGTGCATGTAGATCCGCTTTCTCACTCCAAATAAGAGAGAAAAAATATCCAATTTCCGTTATATTTTTAACACTATAACACCCTAGCACACCAAACTATGAGATATTCTATAGTTAAGTCGTCGTCTACAGAAAGAGGACGTAATTCGTATTTTAGATTTGAATATTTCACAAATACTGTCACAAACCCTATGTTGTGGGTACTCATTTGAATCGTCTTGATGAGACGATTCAAATGGGTACCCACAACATAGGGTTTTGTGGAGGAATGAGGATGTTAGAATGCTGTTACTCCCTCTTATCTAGACCTCAGTACAGTAACAGTCGAACATGTTCGAGGTGGCGAGTCTCTAATTTGCCCTCCTTTCATCAAGTTTGGACACAAATGGGTCGATGGATGGTTTTTAAACAGCGTTTGTTCTATGAACAGCCGCGTTATTTTGTTAGCTCGTAAATTTTGACAGTACTCATTAGTTTCCGTTTTCTTTTAAACATACCGAATGCCTTAGATTTCGTATTTTCAAGACTTCATTTGGAGCTATTGCTGAGCTTTGTCGCTTTTCGGATACTAACGGATCGCCGGTGTCAATAAGAACAAACCGATTTACCAACAAAATCATCATTTAGACGGGAAGTGAACTTTGTACACCATGATTTATGCTAATTTTTTTGTTGGCTTGGCTACTAACATGTCGTATCCACAGCTTGTTTAAAATATACATGTAGTTACGTTTTTCAGCAGGCAATGTCTTCATTATCAACAATGTTCTCCTCTCCCCCACCCCTCCAAGAACACAGGATTTAAAAAAAATCAACTCAAAGATGTCGTCTGCATTTTCTTCTTCGGGCCAGTCTTAATTTTTGCCGTCTGTAAATGGCGTGAATATACAAATATAGTTTTTCTGAAAGATTAACTTCATTTTCATTTTTGTTATTTAGAAGGATATCTTATTCTTAAATTGATAACGAGGGGGAAATGGAGGGGTGTGTTCGTTTACAATATGAAAATATCTTGCAAGGTGAATGATATTGAGAACGATTTCGGAATGGAATTGAATGAGTTGAATGCGAGAGTTTTGAATAATATGAGCGTTTTGAATGAAATGAACATAGGGGATATTGAATTAGCTGTCATGGAATACCGCATTTATTGTCTCTTTCCTATACAACCCCGGGATTTTACGTTGCTGTGATTTTATACTTGAGAAAACATTTTGAAAAAGAAGAAATTGCTTGTAACAAGCAATTTCTTTTTTCCCATAATATTTCCTACCACATAGAATGGCTCAATTTCAAATTGCATCGATTTATAATTGTCGCCTGCAACCTCTGTACAATGTGACAAGTCTAAAATTAAAAAAGAAAAAAAAATAACAGGAAAGGGTTAAACGATATAAATCGATAAAAACGAGGCTCTTATTTCTTTTGGATGACGAGTTTGATATTTACGGGCTTTAATGATCATGGATTCAATATTCTATCATAATATTACCTTCATTTTTAAATAAATCATTAAAAAAATAATATAATTCATTGATAAATGATATTCCGCGAAACACATAACTCTGTTTATAAATGACGTCACCACTAGCGATAAATTTCTTTAACATCATTGTTTTTCCAAAGGCTTTTATATTGAGGGGCGTTTAAAAGCATTGTTGTGTGGGAATTGGTTAAAGAATAATTCTAGAAAAAAAAAAACATTTCGTGCAACCACAGAAGTTTTGTGTGAAAATAAACCCTTGTTTCACCCCAATAAAACACCCTGTTTTGACTTATAGTAATTCCTAGAACTATAATTATCTATACGATAAGAATATCAAACAACGCCATAGCTTGTAGGGCCCGCGGGCTCCTTAAGAAGAGTTTTCGTCGTGTTTGAATACTTAATCAATCAATAAAGTAAACCTGGAAAGCTCATAAAATCTATTGAAACTTCAAGACTTTGCCAGAGCTGTAAATGCATTAACTGGATTAACTTACTCCAAAACGATAACAATTTTAGCTAATGAAATCATATATGTACCTTTTTTGTCTTTGGATGTTGAAAAAATTGTGGATAATGAAGGAATCCCATTGTCCACAAGTTTTCCACATTTTTTTATCTGAGAGCGTCAAAAAGCGTTATTATTTTGGATTGGATTAAAGTAATCGGCCTTATGAACATCAATCAGTTAGGCCTGTGCGTTTGATTTCCAGCAGCTTCAAGCGTGCGCAAAGCAAAGACTCAGATCAGCTGTGCATCCGCAGAGACTTAAAAGAGTAAATTATAAGCTCTATAGATGAATGCTGACGTTAAACTTCCCTAGGTCAATATCCTTAATACAGTCACTAGATGTCCAGGCAGCACATTGTATGCAGATCACACAGATGCTAATTGCTGGAAATGTCGCAAGCATGCTTATTTCAAGATAAAGATCTGTAACTGCCTCGGTGGCCGAGCGGTTAGAGCACTTAGCTTGTGACCTGTATTTCCGGTTTTTTATCGTCGCTACCGTAGCACATGCCCATATGAGCGATGCCGCACCAGAAGACTTTTAGTTGTTACGGGGGATAATGCAAGGACACAAGACGAAACTACTGAGAGCTCCGCCTCGTTCTTTAACGTGCTCGATGGATAGCACCGACACACGTCTCATCCGAAAGAAAATTAGTTTTTTAGTTCATATGGTCAGCCTAGGACTCGACCCCTTGCTCTCGAGGTTGGAAGTCAAGTGCTCTACCAACTGAGCTAATCGGGCTTGCCGAATATGCTCATGGGCGAGACATTTAATAGCCAGTCCCATTTAACCCATCTGTTAAGCGACCATTACCTATCAGAGACGTGAAAGCATTTGACATTTTGTATTCTTTCGTGGCAATCAAACTAAAACAAATTAAGATAAACGAGCCCGAACTAAAGAGGCTCTTAGATTGTCCACAATTGACAAAATGCTGGCCCCACCCACTGACCACACTGGCCAAATGATTCCGACAGGTAGTTTCACTTCCATATTTAGCAGAGCTAGTTTACAAAATCCATGTTCAGTAGCAGGTAACAAATCAAAGTACTGAAAGTACTGTAAGTTAGCAAAGCATGCTTTTCTTAAGTAATATTCTTTGACAAAGATTATTATGCTTAGTGGAAATAGGAAATTTTTGTCTTGTAGGGTAGAAAAAAGTGATACAAGCAATTTCTTCATTTTCCACAATGTTTTCCAAAGCTATTTTCTTGAGGTGTTTCAAAAGCGCGATTGAATGGGATAGGGTTAAATAAAATACTTTTATAGGAGTTGTCTAAATTTGAATAAAACTAATTCATGCAGCCATAAAAAGCAGTTGCATAGTTGCACTGTATTTCTGATATGAGAATCAATTTTATGGCGTAAGCACTGAATTCATTTAGTGGTTAAGCCTCCAGTGGCAATTTGCACCAGTTGAACCCTTTGAAAACATTAAAATTTTGCCTGCTAACTTTAGCTTTCAAAGCTCACGCTTTGCAAGCTAAAAAGCAACAAAACAGCTTCACATTAATATCGGTCAATGTTAGAGCCAAAAATTCTCTTTCTGTTCAAAAGAATGATTTGATTAGTATATCGAATCTTTGATTCCCAAGTCACGATCCATCAATTACTTGACAGATCGCGTTTATTCATTCCCTGTGATCGGGAACATCAGGAGAGCTGTTTTCATCGAACTTTTGACCTATTGATTGCTGACTTTAAGATCAGTTTTCAAAATCAATAGGAAGGTCTGTGTTATCTGAGCTAAATGACTTATTTACCTATGTTTGTAGCCCTGGCATGTGGCAATCGTACAAACGTTTATGGGACAAACAAATGTTACATAGATCAAATTAGCTTTTACAAAGGTCAATTATAGTCCATGGGTTTCAGTATATCTGTTTGAGATTGAATTGCTAAATTACTTAATAATTTGTTTCAAAAGTAAAATCTTGGGACTTATCGTTATTACGGGAAAATACGATTTTTTAAATAACCTATCATCTTATGTTAATTCAAAGGTCGTGAAAAGTAAACGTTAAGTCCTAGAAAGAATAGAAAACATTTTGAGAAAAATAGAAATTGTTTGTAACAAACAAATTCTCCTTCTCTCACAATGTTTTCTACAACTATATTTTCTCAGCTCGTAAAAAACGGGGTTTTGTGGTTATGTGTTCAAGTATTCGAAAGCTTTCTGTCAATAGTTTCTGCTTTAAATGGACCCTTTTGCTATACTGACATATTTCTGGAAAAAGAAAGCAAGGAATACAATGTTATCACAAAAAAAAATAATTATTTAAGAATTCTAAAGATTAACTAGAAAAGTCAATTTACATGTCTAAAATAAACAACCTTACAGTTTGATATTTCAACTTAAAAGAATCATCTACCAAAATGAATGAAATCCGTAATATGCAGTCAATCTTTCTCGTGCAACCACCCACATTTTGTTTCACCACTTGCATTAGGTACTATATTCGAAAATTCAAAAAAGCCCTTAGGTAGCATATGGGGCGTATTTTAAAGCATTGTCGTAGCTAGCTCCTGTGTTGTTGGAACTCATTAAAATCGTCTCAGTGAGACGATTTTAATAAGTTCAAACAACATAGGATTAAGTCAAAGTTTTACAAAGAAAAATGTTTTCAATCGAATCCACGATTTGCAGATGTCACAAAGACGTGTATTAAACGACCCTTCTTTAAAGCGACCACTGTTTAACCGCCCAAACGGGGGCCGCTTAATACAAGTTTAACTATTTTTCTAACAGGAACTACCCAGTCTTAGTATCGAGATCGTTTTTACCTCGAATATCGTTAGATAAGCAGAACGCTCGCCGTCCTGAACTTAATATACAGCTAAATCAATCAACACAATATTCCATTCGTTAGCGCTTTTTGGTGGACTAAGGAGTTTGTTTTTTGTTGAGGATTTTGTTTTTGTTGCTGTTGTTGTTTTTCCACCGGTGGATTTCATTTGATAATTTCAAGGACAAACCAATGAAAACACCAAAATGATAAATAAGATTCGCCTCTGCTTTCGTTCATTTCGCGGGATTAAATATCACCCATGCCGGACAAAAGTATTGACGGCGCCATCATATTCCAATGTAATTCGCTTGCGTAATGAACTTACAGATTTTGTCCACATGTTTTCACCTTTCGTCATTTTTTGCATATTAGAAATGGAAAAATCGTTCGTGCTAAATACATTAATCTTTCATTGAACGAGCAAAAAGCTATATTTTCGTTCGAAGCGAAGCAACGATTGAAACAAGGCGTCTTTGTGAACCCCTGTAACAGCCTTTTATCTGAAATGTGAACTTGACGAGTGAACTTGACCTTGATGGATGACCTTGACAGTACAAACAACTATTGCCTATTAAAACACCAGACCAATGTCCCAGTTATGAGTCATGTATGTTGCAAGGTGTTTGCATAACAGCAAAATGTTTAGTTTTATTGAAGTCGACTTTAACAAGTGACCTTGACCTTAAAACCAGCTGATGCCTATCAATGTAATGAATCGTTGTCCCAAGTACAAGCCATTTATATTGAAAGGTGTTTGAGCAACAGCAAAATGGTTTCTTTGTGTGTTAAGGTGACCTCCATAAGTGATGTTGACCTTGATGGATGACTTTGACCCTGGAACAAACTTATGTCTATAATTGCAAGGAACCTATGAAACATATATGTTCAAGGGTGTTTGCATAACAGCAAAATTTTAAGTTTTTGTCGTTGTGGAGTCGACCTTGATAAGTGACCTTGACCTTGATGGATAAGTTTGAGATTGGAACCAACGGAAGCATGTCATTATAAGGAACCGTTTACCAAACTAAAAGCCATTTACATGTATATTGAAAGGTGTTGATAAGTGACCTTGACCTTGGTGGATGAGATTGACCGAACAACAACTAATGCTTATCATTGCAGGAAACCTGTATTCATATTCAAAGTCCATATTCAAAGAGGTTGTAGTAGACAATTTTAGAAATCTTTCTTTAGGATAGAAGACATTGTGGAAATTTAAAAAGGAAAAAAATCTTAATTTTCCAAAATGTTTTCCCAAAGATTTTATTCTTGTGGCGTCCGAAAACGTCACTGTGTAGGAATGAGTTGAAGAATCAGGCGGCTCTGTCAAGAGTTTCGCCGTGTATCCTTACACTGACCCTCTTAACACAGGGGGTGGCTCATATGGGCAAATGCTACCACAGCAACGATGAATGCTAAACCACGGTTTGCATTGTTGCTTTTATTTTCTGAATAAACAACCGTCAAGCATTTCAATTGAAATACTACCAAATAAAGCTTCGCATTCTGGAAACGTAAATTTGTGAGACCAATAGACGAACAGGAAAATTATACCTCCTAAACAAATTTTATGTCTGGAGAGATATAGAAGAGAAAACGAACCTAATGAATGTACACAATATATTTCTCATAATACGTTGTATCTCGGTGCCGCTGTGTAATCAAAATTAGCCAGTCGCTGGTCCCGCCGACCACTGACTCAGACAGGATGTTGAACGTCGTTACTTTGCAATTCTTACGACCAACAGCATGTAACAAAAAAGAAGATTAGTTTGTTGGCAACCTACATGACATAACTACACCTTCATTAAGCTTTAGTCATGACGTATGAGTCGCAAAACTAACAAAATGCTCCACATAATTGGTGGCCAATGTCTGAGCTCAAACTCCACTTTCGATCAATATCATTGTTTTGATTGTTCGGGTGTGTTGTTGTTGTTGTTAGTGGTTGTTGTTGGAGTTTTTTTTTTTTTTTTTTTTTTTTTTTTTTCCTTTTTTTTTATTGACAGTTGCTATTGGTACATTGTATAGTTGTCTGATGGCTTGTATTTATTTCATATCAAGCTTGAAGTTGTGAGCTTCCAATCGAACCATTTCTTGTCTAATATAGGAGGATAAAAGGGTAATAGTTCTAAAAAAAACTAATTGTGAAAAAATACAATGTCATTGGCTTGTTATGTCGTCGGTTTGCTTCGAAAACATCGTAACTATAGCTTATTTCTAGCTGTAAATACGGATTTTAGAAATTCACCTACAATTATACTTTATATGCGGTTATCGGCGTTCATTTAATATTTCTTTACATCTTGTTGAGCAATGCGAAGAATTATCAAAAATATT
This sequence comes from Fragum fragum, assembly GCA_946902895.1. Lineage (NCBI taxonomy): Eukaryota > Metazoa > Mollusca > Bivalvia > Cardiida > Cardiidae > Fragum > Fragum fragum. Next base: position 57,027,852 of record OX336370.1, on the reverse strand, counting down.
AGTTATATCTCAAAACCATATATTAATGTATGCATTTTTTTCACCAAGAGAAAAAAGAATCTGCATAACCCTTATTCTTAATAATTTATCTAATTTGTAATTTTCAATACTGAGTGCTACTTTTTTTTAAAAAATTCTAGTCTCGTCCAATTTGAAAGAAGCTACAGACAACATTTAAAAACTAGTGCAATTTGAAAAGTAACCAACCTACACACACAAACAATTGAGTCATTTTTTATTACGAATATTTGTCGTGTAATTGTATAAACCCGTAACTAGACGACAGATTTTTAGTCAGGTCTAAATAAAAAAAAATTGAAGACCTCAATTTCGACTAAATGATTTTTTTTTATTTTTTTTTAGCTAGCAAAGCGTCAGCTTTGATAGCTTTAGTTTAGAGACACAATTTTGAGGTCTTCTTAGAGTTCAATCAGTGCAAACAGCCACTGGAGGCTTAACCACTAAGTCCATTGAATGTTTACGCCATAAAAAGTAGTTCTTTTGTATTTCAGGAATACTGCCAAATCTACCTGCAAGTTCATCTCCTAGGTAATTTTAGCTCACTTGAGCATATTGAGTTCAAAATGACTGGCCACACAAATTTACTTCATTCAAATTGTAGAGATCTCCTTCAAAACCATGCTATACAACCCTTTCCCACTCACTCCCTCTTTTTCTAGAATCTAAAGAAAGGGCTTTGGAAAACATTGTGGACAATGAAGAAATTGCTTATAACAAGCATTTTTTTCAATGTCCACAATGTTTTCTACCCTACAAAAGACAAAGAAGACAAAAGAAGATAACTAAACAAAAAACATGATTTGCCAACTTTCATGTTTTTGTATATTTGTTTGTTTGTTTCTTTTGTTTGGTAAATATTGTGGATGGTGGAAACATTGCCTGTAAGAAGAAACTTCTTCATTTTTACACGATGTACTCTATAGCTTTTATTTCGGCGCGCGTAAAAAGGCGGGGTGAATAGGAATGGGTTAATCAATTTGGTCTTTCCTTTTAATCAACATTGTTCAATGAAATCCCAAACCGATAGTGACATTTAATTAGCAATATTACAAGACTAATGTTAATACAGACACAAAACAGATAGCACACGTTTTGGATTACACCATGTCATTTCTCGTATAATTGGCATTTCGGTGACTCCCGATAAATGTCGAGTTTTTCTTTCTTTCTTAACGCCGCTTTTAACAATTTTCAGTCGAATCGCAGAGGCTGCAGCACCTTGCAATGGATTCCTGGCATATCTCGCACCAGTACTACCTTTAAATCCTTTCCTAGCCTCCAGCTACTATACTATCCTACTTAGGTTTACGATTATCCACCCATAAATGAGAGACAAATGTCGGATAGGATATGTGTCGCCGACGGGGATCGAACCCATGACACCCTATAATTGAAGAGTGGGAGTCTAATGCGCTACCAACTCCCTATGGCGGCGCTTTGATGTCGAGATTCCACTATAATGTGATAGTATATTAACAGTTTATCATCATTTCACGGATCGAGAAGTAGTTACGACAACTCCGTATATCGATAGGGGACCATAATATTGCGAAAATGACAATACATTTAAAATCTACGTCGGTCAAGAAATGCGTTCACCAACAAATTATTATATCAATTTTGAAATTCGTTTCAGCAAAATTAGAAAAGGAAACATTCTTCAGATGAGAAATTCTGAGACACAAAATTTCTTTTTTTAAAAAACATTTTTCACCGTATAAGTTGAATTATGTTGTTTGATTGGTGACCTCCCGACTGTCATTAACTAACTTAAACCTTTCCCGTACAACCCCTGATTTTTAAATAAACATGTTTTTGTACTTGAGAAAAAAAATGGAAAAGGAGAAATTGCTCATTACAATTCCAGATTTTTACACACACATGAGTTCATACTTGAGAAAACATTGTTGGAAAAGAAGAAATTGCTTATTATTACTTTCTTCTTTTCCCAAAATATTTTCTACCCAATAGGATAGTAATATTTTGAAATGTAGTTTACCTTTAGTTGTCATCTGCGACTTATTTCAAAATGAACAAGTCTAAAATTTCGTAAAACAGGAAAATGTTAAAGTACAAGTCGCATTCTCATTATTATCTTTAAATGGTGCTTTTCTGAAAGAAAACATTGATTTCGTCTAGGTTTGAATAATTCTTTTTATAAATGCATAAAAAACTCCCTTTTTATTTGAAATACATAACGAGTTATAAACGACAATGCATTAAATATACACAATTGATTTCAAACGAAAAGCACCTGCTTTAAGTTGAATACTAAAATATACGGCCATTATAACCGTGAAATTAATGTGAAATTATTATTTGATAAAGTCAATTAATTTTCAATTAAATTTCATAAAGGGGCACATTTTACAATTATAAGCCATGACACTTGACATGATTTAGAAGTCTGAAAAAGTTGAATTATATGTATCGTGCAATTGAAAACCCTTTGGCCGAATGATAGATGTGCTTGACTTGTGATATGAAGACCACGGGTTCAATTCCCATCGTCACAGGGGTGTGTTCACGAGCAAGACGCTTAATAGCCATCCTGAGTCTTACAAACTGTAAAATTGGGTATAACTGGTTTAAGCCACTATCTCTCCGGAACGTGAATACATACGAGAGCGACTCTATAAGCTTAAAGCTTTCATCGCAATCGAAATTAGTAAAACTAAATATAATGCATGGTTGGATCAGAATTTGTTCGAGTTCGAGATATATTGAAGTTTTACCCGTTCCCATATTAGCCTATAAAGAAAATAATGTGAGTAAAACATTGTGGAAAATGAAGAAATTGCTTGTTACAAGCAATTTCTTCATTATCCACAATGTTTTATTCCACAAAAGACAAGGGTTTATCAAATTTTATCAACTATACATTGTCGTCCGTAAATTCACTGAATGTGGACCAGCTTTAAATTTTGCATCGCATATTCATACAGGCTAATTAAATGTTTCGTTTCTTACCTCTATGAAAGAAATCCATTCAGCACTTAACTGAAATATACCTAGTACTATACAAATTAACTAAATTTACAGAAAATTGGATCAGCATGGAAGCCTTACTTAAGAGCTCTTCGCCATAAAGATGGCATTGTATGAGTACAAGTCGTCAAAACCGAATAAACATTGAAGAAAAATGATATTATAACAATAAAGATTTAGAAATAAGAGAGGACTAAAAAAAAAGAGTAATGGAAGAAGTAAGACAAGGGAGTAATCATTTGAAATAGAATAGTTTGTGTACCAATAGTATAAACCAAGATTGGAATAAGAATTGTAATATCATTACGAGAATCTATCACTTTCGCGGATAAAATTATGGACTTCAAGAACAATCATTTCATTGTCGCGGTAAGTCAAATCATCCTTTCCAAAAGGCAGCAAAGGTTTCGCCTTTCAAAATTCCTGCATTTCCGTTTTACCTTAAAAAACGTTTCAAACTCCAATTAAAAATGTTTCGAATATGGTACTATTTAGTATGGTTAGGCACAAAGTAGTTCCAAAGTAAATTGTCTAAAACTCGTAAATTATTTCCTTATTTGGTCAGCTATCAATCTCAATACATTTCGGCTTTAAATCATTACCACACATTGAAATTTTAGACTGGTTCAAATTGAAAGAATTGCAGACAACAATTTGAAATAAATGTAGTTTAAGAAGTATTCGTCTTTTTGGTAGATTACATAGTAGGTAATGATGAAATTGCTTGTTACATGCAATTTCTTCATTTTCCACTATGTTTTCTCAAGCTGTTTTGTTGGGGCACGTAAAAAAGAAATTGTGTGAGATTGGGTTAAGGCGGATTTATACGAGCTTGGAAAGTTCTTCCGTGGATAGATACGAAAAGGGTTGTTTTTGCAATATAGATTAAGAAATCTCTTCGCTTTCTATTTACGTTACTCCTAAGGGAGTCGTGGAATATATTTTCAGTGAGGCTTTCTCCAAGCAGATAATTCGTGGCTTATAACGACGGATTAGCCTTTTCACTAAAAAAACGAAATCTAGATTTGGTCGCCATTGGAAATATCCAATCATTGCGTCTTATGCTCTTTTGCAAGAAAAGTGCAAATTTAAATTGTAAATTTTATTTTCCCTTCAGCAAATGATCAATCGCAGCCGCCAATTCAATAACCAGTCGACCAATGAAATTATTCATTTAGACCAGAAATGAGTTTCGATCTCATATTTGCCGTAATTTTTGTTAAGCTAGTTTGTTGGTTTGGCGACTGAAACGTCGTAACTACAGCTTATTCAAGCTGTAGTTACGACGGTTAGGTCGCCAACAAACTGTTCACGTTTTCGTTGCACGCTGCTTGCCATAAATCTGCATAATAACGTCTTCATAAATCAAAGCGGGAATTCCTGTCATAGTTAGTGGGCGTGGCCAACTGTGTAAGTGGGCGTGGCCAACTGTGTAAGTGGGCGGAGCCAGCAATTGGTCAATTCGGAATCTACAGATATTAAGCCCACTGACTTATGCAACTTCGAGTAAACCGGCTTAGATGAGTATAAAAAAGACGTGGCTCGTTGTCGCGAATGATATGAGGACACCACTGAGTTGTGTCCAAAAGATCGTAACTACAGCTTGAGTTAAGCTACACATATACATTTACGAACGAGGTTTCCATTCCTAATAGACTTAATGTCTTCCAAAATGACAAAAAGTTCAATGATTTTTAAAGATAACACGACACAATTTCCACGCGACACAATATTCGATTAGTCCAAATTAAAAGGAGCTGCAAACGACAGTTTCAAGTTGATGGAATTTTTAATTATTTCGTCTTTTTGGATAGAAAACATTGTGGATAATGAAGAAATTACTTGATACAAGCAATTTCTTAACTTTCCAAAATGTTTTTCAAAGCCTTTTTCCTGAGGGGCGTAAAAAAGAGGAATTTGGGGGGAATTGGCTAACCTTTATCCTGGTATAGAATTTAAATTTTTCTGAATCGTTCCTTGATTCTTAAAGAAATATCTAGTATTAAACGGCCAACATTCCCCTCCATCCATTTTCTTTTATTTCTGTCCAAATATTCTAATAGAACATTATATCGTCCAAATATTTCACTTGATTTACAAATTCGGCGTGTGCTTGAATACATTAATGAGATAACGAATTTTGGGTTTTATGGCTACAGCGTTCGAGCGTAACATATATCGTTATTTGATTGATGTTTTAAATGTATTTATAAAAAAAAAAACTGTACTCAAGGGAAATAAACATTAGATTTCTTATTTCGCCTTCTTTCTTAACATGTATAACTTTATTTAACCCATTGCCACACAATAACGTCACTTGACGTCTTCAGTATAACGTCTCATCCGAAAGAGAATCAGTTTGTTAGTTGACATGGTCGAACCCGTGATCTTGAGGCTTGAATTTAAGTGCTCTTTAGAAAGCATGTGTGTATGTATTTCCGTTTATTTATCGTCTCTACCATAGCACATGCCCATATGAGCGACGCCCCTAGAAGACGGTTAGTTGTTACGGGGGATAGTGCAGGGATACAGGACGAAACTGCTGAGAGCTCCGCCTGGATCTTTAACGTGCTCGGTGGATAGCACCGTCACACGGGGCCTCGGTGGATTGCACCGTCACACGGGGCCTCGGTTTAACGTCTCATCCGAAAGACAATTAATTTGTTAGTTGATATGGTCACCCAAGGGCTCGAACCCGTGATCTTGAGGTTTGAAGTCAAGTGCTCTATACAACTGAGCTAATCGGACTGTCCTTTTAGAATGCATACCTAACTGTTTATTATGTGAACGTTTATTTCAACCCTGGGCAATTATCATATACATGTACGTGAATATGCACAAATCCATTGGCATAACTGCACCGCGTCTCCATTTCTGATATCCCAGCTATAAAACAATGGTTATTTGTACGCTTTTGATAGACGTATACCAGGTGATATAACAGAAGATTCTAATTAATATCGAAGTAAAAAAGTTGTGTATTCCTTGCTTGACATGCTAAAATATCATCATCACTCGACTTGCAACATTGATTTGTTGCCTGTAACAGGCAATTTCTTCATTTCCCAGAATATTTCTACCCTATTTTGAATAAAGTTTATCTGCATCCCCTATCAAATTGGACAGGTCTAATATTTCGTTAAACAGGAAATGGTTAATTTCAGCCATGAAGATTACTGCATTCTGATTGGATCAGATGTTTGTTGCTTACTTCCATTTAAAAGAGTTTGAATAAAGATTGATTGATTTTGGCTTAACGCCACTTTTAACAGTATTTTAGTCACATCGTGGCGGCTGGAGCACCTAATAACTGATTACTGGTATTTCTCACACCAGTACTACCACTACATCCTTTCCTAGCCTCCAGCTGCTATCCCACTTAGGTTTACGATTATCAACCAAAGTTTGAATAAGGAACTATTATGTTTGCCTGCGCACATAGTAGTTCAATAAAAATGTGTTTCAAACCGAAATAATACACGCATTTCCTACTTTGGCGTCTTTCCTAACATAGGTCTTGCTGATATCAAATTATAGAAGACGAAGGCCATATTTTTGTTGTTTTTGTTGGGGTTTGAAACCAAAGAAGGAAATCAATTACATGTCTGTATTAATCCGCTTCGGGGACTTATACGGTGTGATTAGGTTTTTAGTTTTAAACATCAAAGAAAACAAAAAAAACAATGCTTTTCATCTTTTAATTGAATATTGCTTTTATCCAGCGAGTCAGTGTAAAAGTGATAAAACGAAGCTTTGTCTAGCTTTTTCAATTACTTTAACAAAGACGAATCACAGTAAATCTTGTACTAAGCGACCACTCATGGGACAACCAAGAAGTGGCCCCTTTAGAGAATGGTAGCTTAGAACACATTTTAGTGTAACATACGAAGGCTTGGTTCGATTGCATACATAATTTTTTACAGATTTCTAATGTTGTTGGGACTCATTAGGATCGTCACACTGACAACAATTTTATACCAGACAGACAGACAGAATGTTTTATTGTTAGACTTGTTCAAAGTACATCGTCGCATTTAAATATATTACAAAGCATGTTATCAAATAGGTTCACAAATAAATATTTACATGCTTTAAATAATCAATGGTATGGTATTTTTAGCAAATACGATCATTTCATTACCAGAGTTATTGGTTTTGAAAGGGTGATTTCGATTGTTGTCGCTTGATGGAAATGGTAGCTGAATAGAGGTGGCGCCAGAGAAAGGAAAAGTTGATTATAAGGAACGCGAATCTGATCTCTTATTTATACTTCTTCCATTTTAATTGGGGCGATTTTGTTCAAAATATTGTTTTAAATGTAAAAAAACACATTAAAATAGTCGTATACATCTTCTTTTGATTGGGACAAGTCTGATATTTTGTCTGGTAATGGGTTAACTTATTAACCCTTGTCATGCTGAACCCGGAATATTCCGGTTTTGGAAGGAGGTGTAAACTAAGATCAGACTGCACTTATGTGCAGGATGATCTTAGTCTACACTTCCTGCTTGTACTTTTCCTGAGTTGTTAATGAAGTTTATTTCTAAAAGAAATATTGATTTTTGAACAACAAGTTCTAAAAGTGCTTTCAGCCCTTTAATTTGACAGCATTTCAGTAAGGAAATTTATACAGCATGACAAGGGTTAAGACCTCCGAAACTAGTGTTTTAAAATTTTTTGACGCCAAACTGAATAAGTCAGAAGTTACCTATTTATTATGACTTTGTATATATCAAGAAAAAACTTCCTTATCTGAGAATACCATGTGATTGCGTAATGAAAAACCTATCGCTGTCACGAGCGCCACACTAATTACTGCACACTTAACCCATTACCAGACGACAAAACTTTAGACTGGTCCAAATTGAAAGGTAAGTTTAAGATTGATATATTTTTATTTTTCTGTCATTTAGGGGCAGAAAACAACGTGGATAATCAAGAAATTGCTTGCAAAAAGCAATTTCTTCATTGTCCACAATGCTTTCAAAAGCCTTTATCGGGACGGGTGTAAAAAGTAGAAATAAGTTGGATTTGGTTGATTAATATAGAGTTAAGGCATCTAGTGTAAAGCGAATCGAAATTGTTTAATATTTCATTTGGCTTCCTATGCATGCCATCCTACCAAGGGGATAATTGATAATTGTTTGGTGTAACATCGATTTATCTTTCATTTGATACAGAGCAATATCTATATTTACACGAGCGGCAAAGTTACAAATGCTTCTAAAACAAGGATATCTATTTTATAACAAGATGTTAAGCCAGAGTTAGTTTGTAACATTGTGGCAGGTCTTAATCTATTTAAACAGTGAATTTCACATTGTGATAACTTCACTTACAATTAAGCGAAAAAGAATAACAATAGTTTATCTGAAAGTTACAAAGACCCGAACTGTGAATTATCATTATATTATCATCTTCAAACTCATTATCATGGTTATCACAATATTTTTATGGTTGAATAATTTAGTTTCAGTTTCGTTTATCAAAATGCAGGTAATGTAATTGGCTTAAAGATAGTTCCATACTTCCATAAAAATAAGTAGAGAAGTATTCTTAAAACTTTCGCATAAAGTAGTTCCATTTTAAATAATTTAATTTTTAGTTTCGTCTATCTTAAGCGAGTCGTTCTGATTGGTCGAAAAAAATTGTTCAAAACTCCATGAACAAAATTTTGAGCACGTAGCAAATTTGTATGCTTCCGCAAAAAATAGTCTAACAGAAAAAAGTATCAAAAATTTTAAAGGCTAAGCTTTTTTCGCGCGATGCTAATAAATTATAAGAAATGAAGGGAATAGTTTCTGTTTTCATGGAGGTATGAACCGAAAAACCTTATCACACTATTGTATGAATCCGCTTCATGTATTCATACAGTGTGATTAGTTTTTTTAGGTTCATACCTCCATGAAAACAAACAAAAAAACTCTTCATATCTTAAATGAAAAAAATACATGTATCTGTCTTCACGGCTTCATACTGTACGATAAGTTTATTAGTTTCATACCTAAATGAAAACAAACAACGAAGAATGAAAAAAAAAAACTTTCATCTCTTTAACCCTTTACCATGTGCAATATTTTAGACTGGAAAATATTGAAAGGAGTTGCAGACGACAATTTAAAGCTAATGAAGTTTTGGATTTTTGTAGCATTGGGATAGAAAACATTGTGGATAATGAAGAAATTGCTTGTTACAAGCAATTTCTTCATTTTCCACAATGTTTTTCCAAAGCTGGTATATTGAGAGACGTTTAAAAGCGTCACTGTGTGGGAATGGGCTAAAGCCGGGGCCATACGTAGTTGGTAGCACCTAGGGATCCGAATCGTTGGGTCCCGGGTTCGATGCCCGGTCGCGGTGAATATCTATTCCGATATATGTCTATAATCAAAGGGTAGATATCCGTAAACCAAAGCTTGATGAGCGGCTGGGGGCTCGAAAAGGATGTAGTGGTAGTACTGGAGTGAGAAATAGTAGCAAACCGTGGTTAGGTTCTCAAGCCACCGTGTCGTGATATGACTAAAATATTTGTTAAAAATGGCGTTTAACCAAATCGATTTAAAAAACAAGTTATAGTCCCTTCAGCCGCCATCATAGCGCAGTTGGTAGCGCGTCGGACTGTCAATCTAGAGGTCCCAGGTTCGATCCCCGACGGCGGCACTCATCCTTTCCGACTATTTGTCTCTCACCAATGGGGTGATAATCGTAGACCTATGTGGGATAGCAGCTGGAGGTTAGGAAAGGATGTAATGGTAGTACTGATGTGAGAAATACCAGGATTCCATTGTTAGGTGCTCCAGCCGCCGCGATAAACCTGAAAGGTTGTTGAAAGCGGCGTAAAACCCCATTCAAACAAACAAATAAAAAAATTCTCCTCGTCATTTATAAACCTTGCTATTTCTTATTTTACCTCCCATTGTTTTAATTGCTTTGTATTGGACCAAAGTTAATGAAATACTCATCCATAAAATTGAACAAAAGCTGAATTTTTCCAATCCTTCGGCGAACATTTTGAATACAAATATCAAAACCCCTTTATTTATGCATAATTACAAAAGGCATGATAAAAGGTACTATCAAACATGTATTTCATCGTTGGACATGCAAAATGTCGTAACTACAGCTTTATTCAAGCTGTAGTTACGATATTTTGCACGCCCAGCGGCAATATGTTTAGATGGGGTGTAAAATACTGAGTGATGACAAGCAATTAAAAAGCAATTACAACTTTTTTCAACAATCTTTTTTCGCATCTTTTCAAATTATGCACTTACAGTGCCGCGACCTAATTCCACGAACGAAGGCAAAATCGCGATACGGCAGTTCTTATCTACGAGTTCCACGTGCATGCATCCTGCAAAACGCATTTAAATGTCACCGTAAACTCACTAATTACCCCACCTGTAATTACGTGGGGATGGAATATCGACGGAAAACAGATCAGGTTGTGATAAGAGAAGGTTGAACAAGTAGCTAGCAATATTAAGGAAGTTCTTATCGGTTACCTGCAGAAGCCTCGTGAGCAACTGCCAGACAACACAAAAAGTCAGATCAAAATCGAAGGATTTGTTTGAATGTGGTTTAACACCGCTTATAACAATTTTTCGGTAATATCGCCGCGGCTGAAGCACCTAACCACGGATTCCTGGTATTTCTCACACCAGTACTACCACTACATCCTTTCAGAGCCTCCAGTTGCTCACGCCACTTAGGTTTACGATTCCCCACACGTTGTTGGGAGACAAATATTTGAAAGGATATTTGCAGCGACCGGGGATCGAACCCTGGACTTCATGATAGAGAGTCCGACACAATACCAAGTGCGCCATGGCCGCGGTCCAAAATCAAAACAAGTTGCAGACGAGAATTATACTCAATAATTTTTTTGATATCTTAGTCTTTGGGTAGAAATATTGTGAGAAATGGGGAAATTGTGTGAAATAATCAATTTCTCCATTTTCCACAATGTTTTCCTTAGATCTTTTTCTCGAGGCTCGTCAAAAAAGCGTTATTGTTTAGTTATGGATCAACCGATTACAACACGATCCCGCATTCTTAGGCGTCAAAGAAATATAGCTTTTGAAAACATTGTGAGAAAAGAATGATCGCTGCCACGCCAAATGAGCTTTAACACTTTCCTGTTTTTAACATTGTAGACCTTTCCAATTTCAAAGGTTTTGCAAAGGAAAATCAAAATATATTTAATTTGGAAAATAACCACATAGTAGGGTAGAAAATATTGTAGAAAAAGAAGAAAATGCTTGTTAAAAGCAATTTCTTCTTTTTCTACAATGTTTTCTCAATTATAAAACCACAGGGACGTAAAAACCAGGGATTGAACTGGAAAGGGTTAACAAAAAGTTCGACTTGGATATAAAACGGCGTTTTTTTGAAAATTTGCATGGTCTGTAGCATGTAACAAAGATAAAACGGTTCGTTCGCGATCTTAACGTCGTAACTGCAGCTTCAATAAGCTGCAGTTACGACGTTAAAATCATCAAACCAATGAGAATGCTTCACACAAATGTCGATCAACGACGGAGTTCAAATTTCACGTCTGATCTGAATTTATGAATTGCATTGATTTGATTGATCTTTCGAATTTTCTGATTGGCAGTCGACAGCCTCGAACCCAAATAGATTCTTATATAGTATGGTACCCATTACTAGCCCACTAAATGTTGGACTGGTCAAAATTCAAAGAAGTTAAAGAGGTCAATTTCAAGTTAGTAGAATTCTAAATATAATGTCAACCAATGTGGAATATGGAGAATTTGCTTATATAACGAGCAATCCTTTCAATTTTCCCAAGAATTTTCACTTCTTTGTCGTTCAAAGGGGGGGGGGGGGGTGAGGGAATAGGTTAACCATACGTTAACCTTAATAAGACTAAAACTTGTCTGCAGACTTTCAAAATAAGCTCTTAATTTAAACCACAAACCCAAAAATAAATCACGAGCAGTTGAACTCTCGTATGACACGCAAGCATAGTATGGTCGCCTGTAAGAATGAAAAAGATGCATTATTGGGAATACGAAGTGGCAATAAGGTACAAAGTAGCCATATTCTCTCAGGGGTAGGGAATTTATTAATTCAAACCTCGTAACTACAGCTTGGAATAAGTTGTAGTTACGAGGTTTTTGGTAGAACGCCGAATACAGAGGGGTTTGGGAAAAATTCTTGAAAGATAAAATACTTGTTGCAATGTTTCTAGGCTCTAAATTAAGGCAAGTAAAAAAGAAACGGAATTGAAAGGGATTTTTAAAAATACATATTAACCCTTGTCGTGCTGAGCCCGGAATATTCCTAATTTAGTAGGAGGTATAGACAAAGATCAGACTGCACTATGTGCAGCCTGATCTTAGTCTACACCTCCTGATTAACGGACCTTTTTAAGTCAGAGTTGTCAGCCCTTTGATTTTCATTCAATTCTTTTTAGGATTTTATTCAGCATGAGTAGGGTTTACCTTTTCGTTTATTTCTTTCAGTTGCATTTTTAATGTTTTTGGGATAAACGTAGCCTTTCCGTAATGCGCTATTTTTTAACATCGGAAGTCTTCGGGTCAAGTCGTTACCTTCTGATAAGCTGGCGGAACTAACTATTACTAATGAAATTAAAGTAATTCATTTTAACATAAATAAATGTGACGTAAACGAAACCAAAATGTTATGACGTCAACCGAGGAATCACGACGTCACGATGGTCCTAAAACAACGCATGTTAGTAAAATATACAATACACTCGAAGTAGGCCGCCGTCATAGCGCAGTTGGTAGCGCGTCGGACTTTCAATCTAGAGGTCCCGGGTTCGATTCCCGACGGCGGCACTCATCCTTTCAGACTATTTGTCTCTCACCAATGGGTCGATAATCGTAGACCTATGTGGGATAGCAGCTGGAGGCTAGGAAAGGATGTAATGGTAGTACTGGTGTGAGAAATACCAGGATTCCATTGTTAGGTGCTCCAGCCGCCGCGATATAACTGAAAGATTGTTGAAAGTGACGTTAAACCCCATTCAAACAAACAAACAAACACTCGAAGTATGCTACAACACGTCAAATCCGAGGTGCGTTCTTTTCGTCGAGATAAAAATACTCGCGGAAATAAGGTTTTTGATACTCTATAAAGAACGGTTTATGTTTTTTTGGATGAAAACATTCGACGTCGTCAAGGCTACTCCTTTAATCCGATACCGCGAATGCTTAAATTCCTCATTAAGAATTCTTAAGATTCTTATAATGACCTGAACAAAAATCGTTCCTAAAAATAAATTGGGAAAAACGGAATTAGCTTGTATAAAAGCTATTTTACATTATCAACATTATTTTCTTCACAGAAAGACAGAGATATTTAAAATATTATTAACTCTAAATCATCGTCTTCTTTGAAGCCTGACCAGTCTAAAATTGGGTCGTTTTGGTGATAGGTTAAACAGTTGTAAAATTAGCGATTATGTCCCAATATCAAAGAGCGTCTGTCAAATCGTCTAGGAATTTTTCTCACAATCCTACTGAGCGACTCGGTAATATGTTTGCAATGAAGATAAAATCAGAAATGCGTTTAAGATCACTACTAATTTTTACACCAGGTAAACGAACCGAAAATTCTTAGAACTAGACTGGCTTGCTAGAGAAAATCCTCTGTACTTATTAACTGTCGAGCGAAATGGGAACCCCCAGGAATTCTATTGAAAAAAAAGAAATCGGACTTAGCAGAGGTCAACTGACGCATTTCTAATCATGCCCACTAACCCATGACATGACTGAGTTCGACTGTAGTAATAAATGACATTGTTTGGAAAACAAATCGCCAGGGGTCTATGACAAAAGGTAATTCGTTGGTTGGCGACCTAATCGTCATAACTACAGCTTGAATAAACTGTAATGACAACGTTCAAGTCGCCAAACCAACACAAATGCTTATCACGAATGTTGTAGTTCAAAATTCCTTTCCTATTTAATAGAATGATTTGATTGATCCATTGATTTTTTAATTGACAGTGTTAATTGAATTTTTTAAATAAGTCCACGTGATTTTTCCAGAACCGTTACTTAACCCTTAACTGTTTTTCAAAGTTTTAGACTTGTCGAAATTCAAAAGGTTAGCAGACGATATTTTATCGTAAGTACAATTCAAAAAAAGTAGCCATCCTATATGATAGAAAATATTGTGGGAAAAGAAGAAATTGCTTGTTAAAAGCAATTTCTTCTTTTTCCACGATGTTTTCTCAAGTACAATATCACAGGAACGTAAAAGCAGGAACTGTACGTGACAGGGTTAACGCACTCCAAGGAAGATTTTTTACGCCCGATCGGTAATTCTTTGTGTATGCCGCACAATATTTTGTTTGGGATGTCGTTTGAAAATAATAAAATTCTATTTTTTTCTATCAACATTCAAGCGTTTTGATAGGACTTTTTTCATACTTCCACGAACGAAATTTTAATCACGCAAGTTGAGGTGTGACCCAAAAAAACTAGGTATTCATACTTCGCGTATTCAAGCGGTGTATTTAAGTTTTTTGGTTCATACTTTAATGAAATCAAGCAATATTCTCATGATTTTTTTTAACTAGACAGTTGAGCATCATTTGATTTTAGAGCCTGATGACAAAAAGAAAGGCAAATGAGATGAAAATCACGTAAAACCCGTCATTTTAAAAAGAGGTCGGATCAGGTAGAGTTTTTTTTAATGATATTAGTTCATGACAACAATTCAAATTGCCCTAAAATTGGAAAATATAGGCCAAATAACATATAAACCTTTACTCCTTTTTTAACAAAATTTTGCGCGATCACATGCCATTATGGCGTCAAAATCGTCATGGTGAGATAATGGGTTAAGTAGATGTCTGATCCAAGACATAGAGTTAAACTTCTTTCTCCTGTAGAATCGAGATAGAGTTCTTTCCTTTGAAATAGGTTTATTTCTAAACCACATGCGATACCTTGAAGGTGTTTTGTGTGTGAATGAAGTGGTAAAATATGTGCGGTCTGTCAGGCGAAAAGGGACATTCGGGGTGTTCAACAAAGCAAATAGTGGAAAAGGATATTACATCCAGCAGAGGTTAAGCAGAAGTCCTATTCTGAAAATATTGAAATGGTTGGGAGAACGGTCAAATGCTATTCAGAAAATTGTCAGATATAGTATAGGGTCAGCGTGTGTGGTCTGCGCAATTTGACCTGCATCGATGTATTTCTCACTTCCACGCGGGACCCTCCGCGTCTCAGGAGTTACATATCGACAGGTTAGTGCAAAGACATCGTAAGTGTCTATACATTGTATAGACACTTACGATGTTTTTGCACTAAACACATAGACACTTACGATGTTTTTTTTTACTAACCCGTCGATATGTAACTAGGCCTACATGGATCATATATATGTAAAACATAGATTGGCACTACGTTGAGACGTTTTCTAGTTAATTCAAATTGATTCAAGTCAATTTCCAGCAGCAAACACATCAATCTATCGCCATTTCCCGAGTATCAAGTGAAGATTTATTTCAATTGATTATATCAACCATCAATTTAAAGATAAAACCTCGTATTTCAACGGGAAAACGGCTGCATTTCTCTCTAATTCTGACGAATTCGAATTTGCAAACGGCTTACGTTGCCTTTATTTGCGTGTTATTAGCTAAAAATCACCCTATTGAAATAACCCGTCACCACAAACGTCGAGACCCATGGTTTCGGCTTCCTACCGAACATAATTAAGGGGTACAAGTAAAAATACAATTTTCTACCATGCAGATGTAATGCTTTGGTTTTAATTTATACACAATTCTGCCTCCAATTTGAATTTGAACGACATGACGAGTGCGGTTGTGAAAAGTTGGCATGAGTAATCCCGTGCTGATTATTGCAAAATATGACAATTAGATAAGTAAATACAAAGTTAGATGTCAGGGTTCAAACTAAACTTCCAGTCTAAATGATTGATTTCATTGGTCGACTGATTACTTGATTGTTAGCCGCGATTGGTCAATTCGAAAGAGTTTGTTCTGGGAGAACGAACAGTTTGATTTTTAGAATGTGGTTTTACGCCGCTTTCAACAATCTTTCAGTTATATCGCGGAGACTGGAGCACCTAACAATGGAATCCTGGCATTTCTCACACCAGTACTACCATTACATCTTTTCCTAGCCTCCAGCTGCTATCCCACATAAGTCTACGATCATCGACCCATTGGTGAGAGCCAAATAGTCGGAAAGGATGAGTGCCGCCGCCGGGGATTGAATCCGGGACCTCTGGATTGACAGTCCGACTCGCTACCAACTGCGCTATGACGGTGGCAAGGGAACGAACAGACTGCTAGAATGTGCCACTTGTGTTAGAAACAATGAGAGAAAAGAAGAAATGTGTGCAAAATCATTTCTTCGCTTTAAAGATTGATCTTTTGGAATCCATTGCTAGATCTTAAAAGTCAGCGTCAAAAAATAATTTAAACTGTTTAAACAGCAAGCCTATAGCCGCCGTCATAGCGCATTCGGTATCGCGTCAGACTCCTAATTTTCAATCATGGGATGTCATGGGTTCGATCCCCGGCGGCGGCTTATATCATTTCCGACATTTGTCTCTCACCAATGGATGAATAATCGTAACCCAAGAGGGATTGCAGCTGGAGGCTAGGAAAGGATGTAGTGGTAGTAATGGTGTGAGAAATACCAGGAATCCATTGTTAGGTGCTCCAGCCGCCGCGATATGGCTGAAATACTGTTAAAAGCGGCGTCAAACCCCATTCAATTCAATTCAATTAAATAGCAAGCCAGAGAAAGTCCGTTTTGACTTTAATAACGACAGAGAGCCCATGAAATATCGACTTTCGAAATTACATGTGCAGTTAAATGCACAATTATCCCTAACGTGTAACTCGTATTGACGGAACAAAAAGAATTATAATTTCCTTCGTTGTAGACAAGTTCGCAATTACGACCTGGCACGCGAACGAGGGCATGCAACCGAGCCGTTTAAAATAGCCGTGGGTTCAGAAAAGAAAGCGCACTCTTACCGAAATTGTAGCTTGTAATTGCGAAGAATATACTAGGCCTGTCGCTGTATTCTCATGGAATATGCCAAGATTAGCTGTTAATAACCTGCGTCATTAAAGGCAAATCGTGCTATTTCATTTAATGAACATATAATCCTTTGTTTATCATTCCATAAATAGTTTTGGGTAATTCACACTAGGAATATTAGCCATGAACAAGATCTCGACAAAACTGTTCAAAGCGCTCTGGGGAAAAAAAGGAGTGTAGCGACAAATCATTGTAAATGTAACAACCATGATACCACTCCCTAAAAGCGATGTAACCACTGGATGTGTTTCTCATCGACATCCTTGCCCTTTCTCAGAGTTTTCAAAAGACTTTTAAATAAAAAAAAAGTAACTGATACCCTCTTGCAGGCGCACTTTATTGCACTGAATTTGTGTAGAGATAAATAATTTGCTGTAACGAGACATTGTGAAGGAGACTTTCATTGCTGTAACACTGTAATGTAGTTCTCTAGCGATGAATACGGCTAAATCACTTGTTCCTAACTGACTACTATAATTGTTCGTCGTAATTCTAAAACCTCGTAACTACGGTTTGGTTCAAGCTATAGTTATGAGGTTTAAGAATTACACCACGATTTGTCGTTGAAAGCGAATCTATAGATAGACCGAACAAATTGTAAAATCTTTGCAAAGAGGAAAGCAGTTCAACCAAATACCCATAGAGCATAGAAAATGGCGGGGCGCTAGTGACATCAGCTTTTCTCACACAGGAGATTTTGTCTGAGTTAGCAAAACGTCGTCAGCTTGCAGTATATTGTCGTTTGAGTGAAAAACGAAACAAAAAGCGAATCGTATGTTGTCGGCATAACCGTCGTAACTACAGCTTAATAAAGGTTTGTTTTTCCAACCAATGAAATTGTTTTTAAAAATTTGTGTTGGAGATAAGTATTGAATCTTAGAATTAGTTTGGTTGATGGATTAGTATGGATTAGTATGGATTAGTATTGATTTGTCAACTGACGGATCGCTCGCCACGCCCACCGACCTCCGACCAAAAGTTCGAGTTAGATATTGAACTGTGCAATGTTAGAAAACCATAATCATAAACATATAACAAAAATGTAAAATGGTTAAATGGCGACCTAAACGTCGTAGATACATCTAGAAAAAGCTGCAATTAACTTACGTCGTTTACGTCGCCAAAATATCAGAAATGCATCACATAAATGTTGATCAATGTCGGACCTCAAAGGTTTGATTGGTATATCGATTATTTTATTAAAAAATCCGTTAAGTTTTAACACACACGTAAAAAGTCGGTTTAGCTCTGGCTAAATGAGAATGGTTGAGATTTTCTTCTCCTTAATTCTTCTTTCAAGCAATTACTAGTATGATTCATTCTCTATTAATGGTGTATTTTGATATCACAAATGCATCAAGGTAACCGAAACCACCGATCACATATTGCGATATAGAAAATACGAGTTCCCATTCCCCTGAGAATCTTGAAAATTTATGTATATCCAATTTTATTATCGAAACTACAATCTTTTGAAAAATTGCTAACACCTATCATCTCGAGCGTTATTTTCTTTATCGGGAAATCTTCATCTGTCAAGTAAAAATGGGACATCCAGTAATTTCCTAAAAAAAAGTTCTGGTTTTTCTTCATAACTCATCACCAGACGAAAGAATTTTAGACTAGTCCGAATTCAATTTTTAATTGATATAATTTTATGAATTATTACATTTATTTTCCACATTTTTTTCTTATTTAAAAGCTCTTTTTTTACTCGGAGGCGTCAAAAAGTGTGATCGGGTTAATAAGATCTACCCAAGTGTAAGAAAGTCAGGATCTGTACTGTAGTCTATGAACTACATGTCTGAATTCTTCTGAAACCTGGAAACGCCCACTCTGACAGGGGCACGCGTAATGAATTCAGATGACATTCTAAAGGGGATGAAAGTTGAAATAAGCATCTGTTAGGTTCGAATTCGTTGAATTGTTGAAACTGTTACAGATTTTCTACATTTTTAAGGAAATAAAGGATCGCTAGTCCCGTCCCACTGACTCCGACAGGAAGTTCGACTTAGATGTTCAGCGGCATTACTTTGAGGATTTCATGGTCAGTAACATGTTAATAAAAAGTGAAATGGTTGGTGCGCGAATTAGACATCGTAGCAACAGTCTGTATAAGGCTGTAGTTAAGATTAACGTCGCCACACCAACAAATATGATTAACCCTTGTCATGCTGTATAAATTACCTTACTGAATTGCAGTAAAATCAAAGGGCTGAAAGCACTGATAGAACTTGTTGTTCGAAAATCAATATTTCTTTTAGAAATCGATTTTATAAACGATTCTGGCAGGAAAATTACAAACAGGAGGTGTAGACCAAGATCAGACTGCACATTATGTGCAGGCTGATCTTGGTCTACACCTCCTGCCAAAACCGGAATATTCCGGGTTCAGCATGACAAGGGTTAAGGTAAATGTCGACAAATGTCGGAATTCAAAGTTTCTTTCCGGCTTAAATGGACGATTCGATTGATCTATCGATTTTTCAGTGAAAGCGGCGTACTTTAATTAAGGTATGATAGCCGTAATGCGCCATATTAAAAACACTCGAAATCTTCGGACGAACTCGTACCTTTTGATTTGCTAGAGGAAGATAGTATAATGACGTAGTAAATACGTCATTATAGTTATCACAAAATGTTATGACGTCATCAAAAAAATCCGCCGTCGTGCCCACTCTAAAGAGGCGGGTTACGGGTATCCTCTTAAAATTAGTTAATAATAGTGACTTTATCATAGTCATACCATTCTAAATAGCATCACTTAACGCAAACGAGATATTCGCTTAAAACGAAGTGGGTCTTGTGGTCTTGGCTTGATCTTTTATAAGAAAAGTAACCGATTAAAACGCCATCCGAACGTAACGATATGTTTTCTTCGACACTTGAACATCGTTAAAATCGGACATCACTAGATATCGCATATAAATCTGATTCCATCCCATCTATGTAAAACATTGTGGAAAATGAAGATTGCTTGTTACAAACATCTTCTTCACTAATCGACGATGTTTTCAACATCAACAGACACAAAAACATAAGATTTGATCAACAAAAAAGTCGATTATCAAATAAGATTGATTATTGTTTGTAATAATTTTCTTTCACATGAATTGTAAACCGTTTTGCTTGTTTGAGAAAACATCTCGACGAGGGAAAAATTAACTTCTTCTAAGTTATCTGTTAAAAAATCTCTATTTTCGTGACGTTGTTTCGAAACTGACATAACACAGAACCGACAAGTGATAGACAAATGTAAATCAGGTACAATCGGGCGTGTATGTGTAAATGTAATTTACAATACAAAGATTTCCAATTCACCAATCGCGGCTGTCAATAATGGAACCAACCGCCAATCAAATCATCTTTCAGGCGGGCCTGAGCTTTAAACTCCGACATTAGCCGCCATTTTTTTGTTAATATCTTTTATTCGTTTTGCGACTTAAATGTCGTATTTACAGTTTATTCAAGCTGTACTTACGACCTTTAGGTCGTCAATCAACCAAATACCGTTTTGTTTCATGCTACTGACCATAAATTTGAGGAAATAACGCCGTTATAAATCGAAACGGAACTTCCTGTCGGAGTTAATGGATATCAGCGGGAGTCAACGGGCGGGGCCGCCGATTGGTCAATTGATTAATGAGACTCCTCGTTGGATTTCAATTCATATTTTCTTAGGCAGAACAGTAAAATATTCATAATAATGGACTCACTTTCTTTAATATCAAATAACCCTACCTTTATTCATATTGTTCTGTTTGACGTTTCGTGTGTTATAAAACAGTCGCTAATGACGTCACGCACGTGCGAAACAGCGCGTTTTCTTAACAATGTAATAGAAATATGATTCGTTAAAGTACGCACCTGTTTGTTTTAACCGATCACTACAAGAAACAAATTTTGACTGGTTTTGAGTAAACAATGCTTCAGCAGACAATATCAAGATGGTAAAATTTTATAAAAAAAATCTTTGTTTTTAGGGTAGAAAACATTGTTGACATTGAACAAACTGGTTTCATTATCTACATTATTTGGCAAAGTTTATTTCTTGAGGGTTTTTTTTATCTGTCTTTTGACATTTATATGGGAGATCGGTCGAAAGAAGTCATTTAATTACATAAAGAATATAAGGCATTCTTGTAAGTGAAATATAGCATGCAACAACATAAAAAAATAAAAACAAAGGACATGATTTTCTTTTTCGATTACGGACTACAAAAACGTATCGGTACGGTATTTGGAAGGTGTCTTTGAATACCCTGGTAGTCCAGGCACATTATTTAAAATTACATATGTATATAAAAATAAAAACTTCACGAACGTATACATGTAAATATACATTAGAGTACTAAAGGGTGTTAGAGCATATAAAAACTGTGGGCTGTGAAATTCTTCACACTTCATAAATTTCTAATTACTTCATATCGTAAGATGTATAAATTCCTTAATACATCCATAAAGATTTCAACTCCTGATATATTTCGTGTGACTATATTCTGATTGCAAATGGGATATGGTATTTTTTGGTTATTGTCTGTATCTAAAAATAATGAAATATCGCATGAAAAAGATAGTACACCTATTTGTGACCATTCGAGCGAAATAGGAACTTCGTAAAATTTCGAAACATGTCGACTATAACAAAACTTGTCGCGATTGAAAATCTTAGAATTACCATTCTACCTTATTGTGTGATCATTTTTTATTTGTATTTTATTTTAATTCAAATTCACACGAAAATTAAAGGTGAGTTTGATTTGAAAAATATCCATTCAGTAGGATAGAAATTAATGTAGAAAATGAAGAAATTGCTTGTTACAAGCAATTTCTTCTTTTTCTGTGTTTTCTCAGTGTTAGATTCACAGGGAGGTAAAAACCAGGGAAAAGAAATCAGTATAGAAAAGAAGAATCTGTATTTATTTATTTTTTTATTTTTTCTACTAACCAGCTGAAGTGGTTTCGTTGTTGTTTTTTTTATTCTTTTTTTATGCTTTTTCCTTGACGTGCCAGATTTCTTTTACCCGCATTTCCACATTGTCGGCGAAGTACATGTGCAAAGAATCTAATGAATCAGGTAGTTGAATGATTGTAAAATACGAATGTTGCCTTTCTTCAAAATGAAAATCTAATGTGACAGTAAAACGTGATCTTCTTGAACCATTTAACATATCTCATTGAACTCTGATCGCTTAAGAGAAAACTGTCCAGTTTAAAATCAAAGAAAACAATATAAACTTTTTTTTAATTAGGCGGGTTAAAATTGAAAGAGTTTGCAGACGACAGCGAAAATTTGATGTAATTTGAAATGAAATCCTAAGTTTGAGGAAATATTTGAAATATTGAGGAAATGGAGAAATGACTTGTAACAAGCAATATCTCCCCTTTCCACATTGTTCGGGAATACATCGCGATAAAAGGAGACTTTGATTGAAAGAAGCTAGTTCCCTTTTACTACGATGTTTCTACCGATGGTACAATTTTATTGATTTATTTTTCTTTTCTTTTTTCGAATTTTATTTTCATTACATCGGCATTGAATCGGCACCTTCCTGCGATTTAGTGGTCTGCGTTTTGTACGTATTTTTTTCTTATTAATCTATTGTGACTATATTCCATTGAAATTGAATTTTTCAACTATGAAATATTTGAATAATCTGTCGAGGTTATCACATTTTGGATGACGGGTATAGAAAAAATACATAGACGTAACTTACCGACGGATCCAAAGTAGAGTGAAAAAAATATCACAAGTCGTAATAAATCCATGAAGGTAACACTCCGTTTAAAAATCCTCATTTTGAACATCATTTACAAACTTCATTACTCCTAACTGATTGAATTATCACACATAATTTTTCCTAGCTTATCGCCCTTGTCAATCAAAGCGGGGTAACTTTGTTATTCTTCTAATCTTTTCTCATTATTCGTAGTTCAGAGAATTTTTGAGGTCATCCAGATCCATTTATCACCAGAGGAATTCATTTTCTGTGCTTAAGTCATCTGTTTCACCAATAAACTAAACAGTCATATTTCCTTGTGGTTTCACATTCTTCTTTACTGAATATCAAAATTATCTCCCTTTAAAGTTAAAAAGGTGGCAAAAGGCTTTTGTAGGATGTGCCTATCAAAATGGGATAAAAACGCGTATTTGAGATTTTTTTGTAAAATAGCATATAATGACAAGAAAATACCTTGGCAACAATGACAGACACTCCACCTTAAAACACGGTGTTTCTAAATTCCGACTTTATCTCAATCCCTTGTTTATTTCACATCCCCTACCGTTCATCGAAGCCGCAAGTTTTGTTAATAAACGCTAACGAGCAGTAATCTCGCGGTATAACTATTGGTCATATTACGATGAAATGATAGTAATATAATGTGTACAGCTAACAGCCGTGCCTTTTTCCAATACTTCCTCGATAACCTCGCATACGTTCCTGCAAATACCAGATGGTGTATTTTAGTTGTGGTTAAATGAAACATGCAATAGAGTACTAACAAAGAGAGAATGATGAGAAAGACAAATGGATGGAAAAATGAAGAGAAAGGAGAAAGTGAGATATGTAGCAAAAATATATAGGATAAGAATATTACGTTTAAGTTTTGAAATGAAACCATGTAGTGGATTGGAGCAGAGAAGGAAAATTTATGTCGAGTGAATATCGAATTCTCCAGAGTTGTGCGAGGCCGGAATCCATTGCAAGGTTTCTTATCACTACAACAACATTTGTTATACACCCATGAATTTTCACCATTTAAGAGATGAAGAGAATAGTTTTGTTTTTCATAGAGGTATGAACCGAAAAACCTTGTAAGTTTGATTAGGACTTTCGGTTCATACCTCCATGAAAACAAAAAAAAAATGTTCTCTTCGTTTCTTATAATTTAATAGCATCGAGCGAAAAGAGCAAAAGTTTTACAAATTTTGATACCGTTTTATATATGACTTTTTTATGCGGAAGCATACAAAATCGCACAAAATTTTGTTCATGCAGCTATATTTTTTTTTTCGACCAATCAGAACGCTCGTTTTTGATACACGAAACTAAAAAGTGAACAATAAAAAGGTGACAGAACACATAAGTAAAAGAAGGTAATTTTGGGTTGAGTGTAAACGGGTAAACTCGAGCCTAAAAATGTGACTCAAGAAAGAGCGAACCTGGATATAATGACTCATAGATAGGAAGAACATGTTCTCAAAAACAATTTATCAAAGAAAAGAAGTAGAAAAAGATACAATTTAGGTTTGATGGAAAACGAATTTCACGTCATATTAGTTTGTATAATGTTTTCTAGCATTCGGTAGAAATACATTTAAACTATATCCTATATATGGCAAATAGTTAAAAACGATCTAGTCTTCAGTTATTTACATCGGCTCTCTTGCCATTCTTAAATTGACAAAAATAAACCACTTTGAACTCTGACAGTTATTTTAAGATTTTTTGTCGGTTTGGCGACTTAAACGTCGTCAATACAGCTTATTCGAGCTGTATTGACGACGATCAGGTCGCTAACCAATGATTTGCCTTTTATTACACGTCACTGACAACACATTTACGACATAGAGTTGTTTAATATCTCAGTCGAAAGATGTGAAAGGTCCCCCCCCCCCTTCCTGCTAAGATACCATTTGAAATATTAATGTTAATTACCCTTATAAAGTAATATTTGAAGCAAGCTGTGGTTTTATTTCTATCTAAATACACTGATGACCTTCCTTTTTATTCCATAAACAAGTTCATTTCACCGCACAGCCTTGCAATTATATATACATGCATACATATAATTACATGTAATCATAACCGCTTATTATGTTTATTATTATTTTCTTTTATTTATTTATTTAATTTTTAAATTACTACCCAACATCATTGAAAATTGAGCTTAAATAAACAGTAGTTATGTTGTTTCAGTCGCCAAACTAACAAATAGTTAATTTCAAATCACGGCCAATGTCGGCGTTCAAAGTTCACTTCCGATCTTAATTTAAAATTTGATTGGACTATGGTTTCTTTCATTGACATCGCTCTACCTGCCTCAGATTTTCTGGCGTTAGAACTTATCTTTTTTCTGTCACACTTGTTCGAAAAAAGAATGTCAAACTCGATCTTGAAATGACCAATCGCGGCTGTCAATCAAATAACCAGGCGACCAATGAAATCATTCATCTAGACCGGAATTGAATTTTTTAACTCCAACATTGGCCGCCATTTTTGCTAACTTTTTTTTGTTGGTTTGGCGACTTAAACGTCGTAACTACAGCTTATTCAAGATGTTACGTTATTCAAAAAATAATAAAATTTATAAAATGACGTCATAGCTTGCATCATAATGTAATTTCCTCGGTAAAAAAAAACCCAGCTCATTTACTGATAGACGGATCGTAGTGGCCGTTTATAAAATAGATAAAATAACCAAATCATACATTTATACCGAAAGAGAACTTTAATCTCCGACACTGGTCGACATTTTTGTTGAAAGCATTTTTGTTTGTTTGGCAAATTAAACGTCGCAACTTTAGGTCACCGACAAAACATCTTACTATTTAGTTGATATCAAGGTCTAACTTCCTGTCGGAGTTCAGTGGGCGGGGCCAGCGATCCGTCAATTACACGAGTATGATAACAGCAGTGTAATATCAGCAGTGTAATATCAGCAGTGTAATATCAAATATTTCAATTGTTAATTTCACTCCCGCGCCATATGTTATAAATAATGAAACCCATTCCAGCACAATCCCTCTTTTTAACGTTCCAAAAGGAAAAGTACTTTGGAAAACATAGTGGAAAATGAAGAAATTGCTTGTTACAAGCAATTTCTTCATTATCCACAATGTTTTCTACCCCGAAAGACATAGATATGTAAAATTTCTTTAACTAAAAATTGTCGTTAGCAACTTTTTACATTTTGGACAAGTCCAAAATTTTATGATGTGGGGATTGGTTTTAAACAAGAAATAAAACTCCTCTTTGATACTCATATACTCCTAACCACAACCGACCCTTCAATATTGGACAAAAAGTCCGACAAACTCAAGTATACGAACGTCAAAGCACCTCACTGGTCAATATTTCCCACATTACCTGTTATATTATGTGTGAGCAAAACAGCGTCCGATTTCAATAAAACGTTATAAGGTTACAAAGAATTTGTCAATCGATGTAAAAATGACCCTTTTAGTAGTAAACATAAATTCAATCGGATGTTTTGTTAATACAAACCACACCAATACCCTGCAGTACGTTTGACAGATCGCGAGTCACTCGAAAAATCCAGAGACCAATCAAGTCATTCATTTAGATCAGAGGTAAACTTTGAACTCCGACGTTTGTTTTTATCATCATTGCTGGTTCATTATACGTCTTAATCAAGATGTAGTTCCGACATCTTAAGATTGCAAAATAATTCCGTTTATTATCCTAGTGGAACTTCCGGTCGGAGCTCATGGGGGGCGTGGCACTGCATTTATTTTAGTTAACAGAGTCATTGGCTCTGTCTTAGACAATTACCTGACGACAAAATAATAGACCGGAATGAAGTTGAAAACGACAATTTCTAGTTGATAGAATTTAACCGATTCCCAGACATCAATATTTTGGACTGGTCCAAAATTGTAAGAAGTTGCAGACGAAAGTTTTTAGTTGGTGAAATTTTAAAATCGTTGTTTATTTTTTTATTATTATTATTTTTATCTATTTATTTATTTATTTATTTTTTTATTTTTTTTTTATTTTTTTTTTGTTGTTGTTGTTGTTGTTGTTTCAATTTTATTTGTAGAAAATATTGTAAATGATGAATCAATTACTTGTAACAAGTAATTTCTTCATTTTCCTAAATTTCTATCTAAAGCTTATTTCTTGGGGATGTAAAAAGGTAGGGTTGTATTGGAATGGGTTAAAGAATCGTTGTGTTTGGAGTAGAAAACATTGTGGAAAATGAAGAAATTGCTTGTTACAAGCAATTTATTTATTATTCTACAATGTTTTGAAAAGCCCTTTTTCTTGGAGGGCGTAAAAAAGCGTTCATTGTGTAGAAATTCGTTAGCATATTCATTCCATGCACTTTTTAACACT
This sequence comes from Fragum fragum, assembly GCA_946902895.1. Classification (NCBI taxonomy): domain Eukaryota; kingdom Metazoa; phylum Mollusca; class Bivalvia; order Cardiida; family Cardiidae; genus Fragum; species Fragum fragum. Next base: position 57,000,680 of record OX336370.1, on the reverse strand, counting down.
GTAACCCTGGACGATTTTCTACAACTTTGCGTACTCTACTTCAGCCAGCTGTTCAAACTGTTTACACTTCATCATAACTCATTACCATTAGTAGATCCATTAATCCGTGTCTAACAAGCTCATACGATCTATTGGACGTTACACTTCTAGAGTTTTAACCCTTGTCTTGCGTAGGCTGATCTTTGTTTATCCTATTTGGTAGACTGGTACCACTGTCGACTTTAACAAAGGCTTTGGTAAAGACGACGGCGGTACCGGTCTAGCTATTTGGCAGTGTTTGAATATTTTAGAATCAGATAAATGAGGGCTAAAAGTAGTGCGATTATCTGTGGTCCCGCTATGTAGTATTGCGTCACCTATCGAAAACTATTTTTCGAAGATTTAGTATTTCATTTGTTGTTCAATTTGTAGCTCTTAACTATCGAGAGTTCCCGATTGCAATCGTAGGCTATTCAAGATCACGGTTATGAGGCGGAGTAGTTTCAAAATGCTCAGTGTATTGATATATGGGGTTTAACGTCCCAATCGACAATTAAGGTCAAATGGAGATGGGCTTCGGTTTAAATCTCATTCAAATGACAGGAAAAGCTTTCTTATTGATTGATTAAATGGGTTATAACGCCACTTTTAACAGTTTTTCAGTCATATTAACCTTCCATTGGTGGGAGAAAAATGTCGGAAAGGATACTCGCCGCGGCAAAGGATCGAGCCCGGGACCCATGTGTAGGAGTACTACACGCTACCAACTGCAAGGCCGCAACCTCTCAGCGAAGCGGGAAATCGAACTAGGAACCTATGATACTAGAGTTAAGCACGTTATCACTAGACGAAACCCTCTCCCATTTTCTCAATTTAACTTCTCCAAATACAAGACTTTCTGAAGAGTTGATCGATTCTAAATTCCATCTGCCCTAAATGAATCATCAAAAATAGAACACAAAGAAGATGGAATCATTATTCATTTCGAAATTGATCATCAGCTGAATTGTGTGTTTAATTGAGCGGTCGATTTCCAGTATGGCTCAGCGTTTTATGCCAGAATCATTCATGTGATAAACCTTTTAACCCAATCCCTCCTTTTTACGCCCTTTGGGAAAAAAGCTTTAGAAAACATTGTCGAAAATGAAGAAATTGCTTGTATCAAGAAATTTCTTCATTATCCACAATGTTTTCTACCCCAAAAGACAAAAAAAAAAAAATAAATAAATAAATAAGTAAGTAAATTCAATCATCTTCAAATTGTCGTCTGCAGCTTCTTTCAATTTGGACCAGTCTAAAATTTTGCTGTGTTGGAATGGGTTAAAGAACTGTTTTCTATTTAATAGCAAACAGCGATCGAGTTAATTTGGTTCATTGTTTTTCAAAATATTTCTTGGGAAGAATAAAGCGAACATGAAGCGAAAAACATTTCGTTGGTGGTCGCCCACCGTGGATTAGCATGCTGTTTCTATATTATTGTCGACAAAGGCATGTCGTCGATCAGCGGGCACAATGTCGTAACTATAGCTTTATTACAGCTGAAGTTACGACATTTTGCTCGAGCACCGACGACGTGGAATTTTGTCATACTGAATTTTAATTTTTGACATAATAAGGGGAGAGAGAATAGATAAGTTTCGCCTTCATTAAATTCCATCGACATTATATAATTTCAGCTTTTTATGCCAGCATCATTCGTGTAATAACCATTCAAAGGAATGTCTGCTAATTAATAGCATGCAGCAATCGAGTTAATTCGGTTCATTGTTTTATTCTTTTTTAATCTTAGTAAGAATAAAGCGCACATGAAGCGAAAAACTTTTCGTTGGTGGTCGCCTACAAACAAGTCGTATACTGTTATTGTATCATTGTCGAGAAAGGCATGTCGTCGGTGCGCGAGCTGAATATCGTAACTACAGTTTTATAAAGAATAAAGAATAAATACGCTGTTCCGCCGCCATAGCGCAGTCGATAGCGCATCTGAATTCTAATCTTCAACGATGGGATGTCATGGGTTCGATCCCCGGCGGCGGCACATATTTTTACCGATATTTGTCTCTCACCAATGGGTGGATAATCGTAAAGTAGGATAAAAGCTGGAGGCTAGGAAAGGATGTAGTAGAACTGGTGTGAGAAATACCAGGAATCCATTGTTGGGTGCTCCAGCCGCCGCGATATTACTAAAATACTGTTAAAAATGGCGTTAAAACCCATTCAATCAATCAATCAAAACGCTGTGCTTTTCTTAACTTCAATCGATATCATATACTTTCAGTTAAATTTTAACGAGTTTTACTCATTAGTGTGACATCTGAATTTAGAGATCGCTGGCCACGCCTATTGACCTCCGATATAGAAGTTCGACTGAAGTAGTAAACGGCATTATTGGATCGCCAAACGAACAAAGATGCCTTACATACATGTCTGCATTTAACCATTTTCTGTCCAATCACTTGTTTTCACGTACTTGTGTTTTTATGCTTTTGAAAACATTGATGAAAAAAAAAAAAGAAATCGCTTGAAGCAAGCAATTTTTTTCACAATACTTTCTACCCGAGTTAATGATTATTATTTATTTATCTATTTTATAAAACCGACTTTAAATCGTCGTCTGCAAAACCTTTGAATTTGGACAGGTCTAAAATTTTGCAATCCAATTAAGGGTAAAAAAGTGACGAAAACACAGCAGTATCAACGGCCCATAACCAATGGCCCCGGGTCGGTACATTATATTTCAGAAATGAAAAATAATAATGATAATAATTATGATAAAAATAATAACAATAATAATAATAATGTTTCACAACATACATTTTATTATGAATTCTCGTTAAAATTGTCCCGTCGGGAGAATTTTAACGAAATACACAGATACAGGTCTTAATCAACTATCTTGTATCTAAAGGGTTGAATAATAATAATGATAATGATAATAAAGTGCAACAGTTTAGCCAACCAAGTCTGACAGTGATAAAACACTTTGTTTATATGTCTCGACCAGTAAACCCCCTTCACAAAATTCTTTTTTCCCTTTCATGTTTTGCAAAATTTTAGACCTGTCGAAATTGAAGGGTTTTGAAGACGAAAATTTAAAGTGGGTTAATTTGAAAAAAAAAATCAGTAGAGCAGAAAATACTGTGAAAAAAGAAGAAATTGCTTGTTACAAGCAATTTCTTCTTTTTCTACAGCGTTTGCTCTATTATGTATTTACAGAGGCGCGAAATCTAGGTATTGAACAGGAAAAAGTTAAGTAAACAGTGTGTGCACGTGACTTTCGGTCGTCAGTGCCTCTTTTGTACCTTTCTCTATTATCCGAAAGAGTTTTCAATCTCTCCTCGTTAATCCGATTAGTGAATGATATATGCATCCAGTTTATGCTATAGAAGAACAGATAGGTCGCTCGGTGTATACATCGAATTATTGAAAAAATTATATCATTTTGATTTGTATAACTTGTCATCGTTAGCATCGATTCTGATCAGAATGTTTTGATGCACGACACGAGTGTTTTGAGAATCAACATTGCCTTAAATTTAAGAAACGGTATCCCGTTCTGCTCGTGCACATTTGTTACGAGCGGATTTCAAAAACAAACGATTGCTAGAGTTTTGTCATCCTGAACACAACCCTGTGTTGCCTTCAGGATAGCAGAATACGAGCGAACGTTTCCCTCTTGAAACCGAACTTTCACCAAAACATACGTTCAAAGCGTTGTACTATTTTGAAAACGTTGCTGATTTTTTTGTCGTCACGAATACTCAGTTTATAATTGATGTACATGTATTAGATTTATCAAACAAAAAAGCACAGCAAGACCCTTTAAAACACTTGAAAAGGTGATCGGGTCCTGCAGAGGTCAATCAAAGATGGTGTTTCGAACATTAATTGTTTGTTTGGACAGTATTCAGTCATATCGCGGCGACTGGAACCTTTACCGTGGATACCTTGCATTTCTAACCCAGTACTACCACTACATAGCCTCCAGCCGTTAAACCCACTAAGGTCCACGTTTATCCATCCATTGGTGAGAGACGTTTCGAATATTAGCGTAAAATAATGTAGTACTACCGTTCTTCACTGAAGGGCCGCCGCCATAGCGCAGTCGGTAGCGCGCCAGACTCCTAATCTTCAATCATGGATGTCATGGGTTCGATCCCCGGCGGCGGCAAATATTCTTTCCGACAATTGTCTCTCACCAATGGGTGGATAATCGTAAACCTAAGTGAGATAGCAGCTGGAGGCTAGGAAAGGATGTAGTGGTAGTACTGGTGTGAGAAATACCAGGAATCCATTGTTAGGTGCTCCAGCCGCCGCGATATGGCTGAAATATTGTTAAAAGCGGCGTTAAACCCCATTCAATCAATCAATCAATCTTCACTGAAAAAAATCTACCGTTAGCGAAAAGTTTCGACCCTGGTTAGCCTGTTCATTTCGCGCAGGCTGACCAGAATCGATACTGTTTACATTTCCAAGGAGGTCCTTTTTCGTTTGACGGTTCGCACATTGTAATACTATTAAAAATCAGAGGAGCGTTTTTTTGTTTTTTTCGTAGAGATAAAAATCCCGCTAAGTACGTCTTACAGAACGATCTTTGTTATTTTGAGCGAAAGTATATGCATTCGATATCGCCAAGGCGACTCATTTAAGCCAATGCTGAGTACGCTTAAATTACTCATTTAGAGTTCTTGAGGTTTTTACTTAACGACTTAAAAATATTAATCTAAAGAACGCATTTTCATAAACCTTAAGAATCTCCACGAAAAGAACTCATCTCAGTTCTACGAGTAAAGATAACATGTTGATACGTACTAACTCCTTGTAATTGAAAAGAATAATTTAAGTGTACACGAAAATGGGGGTATTTTAATTCTATCCTATATCAAATTAACCCATTACCAGACGGCAATATTTTAGAGAGGTCCAAATTAAGAGAAGTTATGGACGACACTTTAAAATTGACGAAATTTTAGATTCTTTCATTTTCGGGGTAGAAAACATTGTGTAAAATGAAGAAATTTATTGTTACAAGCAATTTCTTCATTTTATACATTTTTTCCAATTGTTTTTCTGAAGAGGCGTCAAAAAGCTTCATTTTTTAAGAATGGATTAAGCATTTGATTTCAATTAAAACAAAGTTCTAATTCATAGAATGAAATGGGATTGTTTTCTCTGGAGAATCTCCAACATGTTTGCTTAAGAAAACTGATAGCACCATACCCCCCTTTTTGTTAAGAATACCTGTACTTAACTCATTACCAGATGACAAATATTTAGACTAGTCAAATATGTTGCATATGACAATTTTTAGGTAATGGAATTTTAATTTCTTTGTGTCTTAGTGTAGTAAATATTGCAGATTATGAAGATTTTCTTGTAACCAAGCCATTTTTTTTCATTTTCCACGAAGTTTTCCAAAGCCTTTTTCCTGTGGGCCGTCAAAAAAGGCCAATATGAGGAAATGGGTTAAAACACATCTAACCCGTGTTCACACAATGACGATTTTTGACGCCCCTCAAGAAAAACAATTGGAGAAACATTGTGTGAAATGAAGAAATTGCTTGCTACAAGCAATTTCTTCATTTTCTACAGTGTTGTCTACCCAGAAAGCTGAAAAAGTCTTAAATTTCACAAATTTTAATTTGTCTTCTGAGCGTTAAACTACCGTTTTCCTGAAGTTGGTGTTGAACAGTTTATAACAAAAAATCATCACGAAAACGGCATCGGTATAGAATAGTTGTAGATATAATTAAAGCCTTTTCCCCATTTGCTGACAGAAATGGTCGGATATGCTTGCCGACGGAATTCAACTTTAAAACTTTCTATTTCAAGAAGCGACTTATTATACTTTTAACTTTTATTCTCGGCCAAATAAAAATTCGAGATAAAATTCATCCTCCTTGAATCCTTGAATTAAGATCCAAAGTATGTCGAAATTAAAAAAGGTTTTACCATAAAAAGAAGCAAACATCTATAGAATATATGTCCTATTTCACATAAAAAACATTGGCCGAGTTTTTTAATCATCAATAACTTACATTGATATGACAACATCACACGTGTTATTTCATTCAAATAATCCAAATATAAATATATGATATGCATACATAACGCAAGGTAACTATTATGAATGAAAAGTGTTCGGTCATGCGGTAAAAATTAAAACTCGTCCTTTTACAGCTTTGAAGGGCAACGTTTTACACTGCTGTCTGATTTATTAGCATAAATCAGCGTTTGGTAGCCAAAACATTGTAAATATATTGAAAATGTAGTTTTGAAACTTGACGTATCAACACCTAGTTTGAAGTTTATTTCATTTACAACGTTTTAAAATGCCTATCTTTTGGTGTTAAATGTCTATCTTTTGTTAAATATCTTTTATTCATTAAGCAAATAGCCTTTTTATTTAAGAGACGATACTCTTTTTTTCTTTTTCTTAGAGGTATGAAACAAGAAATCACCCTGTGTGAAAACGCACTGCGGTATCATACAGAAAAGTGTAAAGGTGATTCGTACTATACATCAAGGAAAATACATTCTCTTCATTTCTTAGATTTGATACCAATTTGGGGCTGTTTTTGCGGAACTGTTTGATCTGTGATTTCGATAAAGTCTCAACTTTTATTTTCATTGAGTAATAAAAGGACTTTTTGGCAAATCAGAAGGCAGAAATTTTGATAGGCGAAAATAAAATATGAAATATTTCTGTTCAACTCATCTACTTTCTTTTCTTCAAAATATGTATTATTGTTAAGGAGTGCTTTTATTTTAAAAGCAAGTGTATCGTTTCAGAAGACTGCATTTCTGAATTACTATTAACCTCGTACCCTTTAGGTCATAACTCGAGAAGAGAATAGTTTCCCACATTTCACGCTATGACCATCTGTAGTAAATGTCAAGAAGAATTCCTTCACAAAATCGTTTAACCCTTTCCCGTTCAATCCCTGGTTTTTACGTCACTGTGATATTATAATTGAGAAAACATTGTAGAAAAAGAAGAAATTGCTTGTGACAAGCAATTTCTTCTTTTTCCACAATATTTTTTATCGTAATGAATGGTTATTTTTCTGAATTAAAAAAATATTATTGTTTTGTCTGCAAAACCTTTGAATTTGGATGGGTCAAACATTTTACAAAAGAAGAAAAGGGTTAAACAGTGTCAGATTAATTAAATGTAAACATTGTGGTGAAAGTCGTAATGTATCACATTTTAACCTTTGACTTTTCAGAAAAGGAGACCCATCAGACATGAAGGGACATTCTCTCGGAAAAGATCAGATTGCGATAATCTATCAAAAGAGAAAGTCAATCGACGATTTACGTATGTCTTATCAAAAACTCGATTAGTCAATCAAACTATACATTAAGACCCAGAGGTGAACTTTGAAATACGACAATGGTCGACATTTACGATAAGTAGTTCTGTTGGTTTAGCGACTTATAGGTTCTAAATCTAGCTTAGTGCACATGTCAAAGTTCAACATCACTCTCTAGTTTTGATATGTGAATCTTTTTTTATTGACACCGGCGATTCGTCAATATAAGACGGACATTTATTCTAACTATATGATTCGAAATTAGTCATAGTTAAAAATCTTTACCATTAATTGACGGAACGCGTCTGTCACTCAAAGAGTAAATCGACCAATCAAATCATTCATCAATAGACCGGAAGGATACTTTGAACTCCCACAATCGGTGACATTTATGTAAGGCATTTTTGTTGGTTTTGCGACTTTAACGTCGTAACTACAGCTTTTTCAAGCTGTAGTTACGACGTTAAGGTCACAAACCAACTTTTTTGTGTTACATGTGTTACGGGCCGTCAATTTCGCAATTTAGCGTTGTGTAGCACCTACGTGGAACTTCTTATGGGAACTTAGTTGGCGAGGCCAGAAGTCCATCAATTAATCTTAGACAGACACAAGAGAAACAAATCAAATTTACTCATCGGAAACTCAATGTTGCATCCCATTTAAAGCGGCTCTTGTACAGATTATGAAAGAAATGTTTTGGGTCTCAATTTCCAAATTTCTAACTGTAATGCTTTCAGACACTTGTAAGAAGATGATTAAGTCGACTTTGTAATAAATATGTCTGTTCATAACTTTAAAAAAAGAAAGAAAAGAAGCAAAACTATTTTGCGTTACGCGACGCGAAATATGTCAGTCAAGTACAACCCGAATTGAACCGGAATTTATCGGCTAAATACGTTGTCTGTCGATTGCGACGAAAATTTCCTTATTTGTTTTTTCCATGACGTATCGATTACGACATTAGCCTCCGCTAGCAGTACTGTCGTTATCGATATCATACGAAGACGAACGAACTTATCCGATAAAATCCGTTGTTCAAAGTAGGACATATGGAATGTATCACATTAAATTGAAATTATAGTGTTTTTAGTGGATGTTACACGAATTCACGAATATACATCCTGAAAATGTCTTTAATAACTATATATTGGAACAGTAGATAATATTAATATTTCAAATTTTCAAGAAAATCTGTTCAAGAGTCGTTTTAAATATATCTGCAAAAGTTCCGAACGTTACAATGTTCTATGAACATCTTGGGGAAGCTTGGGACGCGTGAATTCCACTTTCCACTCGATCCATGTCGAGAAAGAAATTTACTAGCTGACACGTGCCCTCACATATCAACCAACAGTGTAATTACATAAGAAAGAACATCTCTGACGCTGTGAGACAACTTATTTATCCTGCAAGGTTTTGTGTTGAATTCTTTCCCATATTTTGTACAGGTTTATGTAGATTACTTGAACTGATTGTGAAATTTTCCAACTGATGATTGTGTCTTTTAAAAGATAGGCTTTAATAGGAACTATCAATATAACTGTTTGTGGGTCGAAAATGCGAAAGCGATATGCCCATCAATTAACCGCCTAAGAAGAGAGATTTGTATCTTCCCTGTAACCTCCTGAGAAGCACCTTCGAATATGGATTTTTAACCTGTTCTAAAGAAAGATATGTACCCGCCTTACAAGAGAAGTCTATGGTCGCTTTAGATGAGGGAATTTAAACCTCCTTAGAAGAGAGATATTTAACCGCCTTACATCAGCGATTTATAGCCGCTTTGAAAAAGAGATTTGTAACTTCCTTACAAAAAGGATTTGTAACCCTCTTAGCAAAAGGATTGGTTACAACCTTAGAAGAGAGATATGTAACCTCCTAAGAGGGGGATTTGAAGCTGCTTTAGAATAGTAACTTGTAACCGCCTTAGAACAAAGTTGTTTTACCGCCTTAGAAGAGGGGTGTGTAACCGCCTTTGGAGAGCGATTTATAACCACTTTGGAAGAATGGTGCGTAGCCTCTTTGGTAGAGAGGCAGAAAACTGTAAGAAGACGCATCACGATTTCGAGGATTGACAATTACTCTGTTACTCCAAGAATACGATGAGAGCTCAATTGCTCGCGACAGAGGACAGAAGTGAACAAATAAGATGACTTGTGACGAATATTTAATGCGCGAACTTTCAATAACAAAATCAGTAACACACAATCACTTATCATTAGAAATCGAAAATGGACTGTTTTTCCAAATATCGAGTAGAATGCTCGGCAAAAGTTTCGAAAACAGTTGAGGGTTCAGTGCATTAAAAAAATCGACGGCTTAGAGCAAAATCATAGTATGGCTCTATACATTGTATGGAGCCATACTATGTTTTTGCTCTAAACCATCGAAATCATCCTCTTCCAAATAAAGAAGATCTTTCGAAAAGCAAATCAAAGGAGATAGACCTGTTATCAATCTTAACCCTTTACCAGATGACAAAAGTTTAGACTGGTCCAAACTGACAGAGGTTGCAGACAACAAATCAATTTGTGTGTAAAGAGAGAAATAACCTGCTTGTATGGTAGAGCATATTGTTAAAAAAAGGAAATTACTTGTACCAAGCGATTAAGTCTTTTCCCCACTACGTTTTCAGTTGTAAAAAATCTTATAATCGCAAAAACAAGTGGTCGTATGGGAGAGAGTTGAAAGCAATGTTTTGTTACTATTAAGATAACCATCCTCCGTCTATAATAGTGCATGATTATGATGTTTTTTTGCATCGGTTTATGGAATTCCTTCTGATTTTAGACCGTTTTCTAAGCAGTTTAGAATTAAGCTATTCTATGATTTTTAGCTAGCAAAATAACTACGCCATGATAAGTTCTTATTTTAGGAATGTTGCCCACTCTGCATGTAAGTTAATCTCCTAGTTAATTTTAGCTTATATATCTTATTCAAAATGACTCTTATCAATGTCTTCAAAGAAGTTGCAAACGACAATTTCAAATTATTGGAAATTCTAAAATATTTATCTTTCTAGGTAGAAAACAATGTGGAAATTGAAGAAGTTGCTTGTAATAAGCAATTTCTTCATTTACCACATTGTTTTCCACAACTATTTTCTTGGGGAACGTAAAAGGAGGGATAGTGTGGGAATGGTTCACTCCTTGGTTACTTTAATCTTGTTTCTTTATCATGATAAAGTTTGACACAGAAGATTACTGACCAAAACAATACTTTGCTAGCTTATAGTACTTTTCAGTACTTTGATCAAGACTCCTTTTCACAACTTCAGAACGTTATTTAGAACATATGTCCTATTCAGTTCAGTCTTTCTACATATCCATGCCTATATAGAAAATCTACGGGATGACATTTGCCCCCACATATCAACGAACGGTGTAATTACATAAGAAAGAACATAACTTATACCGCGAGTCCTGATTTTTTTTTACAGAATCTTTTTTCGAATTATCAAAAAACAAATCGCGATAACATTCACATTTTACAGAGAAATTTGTATATAAAACTTGCATTTAATTTTTATACATAATTATGCTTAAACTTTTCTTGTGTAATCTATGTTGAAGTGGTTGCTGATGTCTTTTATCGCCATTTGAATGGACCCAAAAGACAACCAGAACATTGCTCTGAGTGCTTTGTTTTTTGCCACCAGAAATAATCAAAGTACTTAAAAGCACTGTAAGCTAGCAAAGCATTGTTTTTTGTTCAATAATCTTCTTTGTCAAACGTCATGATAGGAAAACGAGGTGAAAGCAACCCAGGAGTTAATTCATCCCCACACAATCCCTCCTATTCACGCTCCTGAAGAAAATAGTTGTGGAAAACAAAGTGGAAAATGAAGAAATTGCTTGTTACAAGCAATTTCTTCATTTTCCACATTTTTTTTTTCTTCTAAAGAGATAAATAATTTATAATTTCAACAATTTGAATTTGTCGTCTGCATTTTCTATGCAGATCGCTGTGCTAAAGTGAGCTTAAATACCTAGGAGACTTGCATGCAGTCAGCAATATTCCTGAAATACATAAGAACTACTTTTTATGGCGTAGGCATTAAACGGATTTAGTGGTTAAGCCTCCAGTGGCAGTTTTCACTCATTGAACTTTGAGACGACCTCAAAATTTTGTCCGTTAACTTAAGCTATCAAAGCTGACGCTTTGCTAGCAAATAAGGTCCAGCTAAGAGTTATGCACCAACATATAAACGAATACGGACTTATTTTGTATGCTTGCACACGAAGTAGTTTTATACAAACTTGTCCCAACCTGTGTTGGGGGATGGGATATTCTATGCGTAAATTGTAATTAATGTGAAATGAAGACTTTTTATTGAAGTACGTGGCTTCATTCATTATAAATAGATGTTTGTTTTTGTTGGCTTGTCAATGAATATTTTTTTTATTTCTAATCTTTCAGAATGCCGGACATACTCTCGGATATTTCTGAAAGAAATCAGGATATGAAAGTTATTAAAGATGATAAATTAATGCCATGTGGCTTAAAAATGAATATATTTGGCTGATTTGGCGTCAATGATTACCAAAGTGCATGCATGCAAACAATGTCCCTCTTTTTGTAAGTCACAACTTCAGGGAAAATGAGTCATCTTTGTTGGTGCCGCAAAACATTTCTATACTTCAAAGCTGTCATTATTATTCGGTTTGTGTGCACTCGTTACATGACACTTTTTTCAGTTTTATTATGTTTCTTAACCCTTTCCTGTACAATCACTTGTTTTCACGACCCATAGGTTTTGTATTGGGGAAAACATTGCAGGGAAAGAAGAAATTGCTTGTTACAAGCAATTTCTTCTTTCCCTACAATGTTTTCTACCCTTTGCATTGGTTATTTAACAATTTAAATGCGCTTTGATTTGTTGTCTGCAGCCTCTTCCAAATTGGAGCAGTCTAAAATTTTGTTGTACGGGAAAGGGTTAATCTGCAGTCAGTGAGACATAAGTCATAAATTTCGCCCTTCAATGTTGCAATTCGAAGGGAAAACGATTCTTCTCACCAAATATATCAACCTAAAGCATATGTCCAGTCTAGCTTTAGACTGGGACACCTCGGGACATTATGTCCAGTCTAGCTTTAGACTGGGACACCTCGGGACATTGTCATGTGTCATAAAAACTTGAAACAAAGTAGAAAGATTGAGCTTAAAGTGTCTTATTTTTTCAACCCATTCCTGATTTGCAAAATGTTAGACCTGTGCTAATTCAAAGGTTTTGCAGACGAAATTTTGAGAGAAATTAATTTGAAAAAAAAAACATTCAGTAAGATAGAAAATATTTTGGAAAAAGACGAAATTGCTAGATACAATCAATTTATTTTTTTATTTTTTTACGTTGTTTTCTTAATTATAACCTCACGGAGACGTAAAAACCAGTGATTAAACAGGAAAGGGTTAAAGAGGTTTTGACAATCGACTGTCCTGATAAAAAAGTCGAAATGTAAAGTAATTCTCCTTATATCGCACAAGGCTTTTACGAGCCCCATGCTAAGACAGGTGTAAATGGAGATTTCATGCGTATTGTACTTTTAAGAGCCGATGTCAAAGCGCAGTTGGTAGCGCGTCAGACTCCCAATCTTCAATCATAGGATGTCATGGGTTCGATCCCCGGCGGCGGCACATATTCTTTCCGACATTTGTCTCTTACCAATGGGTAGATAATCGTAAACCTAAGTGGGATAGCAGCTTGAGGCTGGGAAAGGATGTAGTGGTAGTACTGGTTTGTGAAATAATTGTAGGTGCTCCAGCCGCCTCGATATGACTGAAATACTGTTAAAAGTGGCGTTAAACCCCATCCAATAAACCAATCAGTACTTTGATGATTAACTCCTATGCATTACCCACTAGAAATGAGATAATATGAATTTCACAGATAGTATCCAAATATCGTCGGTGGACGACTAAGATGTCGTTAACACAGCTTAATTCAAGCTGTATTTACGACATTATGGTCACTCAGCGACATCAGGTGCTTCTTGATAAGTAGCAACGAACATTTCATTTTCATAAAACACCAAGACGAGAAGGGTTATTAATTTTGTTTTTGTCTTCAGACAATGCAGTGTTGTAGTGATCATAAATTTCTACAGGATATTTTTCTTGTTTATTACTGCAGTTCAGCTGTACTGGTGTGCTTAAGATATCAAAAAGGAATGCAGGACTCAGAAAAGCGGATGTGTAATGCGTAAATGGTGGGTCGCTGGCTACGCCCACTGACCTCCTAAACAGGAAGTTCGACTTTGAAAAAAACAGGGTTATTTTGAAAGAAAAATGTTACATGTAACACAACGATAAAATCGTTGTTTTGCGACATTTACGTCGTAACTACAGCTTTATAAGCTGTAGTTACGACGTTTTTGTCGCAAAACAAAGAGAAATGATCAACATGAGTTTAGGAGTTCAAAATTCACCTCCGGTATAAATGACCGATTTAAATGGTCAACCCAGTTTTTGATTGACATCGCTGGTCAGTCAATTTTGAAATTAGCCCGACTTAGGGATTTGCATACGAGACATCGAACCATTTGATTCCTTCTGAATTGCTAGCGGATTGATTATCAAACGCGATCCCTGATTTGTCTTCTACTGAAACGCTTTGAATGGGCTGTTCCAGTTCTTGGTCACTTTACGGGAGTTACAGTGGATGAAAGTGGCATTAAGTGACCTAGACGTCAAGATGCTGTAGCCATAAATCACCGAGCAAGATCTCCTTGCTATAAATACATCAGTATTACATAAAGTTTGGATAATGAGTTGTATACAATCCAAATACCCTTCACTGGTAAACTCGTCTACAGTAAGATGAATACTCCAACAGACACAGGGCGTATGAGAAATATGTCATTACAAAAAGTGAAGAATGTCGAATGTCTAGATTGAAATTAATTTTTTGAGGACTAGAAAGTGGTATTTTTTAATTATTTTTTCCCCTAGTCTCTACATAATAGCAGCTACAGCCCTCCAAAGTAGATGTTATAATTATATGATAGCCAGTAGATTGATTGATTGATTGATTGATTGATAGGTTGAATCGGGTTGAAAGCCACTTTTAACAGTATTGAGTCATATCGCGGAGGCTTGAGCACCTAACCATGGATTCATGGTATTTCTCCCACCAGTATTACCACTACATCCTTTCCGAGCCTCGTGCTGCTCATCCAATATAAGTCAACGACTATCCACCCATTGATGGGAGACGATTGTCGAAGAGGTTACTTGCCGAGGCCGAGTATCGAACTCGGGACCTCATAATTAGGAGTCATAGGCGCTACCACTGCGCTATGGTAGCAGCCTGATAGCCAGCAGAAGGCGTGGATTTAACCCATTCCCACTAGACAAAATTTGAGTCTGGTCCAAATTGAAAGCAGACGACAATTTGAAGTTGATGGAATTTTATTTTTTTCACCATTTTGGATAGAAAACATTGTGGATAATGAAGAAATTGCTTGACACAAGCAATTTCTTCATTTTCCACAATATTTTCCAAAGCTTTTTTCTTGAAGGGCGTAAAAAGGAGGGATTGAGTTGGAATGGGTTAATGGCTCATCGAATTCTGTATTTATACAGTCACAATCCGAATAAAATAAGATACACAGGGTGCTTGCAGGTATAATCTTGACGGATCTCTGGCTCCGCCCATTGACTCAGCTTGCTGCACCCACTGAGCTCCGACAGGAAGTTCAATTTCGATAGTAAACGCGGCGTTCTTTTTCGAAATTGGACTAATCCGTTTTTACTTTATTTAGGTCGCCGACCAACCATTCTACTTTCTGTTTAATGTTACTTGCCATAAACTTTGCAAAATATCTCAGTTAAATATCAAGGAGGAAGTTCCTGTTGGAGGTCAGTGGGCGTGGCCAGCGATCCGTTCAGACATTGACAAGATACTCGGTAAACAGCGTATTTTGCAACATTTATCCATTGTGTTGAGTAAAAAAATAATTGGTTTGCGACCAAGAGGTCGTAGCTATAGCTCGATTAAGCCATGGTTTCAACGTTCAACCTATTGCCACTCGATCCCTCCTTTTAAAGCCTCTCAAGATAAAAGCTTTGGAAAACATTTTGGAAAATGAAAAAAATGCTTCTATCAAGCAATTTCTTTATTATCCACAATATTTTTTATCCAAAAAGACAAAAAGAAAAATCAAAATTCCATAAACTTAAAATTGTCGTCTGCAGCTTCTTGCAATTTGGACCAATCTAAATTTGTGCTGTGCTGGAATGGGTTAAGTCGTCAAACCAACAAAAATGCCCTAAACAAATTTTGGAGTTAAAAGTTGACTATAGATCTCAATGAATGATTTGATTGGTAGATCGAATTTTGATTGAAAGAGGTGACTCGTCAGCCACACCCTCTGACTCTAACAGGAAGTTCCGCTTCGGCGTTAGTTTGCGAAAAATTATGGCAAGTAAAGTAAATTGGTTAGTTGGAGACCTAAAGGTCGTAACTACAGTTTGAATAAGCTGTACTTACGCCGTTTCAGTCACCAAAACAACAATAATGCTTTACATAAATATCTGCAAATATTGGTGTTTACAGTTCACTTACGGCCTAAATGAATGAATTGCTTCGTCAATTAATTTTTTGATTGAAAGACCAGATCCATCAATTTTACTTCCTGGTTCTAAATTTAGTTAAAAAACAAGCTTTCAAGTCGTATAACCAAAAAGGGAAAATATTTCCCAAAAGAAAAGAGATCACCATAAATTTATTGCATCCTAGAAGCATCTTACTTATTTTTTGCTGGTTTGAACGTTAAATTACATGCCGGAATTCTAATAAACAAATTAAACTTGTACCACAAAATGGCGCTATAGGGCGTCCCTCAAGAAAATGCTTTAGAAAAACATTGTGGAAAATGAAGCAATTCCTTGTTACAAGTAGTATCTTCATTTAGTACAATGTTTTCAATCCTAATATACGAAAATTTCCTAAATTCTATCACTTAAAATGTAGTCTGCAACTTCTTTGAATTTGGAACAGTCTAAACCTTTGTCGTCTGAAAATAGGTGAAAAAAATCTACTATCACAAAGGTTAGATGACTTACAAACGTCATGTGAACGGTCTAAAGGTCAAAGAAAATGTTAAGAAAACATTTTACTTTCAATGAGATACAGGTTTGAAAATTTTGATTGCGAAAAGATTGTTAGAGATTCTTGGACAAATAGTTTATTTTCCTGTAACCCACCTCGAAATTTTCCTAAGTTTAAATCCAATTGAAGCACTAGAAAATTGGGTTATAATGGTTGATTTCACATACACCCCTAGAAAAAGAACAAAAAACTATCCAAAACGAGTCACTGAAATCACTAATAATTACGTGCCTCCACTGACAAGTGAGGGTTGAAACTAGAATTCCGTTCCGTCCTATAAAGTTTCTGCGACTAATTTCCGTACACTTGGTTAGCTTGTTCGTGTCTAGGAAATACCGAACTCCAGTTAATACTAATAGCAAGAACGTTTATTTTCCCTCCCTCTCAAATACCCATTCACGCTTCATAGTTTGCTTTTTAATTGGTTTGTGACATGACAAAACGTGACTAAACCTCGTCATCTTAGACGTAAATTAACCAATTACCAAACGAAATGGTTTGAGACTGAAAGTTGCAGACGACAATTTCACATTATTGAAATTTTGAAATATCGGTGTCGTGTTAAATTTCTCTTCTTAAGAGTTGTAAGAAGGGGTGATTGTGTGGAAGTGACCTAACTACAGAATGGTCTCGATGTTTTGTTTACGAAATGTTCGTATATCAACTCGTGAACAACTTCGAGCCTTAGCACTTTCCTGTTTTGCAAAATTTTAGACTTATCCAAGTTCAAAGGTTTTGCAGACGAACATTTAAAGTGAATTCAATTTGAAAAATAAACATTCTCTAGAGAAGAAAATATCGTGGAAAAAGAAATATTGCTTTTTACAAGCAATTTTTTCTCAATTAAAAAATATCAGGGTCGTAAAATCCAGGGATTGAACAAGAAAGGGTTAATTGACCACGTTGATTCTCTTAAGATCGGATGGAGGCGGAAAAACATTAATTTTGAACGCATTATGATATGAAGAGAGAGGTTGTTTTGTTGGTGACGTTTTTTGTTGTTGTTGTTTTTTTTTGTCACTAAAACAAACACAACAAATCACGGTTTATGAAATGGTCTCATTCTTTTCAGTTACACCCTCAAGAATTGTCGCAAATATTTTACCAGTTTTTTGGACTTCATTGTTGAATAGCCCACCGACGATTTTCATATCATCGTCGATGCACGAGCACCATGTTTTTGCTACCGCTATAATATAGCTGTAGTTACAAAATTTTACTCACCCATCTGAAATTTCAACATCACAGTGTGAAACATTTTTTCTTCGGCAGATCAGAATTCAACAAGCTTGACTAACTAACTGTAATTAACCCTTTCCTGTTTTACAAAACTTTAGAACTGTCCCAATTCAAAGGTCTTGCAGACGACAATTTAAAGTCTATTTTACTTGAAAAATAACCAATCAATAACCAATCAGTAGGGTAGAAAATGTTGTGGTAAAAGAAAGAAATTGCTTGTGACAAGCAATTTCTTATTTTTTCCACAATGTTTTCTACAGTATAAAAAGACAGGGGGCGTAAAAATCAGGGTTTGAACAGGAAAGGGTTACTTTATCATAAAACGCAGGCTTTCAAAAAAGCAACCTCTTTGATATATGAAAATCGCATCAAATTTTTATCCATCTTCCAAAAGTTTATTGGGAATTGTTTTTTGTTGTTGTTGTTTTCATTACATGTATTTTCTTGTTATATTATTGGACAGTTATTTAGCTTACTTTCTATCGCAGCAATCGTTTGACATTCAAGTAAAAGGAAAATGAAATAAGGTGACTTTTTTGTGTCGCGACCTCTTGCTATTTAATAATTGACTAGGTACTGTTCTGTGTATCCGAGCTGACAAATAGTACAATTAAAACATATGGTTCATGTTTGAGTTCATTCACGCGGTCCATTTGAATTGTTATGGCGTTTTGTTGACCTTTGGTGTTTCCACTGAGGACATATAAAAGTGATTTTTAATTTCAGTACAACATTGTTTTTCTATTGATGAACGTTTTTACAGTAATTTAGATATTAACCCATTCCAACACAATCCCTTCTTTTTACGGAAAAAAAAGCTTCAATTTGGACTAGTCTAAAATTCTGAAGAGTGAGAATAGATTAAACAGGATCATCTGTTTTACTCGCGTCCATCTAGATTCACCTAGTACACTTAAAAATGAAGGTTTTTTCTATTGAGGTATAAACCTAAAAACTTCTGTACACTGTATGAATCCGCGAAGCGGATTAATGTGATGAAGTTTTGAGGTTCATACCACAACGAACAATCTCTCTTTGACTCTTTTGAATAAAAGCCATTAAGCCAAACGAAGCAATTTGTACGAGAACCATACCGAAATTTGATCGACTGGCGAGCCTGTCCTAATCAATCGACATTATATCGAAGAATATTCAGGTTTGTCAGTCTATACCGAAATTTAAATGTGGCTAACCTCTCCTTGTCTAACGATGTGATATCAGAGAGTAGCTTAGATGGGACAGGATTATCAGTCTATACCGAAATGACATCATTAGGGATAAAACCTTCGCATAGCCACCCATAGAAATCTCTAGGTTCGAAAGTGTGGTGTACCGTTTGTGTCAAAATATATAGGTCGTCTTAGCATAAAGAACGCGTGCACGAGTAAATGATATAGGCAAACTCGTTTAATTTAAGCGAGCGCGCTTATATTTTGAAAGAGCATGCGTTATTTAACGCGCGCATTTTACGCATTTAACGCATGCGTAAAAGTACACCCCTTCATGTTGAGCGTGCACTTGTAATTTAGGCGTACGCGCACATTTCACTGGTGTGAGGAATACCAGGAATCAGTTGTTAGGTGCTCCAGCCGCCGCGAAATGACTGAAAAGTTGTTAAAAGTGGCGTTAAACTACATTCAATCAATAAAACCACTACATCCTTTCCTAGCCTCCAGCTGCTATCCCTATTAGGTTTACGTTTATCAACCCATTGGTTAGAGACAAATGTCGGAAAGGATATGTGCCATTTTCTACAAAGAGATAGTTCCAAGATAAACCCATTGAATCACACGCTTGACGGGTAGCGGTGGTCTCTTGTTCTGCAAACACTTACTTCAAGCTACTTGCTGTAATCTAGACGTTAAAACAGTGTGAAATAGGAGGATATCAAATTTTCTTAATAGACTACTTTCGGGTACAACCACCCGGAAATAATTCTTGGGTGGAGCTGACCCAATATCGGAGAATTCCGCAGACAGACAGGCCTGCCAGTCTATACCGAAGCATATCGTAGTCTAACGATAAAATATCGGAGAGTAGATTAGATGGTACAGGCTCTTCAGTCTACCGATATTAGTTCCATGATAGATACATTTTATCATGCACGCTTCCAATTTACGTTTCATGGCTATAATAGTTATGTACAATTAATTAGAGTATTTTTGTAATCAGTTGATAAAACAGAATTTTATATGGGAAAAACCCTGTGATAAGAAATAAAAGCGTGTGCCGTAAATGCTGCGCTCACCGTCTCTGTCTCTCTTTGTCTTTATATCTGTCTGTCTCTGTTATGAACAACAGATCACACACGCGCATCACCGTGGATAAGGAAGGGTATGAGTCATTTAGTTTCGGCTTTCTCATACAAACCCGCTTTTTTCAGCTAAGGCAAAACCTTGTGGATAATGAAGAAATTGCTGAAATAAGCAATTTATTCCACAATAATTTCCACTAAGAAAGACAAAGATTTATTTTTGGAAGTTTCACTAACTAAAAAGTTTTGTTTACAACCTCTTTCAGTAAGGACCAGTCTAAAGTTTAATTTGGTTGGGAATGGGCCAATACATGTAACGTAAAATATGTACGTTACAATGAGATAGGATCTAGACAGGATAATCAAGAGGCCATTTTCCAAAAGTATTTGTAATGTACGGTAGATTGTCTTTCTAGTTTCAGAAAATCGCAGAAGATCACAGAGCCGGCTGATCTGGGTCGACATTTTGCCAAGAATCGCCAAAGAAGGTCCCTTTCTCCGAACGGTTCACAAATATCTTTGAATGGCATTTTAATTTAAAATATATTGGCTTTCCTCTAATAAAGTCATTATCTCTGACAAATATCATTTTATTACATTTTAGGCATTTTCTTACCATCACAAAATAAAGGTCTGCCGCTCGGTCTTGTGATTTAAGTATTTGTCAAATTCTGCTTTTAAAATATTCATATTTTAATGGTCTGGCATAGAGAAATTACTTTTTTTTGATAATTAAGTGAGCTTATTAAATATTAACAATTCATACAGCATTTATCTGTGTGTCTACACCGACTAAATATCACTCTGTCTGGGTGGCTCTCACAGACACATCACGTGATCTCATTAGCTCTAATTACTTCCGGTAGAGTAAATGATACCATGACCGATTCATTTGTTGCCTCATAATACGTTAACTTAAGCACATTTGTAAGAAAAGCCGGTGTACCAAGCCAACCTGGAAACTTTGATTTGTGTGTAATTAAAAAATCGGCTTACCCCACTACAGAGGATCCTACAATATACCAAAACTACAAAAGACCATGCTGACTTCGGTCCTATAATATGGATGGCTGTTTTCAATCAAAAATTTATAAACCAACCAAATCAGACTTTTAAAACGAAAGTGATCTTTGAACGCCGACATTTGTCGACAATAATGTGAAATATATTTGTTAGTATGTCGACTTAAAGTTCGTAGAATTATCTTTTTAAAGCTGTCGTTAATCCGCTTAGGTCGCAAACCAACTATCTTATTTTTTGTTACATGTAACTGACCATAAATTTTACAAAAGAGCGCCGTTTAATATCTAAGTCCTGTTGGGGTTCAATTGGGATGGCAAACGATCCGCTCTTTAGTTTTAAAAAATGTCAAAAGTATAACGACTGGTTGCCATCCGTCCGTTCTTTGCGTTAAGACAAGAGCCAAGAACTGATGGATGACAACCAGTCGATACCATTAGTCCTTGCTTTTGTGTTGTTTAGCCTCCATGTTTGCTTCTTGAATCTTTAGAAATGTGCAAGTAACATAAACGATAGCTACTTGATTGTTCCATGTCCATCACTTTGGTGAAACGAACGACGTCTGTACTCGTTCAACGCAAGAAATATTTCTTGTCTCAAAACCTACATATCGACAAGGACTTAGCAACGAAATGTTATTGGAACGTACACCGTAAATATACAGAATTCGTTATACGTACTTAACGAATGTGCAAAGGAAGCAAAGTTACGGTAATAGTCACCAAGTAAAACATATAATTTACGCAAAATTACGTCGTAGTTACGTAATGTATTACATACAACACTGGCTAAGCGTAATACGAGTCCAATCTTCTATCCTATGACGTCACTGCAGCGTCAACGGTGTTAGTGTTATATTCATTTTTCTTTTATGGTGTATGTTTGACGTAAAATTATCGTACAGGAATTGCTGTGTAATTTTTAAGATCGAAATAAGGCGAATTTTCGCCAACAAGACTGTCTTACTTCGCACTAAAGTATATCAACTACCCAAATATAAATAGAGTTATATCGTTTTCGTCGAAACATTCATTTCTTATCGCAATAACCTTTTCAAGACGTAATAGATGCAATGGTACTTATATTAGATTGTCAACCATAGAACGAGATCTTTAAAACCCATTTATCGGTTCATTGCCGCGACAAAATATTTTAAATCTGCCACAAATCAAGCATTTCTGCGAGATGATTCCTCACCCAAGGGATTTTCTCTAAGTGATTCTTTAAATATTGATGATCACTGTTTTTCGCTTTAAACAAAGTATATTTACTACCTTAGATAGAATTGACCAATCGCGGCTGCCAATCAAGGAATCGATCGACCAATCGAATCATACATTCAGCCCGGAATAGAGCTTTGAACATCGACATAAGCCGCCATATGTGTGTAACACTTTTGTTGGTTGTTTAAAATCTGTCACATAATCAAGCATTTCTGCGGGGTGATTCTTCACCCAGGGGATTTTTCTCTAAGTGATTCTTTATATATTGATGATTGATTTTTTTCGTTTTGAACACGCTTACTTTTCAAGATCTTAACCCATTCTCACACAATGACGCTTTTTGACGCCCTTCCATAAGTATAATTTGCAAAACATTGTGTAAAATGAAGAAATTGCTTAAGACAAATAAGTTTCTTGTTTTCTACAACGTTTTCTACCAAAACTTTGAAAAAATATAGAATTTCGTAAACTTTAAAATGTCGTCTGAAATTACTATCAAATTAGATCAGATAAATTTTGTCGTTTTGGAATGCGTTAAAAGGAGTAAATCTATCGATTTCTTGCTTGATTGATTAAATAATTGATATTTGATAAGTTGAATGTTTGTTTGAACGGTTATTGATTGATTGATTGGTTGGTTTATTGATGTTACAGTTTTGTTTTATGGGTTTTTAAGTTAGTTCATATTAAAGTTTATTCCATTCCCACATAATCCCGCATTTTCATGATTATAACAAGTAATTTCTTCATTTTACACATATTTTTATTTATTTTTTAATTCCAAACAGAAAAACATTTTCAAAATTTATTGAACCAAAAATTGTCGTCTGCAACTCCTTAGAACGTTGACCAGTCAAAAATAATGTCGTGTGGTCATTGTTTATCTCATCCCCCACACAGTAACGCCCCTCATGAAAGCAGTTTGGAAATATTTGTGTAAAATGAAGAAAGAGTTTGAAACAAGCAATTTCTCCATTCTATACAGTTTTTTCTATCGAGAAAGTTGAAAAAATCTAAACTTTCATCAACTTAAACTCCTTTCATTTGGACTAGTCTAAAATCTTGCCGTCCGGGAATGGGTGAAAAAGACTAACAAATAAGAGTGAACCTCTCAGAACAAAGGCTAAAATGTGTGACGTCATTTACAGAATCATTGAGTGTCAGTACCAATATTAACAAGATATTTAAGACGATTCGTTCAATATTGTCCTCAACGGCAACCATTATTCTGTCTGTCATCTTAAATAAGATCGAAATATTTGTATCATCTTATTTCATTACTCATTGCAGAGATTATTTTACACTCACTCACGATTTTAACCTATTGTTGTTGTTGTTGTGGTTGTGGTGGTGGTGGTGGTGGTGGTGAAAATTGAACTTGTCTAAATTGAATGAATTTGCAGACAGCTATTCAAAAAGGTAAAAAAATTGAATAAGATTTATCCAGTAGGCTAGAAAATATTGTGGAATAAGACGGATCATTTATTATTTTTCCACCATCTGTATAAAATACAATTGACGTAAAAAACTAGGGGTTAATGTCTTAACTGTTATGCTTATAATTTTTCAACTTAATGACCGAATCAACATGCACGGATTTTAGTCTGTAATAAGAAAGAGGCTAACATATTTATTTAGAAGATTTCAACGTTTTTCATTTCGAAAGAAGTTTTGCTTGTAAAGGTAAGGGCTTGCATATTATAATATCACTCATATTGAACGCACCAGCCAGTTTTGGCTTTCAAAATACTTTGTTTTAAAATGTAGAGTACCACTCAATCCTTTTCCGTTTTTTGTTTTTTTTTATTATTATTATAATTACTTTTAGACTGTTGCAGATCACAATGAAAATCGGAAACCATCCCATGTTATAGAAAACATCGTGAAAAAGGAGAAATTGCTTGTTACAAGCAATTTCTTCTTTTTCCACAATGTTTTCTCAAGTGGAAAATCACAGTGACGTAAAATCCGGGGTTTGTATAAAAAGGGGTTTATTCTCGTCTCTTTTCGTATATGTATTTACTGATTTTCGCCGAATGTTTGTTGATGTGTCTGCCATCGTCCGGACAGACGACAATAATTGTCGATTTCCATTGCCATATTTACAAACTCTCCTGGCGTGTTTATTCGGTTTATTTACCGGACGAAAAGTGTTGCACGTCTGCTTGACTTAAATCAAACGCATGTCTGGGGAAACGGCTGTTCATCGATTCAGGATAACCCATTTCCAGACAATTTCGCATTTTCTTCGCACAGAAAATAAATAGCTAAAGCAAATATTGCGAGAAAAGAGAGAAATGCTTGTTACAAACAGTTTCTTCCTTTTCTACAAAGTTTTCTACCTCATTTGGTACTAATTTTTCGATTAAACAAACTTTAAGTTGTCGTCTGCAGCTTTCCAAATTGGACAAAAAAAGTCTAGAATTTAGTCGTTTGGGAATTGGTTAACATTCTCATCTATTGATATCGCCTGATATCCAGAACAGAGAGATAGACGTAATATATTAACCCATTATCACAAGAAATCAATTTAGACTGGCCTAAATTCAAAGGAGTTGCAGAAAGCAATTTTGAGCTGATAGAATTAAAAAATCTGCGTGTTTTTGGATATACACCATTGTGGGTAATTAAGAAATTGCCCGAAACAAGCATTTTTTTCATTTTCCAGAATATTTGCTTAAACTATTTTCTTGGGGCATGGTAAAAGGCAGTATTGATTCGGAATTGGTTTTTCATTATTATTATCATTTTGTACACTTACTCATACAGATAACGAAATGAATTGAAATCACATACCATTTTAAGCCCATGAAGATATCATGATTCTTTTATAAACCATTTATTGATACCATATTAACGTCGTTCGGCGTACAAAAAGTCGTAACGACATCTTGAAGAAAGCAGTAGTTACTAAATTTTGCACAACCAACGACGTTCCGTTTCACTGACAGTGTTCGGGTCATTTTCGATATTTCTAATACTTTTTCTTTATAAATAATTCCACGTTGTATTTTTGTGTGTGTTGTTGTTGTTGACGTTGTTGGTGGTGGTGGTTGGTTTTTTTCTTTGTTGTTTTTTTTTTTTGTGTGTGTTTTTTGTTATTATTGTTCTTGTATTTTTGTTGGGGGCTTTGGTTGTTGTTGTTGTTTGAGTGTGTTAGTTTGTTTGTTGTTATTTCGTTTTGAGGGGGGGGGGGGTCGGCTAGCTGACGAAGTCTGTTTTTAGTCCAAACAGCACAGGCTGTTAGCAAACTGTTAATAAAGCTGTGGTTACGAAACTTTGCTAGCTCCCCGATGATATGACAAACGGCGTAGAAGTGAAATAAATCGTTGATTATTTTCTATTTTACGTTAAAATAACACTAGTGCAATAAGTCTGCAAACGTAGTAGGAAGTTTCGCAGAATGTCTAACAATCGTATCAATTTAACAAAAATTATGATTAATATAATAAAATTCGCTACAGAAAATGAGAGCAGTTAAAAGAAAAATATAAGAAAATCTAGATTTTTTTTTCACCGCGCTTTTTGGTGAGATCTTTTTAGTGCGACAAAGGTAACGATAAAATGTGTATCAACAGTGTAATGAATTATATGACATACAGGCTTCGAATATTTGTAATGCTTTATACTTATGATGACATAAAAATGAACGCATTTCTTTTACCATTGGCAATTTTACCCCTGATTTTATCACTTGGCTTGGGACGCGCATTGCTTCTTTTTAAAAGTAAATCGTTGACTGTTGCTAAAAACTTGGACCTAGCCTTAAAAATATACTTCCCTTTAGAAACTTTACATTCTCTTCCTCCTAGAATTTATAGTTCTAAACTTCAAGGCCTTGTTATAAACTAATACTTCAAAAATGACTATTTGAAATGAAATGCTTCCACTATTCATTTCAACAAAGAAGGGTAACAAGCACAATAAAAAGAAATTACCGACCCGATTTCGCCTTACCCATTTCCAAACAACCCTTAAAAATGACATAGAAAAAATGTAAGATAAGAGGCAAACCTCTTATCACAATGATGTTCTCCTTTTCTTGTTTACTCTGCTGCAACACACTTTTTTAATTGAAAAACATTTAAGACATTTTTTTTCATGGAGGTATGAATCGAAAAACCTTCTGAAGCAGATTCATAGATCATAAGTGTGAATAGGTTTTTCGTTTCATCCCTCCACGAAAACATAAAACAATATATTCTCTTCATGTCCTCTAATTACAAGCATCGAGCGAAAAAAGCAAATATTTTACAAATATTAATACTTTTTGTATTGAACAATTTTGTGCGGAAGCGTATCAAATAGCTGCAGGCTCACAACTTTGTACTTGGAGGTAGGATTTTTTTTTTCGATTAATCAGAACGCCCCTTTCAGAAGAAACGGGGAAGTCAAGAAATTGTGTTGTTGTTGTTGTTGTTGTTGTTGTTTACCTAACCTTGTCATGTTAAGGATTAAAATGATTGACCGATCGCGTCCGTGTTTCAATGAAACATTCGAGCAATCAAATCATTCATTTAGACCGGATGTGAAACCATGCACTCCGACATCGACAGACATTAATGTGAAACATTTTTATTGGGTTGGCGACTTAAACGTCGCACAATGTAACTACAAGTTATTCAAGGTGTAGTAACAACATTTAGTTCGCCAACCAACCATTTTACATTTTTGTTACATGGTTCTTGCTATGAGTTTTTTAACCCATTTTCACATGAGAAGATTTTAGACTAGTCCAAATTGAAAGAAGCTGCAGACGGCAATTTCAAGTAGATGAAATTTACCAAATCTTTGTCTTTAGGGGTAGAAAACATGGTGGATAATGAAGACATTGCTTGTAACAAGCAATTTCTTCATTATCCACAATGTTTTACAAAAGTTTTTATATTGAAGGGCGTTTAAAAGCGTCAATGAGTGGGAATGGGTTAAATAACGCCTTCAAATATCAAAGCGGCACTTCCTGTGTAGTAAGTGGGCGTGGCCAGAAGAGTCAGTAGGCGGGGCCAGGGATCCGTCAGTTGATACCAACAATTCCTGATATAAAGATTCCTCTTAACGACTGATAAATAAATTGATGAATACAAAGATTAGATGACACAAATCGCGTCATCACTGCTTCTTTACAATTTGGCTTTGAAAAATTCAATAAATGTATTCTTTTGGAAGCAGATGATCAAATTTCGTAAATACTGAAGCTGTAGTTACTACTCTTTGCACGTACACCTATTTAATAATGCTGTAATTATGACATTTGCTCGCAAATCGTCGATAAGTTCTCAAAATAGTGTTATCAACTGCATTAGGCACCATGGACTTGTCATTGTAGGAGAGTCACTATAAAAGCTTCCTATTATTCTGTGTTGAAAGAGTTGGTACTAGCCTACTAATTTGCCAGCACATCACGACTATCTGGTAGACCATTTTTAAAGCCAGACAGAAATAATTGGTGGTGTTTCTATATGTTTACCGTATGAGATAACACGATGATTCGCTAATTGATCAGATAAGATTAAGTACCGCACACAATTGTCTGTAACCTAGACGGCAAGGAAGTCAGGTTCCGCTTGGTTATTGTATATTTCAATGATTTTCTGGAACTTTGTACCACATATATTTTGAGAAAAGGGTATATTTTGAGACATTTACAGATAAGTTCTGTTTCTTTAATTCTTTCTTGTGATCGAGATTTCTCGATTTTTTCGATTTCTCATTGGACTTTGCCCTAATCTCGTTTATTTCGTTCTACGGAACGTCATTTCATTAGGACCAATGACGTCATCACGTTGCCATGTAATTCACGCGCTAAATGAAGCAATTTTCTCCAAATATCTCTGAAAAAAGTCATACCTGACAATAAAGCAATAGAAAAATCGGGGGGTGTAAGACAGATGAATATTTAATTTAAAGAACAACATACCCTTTTTTCACGAGTGACGAGCCACTCGTGAAAATACATGTATAGCTTTCTTGTTCACTCAATGGAAGATAAACCGATCAGGCACCGAAACAAAACAATTATATGTGTGCTTCTGGACATATATACATCAGGTTTGGTGACATTGAGGAATCACCTTTAATTTTTGAATAACAAAGAGAATCTCAATACTTTAAAAAAATAGAAGATTATAACTCAAGAAATGTAGTTAGTCAAGATCTTTTCGACAATTAGTGTCACATTTGTCTCTGGGATATATTAGATTACTAAACATTTAATTATTATCATTTATTTGGCATACGGTACAACTTGGTGACAAATTTGCATTAAAATTCTGTTGCGAATATTTTTACCATGTTTTGCGGAAATAAAAAGAAATAATGTGTTGTCTAGTTTTGTTTACAGTAAAAATGCGTTCTTTCCAATTATTTTGTCTTGTCAAAAAATACATATATATGGCTTGTTTAATGGGATTTTGTCTGGTAGGATGGTAGAATAGTTCTAAAACAATTTTCGCATATGATACTGAAGCATGTTAGATTGTTTGTTGAAATCAAGGCTGATAAAATATTGGCTACATCAGACTTGCGTTTGTTATGTTTTGAAACTTTTTCTATAAGATTCTTATACTCCGTACCTTTTCTAAAGTGTATTTCTTGTTTAACCATTTCCTGTACAAATCCGGGATTTCATGTAGCTATTATTTTATTAGTTATTGTGGAAAAAAAGAAGAAATTGCTTGTAACAAGCAATTTCTTCTTTTCCCACACTATTTTCTAGCACAACGGATGGTTTCATTACAAATTGCACCCAATTTTCATCGTAAACTGCAATATCTTTCAATTTGGACCAGTCTCAAATTTCAAAAACGGGAAAGGGTAAAGGTTTGTACAGATTGCAATGCTAGTAAACTACCTTAATTTCTGACGACGACGTAGCCTGTGACGTTGGATTTCCGACAATAAAGACTTAAACCTTAGATTTCCGAAAGCAAAGCTTTTAAACTTGATTTCCGACAACAAAGGTATCAAAATTGGTTTTCCGACAACAAAGCCTTAAACCATCGATTTCCGACATCAAAGCCTTAAATCCATCGATTTCCGACAGTAGAGCCTTTAACCTTGTTTTTTCTAAAGCAAAGTCTAGTCCTTTAGTTCATTAAATCGTACTATGAATACGATTTAGTGAACTAAAGGACTAGACTTTCAGAATATAAGTCAGTTCAAAAGTCCCGTTTACATTTTACTCGCAAACCATGAAGGAGTCGCTGGCAACACCCACTGAACTCGAACAGTACATTCGACCTAGATATTAAACGGCGTGCAACAAAAAATAAAATGCATGGTTGGCGACCTAAACGTCGTAATTATAACTTGAATAAGCTGTAGTTACGACTTTCAAGTCGCCAAACCAACAAAAATGCTTAACAAAAATGTCTGCCAGTGTAAGACTTCAAATTTCACTTCCGGTCTAAATAAATGAATGTAATTCTATCAATTAATTTGATTGACAGGCGCGATCCGTCCATTACAACATACTTCAGGGAAACGATTGGCTAACCTCTTACAAATCAAACATACATCTAAACCGGAAGTGAACGTTGAACTCCACCATTTGACGACATATATGTTAAAAAAAATTATTATCTCAAGCTGACGTTTAGGTCTCCAACCAACAATTTCACTTTTTCGTTACATGACAGCAGCCATATATTTTGCTAAAGAACGCCGTTAAAAGCGTTGTGCAACTTCCTGTCGGAACTTAAGGCGTGGCTTGAGATCCTTCAATGTCTTTCAAAGGCTTTGTCCGGCTGAATTTGCTATATTCCAGTTCTTTATCAAGCGGCACAGTAAAACGTCAGCCTGCTTAACACATTTCCCACACAGTGATGCTTTCAGACGCCCCTCAAGAAACGAAATTGGGAAAACTTTTGTTACTAGCAATTTCTTCATTTTCCACAATGTTTTTTTAACACAAAGTTGAGAAATCTAAAAATTCATCATTTTTGAATTGTCGTCTGCAACTCTTTTGAATCTTGGCCAGTCTTAAATTTTATCGTCTGGTAGTGGGTTAAGCATGTAGCCTGATCGTTACCCACGCTAACTTTTTGACATGACAGTCGAAAGGATAAGGGTTAATAAACCGTTTATCTATATGGCTTTGTTACAAAATCCATCTAACAAGTATCATTTCTGTCTGGGTTGTTCTCACAGACACACCACGTGATCTCATTAGCTCTAATAACTTCCGGTAGAGTAAAAGATATATATGCTTCAATGACCCTATAAAACGTTATTTCATACAACATAACTGTAAAAAAATGTCTGACATGTCAAGCTGATCAGGGCAGTATAATTTGTGAGAAAATCACTTTTTGGATTTCATGACAATAAAAAAGATGCAATCAGTATAAACTAACCAAAAATATGTATTATTTTTGAGAGACACACACATACAGTATTTCAAACAGCCCTACAGCCCTGAAATACAAAGCAGTCTTAATATTCGACTACTCTGATAACTTTATGCAAAACGTTAAGATTTTCGTATTTAATCTAAACCCACACAATAATGCTTTTTGATGCTCCTAAGAAAAGAAAGCTTTAGAAAAAAGTGGAAAATTAAGAAAGTGTTTTTTACCAGTAATTTCTTCATTATCGAAAATGTTTTCTACCTCACAAGACAAACAAGATTTAACTTTTATCAACTAAAATCTGTCATCTGTAATATCTTTTAATTCGGACCGATCTAAAATGTTGTCACCCGGTCATGGGCTGATCAAAGAAAATACAGAAGTATCTATACACATCTCTCCGTCAATGAACATGATTTCAAAGTCATTTATCGCTTAATCGTCGCGACAAAAATACTTAAAATCTGTCGAATAATCTGAAACATTATAGAGTGGATTCCTTACTCGAGGGATCTTTAAGCGATTCTTATATGTTTTAACGGTCTATTTTTTCGCCTTAACAATTCGAATCTTGAATTGAATAAGGTACATTTCTTATAGTTTCTTTAATGAATGCTTGCGATCGCCCGATTAGTAGATTAATTGGTGATCGATTCATAAATGAAATGACTTACAGATTCAGTAATTAGCTGTTTGATTGATTTATCGCTTGATCGTTGTTGCTTTCATTATACATGTACTTTTTTGGTTTGAGTATCTTCACAACCGGAGTTCAAAGTTCACTTCCACTCTAAATGAATGATCTCATTTGCCCATCGATTTTCTAACTGACAACAGCGATACGTGAACTAGAAGTTCGTTAAATATAATCTATAGTAAATCATCCAATTGTAGATTAAAACCTCCGTATACTATTTTCACATGGTTCGCATTAGGCGAGTAGGCTATTGTATATATTCTACTTTAGCTTAGTGGATAGCAAACGATATCATTGAAATTCACAGAAAAAAGGAAGCGAATTGTTGTTTGTTGTTGTTGCTGTTGTTGTTGTTTAAATTTCAATAAGAGTTGTTGGAATATATATTAGGAAAAATACTCCTCTGTAACACAGGCCAAATGGAAAAAACTCAGTAACTTAATATACTTATTTACCGACTAACTTTATGTGTTTGATTATTCGTCTGCTCTCTTACGTCAAGACGACAGTAACTGCTGATTTTCCATTGCCATATTTACAAACTGTTCTAGCGTATTTATTCGCTTTGTTTACCAGACGAAAATGTTGCACGCCTACTTGGCTGAAATTTAACGCCTGTCTAGTGAAACTGTTGTTCATTGATTTTTAGTCTCCTAAAGTTAACCTCCATTCTCGTGTCTATAGTAACGTCTGACACTTTAACCCATTACCCGGCACAATTTTTAGAATGGTACGGTTGCAGATGACAATTTGATGGTAATATGTTTTCAAGTTTCTGGGTAGAAACATTGTGCAAAATGAAGAAATTGCTTGTTACGTCAAAAAGCGACATTTTAGGGAATGAGTAAGATAAAAGAAATCTGCAATTAAAATATACAAAGAAAGTTTATTAACATATTCGTAGTAAGTAAGCACCTAAAGGACATACAACACATATTTGCTTTTGGCAGGTACTTGTTTAATACAGGTTAATTTCTATCGATTTTCTTTACTTGGGAACTGAATTGCCTGTTGCTTTATACAGGTCGCTTCATCAATAAAGGTGACCGCTATAGTAGGTTTGATTGCACCCTATAACTTGTCTGTGAAAAAAAATTACCGTTTTATAGATTTCGCCGTTCATTTAGAGTATAGGATATACACTTGTATACCATTCTATATAATGTTGTCTTCAATATAAAATCTTTATGGCATTATTTAACTTCGGGGGCATCTTTGGTGTAGCTTTTCCACAGTATGCATTGTGAGAATATGATTGATTATGGCAGATTTCAACCAAATTACTACATTTAATCAATACACAGCTGCCTCAATCTTCATAACATATATGTGTCATCGAGTAAAGAACAAAAGCTATATATTGGGGGCAACTCGTGAAAATATAACTTATGTTGGTTACGAAATGAAATATATATCCATCTTACAAGAAAAACAAACGATTAATGTATTTCAGAAGAACATCAAATATTACTTTTTTCGGATAATCTCTCAAAGGGCGTCATTTTGCACGTAATTTACATGGCAACCTGATGACGTCATCATGCCTTTAGTCCCGCTTAGATGATGCAAAATGAATGAAAGCAAGGTAAAATCTACCAACCCTGAATTATTTAAGAGATGAAGAGAATATGTTTTGTTTTCATGGAGGTATGAACCGAACAAACTAATCACACTGTATGAATGCGCGAAGCGGATTCATACATTGTGTGATTAGGTTTTTCGGTCCATACCTCCATGAAAACAAAAAATATTCTCTTCATTTCTTATAATTTAATAGCATCGAGCGAAAAAAGCATAAACTATACACATTTTGAAACTTTTTTGTATAGGACTATTTTGTGCGGAAGCATACAGAATAGCTGCGTGCTCAAAATGTTGTTCATAGAGTTATGAATATTTTTTTCGACCAATCAGAAAGCCCGTTTTTGATAGACGAAAGTAAAAATTAAATTATCATGTGATAACCCACCGAGACCACGGGAAAGCATTACAGAAGTTAATGGAATACATGCTTAATACTTTTAAGAAAATGTCGACAATTCTGATTCATATCAATAATTTGTTGCTAAACCATCTCTCTCTAACAATACAATTTGACCTTATTGTTGCCACTTGTCACGATCTTGTAGACAATTCTTTGTAAGTCAGACAAAAATAATTGGTGGTGTTTCTAACGGGTCTAACTGAGACGATTCTAATGAGTTCCAACAACACAGGATTTAGGTCCGATATGTTGTCAGCAATTATGACCACTTTTTTTTTTCAAAAAGGATAATTCGATTTTGGTCGCTTGATCGAAGTGGTCGCTTTGTAGAAGTGGTCGCTCGAGTAAGATCGACTGTGATAATAACTTTCAAAATTCCATCTGATATTCACCAAGAAAGAGTTCTACATAATTGTGCTTCTTTCATCCAATTCGACATCCACATTACCCCCACGAGAATAATTTTAATTCCATTACAAAGCATTTTCCTGGATAAATATATAGATTAAAATAGATTGAACTAATTTCAATCCATCTCCTTTATATTCCATAGATTTTAGACCCTTCTGAAATTTAATTCGTTAAAATGAAAAGACGTCGCTTTTCGCAAAATGTAAGATTTCTTTCTTTCAACAGTAATATATATTACACGCATTATGTAGATTTTAAAGAATGTTCGCTATTCTCAATTGAATGGGGGTTATTCGATAAAAGAGTAAAATAATCTAGTTATATAAGAAAAACAATTGGGAAACCATTATGGAAAATGAAGAAATTGCTTGAAACAAGAAAATTTTTTTCGACATTGTTTTCTACCCTGACAGTTGAAAAAATCATAGACCTTAAATTGTCGTCTACAACTCCTCTCAAATGGGACCAGTCTAAAATTTTGCCACCTGGAAAAGGGTTTACCAGTTTAAAAAAATAAGACCGATGATGCGAGAGTGAAATGAATTCGTAAATTAACGGGTAAGTATTCGATTTATTACTTCAACCAAGCTTATATGGTACTACGCTTTACTCTACAGTAATACTTGAAACTATAACAAACGATCTGACGGCAATAGTGAAGTATTTTCAGTACAAAACAATTGCGATATTAAACCGGTGTTGCAAATT
The DNA here is from genome assembly GCA_946902895.1 of Fragum fragum. Classification (NCBI taxonomy): domain Eukaryota; kingdom Metazoa; phylum Mollusca; class Bivalvia; order Cardiida; family Cardiidae; genus Fragum; species Fragum fragum. The sequence continues at coordinate 56,966,398 of OX336370.1, read as the reverse complement.
TTGATAAATTCTATTCGAGGTAAATTTTAAATAATTTAGCATTTTGTACTAAGAGAATTTGTAGAATTCGTATTCATGAAATCCCGAAATTTTAGAACTCGTCATCTAAAACAAATAACAAGGGGACCACGATGGTCCTACATCGCTCACCTGAGGTATCTGCAAATTACAGTACTTTTTGTATAAAAAGACACTACTTGAGCAAAATAAATAAAACAAATGTAAGATTTTGGGCTTTGTACAATACTATCCAGTATTGATATACTACCAAAAAATGAATGCCTATAGTTTTATGGTTTAATCCGTTACCAAACTATCCCACATTTTGATGCCCTGGGGAAAATAGGTTTAAAAAAGCATTGTGAGAAGGGAGAACTTAGAAGTTACAAGCAATTTCTGCATTTCTAACAATGTTTTCTACCCTGAAATTCTTTGTATTTAGATTTCAACCAAACTTTGATTACTGTCTGCAACTTCTTTTAATGTGGTCCAGTATTAAGAGGAGAAGAATTTGATATTGCTCTAATTGATCATTTTACCAAACTTCGGGCCTCAGAGGCCATTTTGACCCAATGGGTATAATTTTTGCAACCTTGGTAGAGAACAATCTGGATGTATATAAACTAAATACAAATATATTACAACTTGTACATAGGGAGAGGAAGATATTTGAACATGCTCTTATTGAGCATTTTTCATAACTTTGGATGCCTTGGGAAGGGCTACTTTTGTCCAAATGATAAAAACATGGTAGATTTAAATAACAATATGCTATGTTTTTACTATAATAGCTCTAGGCCCTATATTTAAAAAGAAGAAGACTTCTTTCAAATTAAGCGATTTGTGCAATTTTTGACCCCCGGAGCAGAGACGTTTTTGATCCTAAGGGCATATTTTCCTGTAACATAGTACAAAATTATTTAGAAATGTTACATACCAAGTATAAATGACCTTTACCTTATATTTTAAAAGGAGAAGACTTGTGAAGTTGCTCTAATTGGGCATTTTCCATAATGTTGATCCTCTGGGTAGGGTCATGCTTTATCCCAGTGCTAAGATTTTAACTAACATTGTAGAGAACCATCTGGTTATGCTATATATCAAATATGAGTGCCTTAAACTTGGTAGATTGGGAGGAAAGACTGTTGAACATGGTCTAATTGAAAATTTTTACAATTTTTGGACACCCAGGGAAGGGATGTATTTAAACCCACAGGCATAATTTAATCAAAATTGATAGATAACAGCCAGGCTATGCTACATTCCAAATATAAATGCCCTAACCCTAAAAGTGAAGTTTTTTTTTAACTTACTCAAATTTTGGACCCCTAGTGCAGGGTCGTTTTTTACCCTAGGAGACCAATTTTCAGTGATATAGTACAAAACAATCTAGTAAAGCTACATATCAAATATGAATATCCTAGACGTTATAGTTTGCAAGGAGATGTCTTTTGAACTTGCTCAAATTAAGCATTTTCCAAACTTCGGACCTCAGTGGCGAGACCATTTTTGACTCAAGAGATTAAATTTGTAAAAACTTGTTAGAGAACCATGTGATTTAGCTACATATGAAATATCAATGCCTTTGGCCTAGTAGTTTCTGAGAAAAAATTCAAAGATCGACTAAAATTTCTCATTTTCAAATGCCGTGGCAACCAGAATTTTCACGGAATGTAATTCTTTTAACAACTTTTGTAGAGCTTCACCAAAGGAACATCCCTGCAAAGTTTCAGCTTGATTGGCCTACTGGTTTAGGAGGAGAAGATTTTTAAAGATTAACTATAATTTCCCATTTTCAATTGCCGCGACAACCAGAGTTTTTCACGGAGTGAAATTCTTTTAACAACTTTTGTAGAACTTCACCCAAGAAACATCCCTGCAAAGTTTCAGTTTGATTCGCCTACTGGTTTAGGAGGAGAAGATTTGAAAGAAATTGTGGACGGACGGACAGACGGACGGACGGACAACGACCGATCACAAAGTGAGAGGTGAGCTAAAACGCGAGACAGTCTCGTTTTTGATATATATTACTTTGTCAAATAACGCCGTTTGATATAAAAATGGAACTTCCTGTCCAAGAAAGTGGGCGTTGCAAGCGGGGTGAGTGGGCGGGACCAGAGATTCGTCAATTGATCTTATGCATAAAACATCCCGACTTTATCTAACGACTCATTTTAAAAAGACAAAAAAAGAAATACATGTAGCTGGTTGACGACTTAAACGTCTTAACTAAAGCCTGATTCAACTGTCGTTACTACCTTTAACCCTTTCCCTCACAACAAATTTTTAGACTTGTCCAAATTGAAAGATGTTGCAGACGACAATTTTGATGGAATAAAATTTATCTATTTTATTTTTCCTTCTTCTTCTTCATCTTTATGGACAGAAAATATCGTGGATAATGAAGAAATTGCCTGAAACAAGCAATATCCTCATTTTCCACAATGTTTCTAAAGTTTTTTCTTAGAGGGCGTAAAATGGAGGGATTGTGTGGGAATGGGTTAAGTTGCCAAACTAACAAAAATACTGTACAGCCATGTCGGGCAAAACTGGAGTTCAAAGTTCACTTCCGGTCTAGGTGAATGATTTGATGGTCTGATTGACAGCCGCGATTGGTCGATTTTAAAGGTGATCAGTAATATTACAGGTCCTTCTTCAAACGACATAGTTCTTTCTGCATACAAAGTCGTCAAAATCAATTCGCACCAATCAACAAATGGTTTATTCTCAATCCATTCCCACTAAATGGACTAAAGCTTTTTGACGCCCCTCAAGAAGAAATGTGTAAAATGAAGAAATTGCTTGTAACAAGCATTTCATTCATTTTGTACAATCTCTCTTTACAGAAAGTTGAAAGAAATCTAAAAGTTCATAAACATTAAATCGGCGTCTGCATCTCCTTTCAAATTGGACCAGTCGAATATTTTGTCGTCTGGTAATGGGTTAACTTGTTTTGACAGTGTTCATGCGGCTCCATAAAAATTAGACATGAATAATTTTGGTCTTGAATTTCCATATTCCTAACTTTAATACTTCCAGGCACTTAACCCTTTCCTGGTTAACACCTAGTTTTACGTCCCTGTGATTTTGTAATTGATAAAACATTGTGGAAAAAGAAGAAATTGCTTGAAACAAGCAATTTCTTCTTTTTCCACAATATTTTCTACCAAACCAAATGGTTATTTTCAAACAAAATCAACTTTAAATTTTCGTCTGCAAAAACCTTTGAATTTGGACTGGTCTTAAATTTTGCCAAACAGGAAAGGGTTAAAAGAATGGGATTAGGCTGACTTTGTAATGAAAATGACTATTCGTAACTTTAACAAATTACAGAAAAGAACCAAAAAATAGTTGGCGTCCGTAACGGCAAGTTTGTAAATTCAAAGGAAACGAAGTGCAGCCCAAATTGAACCGGAATTCAGCAGATAAATACGTTATCTTTCTTTTTCATTGAACAATACTTTATTTGTTGGTTTCAATGACGTATAGATTACATCATTGGCTTCCGCTAGTAATTCAGTCGTTATCGACTTCATTCGAAGATTAAGGACCTCACCCGATGTTTCAAAGTAGGGTCTTAGGAGTATGCTACATTAACTTGTTATTTATTCAAGAGATGAAGAGGATATTTTTTGTTGTTGTTGTTGTTTTCACTGAGGTATGAACCGAAAAACTAATCACACTTTATGAATAACCGAAGCGGATTCATACATTGTGTGATTAAGTTTTTCGGTTCATACCTCCATGAAACAAAAAATATTCTCTTCATTTCTTATAATTTAATAGTATCGAGAGAAAAACCAAAAGCTTTTCAAATTTTGATACCTTTTTTTGTATGGGACTTTTTTGTGCGGAAGCATACAAAATCCCTGTGTGCTCAAAATTTTGTTCATGGAGTTATGCATTTTTTTTCCGACCAATCAGAACGCTCTTTTGTGATCGACGAAACTAAAAATTGAATTATAGTAAATTAAGTAAATTGAACACAAACAGAGAACAAATACCGTGAAAATGACATTGATGTTTAAAAAAAACGGATATAAATAAAAATCTGTAGACCTTTTCCTGTTTTGAAAAAAAAAGATAGACCTGTCCAATTTAAAGGTTTTATAGCCGAAAAATTCAATTGGGGGAGGGACCTTTCAGTAGGGTAGAAAATATTGCGGAAAAGGAAGTAATTGATTGTTACAATCAATTCCTTCCTTTTCTACAATGTTTTCTCATTAAGATAGGGATTAAACTGGAAAGGGTTAAAGAAAAGCTCAGAATCATCTCAAGTTCACGTGACGAACGCTCTGAAAAAGCACTATCTATCCTATCAATTTCAAAAACAATCATTTCAATATGCATACAAAAGTGCATAATGCAAGTCCGCAAAACCACCGACTCCCCGTGGACCTTCGATATTACCGACAAACAGTGAAATTTAAATGTTTTGACGCTTCCAAGTCTCCTCAAATGAAGGAAAAACCAATTACATTGCCCGCTAAACCTTTCAATGAATGGATTTTCTACCAAGGGACAAGCTTTATAGAAGATGAACGTGAAATTAATTAAATGCTTGACGCATTTTCGTCTAGCTTGTATTAAAGGTTTGTTTATTGTCGTTGTCGTTCTAAAACCTCGTAACTACAGCTTGAATCAAGCTGTAGTTACGAGGTTTTAGAACGACAACGAACGATATGTAGCTTCAATGATATCTTTCGGGCATGAGAATGTTTATTCCAAAGACAATAACTGGTCACAATGGCATAATCTGACAACCGAACTATTTAAAAGATTTACGAAGACAACATAGCTCGCCCTAACGGCTGCTCGTCTCAAGAAATGCCAGAACAAAGATCATACGTCAATGTCACTTTGAAAAAGTCTTTGACCGAGAGCAATTTTTTATCAGACAAAAATATGAAATATAAAAGGAATATCAAATTAAGACTCTTTCTTTTAAGTAGGTTAAAGTTCAAGCTCACAGGGTCATGATGTGGAATAAAAGTCCAATACTTGGTTACTTCGATAGTCCAAGGTGTAAAGAAAGAGAAAGTAGGAGCAAGAATAAAGATTTGTAAAAAGAAGATAAAATGTCGCGGTCACAGGGCCATGGTACTTTGTCTTACCATTTCCCATACGATCCTTTTTTTACTTTCTTTTGGAAAAAGTTTGGGAATACATTTTGAAAAATGCAGAAAAATGCAGAAATTACTCACAAAGTTTTCTACACACATCGACGAAGATTTTTGAAAATACGTCAAGTTGAAATCATCATCTGCTGGTCCTTTCAGCGTTAACTAGTCTAAAATGTTCTGATCTTTTGAATGATAAAATGCCTTTTACTTGTTAAGTATAAAGAGTACTCCTAGGTTAGAGGCTGCAAGGATTTGTGTAAGTCTGATTTTTTCCTGAAGGGAGCTATCGATGTTTCAGAAACCTTAATAAGAAATATTTGCCAATTGTCTAAAAATACGCCCAAACGAACGTTTTACACTTACATTTTAGCCAGATATTGTCTTCGCGGTAATCTGTTAGCCTTATTCAGTTGTCGACACCGCATGACCTCATTTGCATATGACCCAAAGTCAACGGAAGGTTACATATTGACAAGCAAAACAACCATGTCACACCAAATGGTTACCTAAAAAACTGCGGTAAGTGTCAATATTCGTATTGACGCTTACGGCAGTTTTGGACTGATCTGGACTGAAGACGATTGTTTCAGCAAATTTTAAGTGAATGCGAGATTCCAACCGTTATCGGCTATTCGGTAAATATCCTTGTTAATTCTGATAAACGACCTCTGATCTTCGCAAAAGTACTTTCAGAATATTGTATCGAAAGAGTATACGAGAGGGAATAAGAGTACATGAAAAAAAATTGATACCTTCCTTTAAAGAGAGGACATAGATCAAGGTCACATGGCCACGGTCCATGGCCTTAACTGAAAGTATGTCTCGTGACAGGGAATGAGAAAATTTGATCAAGATTTAACTTTTGGAAAAGTAGTTGAAAGGAAAAGGTCGAGGCCAAAGGGTAATGATACTTGTCAAATGTAAACCTGTTTCTAGTTAATATATTTGTCAAACACGATTGTTGTACGTAATGACATTTAGAAAATGAAAGCCTGGATTTAACCTTGAAGAAGTTTTTTTTTCTTTTATGTGGGCCAAGGTCAAAGGGTCACGGGTCACAGTCTACTGAGAAAGCATATGCCATGTGTTTGTGTAAAATTATGAGCCCACTAAAGTAGATAATGATAGTATTATAAGGATTTAGTCAGATGGGCCGTCCACAATCGAGGGAATTACGGTCTTCCTTAAAAGAGCTAGAACCGCGTTGTGTTGAAAATGGGCATAACATTTTGCATTTTGTGCCTTTAGACTGTAGGATTTTTGTTCGTTTAACGTGTAAGTTAGATAAATCTGTATTTTCTCAAAGGAAATTCTAAATTTTCACTTGAGGCACCACCGCAGGATATGATATATAGCTTTTGTTGTTCTTGCGTAATCTGGCTTTGTAAATCCTACTTTGAGAGCATATCGTCGGTCGGCGTGCAAAATGTCGTAACGATGGCTCAAATAAATCTGTAGTTTCGATATATTGTACGCCCAAAAACGATATCCCCTTACCAGTCTCATTGATATCCACGTGCTTGCTTTGTTTCTTGTATCTTGACAAACCGACAAAAGAAGGCAATACAAAAGGTGCTGCAAAATGCAGGGCAACCTACAAGACTCAACACAAAACAGATTAAATTGAATTTAAGATGGAAATTAATGGAATTATCGTGAACGAAAGTTGCTGCGGACAACGTAATCAAATTTTTCGAACATAAATCTCATTTTAAAACAGAAAGAAATCCATTCAAACGAATTACACATCCTTCATGCAATGAAAAATGGTCGCAGCCTGTTGTAGCATTCGAAAAAAAATGAAATACTAATTTTTATTCAAAGTATTACATGTCTAGAAACAAAAAATCTATCAGAGTAAGTATTAATCAATTCCCACACAATGACGCTTTTGACGCCCATCAAGAACAATTATTAGGAAAACATTTTGTAAAATGAAGAAATTGCTACCAACAAGCAATTTCTTCATTTTTCACAATGTTTTCTACCTAGAAAGTTGAAAAATCTAAAATTTCACGAAATCTAAATTGTCGCCTACAACTCCTTTCAATTTGGACCTGTTCAAAATTGTGCCGTCTTGTAATGCAGTAAGTGTTATCATTTAATGCTCTCTGTATGATTATTGTGATTTCTCAGTAAATTATCACTAGAAATCAAACTTAAACTGTTATAATGGATTTAGCCATGCTTACTTTTCGCCCTACTAAATGCTATCTCCCTATTTCTTCTTTTTCACGTTTCTTGGTGTTCTTATTGATTCGACCTCGGCCATAGCGCAGAGGTAGCGTGTTCGATCCCCGGTCGCGGCAAAAAATCTTTTTCCGACATCTGTTTTCGACAAATGGTTGTATAATCGTAAACTTTAGTGGGATGAGCAGCTGGAGGCTCTAAAAGATGTAGTGGTAGGGCTGGTGTGAGAAATACCAAGAATCCATGGTTAGGTGCTACAGCCGCCGGGATATGACTGAAATACTGTGAACAGTGCATGGCGTTAAATTTAATTCAAACGAACAAACCTTTCTGATACACCACGTGATATAATTAGATTTAAATATTTCTGACACAGTGAGGAAAATAACATTCAAGTCTCTCTCTTTTCTTGGAGGGGGGGGGGATGAACTTAACTTTAATACCAAGTTTTTGCATTACATAACCTGCCATAAAACTGTTTTGTAGTGATTTATTGCGCTTAAGTCTATTTATCATCAAGAACTTCAAAATGCGGTTTCCTTCATCAGGGGATTTTTTAAAGTGAATCTTAAATTATTGATGAACAATACTATTTGCTTAAAACAGTTCAATTCTTTAATTTCTGGGTCAACAACGAATAAATCTATTTATCAGATTTACGGAATGCAGTTATCATCCAAGAATAAATCGACAAATCAAACCATTCATTTAGACCCGAAGTGATCGTTGAACCCCGACATTTATGTTAAGAATTGTTGTTGGTTTGGCGACTTAAACGTCGTAACGTATACAGCATATTCAAGATTTAGTTAAGACATTTAGGTCACCAACCAATCATTTTACGTTTATTGCATGCCACTTACGTAATTACGCTGTTTTATAACGAAACGGAACTCCCTGTCTAAGACAGTTGGCGGAACCAGCGGAGTCAGTGGGCGGAACCAGCGGTGTCAGTGGTGTCATTCAAGATAATACTATTTACCAAAATATCCATTCGTTACTTGAAATATTTGCTTAATGAACTTAATTTTTGTTTTGACCATATTTACTCTTGATGAAGATGAGGTCGTTATAATGTTATGATGATTTCTGACCAAATGGCAACCTGTACGAGTCTCTATGGCTTCAAACTATACAATATTCGTCCATCATAGAGGAGACCATTACATCAGAAAAAAAATGGAGAGAATTGTATCTAGTCTGGTTAAAGAAACTGGTTAATTTTGGAAATGTATTTTAACAAATAAAAACACAAAGTGCGTACTATGTATTTAAATGTGGCTCTATTGTCCCTTCCTTATAACAATGTCAAGTTTGAGGAAGGAGAATTGTAGCTATGAAAGCGAACTATTGAAGGAGTAAGATGAAGAAGAAATATGCCTCGGCGGAAAGGCTGAGCTTGTTATCGTATATGCTAGGTTGTTGATCGAATAGGGTTAAACACCACATATAAAAGTATTTCAGTCAGATCGTGGCGGCTGAAGCACCTAAGCATGGATTCCTTGTATTTCTCACACCAGTCCTACTATTACATCCTTTCGAATCCTTAAGCTGCTCATGTCATTTAGGTTTACGATAATCCACCCATCAGTGGGAGACTAATGTCGGAAATGATATTTGCCGCGGCCGGGGACCGAACCCGGGGTCCCATGACTAGGAGTCCTACACGCTACCACTGCGCGGCCATGCATGGTCGCGGTCTTATCGTAAATGAACGCTTGTAAATGTATGTTTGTGGATATTATTTAAGACAATCTGCTTGTCCTGTTTCTATTGACGGATCGCTGACCACGCCCACTGAGTGCCGACAGGATGTTCCACTTCGAAATTAAACAGCGTAATTTATGGCCAGTAACATGTCATAAAAAGTATGATAGTTAGTTGGCGACCTTAACGACGTAAATATAGTTTGAATATGCTAAAGTTAAGACGTTAAAGTCGCCAAACAAACGAAAATGCTTCACAGAAATGCCGTCAAATATCAGAGTTCAAAGTTGACTTCAGGTCTAAATTACGATTGGAAACTCTATTGATTTGTTTTATTGACGGTCGCGATTCCGATCCGTCAATAAATACTCCGAAAAAGTGGGTGTATCTAAAGTGTTCATGCTATCATACAAAAAATAAAACTCCAAGGCGAATTGCTTATACTTTTTAGCAAAATAGAACATTGAACTAAGCAACTTCACGAAGACAGTCATTTGAGCACATGCGTGACATTTCCAACCAGTACACATATGCGCCAAGTAAAGACTCAGATCAGCCTGTGCATCCGCACAGTCTGATCAGAGTCTTCACTCTGCGCTCTGTAGATAGATACTGACCAAAAGCTTCTTTAACAATCATCGAATATTCTAATTGCCCCCAAATGACTAGCTGTCCAGGGTGCTCAATGTGTGCGAGTCACGCACATTCGAAATGGTTGGAAATGTCACGCATAGGCTCATTTTTAATACGATATGCGAAATTGTTTCACATGTCTACATACTATCGTAAATTTCCTGTAAGTCAGTTAAAAATGACATAATTGATAAACGGCGTTATTTTGCAAAAGTTATGGTCAGTTACATATAACAAAGAAGTTAACATTTTTTGCGACCTAAATATCGTGACTACAGCTTGAATAAGCTGTACTTTACGACCTTTAAAACGCTGAACCAAAAAAACATGTCGGTCAATGTCGGAGTTCAAAGTTCACCTCCAGTTCAAATAAAAGATTTGGTTGGTAAATCGAAATTTTGATTGACAATCGCGATTCGTCATTTATGTTTGTTATTGTAAGGTTCTTTCTTTGTATATTATCTGAAAAATATGTACGTATACGTAATCTATAAGAATAAAAAACACGGGACGTAGATATTATGTAGATTACGTTTAACCCTTTCCTGTAAAATATCTGGTTTGCACGTCCCTGTCAAATTATACTTGAAAAATATGTGGTGGAAAAAGAAGAAATTGCTTGTGAGAAGCAATTTCTACTTTTCCCACCACATATTCTGTTTCATAGGATGGTTACTTTTTGAGTAGTACTTCTTTTATAATGTCAGTTTCTATCGCTTTAAATTTGGACACGTCTAAAAGCTTGAAAAGCAGTGAAGTATTAAGAAAAGGGAAATTCTAACCATTGTCATGCTGAATGAATATCTATCTAAGAAATGTATTAAAACCAAAGGACTGAAAGCAATATTCGTTACATTCTTGGTCAAAATGTCTTTTGAAAATTGATTTTTAATACACAACTTTGGCTTAAAGGTGAAAAACAGTCGGTGTGTACTAGGATCAGACCGCACAACTGTGCAGACTAATCTCTGTCTATACCTCCTGTCAAAAGAAGAATATACTGGGTTCAGCATGACGAGATAAATAATGAAAGTTTTTCAGATGATAAAGGTTCATTAAGAAAAAAATCTAAATGCCATGTACTTCCTCATTCATTTAGACATCAATATATAAACCCCGAATGGGAATCGTTTTAATTCCATTATAAAGAATTTTCCTGGATAAATATATAGATTAAAATAGAATGAATCCAATTTCAAATCATCTGCTCCATATAGCCCGTACGATTTTTAACTCTTTTTTTTTCAAAATGAATCAGTTTTGGTTAAAGTAAAAGGGTGCACTTATATGGAAAAGGTAACGCTTGCTTCTTAATATGTTCAGTTGATTGCCTCTTTATCTGGGTATCAAAGCTCTACATGAAAACATAATAATGAGGCTACCAGTCGCCCCTACTGCTCCAGATCCTAAAGTTTTGTTTGTTTTGATTGCATGGGATTTACCGATATTTTAACAATTTTCCGTCATATCGAGACGGCAGGAGCACCTAACTATGCATTCCTTGTATTTCTCACACCAGTACTACCGCTACATCCTTTCCGAGCCTCGAGCTGATCCTAAAACTTTTAAACGACAAAAAAGTATCCACGATCATGTAATATATATCAAGTATTTGGCCTATACACATATTAATGCATCGGATAGATAAACCGAGTGATTGGGTTTTGGTTTTAACTTGTGTCCCACTATCTTATAGGCATTGTCGGTAAGCGTTGACTAAATGTTCGTGGTAAAATGCGATATAAATTGACCATGCTTTAACCTTTTCCCGTAAAACAAAATTTTAGACTGCTCCAATTTGAAAGAGGCTGAAGACAACAAACCAAAGTGCATTTAACTTGAAAAATAACCACTGTAAAGGATAGAAAACATTGTAGGGAAAGAAGAAATTGCTTGTAACAAGCAATTTCTTCTTTCCCTGCAATGTTTTACCCCATTACAAAACCTATGGGTTGTCAAAACAAGTGATTGTACCGGAAAGGGTTAATACAATAGCAGCGATCGCTAAAGGGATCGGTTATTAAGATTAGAAACAGTCTTTGCTCATGAGCGTCTCGCCTCCGAAAAGGGCAGGAAAAACAAAAATTGTCCTACTATATAATAACTATGGTAGATATGAACGTTCCATTTAAAACCGAATTGAAAAGGAAACAGCTCACTTCAAGTGATCATTTTCAAGTTAAAGTCATTCTCAAAATCGCATTAATGTAAAACATAAACGTGTGTAGTTTTTATCCTATCTTTTGTGATCTGTGTTCTACGTTTTGTGCAACGCATATATTGCTTACGTCATAGACAATATCGCTATATGCTTTGAGCCAGATTTACTCACTTCGTCTTCCTTTAATCAAACAGTGCGACAATCATTACGCAATCAATTTAATGTGTCACAAGAGTGTAAAGAAAAATTATTCCCAATGACCCTTGGTACATAGAATGAGATGAAAATGTTTTGACGCTTCCAAGTCTCCAATTTCATTTTAAAACACATCTCAACCTTTCAATGAATGGATTTTCTACCCTGGGGATAATGCCTATCTTATCTAAATCTAAAATAAATGAAATGCTCGACGTATTAAGGTCTATATTATGTCAAAGATTTACCCTTTTAAAGATATTTCACTGTGAATTAGTATAAATTTCAAGGACTGCTTACGAGCGAACTGAAATCTAATAAATAGGACTTATTTACTCGATATAGAGTGAAACCTGTATCAAGCGACCACTCTAAGGACGACCAGAATGTGGTCGTTTAAGACAGTGACAGCTCAATACACACTTTGTGACATACAGTCAGGATCGTTTCGATAGCATACATAAATTACTTCAGGGATCTTACTTGCATGTAATCCTATAGTGATAGAACACATTAGAAACGTCTCATTGAGACGATTCTAATGAGATTCACCAACATAGGATTTAGCTTTAATGACTTTATTGACAACACATACAGTCATACAGATGCTTTTGTTGTTGTTGTTGTTTGGTGGTGGTGTTGTTGTTATTGTTATTGTTTTGTTGGGGGGATTGAACTTTGATGCCGGTCGATTAATGAAAGTGGTCGGTTGAGTAAGAATGACGGTATGTAACAAGTAAAACAACTTATGATCATATATTTGAATTTACGACAAAATATTATAAATGATGACTTTACAAAAAGATGAAGAAATGATGTAAACATGCAAGAATAAAGTCACTCCAGACAACTGTATAAATATTATTCTGGCAACAAACCATAAAACATATCATGTCTACTAAACGTACCAATCAACACGTCGTTACGTTTGGAAAAAAACACCAATTTTCTCGTCTGCTTCTCCAAATGTGTAAATAGACACATTATTCAATAGCGTGTTGTTAGACAGGCAAACATAGGTCTATTGACTATTTAATTTCATGTAAATCAGGCTGAATATTTTTTGTGGCAAAATCTGAGAGAGCCATTGAAACTATCAGACTTTGTACGCCAGTGCTGATATATGGTCACCTATTTCGCTTCGTGTATGAATTTATTTAATTTTTGAAGCTATTGTCGATTCTGGGTTATTGTTGGGTTGCTTGTTGTTGTTGGATTCTTTTTTTAAGTGGGTGGGGGGTTACCAAGACAATGCAGTGGTACGTGCAACACTCTTAAATAACCAGAATGTGCAAAATTCTAGCCAGAACCAAATTGAAAGGAATTGCAGACGACAATCTAAAGTTTATGAAATTCAACGTTTTTTTTGTGTGTTGGTGTTTTGTTTTATTTTTTTACTTTTTTATTTTTTTTTTTTTTTTTTTGTTTTGTTTTGTTTTGTTTTTCAACATTCTGGGTAGAAAACATTGTGGAATATGAATAAATTGCTTGTTGCGAGCAACTTCTTCATTTCACACAATCGTTTCCAAATTAATTTCGTCGTTGTGTAGGAATGGGTTAATTTCGAGTTCAAACCAAATTAAGTGTTATCTTTGGTCAAGAATAATGTAATAATGCTATAACTCTATTCCCTCTTGTAATCGGATGTTAAAGCGAAACGTAGGTGAGAGATTTAAATAAGAGGCGCTTGAGTGCCTGATTCGCTCCACGGGCCTGAATTTACTCATAAAGCTATTTTAGTTTTCTTTAACATAGAGAGCAAATCATTTATAAAAGAATTTATTTACTTCTTTTGCAATTTACCTTATAGGAGGCAACTTTCTTTTATGCAACAAACATTCTTAATCAAGCAGTATCAATTATTTCCTTTGCATCTCCATATGATCTCTACCTGTGGCCAATCCTCCTAAGCTGTACTATCAAGCCAATTCAAACTTCTTCATTAAATCTGACAAAGAATCGCCAAAATATCTTTCCTGGGAAATTTGGTTGAAAACTACCCTCTAGTTTCTGAGGACAAGATTTCAAATTATTTACTATTAACCACACATGAACATAAGCCCGGCTCATAAAAGCCATGTTTTTAATCGAGCCATATTCTATGAAGGAATCTGACAAAGAGTCATCCAAGGATCATTTTTTGTGGAATTTTCTTGAAAATATATGGAAACTCTCTCTTGAATAGCAATGCATTTCATCAAATCAAAAAACTTGTGTTGAAGGGTCACAAAACTATCATTTTGGTGAAATTTGGTTGAAATCTATCGTCTGATATCTGAGAAAAAAGATTTTCAAAGTTTTCATTTTGCACAATATATGTAAATAAGCACCGTCCATAAAAGTCGTGGTTTTTAACCCAATCATTTTTTAAAAAAATAATTAGATAAAGGGTCACCAAGGATAATTCCTATGAAATTTCGGTGAAATCCACCGACCTGTTTCCTTGGCAGAAGATTTTCAGAGTTTTAACCATATATGGAAATTTTGTCCACGCATTAAAGCCATGTTTTTCACCCGATCAAAATTCTTTGAAGGACTCTGACTAAAGGTCACCGAAATATCATTACTGTGAAATTTGTTGAATTCTGCTCAATATTTTCTGAGAAGATTTTAAAGAAAATGTTTACGTCCGCACGGACGGACACATGATGGACACAACGCCATGACATGTTATACTATATGAACCCGTTACCAGACGACAAAATTATAGACTGGTCAAAATTCAAAGGAATTGCAGAAGACGATTTAAAGTTAATGGGACTTCAAAATTCTTTTGTTGTCTTTTAGGGTAGAAAACATTGTGAATAATGAAGAAATTGATTGTAACAAGGAATTTCATCATTTTCCACTATGCTTCTAAAGATTTTTTCTCTAGAGAAACGTGAAAAGGCGACATTGTGTTTGAATGGGATAAACTTATCTTGACCATGCATAGAATAGGAGCATTAGTTGTGGCGAGCTTGATAACTTCTGTATTCTACACGAGGTTGAGATCAAGTTCTTCGAAAATTCGATTTACAAATTATTCTCACGTGATCAAGCGTTTTGCACGTTAACGACCCATTATTGGAAACCAATGAGAAAAGGTACTGCATTAACAAAACGCTTAGGCAAGTCATGAAGACGTCATCAAAAAAGATTCTTCGAATATATAGGCAAAGGAAAATAAATCATGACTGGTAACAAGAATATCTACGAGAGAAGAATAGTTCCAAACTATAGTCTGTAGATACAATCAAACAAAGGTGGGCTAGTTAAGAAACTAATAGATTATCTTTGGAGGTTTTTTTTTTTTTTTTTTTTTTTTGTAGATTGGTTTATTATGCAGGGGAAGCATCTTGCAAAGAAACGGACAAAGACTCGTTCTTAAAAATTGTCATTGATGTTTGAATAGCCTTTATCCTCCATTAATCCATATCAAGGTTTTTACAGATCAATATATCATATTGGTTTAACATAATTTTCAACATTATTTCAGACAAACCCCGACGGCTATAGTACAGAGTCACGAGCGCCTGGTATTTCTTACACCAGTTCTACCAAAACACCCTATCTTATACTCTGTTTGAAATTTTTTACAACCACATTAGTGTGGGTATTAAAAAGACTGTGTGAAATATCCGAAAGAATGTTGTCTCAACAAGAGCTTGAACCTGTGATCAGGTGATTCGCTTTTCAACGCACTAACACACTCGCTTAATCTGCGATCATACCTGTAAGAAGGTCTGTCGTTTCGGAAAGCTATAAAATTCGGTATAATTAAAAAGATGAAAAACGGAAGATTCATGATTACATTGCACTCCATTGCAGCAATAAAAACGCTTTATGATACTGCAGTAGTACTATACATACAAAACAACATACGAAAGGTCCCGTTTTCATTCGACACGAGCCTATAACTTTAAAATATAATGGTTTAATACAAACGGTCGTCGTATAAATGTGTTCAACTCCGAACACGTATTGAAACGGCTCATTTATCTATACAGTCGCCAAAAGTTAGAGGTGAAGGGGCGGGGGGTGGGGGAAATGGGGTTCGTTCTTGGGTTACCCGCATTGAAAACTCCACAAAAGCATATTTGTTCTTATCAGGTATTTTACTAGGGTTTTATCCGCAGATGTTTGCGGGGTTCTTATTTGTGTTTTGTTGTTGTTGTTGTTGTTGTTGTTGTTGTTGTTGCTACTGCTGATGTTATTGTTTGGGGGTGTTGTTGTTTTTGTTTTGTTTTGTTTTTGTTTATGCACTGCTAGGTTTTAATGTCAGTGGTTTCGGTTTGAAATATTAGTTCAATCTTCCAAAGGAAATTATATTATTTTATATTTTAAAGACAAAATTGTGAGATTGTTATCTATAATGACAAATGATTTTTTTTTTTTTTTTTTTCGTGGGGGTTGGATTATCTAACTTATATTTTGTGTGTGGTTTTCTTGGTCGTAAAATTGAGCGTCGGCCTACTTACGAAGAGGCACCTAGTTTGATTCCCGGGAGCGGCTTTAGATATTTAATCTTAAAGTATACAATAAATTCGGAACGAATGCTGGTATATTCTCTAGGGAACAGAATCAAATAGGGTTAAATCTTATTCAAAGTCGTATCCGCCGTCATAGCGCTGTCAGTAGTGCGTCAGACTCCTAATCATCAATCATGGGATGTCATGGGTTCGATCCCCGGCGGCGGCACATATTCTCTCACCAATGAGGGGATAATCGTAAACTTAAGTTGGGTAGCAGCTGGAGGCTATGAAAGGATGTAGTGGTAGTACTGGTGTGAGAAATACCAGGAATTCATTGTTAGGTGTTCCAGCCGCCGCGATATGACTGAAAAACTGTTAAAAGTGGCGTTAAACACCATTCAATCGATCAATCTATCAATCCTATTTAAAGTTATCAGTACTTGTTTCTTAATCGTTGTTAAAACAAACATGTAAATTCCAATTGACCAATCGCAGCTGTAAATAAAAACAAATGGCAAATCAAATCATTCATTTCGATCAGAATTCCGACATTGGCCGGCATTTTGTGAAGCATATAAGTTGGTTTGACGACTTATTCAAGCTGTAGTTACCACGGTTAAGTCACCACCCAACCGTTTTACTTTTTTGTCACATGTTACTGGATAAATATATTACAAAGTAAAGCTGTTAAAAATCGAATCAAAACCTCCTGTCAGAGTCAGTGGGTTTGGCCAACCGAGTCAAGTAACGGGGCAGTCGATCCATTACGGGGCAGACGATCCATTAAATGTAATATTGATCAAATTCATGGTTATTTGATGCGCGACAATAGTTTCCTTATTTTAATATATAATACTTTTTACCGTGCAAAGGCGGTGATATATTTTAAAATGCACAAGACAGCTTAATATCTAACTCTAGAAAAGACTAAGTCGGTTAAAGATATTTTCATTGCGTTAACAAACTATGAAAATATGTTTTATTCATTGTTTGGTGGGTTTGTTTTCATAAAACATGTCACATAAGCTACTATTGAGACTTAGACAGAATAACTATTCAATATATCGAGGGTTTAAGCAAAAACACAGTATGAGTATATACTTTGTATAGACCCATACTATTTTTTGCTCTACGCCCTCGATATGTAGTGAAAGTATGAAACTATCACCGTATCATTTAGGTATTCTTGCACTAAAACACTCAGAGACGAAGTTTTTTCCTTTATAGATAAACAAAACAAGTATGTTGGGGCATTTTTTAACTTCTTCATCTTAAAATTCCTTAAAACTCAAGTAACAATTCAAATTAATCTATATTTGAACTTAGAAAAGTGTGACATTAGACGATATACATTTGTACATTGCAAATCATAGATGAGAACAAAAGTCCAATAATTTGTAACTGTTTACTGTACAAGGAAAAAAAGGTTCAAACTTTATTTTGATCTCAGATGTGCACGGTGTCAAAAAAACCATCGCTTGTAATAGTTCTAGGATTGATCAAACGTTTTTGTTCATTTGGTACGAACATTTTTTATCCAATCAAAATAAATAGAAAGTATAAGTAAATAGTACTTTGCAAGATATGTAATATAATACTTTCTAAGAAAACAACCGCTCTGACTGAAAATGATATGAGCGCGTGCGTGACATTTCCAGCCATTACGTATGTGCGCAAAGTAAAGACTTCGATCAGTCTGTGCATCCGCACAGTCTGATCAGAGTCTTCACTCTGTGCTCTGTATAAAGATACTGACCCAAAGCTTCTTAAAACAATCACCGAAAGTTCTAATTGCCCCGAATGGCTGTCCAGGGTGCTCAATGTGTGCGAGTCACGCACATGCAAAATTGTTGGAAATGTCACGCATAGGCTCATATAATAGAACACTTTGGTATAGCGTTTCACGCCTACCAAAATTGAAATCGAGTTCTTTCTGAACTTATTCCCAGAAGTCACGTTAATTCAGTTGTATCCGTTGTATAATGGGCGTGTTAACGTGTTCAATAGGGGTTTTGTCTGGCACCAAGCATTTCTATGTCAATTTAGTGTGATGAAGTGTTCAATGATACTAGTCCAGTCACATTTGAGACTCTTCTCTAGCTAATGGTAACATGATCTTTAGAAATGTTTTTCTTCGTTACTGAAGTTCATTGTGTAGATGCTTCAATTTATATAACACTGTTAACAAAAATACTTCGTCCGTGCTAAATTGCGATAACCGCATAAGCTAATGTAGTGGTTTAGTTTTTTGTTTAAATCTTTCACGATACTGTCCACTCGGAAAGACGATCAATTTTGATTTCTATCTAAAATAATTTAATTTCTAGTTTCGTCTATCAAAAACGAGCGTTCTGATTGGTCGAAAAAAATTATTCATAACTCCATGAACAAAATTTTGAGCACGCAGCAATTTTGTATGCTTCCGCACAAAATAGTCCCATACAAAAAGGTATCAAAATTTGTAAAGCTTTCGTTTTTTCGCTCGATGCTATTAAATTATAAGAAATGAAGAGAATATTTTTTGTTTTCATGGAGGTATGAACCGAAAAACCTAATCACACTGTATGAATACGCGAAGCGGATTCATACATTGTGTGATTAGGTTTTTCGGTTCATACCTCCATGAAAACAAAAAATATTCTCTTCATCTCTTAAAAGAACATACCTTATTTAAAAAAAATCACATTTTCGTACTCTGCGCGCAAAGATCAGCTGTGATCCGTCAATTGAACAAGCGTGACTGTCAATCAAATAATCAGTCGACGAATGAAATCATTCATTTAGACTAGAAATGAGTCTTGAAACCCGACAATAGGTGCCGTTTTTTTGTTAACCTTTTTAGTTGGTTTTGCGGTCGAAAGTCTTAACTACAGCTTATTAAGGCTGTAGTTATGTCGCTTAGTTCGTAGAAAAAACTTTTCTACTTTTTATGACATGCTAATGGCCAAAAAATTTGCAAAATAACGCCGTCTGAAATCGAAATCAATGGGCGGTGGCCAACGGGGCCGGCATTTGGTCAATTGAGCTTATGCTCGGTTCGGCGAATGGTTAATCGAATTTAAACTTGGTAAAACCATAATTAGAGACTATTTTATTTATTTCTTTGTCATTTTTGTTAGGATGAATGTGTTCCAAATTATCAAACCAAACTCTTTTAGCTGTGTTCACTAGTTAATTTAAATCCAGTTTCCGTTGGCTTTCTAGGTTCGAAATACAGTGTGCGTCAATAGTTGAACTTGTTCAATATGTGGAGAATGCAACTTCATGAAAACACACATTCCCTGGGGAGGCTCGATGCTTTTGACCTAGAGTGAAGTGAAAACGCTTTGACGCTTCCAAGTCGGACAAAATTATAGAAACGTCCATTAAAGAACCATTCTAAACCTTTCAATGAATGGGTTTTTCGCCCTTGGGACATGTTTTGTGTACTATAAATGTAGCATTGATGAAATGCTTAACGCACTTATCTCTATGTCTTTCTCACCTTAACCCTCTCCCACTCATCAAAATTTTAGACTGGTCCAAATTCAAAGGTTTTGGAGACTAGAATTTAAAGTGTATATAATTTGAAAAATAACTACTCAGTAGGGTAGAAAATATTGTGGAAAAGGCAGAAATTGCTTGTAACAAGCAATTTCTTCTTTTCCTACAATATCTTATCAAGTAAAAAATCACAGACACGCAAAAAACAAGGGATTGTACGGGAAAGGATTAATCCTTGTTTGTTTTTAAAGATTTAGTCTTGTCCAATTTTAAAGAAATTGCAGACGACAATCAAAGTTAGTGCGACTTGAAAAATACCAAACTACATGGTGGAAAATATTGTGTCAAGATTTTTTTCTTTTCCCACGGTGTTTTTCAAGTATAAAATCACTTGGACGTAAAACAAGAGAGTGTACAGTATCGAGTAGGGTCGATTATTTAATAATTACATGCTCTATTAATGCTATAGGGATTTTGTTTACGTGCGTCGGAAATTCGAACAGTAAATTTTGTCTTACACGAAAACGATTATTCGAGAAGAAAACACCAATAAATTGTGGATTTGGAAAATCTTTACAAATAGGCAGGGATTTACTTATTAATCCGTTAATTCCTAGTTATTAATGATTTTATTCATATTTTCAATCAGTGATTTGTCATCTTCAACTTTCGCCTTCTCTTAGACGATCGAAGCAAATATAGAACATTGTAAGTACTTGCCTCAACATTCAGCCTCAACGGACGGCTTTATCGTCCTTTGGGGAACAAGTAATGTTTGTACTGTAAAACACATATCATCATAATAAATGAACATTTACTTATTTACTTACACATATCCTGTAAAAATTAAAAATAAGAAACCTGTTTAACCTCAGCATTTACCATATGCAAAATATGTGTCAATGAGTAATCAAATGAACGTTTAGAACTGACAAACAATTTCTATTAAATGACAATGTCATTGTTTTTTTAGACCTGACTTGAAAACGTTGATATGCTAGGGAATCATTCATACTCAAGTTTAAATCAAAGTTAGGAAAGTACTGTTAGCTACCAAAGCATAGTTTTGTTAAGTAATCTTCTTTTTCTTTGTAGGGTAGAAAACATTGTGAACACTGAAGAAGTTGATTGATTGATTGATTGATTGATTGATCGATCGATCGATCGATCGATCGATTGATTGATTGATTGATTGATTGATTGATTGATTGATTGATTGATTGATTGATTGATTGATTGATTGATTGATTGATTGATTGATTGATTGATTGATTGATTGATTGATTGATTGATTGATTGATTGATTGATTGATTGATTGATTGATTGATTGATTGATTGATTGATTGATTGTGGTATAAAACCACTTTTAACAGTATTTCAGTGATTCAGTATTTCGGCTAGATTACCTTTCAATTGATTTTTGGGTCCCTTTCTGCTCATCCCACATAGGTTTACAATTATAAACCCATAGGTAGAAGACAAATGTCGTAAAGAATATTCGCCGTGGCCGGAGATCGAACCCGGGACACCGAGATTAGGAGTCCAAAGCACTACCACTGCGCTCTGGACGCGGCACACAATGGTAGGGAAAGTACTGAAAATAGCAATTATTTAAGCATTCTTTGAAATGATGAGTTATCCATGGACAACTCATAACTTTGAGACTATAGGAAATGCATCAGAATATTAATCTTTTTCGTGGATTTATTCCTATTGCAAGCTTCCAGCTCGGTCTGCATTCAGTCTATCGAGAGGTCTACAGTAAAAATAAGCATTTAAAGGTAGTCCTGCCGTTTTTTTTTAAAACAGGATCAGCGATAATTGAAAAGATGAATAACGGTAGATTCATAATAACAATGCACTAAATTGCACTAATAAAACCACTTCATATCACTGTAAAAATACAGTAAAACTGTATGTACATAACAAACAAAATATTATTTATTACGAAAATTCCGTGTTTCTAGTTTACAGTATACCTTTACCCCATTCCATTCTTAAACATAACCAGGTAAACAGGCGTTCGTAAGTGTGTATAAAAGTTCATTGACGAATGCAGCTATTAATGGGTGAAGTTTATTGCTGTTTTGTTGTTGTTGTCGTTTCCGCACGAAAATGAAAAAAAAAAAGAAGTAATGCTGGCTTTGTTTTCTTTAAATGACAATTATAGGAATTTTCTTAACCCATTCCCACAGAATGACGATTTTGGGCGCACCTCGAGAAAACGATTTGAGAAAAATATTGTGTTAATGCAGAAATTGCTTGCAACAAGCAATGATAGCGACGGATAGCTGATCACGCCCACCGAGCTCCTACAAATGGCGAATCGCTGGCCACACCCACTGAGCTCCTACAGGACATTCCAGTCCAATATTAACCCATTCCCACACAATATCGCTTTGACGCCCTTGTAGTAAAACAGTAGGGAAAGCATGATGTAAAATCAAGAAATTACTTGTAACAAGCAATTCTTCATTTTCCACTATGTTTTCTACATCATTTCATACTTCATTTACCGTAGATCCTATTATTAAACCATACAAAAACGTATATAAACAGTCTTTTTTAGTTTCCTTTTATTTTCAACACAATATTACTAACAAATATAGCTTTAGCATTTCGAATTCAAGTTACATAAACTAGGAATTATTTATTCGATTTTATCGGGCTAAATGACATCAGCTGGCGATGCCACGTAAACCCCATTCACCATTCATTCATTTAAATGGACTTAGTTAAACAATGCACAAATGTCGACATTGTCTCGTATTCAATGGTTCCCTAAGATCGAATCGAAGGAAACGTCTTAATGCCATGCGTGACAAGGACTTGGCGGTCAGATATGAACGATGGATATGGATTTTCCACGGTCAGTCTATTAGATGTAAGAAAAGAGAAGAAACCCGTTACTGTTTAATTTTCAAATACCCTCTATTCCATTACTATAGATGACAAATATTTAGACTAGTCTAAATATAAAGAAGTTGCGGGCGACAATTTTAATTGAATATTCGTTGGGCTTTTTTTTAACTTTGTCTTTTCGTGTAGCAAAACAACGAGGACACTGAAGAACTCTTTTTTCCTTGAGGGTTGTAAAAAGGCGGGATTATGAGGATATGGTTTAAACCTTAACCCTAGCCAAATATAAGATACCCGCTCAACCTCTACAAAAGCATTTCACCATAAAAGAGTTAATACCAAGATAATACATCTATCTATCCACACAATTTAAATTGGAGTTGCACAATCATTTATCATATGTTGACCATTATCGATTTAATCTCTTTGGTGACATAAAGGATTTTGCCGGAAGTGCGTAAAATACATTTATATGCATTCTCTCGTAAATCTCTATATGTTTCCAGCTAGAATAGAATGAAAGTGTGTATTTATTGGAGATGTGCATGACATGAAATGAAACAGCGATGGGTTAAACTGGATTTGAATAAAGAAGACATTTGATTTCTTTTTATTCTCAATTCATTATCATATGAATACTATTAAGATACGTTTCCTCGAGCTTTCAGAAATGCAGAATTCATACGAGGGTTGAGCGAAAAGAGCGTGAAATTTCTTTATAGCTTTTGTACTCGACGTCCGACTATTTTCAAATATTCACTCTAGCTAAAGAAAGGTTTGAAATGAATTATTTCAGATGGTATTGGCATGATCAAGTTCCCTAAAAATCATATCTGACTTTTTTTATCAACCAATTTGAAAGAAACCCTTTTTCAAATAATTTTTTAGATCATAAAGAAACCAATCAAAATTGATTATCGAAATGTTCAAGGATGAAATGAGGACTTTACAGTTCTTGTTTTCTTGAAATTTGTGAATCATTTCATTGAATTCATAAACGCTGACATATGAAAAAAAAGTTCGCGAGTAACAAAGTCTAAAACATCAATATTCTACCGAATATTGATCGCAAAACTATATATTTTCAAGGGGTTTGTTATGGTTATAACCCTACTTGTAACGAAAAAGTGCTGAAATTATTTAAATGGACCCAGTTAAGCCCTGTTAAGAAGCTAAAACGACCAAGCTTAAATTTACGACTCTGCTTCTCTTCTTTTCAAATACATCTAATAACAAGACGTTAGGACTGAACGTTTATTTCAAAACGAGGTTCTATTTCAAAACGTGTTGTTACGGTTACTATCCGTTTTGAAGATGAAAAGTGCCTGCTGGAAATTGCTATAAAAATGTTAACTGTTTAATTCACGACTTTGGATCTCTTGCTTTGCAAAATCACTGATTTGTAGTAATATTTAGTTTTTGACTGGATTTTTGTTTTAAAAAAAGTGGTTGCTGCTGCTGCTGCCGTAGTCGGGTTTTTTTTTTTTTGTGGTGTTGTTGTTTCAAAACCAGTAGTAAAATTCTATTCTGAGATTTACTTTATTCTATAAAAGCTACGTGTTGGAAGTCACTGTATGAACGATGAATTTACCACATTGGATCTCGTTTTCATTTGCATTAAATTATTACACAATAAGTTGCTAGGTAAAGGTTTATTTCCAAAAGGGTGATATTTGATAAATACTATAAACAAAAAGTTTAGGATGCCTTTGGAAATAATGAATTTGATTTTTTTTTTATGGTTTTCGTGTCATCTCTTCTTCTCCGACAAGCACATTGATGTCTTTATCCTTATCATCCTGAATAAAATCCTTTTCAGAATTACATCTAAATCAAAAGAATTAAAATTCTGGAAGCATTTGTTGTGGATTAATATTTCTATAAAAAATAATTCTGTATACAACTCTGGCTAGACAAGGACAATCAGGTGGTGTAGACTAAGATCAGACTGCACATATGTTATTGCGTTATTTTGCAAAATTTATAGCCAGTAACAAGTAACAAATAAGTAAAATTGTTGAAAAAACCTAATTTTAATTCTGTAGAAATCCACATCGCGAGTTCATACAGAGTGGACATAATTTTAATTCTATACCTCCATCAAAAACAACAACGACAAATACTTCAGGCCATGTTTGAGAGTAGGTCATACAGTCTTCATCTTGCCAGCGCCTCAAACGCATAACCTGTGACACCATAAACAATACAAAAGAACAAAACAAATTGCAAATTTTCTCGTTTTCTGCGCTTTAATCTAATTTTGTGTCTCAGGCGTGTTTCTTATCTTGACAGCTTGAAACATTTTGGGCAATAAAATTATTTCTGCCAGTCATAAACAACTTATCATTTTTTATTCTTTAAACAGAATTAGAAATCATTGGGAAATTGTGTGTTAGGATTTAAAGATATAAAGGTTTACAACGAATATGAGCCCATGCGTGACATTTCCAAAAAATACACATGTGCGCCAAGTAAAGACTCAGATCAGCCTGTGCATCTGCACAGTCTGATCAGAGTCTTCACTCTGCGCTCAGTAGATTGATACTGACCCAAAGCTTCTTCAAACAATCAGCGAATATTCTAATTGCTCCGAATGACTGTCCAGGGTGCTCAATGTGTGCGAGTCACGCACATGCGAAATTGTTGGAAATGTCACGCATAGGCTCATATATTTACGTTTCTCGCCCTGACACAACCGTCGGCTTTCACCAAACTTTAAAAAAAGAGGAAGTAGAAACTAGATACGAGTAATATTTTAAACTACCATTTTAATCATTATCATAGATTTAGTGTGCTCAATCCGTCCTTTTTCATTTTGAAACAATTTTCCGCAACACTCAGTGCACACATTTCTGACTGATATAACTTTGTAATGACGTCAAACCTTACGCTGACGTGGATTGTGCGTAACTTTTAAGGTGGCGATCACGGGGCGTGAGAAAAATGGGATGGTATAGGAATGGGCAAAAATAACCCTGAGTACACATGATTAATGTATCTCACCCACCGGCATATTTCTCCGCATAGAACCCGACAGATACGTGCTCGTTTAATACGTTGGTACCGAGATAATCGATTAGGCTAGTATGTTCAAGGTAATGGTGAGTGATGAAAAAATACTCAAGAAATCCGGTTCCACACAATCCCGTTTTTAACGCCCTTAAGAAAAGAGGTTAAGAAATAATTTGGACAATGAAGAAACTGCTTCTTCTAAGGAATTTCTTCATTGTCCACATTTTTTTAACCAAAAAGACAAAGA
Source organism: Fragum fragum (assembly GCA_946902895.1). Lineage (NCBI taxonomy): Eukaryota > Metazoa > Mollusca > Bivalvia > Cardiida > Cardiidae > Fragum > Fragum fragum. The sequence continues at coordinate 56,940,333 of OX336370.1, read as the reverse complement.
GTTTCAAATATGCATTAACTATGAATGGTCGTCTGAAACTTATTCAAATTGGACCAGTTTAAGAGTTTGTCGTTTGGTAATGGGTTAAGAAATTATGACGTGTTTAATGTTTTAGTTATTCAAACCATTTTATGCCCGTAGTGTCTACCGCTGGTGCCCAGTCATGCAATTTCAGGTGAAAGGCAAAGGGAACGTATAAATGTTTAAGACAATAGATTCTATATCAAGGAACTAACTTATGCATTAATCAGTAATAACTTCTAACACATGTAGCAATAAAGGGGGCTTCTATTGCCGCTTGTAAGTGATCTCTATAAAGAATAAGAATGTTTATATCAATTCCTGGATTTATTGTATTCATTCGTGCATTTGGTGCAAATTAATTTCTTGACGAACCACAGAGAAACAATAGCCCTATACAACCACTTAAACCCTGTACCTTAAATGTACTTTAGCTTGAATCGGTCTCTACAAACTGCGCCAAGCATGAAACCAAAGCGCTGATGGCGCCCATGTGAAGATTTTCAAAGAAAAGGTGAAAGAGTAAAATTATGTGAAATCCCCATCACAATCACAAACATAGAGATAGTCTAATTGAGAAGAATTTGGGGTCCCTTAAGACACGTGTAAAGATAAGTGGAAGAGCAGAGCAATTCTGCAAAATATTCCAAAAAAGGAAATGATTCATATAATAATATAGCATACATATGAACTATATTATTCCTGTTCGTTTTAACGTGATACAATGTTGAAAAATTGATGAAATAGTGTTTTGTTTTTGTTGTTTCTAAGCTGGTTTCATAAACTGTATTTTCTTCCACATGATAATCCATGGTTAAAGCAGATCATGGGAATATGTATGTAAATTCTTAATATTCTTGTATAGATGTACAAGTTAAAGTGAGTAATCAGAGGTTAATTTTGTCTTACTTCCGGTCTGAGGCAGTAGGCGTGGTTAATCAACCGTCAATTGTTCCCCATCATAAAAAGATCTGGCACTCGAAACAGAGTCAGGAGGTTCCTAGCTCAAGGTTGCTCCAGAAGGTCTAACTTTTGTGCGGATAATTACTCCTAGTGTAAGGATACGTTTCAAAATAATATGGTTCCTTTATTCAAACCCCCAGTTAATATTAAACAGTGTGACGGGCGTATCTTGTGACAATTTGGCACCTTGTTTCCTTTATGCTTTCTTCTTTAAGTAATTAACTTACTTAAATATCAGATTTCTTTAAAGGAAACCTTGATAACCAGTAGAGCGCCTCAGGCCCCCATGGGTCTCTTGTTTAGATATTCAAACCATTATATGTTCGTATTGTCTATACCGCTGGGGCCCAGTCATGCTATCTTCAAGTGAAAGGCAAAGGGAACGTATAAATGTTTAAGACAATAGATTCTATATCAAGGACCTAACTTATGCATTAATCAGTTATAACTTCTAACACAAGTAGCAATAAAGGGGGCTTCTTTTGCCGCTTGTAAGTGATCTCTTTAAAGAAAAAGAATGTTAATAACAATCCTGGATTTATTGTATTCATTCGTGCATTTGGTGCAAATTAATTTCTTGACGAACCACAGAGAAACAATAGCCCTATACAACCACTTAAACCCTGTACCTTAAATGTACTTTAGCTTGAATCGGTCTCTACAAACTGCGCCAAGCATGAAACCAAAGCGCTGATGGCGCTCATGTGAAGATTTTCAAAGAAAAGGTGAAAGAGTAAAATTATGTGAAATCCCCATCACAATCACAAACATAGAGATAGTCTAATTGAGAAGAATTTGGAGTCCCTTAAGACACGTGTAAAGACAAATGGAAGAGCAGAGCAATTCTGCAAAATATTCCAAAAAAGGAAATGATTCATATATTAATATAGCATACATATGAACTATATTATTCCTGTTCGTTTTAACGTGATACTATGTTGAAAAATTGATGAAATAGTGTTTTGTTTTTGTTGTTTCTAAGCTTGTTTCAAAAACTGTATTTTCTTCCACATGATAATCCATGGTTAAAGCAGATCATGGGGTTATGTATGTAAATTCTTAGTATTCTTGTATAGATGTACAAGTTATAGTGAGTAATCAGAGGTTAATTTTGTCTTACTTCCAGTCTGAGGCAGTAGGCGTGGTTTATCAACCGTCAATTGTTCCCCATCATAAAAAGATCTGGCACTCGAAACAGAGTCAGGAGGTTCCTAGCTCAAGGTTGCTCCAGAAGGTCTAACTTTTGTGCGGATAATTACTCCTAGTGTAAGGATACGTTTCAAAATAATATGGTTCCTTTATTCAAACCCCCAGTTAATATTAAACAGTGTGACGGGCGTATCTTGTGACAATTTGGCACCTTGTTTCCTTTATGCTTTCTTCTTTAAGTAATTAACTTACTTAAATATCAGATTTCTTTAAAGGAAAACTTGATAACCAGTAGAGCGCCTCAGGTCCCCATGGGTCTCTTGTTTAGATATTCAAACCATTAAATGTTCGTATTGTCTTTACCGCTGGGGCCCAGTCATGCTATCTTCAAGTGAAAGGCAAAGGGAACGTATAAATGTTTAAGACAATAAATTCTATATCAAGGACCTAACTTATGCATTAATCAGTTATAACTTCTAACACAAGTAGCAATAAAGGGGGCTTCTTTTGCCGCTTGTAAGTGATCTCTATAAAGAATAAGAATGTTTATATCAATTCCTGGATTTATTGTATTCATTCGTGCATTTGGTGCAAATTAATTTCTTGACGAACCACAGAGAAACAATAGCCCTATACAACCACTTAAACCCTGTACCTTAAATGTACTTTAGCTTGAATCGGTCTCTACAAACTGCGCCAAGCATGAAACCAAAGCGCTGATGGCGCTCATGTGAAGATTTTCAAAGAAAAGGTGAAAGAGTAAAATTATGTGAAATCCCCATCACAATCACAAACATAGAGATAGTCTAATTGAGAAGAATTTGGAGTCCCTTAAGACACGTGTAAAGATAAGTGGAAGAGCAGAGCAATTCTGCAAAATATTCCAAAAAAGGAAATGATTCATATAATAATATAGCATACATATGAACTATATTATTCCTGTTCGTTTTAACGTGATACTATGTTGAAAAATTGATGAAATAGTGTTTTGTTTTTGTTGTTTCTAAGCTTGTTTCATAAACTGTATTTTCTTCCACATGTTAATCCATGGTTAAAGCAGATCATGGGGTTATGTATGTAAATTCTTAGTATTCTTGTATAGATGTACAAGTTATAGTGAGTAATCAGAGGTTAATTTTGTCTTACTTCCGGTCTGAGGCAGTAGGCGTGGTTAATCAACCGTCAATTGTTCCCCATCATAAAAAGATCTGGCACTCGAAACAGAGTCAGGAGGTTCCTAGCTCAAGGTTGCTCCAGAAGGTCTAACTTTTGTGCGGATAATTACTCCTAGTGTAAGGATACGTTTCAAAATAATATGGTTCCTTTATTCAAACCCCCAGTTAATATTAAACAGTGTGACGGGCGTATCTTGTGACAATTCTTCTTTAAGTAATTAACTTACTTAAATATCAGATTTCTTTAAAGGAAAACTTGATAACCAGTAGAGCGCCTCAGGCCCCCATGGATCTCTTGTTTAGATATTCAAACCATTATATGTTCGTATTGTCTATACCGCTGGGGCCCAGTCATGCTATTTTCAAGTGAAAGGCAAAGGGAACGTATAAATGTTTAAGACAATAGATTCTATATCAAGGACCTAACTTATGCATTAATCAGTAATAACTTCTAACACAAGTAGCAATAAAGGGGGCTTCTTTTGCCGCTTGTAAGTGATCTCTTTAAAGAATAACAATGTTTATATCAATTCCTGGATTTATTGTATTCATTCGTGCATTTGGTGCAAATTAATTTCTTGACGAACCACAGAGAAACAATAGCCCTATACAACCACTTAAACCCTGTACCTTAAATGTACTTTAGCTTGAATCGGTCTCTACAAACTGCGCCAAGCATGAAACCAAAGCGCTGATAGCGCTCATGTGAAGATTTTCAAAGAAAAGGTGAAAGAGTAAAATTATGTGAAATCCATGTCACAATCACAAACATAGAGACAGTCTAATTGAGAAGAATTTGGAGCCCCTTAAGACACGCGTAAAGATAAATAGAAGTGCAGAGCAATTCTGCAAAATATGCCAAAAAAGGAAATGATTCATACATTAACATAGCATACATATGAACTATATTATTCCTGTTCGTTTTAACGTGATATAATGTTAAAAAATTGATGAAATAGTGTTTCGTTTTTGTTGTTTCTAAGCTTGTTTCATAAACTGTATTTTCTTCCACATGATAACCCATTGTTAAAGCAGATCATGGGGCTTATGTATGTAAATTCTTGATATTCTTGTATAGATGTACAAGTTATAGTGAGTGATCAGAGGTTAATTTTGTCTAACTTCCGGTCTGAGGCAGTGGGCGTGGTTAATCAACCGCGAATTGTTCCCCATCATAAGTAGATCTGGCACTCGAAACAGAGTCAGGAGGTTCCAAGCTCAAGGTTGCTCCAGAAGGTCTAACTTTTGTGCGGATAATTACTCCTAGTGTTAGGATACGTTTCAAAATAATATGGTCCCTTTATACACCACCATGATTAAATGTTCACTGATTCTTAACATAGGTCTAAGAATAATTTGTCTAAACCCTAGTGGTTATATTAATATAATAAATCAGTATGAAGTATTTCTACATCAGGAAGTGAAGCGATCTTTATAATCATTTTGTCAAGGATCATGATCCCACTTGAAGGTCATTTTTTTCGGATTTGACACTCTTTGTCCTTAGACAACAGTTGATATATCGCTGGCCTGGACCACTGACCTCCAGTATAGAAGTTAGACTAGTATTTTAAACCCCATTATTTTATAACATATTTGGTCAATGACATAAGATAAGAAGCAAATCGATGGATGGCGACCTAAACGTCGTTACTACAACTTCAATTAGCTGAAAATGAGACGTCTACTCGCCAAACCAGGTCAAAGGCAACTTCCGATCTAAAGGAATGGTTCGATTGGTTAATCGATTCTTTTATTAACATGTTTTATTTCATTTTATCTAATTTTTTTTCTTCTTCTTCTTCTTCTTTTGCGGCTGGACACAAGTTGTCCTTGGAAATAAGTTCTAGTATTCTTGCTTCGTAATATATAGTGACGGATGTCGTATGACTTACGTAACAAACAAATATATCCCCAGAAAAACATCTCAATGAAAAAATAAAAAAAAAATTAAAATCTCAGTAAACATAAGCGGTAATTTGCTCTTAAGTTAGATTAAGGTAGGTGGATATTAAACTAAATATAACCACTTGACTTATTTTACAGAGATGATGAAGCCGTGATTCAGGTTGTCTGTTCCAGTGCATCAACTTATTTCATTTTGGCCAATTCTACCCCCTATTTTTCATGATTGTTTGTTTATCCCATTACCATTCGATAAAACTTTAGCTTGGACCAAATTCAAAGAGGTTGTAGACGACAATTTCAAGTTGGTGGAATTTAGAAAACCTTTGCCTGATAAGGTAGAAAACATTGTGGGCACAGATGAAATTGCTTGTTACAAGCAATTTCTTCATTGTCAACAATGTTTTCAAAATTATTTTTTTGAGGGGTGTCAAAAGGTAGCATTGTCTGGGAATGGGTGAAGATGTGTTAAAAAACTCACATGAGACTCTCAAGGAATTTAACTTTGTTCCCGGGGTCTAAGCGATTGAAATTAACAACCAGATTCCTTCGGCGAACAGGTTAATGTAGGTTAATCACTTGAATGATCTACAATTTGAAATTAATCGTCAATGAAAAATGGTTCAAAATGTTGCAATTTCAAGCAGAAAGATAGTGGAAAGGTTAATTGAAAAAAAAGATGAACTATAGATTCAAATCCGTACTCTAATTGAACGATCGTTGGTCCCGTCCACTTACTTCTTTGGCCCCTCCCATTGACTCCAACAGGAAGTCACACTTCGATCTTTAAAGGCGTTATTCTGCAAAAATCATGGCAAGTAACATGCAACGAAAAAAAAAATAAAATAGTTGGTTGTCGATCTAAACGTCGTAACTAAATCTTAAATGAGCTGTAGCTACGACGTTTAAGTAGCTAAACCAACCAAAAGGTAAGCAAAAATGCGATAAATGTTGGAGTTAAAAACTCATTTCTGATCTAAATGAATGATTTTGTTGGTCGACTGGTTAATTGATTGACAGCCGCGATTGGTCAACTGCGGGATCATTACGAGGACTAGAGCAAAACCAAAAGTTTCAATTTGGGTCATTTATATAGTATCATTTTACTGCTTTATCTTGAAGGAAAACAAATATGAAGTATTTAGTATTTGCTTAAATCTGAATCAGCAGATATCAATAATTCGAATTAACAAAAACATCTTAAAAGCCAGGTCTTCACTCCGAGGAGGAAAAAATCAATTTAAACAATCTATCGTTTATTTGGTCACTAAAGCAGACAAATGCCTTCATATTATCAATATGCAAAAGTAGAGTATGCGTTCTTTGGAAAGCGTATATTATGGTTTTTATTTGAGCGCTCGCGTGACATTTCCAACCATTACACATAAGCGCTAAGTAAAGACTCAGATCAGCCTGTGCGAATATTCTAATTGGCCCGAATGGCTGTCCAGGGTGCTCAATGTGTGCGAGTCAAGCACCAGCGAAATTGTTGGAAATGTCACGCACAGGCTCATTTTCGATTTCAACTCGTCTTTGTTTACATTTGAGAGCAGAAGGATTGGCCAGAAACGTTCGACAATCCTCGGCATTTACTGTTTGATACATAGGTGCTTATTACTAAACTTAACAGACGATTTCGATAATCCCCGTGACCGAGCGGAATTGCACGATAATTGTTTAAATAACTAGCGAAAGTGAAAACGTCACCACTGACGTCATAATTTTAGGTTAACAAAGCTTCTTTCATAAATTTTAATTTAACCGCATTGAATTAATTTCC